>JAVQMG010000130.1:23133750-23780000 GCA_032878915.1 Castanopsis chinensis | reverse complement strand
ATGGAAGAACTTCTTCAACTCATCCCGTTGAAGCCTCGAAGCCACCTCCTGGGCCAAGAATGCCTGATGGAACTAGGGGGTTCACAATGGGGCGTGGTCGGCCTCCCATTACCAACCAAAGTTAGCAAGTGTTTTGAATCTTTGATCACCAGATGGAGAGCAATTCTTGCACTTGATGCTCTTTCCAAATATCTTTTGGTGATCTGGGAGTCAGAAGTGGGTATATCCATGATGGATTATATCTGAACCACTTGGATTTACAAATTGTGTCATCATAATTACTTCTGACTCTATTGTTATACTAATGCTTGTTAGATTTGCTTGTAACATTGTGATTAAAAAAAAAAAAAAAAAAATTCGACCGCAGTCAGTGTTCAGCCGTGGTCGCTCCATGGAAACGGTGTGGATGTCTTAGTTTCATCTTTGCCAAAAATGTTCATAAGTTTTTTCTCAAAGCCAACAAAGGACAGTTGGAAGTGATGGCACACCTCTGGCCAAGTGTGCACTACTTGTGAATTAAAACTAATAGGAGTTCACTGCGATTCACCCAACCTTCTGTAAGTTTGTGGAGAGTTACTAAAAAGTTGAATCTGTCTGTGTTCTTTTGTACATGAGTCAGTCACAAGCAAATCTCCCTAAGAGCATTCACATAAGTATTTGTAAAATAGAATAAGCTCCACATTTTGCCCAATCAACCCCGGAAACCTCTTTTATCAATCTATGTATAATTGTATAAAATCCATTCACATCTACAATAACCATGTAATTTACCTTTGTTCTACTTATTTTGCATTTAATTATTTATTTATTTTCTACGTATCTCGACAATGAAAGAAGGGACAATAGTTGATAGTGGGTATTATTTGTGAAGAGAGATACAATTAAAAAATAAAAAATTGATATTTTAATAAAATAGAGTTTAGAATAAATAATCAGGTGTTGGTATTTTTAAAAAATGATTACATAAAATAGGAAAAGTAAATTTTTATATTAAAATAAATAGGAATTTTTGCATGAGTTGATTTAAAAGCTTTAATTTTTACAATTTAACAGTCAGTACAATTTTTATATCCTCTTGATGCCATTCAACCAACAACACATGATGGCTATGGGCCGGAAGGGATCAAATTCTTATTGGCGCACGAGTGTCTGCATTCTTTTTATTCTAATAGATGAATTTGATAAAAGTTTCATTCTAAATGATATGTTAACTATATGTTAAGAAGCATGTAATACAGGGTTTCACCATGTGAACTTGTAAAATTACCATCATTGAGCTAGAACCTTTCGTATTGTCTGCTTCTGCACGATGCAATTGAATTGAAATTGTAATGAAAGTTGAGTTAATTAAGATTAATATTTATTTTTTAAAAAGTTCCTCTCAATTAATACAACATATTTGGTCAAGTTTTTTCAATGATTTAACCCATGGATATGATGGAATATCTCTTAACTCTATTCTTGATTACATTATTGTTCCATGTTTTTTCCTTAATATGAATGGGTATATACTATATAGCTCTCCGCCCATTATGGGCACACAATATCAAATTAAAAGAGTTAGAATCATAATTTAACTAAGAAAGTCGCTTCTCAAAAAAAAAAAAAAAAAAATCTAACTAAGAAAGTCAATGCCAAGAATATTGTAACTTAATTGATTAGCAACTTTTGATATTTTTAAGACATTCAGAATTCAAATTTTTCATTCCATTAAACCTATAAGTAAGGCTTAACTTCAACGTACTGAAAATAATCTAATATTTGATTAGAAAATTTTTCTTTGAACAATACCATTCATGACTAAGAGCATTTTCAGCAATTTATCTAAATTTTTGTACTATTTGAACAGTGAACAGTGATATTTAATTTTTACCTACTTACTTTTTCAAATACACTTTCTAACAGATTTTTTATTTTTTTCTCCATCTCATTTAAATATTATTTCTTCATTCATTCTTTATTCTTTTTTTAACAATTATATATCTTTTAACATTTTTTTATTCAATAACTGATTATTATAATTAAAAAAAAATTTGAAGTGTGAACAGTAAAAGCTAGTGTTCTCTTCTTGTAGAGAAGTACAGTAGCCATTCTAATCTTAAAAAATAGAAATAGAGAAGCTGTCAGGGTGTTTTCTGTCTAAAATTGGTTTTAAATAAGCCATTGAAGATGTTCTAAAAATTGTACTGACAAGTGGCAAGCAAATCCCAACTCCAAATTCAAGCACGTCCCACTCAAGTATAAAGAAATAGTTCTCAGATGTGAAACAAACAGGAAACAACCCCCTGTGACCTAACGCAAAATGTAAAAAATCCCGCACGCTACAAAATGGCGCGTGATTAAAAATTTTGACCTAAAAAACCTTCCCTTCCGAAAAAATCGAAGAAATAGGGTAGTAGTAGCAGTAGTAGTAGGTTACCACCTTCTCTCTGTGTCTCTGTCTCTCTCTCTCTCTCTCTCTCTCTTCTCTTCCCTCCGCCATTTCACAAACGAATACACAATAATAAAAACAGCTAGCCGTACAGCCGGTTCGGTTGGAGTTATAAAAACTCAAAATACTCTCACTTCCTTATTTCCAAAGTTTTGAATGGCCTCTCGTCTCTCACCAAACTCTCTCTTCATTTTCGCTCTCTCTACATCTCCGCCTTCATCGTAACCATGCCTTCCTTTTCTCATTCTCTCAATCTCCACCGCTCCCGACTCCCAAAACCGCTTTCTCCTTGCATTCGATCCGACTCTTCTTCATTTCCGCATTACCTCAAGGTATATCTCAATTTCTTTTAGCTCCTCCTTCTTTTTGGTTTTATAAGTCAAAAATAGCTTTCTTTTCCTGATTTAGTATTGGATTGGTTTTGAATTGGCTCGTTGTTTTGTTTTTTACATTTGTGTAGCTAAATGCACCGATTTTCCGAAGTCGTGCGTGCCGTTTACAGCGCAGTCTTGTTCGATTCAAGGCCTTCGATGATGTATGTCTAGTTGGAATTTTATATCGTTATTGACTTTGTTTTAGCTTTGGCGGAATTTTCAATTACAAATTCAATATTCTGCTCTGATCATTTTCCTTTTGTTTCAAATTCATAAATCAATGCATTGTTGTTGTTGTTGTAGTTATTAGCGATTATGGAGATTAAACTTGGATGATCGTTTTGTTATATAGGATTCATTTGGTATACCTCCGCTTCATGATTGGAATGACAATGATGGGATGTCTGGGTACATGCTTTCATCCAGTGAAGGCGAAGATAGCGATACAGAAATCTCGCTAAGTCCATTACATGACGATGAAATGCCTGGTGTTACTGTAAAAACTGATGAGGCCTTTGCAGCTACTTCTGCTAACCGGCTCGCAATTCTTGGGAGAGGACGCAGGAAACACAGGCAAGCTCATCATATTAATGGCTATGCTCTTGGTTAATATTTGAGTAGTCATCGTTTTTGGTTGTTGAGTTTTTTATTTATTGTATTGACGAGAAGTAATCGCGGGTTCTCTAGTTTGAAATCTCAGTCTTTTTGCGCGCTATAATTGCAGGATTAAATTGGGGGTTTTAATCAATGCTGGACTTATAAGCTTCTTGATGGTGCTGCTTTTATTTGTGGATTGGTGTGCATGGAAGATTGTCAGGTTGCCTTTAGAAGCGTTTTACTTGACCCGCCCATTTCTTATATCAGCCGTTTTAGTCTCTTGTGCAGGCTATGTTTGTGTCCCATTACTGTATAGGCTCAAGATTCATCAAATAATCAGAAAAGAAGGGCCTGCTAGGCACTCCTTAAAAAAGAGAACTCCCACAATGGGTGGATTGTTTTTTGTTCCTATCGGTGTGACTGTCGCTAGATTCGTTGCTGGTTTATCTTCTACTGAAGTGCTTGGAGCAGCTGCAGTAACTCTAGCATTTGCTGCAATTGGGTTACTGGATGATATCTTAAGCCTCGTCAAGAATGATAATAGTGGTTTATCAGCATGGGGAAAAATTGCGCTTGAGGTGAAGCTTTTTTCGCTGATTGATTTCTTCTTGGATTTAATATACTTATTGCTATTTGAATCAGCAGTGGACTCCTAACATACTTTGAGTAATGTAAGTTTGATACTGTACAGGTAGCCGTTGGGGCCTGGTTTTCATTTTGGTTGGATAGCACAAGTATATCGTCACCCTACAGCATGTATAGCTTCTTGTAACTAATCTGATCAACATTTTTCTGATGGTAACTCACATATCTATTCTCATAATGACAAACAAGATAATGCTATTTTGTTCAACATTTAAAGTCTATATTAAAAAAAAAAAAAAAAAAAAAAAAAGAAAAAAGGAATCTAAAGAAGCAAAGACTGACAAAATTTAGAAACCCTAATGTTGAAGAACATTATGGAATCCCACAAAAATGGATAGATATTAGTCTCTACTTGAGGTTAAGAAGATATCTTTCTGGAAAAATCCTGAGGTCTAGTGAGAAAGTTTACAAACATAGGATATGCACATTGACAAGGAGGATATATCTTTGTCTCTTTTTCTTTTCTTTTCTTTTTTTGGGGGGGTGGGGGGGGGGGGGGTGTTGGGGAAGAGAGAATTGGGAAAGAAAATGTTTTTTTTTTAACGATTTTCTTCATGGAGCATCTTCATAAGTTGAAAAATGTCAGCTGTTATAGGTGAACCAGTGGACATATGATTGATTTTGAGTTTGCTATGTCATTAATTTATTGTACTGTTTCATGAGCACATTGTCCAAGTAGTTGCAATCATTAACCTAAGCTTGAAGTTCCTCTAGAAAATTTTCTGAATGCATATTTTGGAACACACTCCTAAATCCTTTCGAATTCACTGTTTAGAAATCTAAACTTGCCATGAAGTCAATGTTTGATCTAGTTAACTCTAGAAATTGTGGGCGGAATTGATGCCATAAATCTATAATCCTGTTTTAATTGGTTAGTCATAGGATGTGTCTAATGGGGAATTTATGGCTCACACACTTCTTTACTACATGAATATCTATGCAGTACTGCTCAGCATAAATGGTTCATTTTTTTAGGTCCATCTTTCATTTTTCTGTATTGCAGGAAAATGCTGCTTCCTCTACCTGCACCAATAGGACTTGTGTGCCTGGGAAGATGGTATCTGTTGTTGACTCCATTTTGTTTTGTTTCCATGGGGAATGGGGTTAACCTAACAGATGGTCTTGATGGGCTGGCTGGAGGGGCTGCTGCATTGGCTTTTATAGGAATGTCAATCGCAGTGCTTCCAATATGCTCTGGTTAGTACGGATCTTGCTTAGTTAACTACATATATTGAAGGGATCATATGCTTTAAAATAAGGAACATTTCAATAATTTTATTCATTTCTTGTGGCATTATCTATAGTGACCGACCCTAACTGGTTTATTGATGATCCATAGCTGACCCCAAAGTAGTTGTTGTTTGTGCCATTATCTAATATATGTTGTAAAAACTATGTATTGCAGATAGAGTAATGCTAAAAAAAATGTAAATCTAGTCAAACTACAATGCATTTATCTTGGACATGATGGAGCTGTTGTTTCTGCGGAAAGCAAATATTGACATATTCTATGACCAAGAACAGTTACTGATGCTGCTAAACTGATGTAACTTCTTATTGCTTGTCTTCTTGTCGATGTATTTATATTGTTTGGATAACTTTTTGAGACTATCAATCGCTTCATCAGTCTGCAATGATCTCTCAATAATTCATATTTTATGACTTGCAGTTGCAGATTGTGGCTTTTATGCTCAATCATGATACTTGCATCTCTTATAGTTATGTGGGAGGCTAAATACCTATGTTGCAATTTGGTTGCACCTTCATTGTTGCACTTCCACCAAGGATCTGCATCATGCATAACAGTTCCAAAATCCATCAAATTACCATAGCATCATTGCAAGTGGCTGGTTGTGTGATATTGTGATGATCTTACATGTTTGTTGGAAGTTTGAATTTCATAATATGCTGGGTAAAGAAGTATAATTGTAAACCTAGCCTCTTCTGATACTTGTTCAACGATGCTAACTATTATTTTTCATCCCAAACCAGAGCTTGCTATATTTGGGGCATCGATGGCAGGAGCCTGTGTTGGTTTTCTTTTGCACAACCGATACAGAGCATCTGTATTTATGGGTGATACTGGATCCTTGGCACTAGGGGGAGCATTGGCTGCAATGGCTGCTTGTACCGGAATGTTCTTTCCATTATTTATTTCATCTGGCATATTTGTTATGGAAGCATCATCTGTTATTATACAGGTATGTTTTGTTGGTGGTCCTTTTCTCATCTATTTCAGCTACAAAACACTCTATAAAATATTCAGAATTGCCACATTCAAGCAAGTTCTGCTAATTTGATGAATTTTTAAAATAAAATAAAATAAAATAAATCCTTTAATTTCTGTTCTCCATGCCAATTCTATGGCCTACATGGTCACTTTAGATAAGCCTGGGAGAAAAAGAATTCATGTATTGAGTTGCTATTAGTTGGGAAAAGGATTTGTATAGCCTACCTCAATTATTTGGGATGAAGGTTTCCTTGAGTTGAGATTGGTGTGAATACATAGGTACATTGCCTTATTCAAACAATTTCTGATGTTTGGAAAAAAGAAAAATTAATCCCTTTCATTGCTGTTCCCCTTGCCAATTCTATCGCCTACATGAGATAGGTTTGAATGAAGAAAAAGAATTCCTGTATAGTTTATAAATGAATTATGACAACCGTGTTCTTCATAAAGTGTAGTTTTCTTGTCCGAAGGCTGACTACATATTATGTTTTAGGTATTGTACTTCAAGACAACCAGACGTTTGTGGGGATTTGGGCGCCGCTTGTTCCGAATGGCACCGCTTCATCATCACTTTGAATTATGCGGGATTAAAGAACCGATCATTGTTGCAGGCGCATATGTTATATCATCCATATTGGCTTTACTGGCTGCCTATGTGGGTCTTATTGCAGCATAACATCCAAAAAGGCCTAATTGCCATTTCATTTATTGTAGTTAGGGTCACCAGGATCACAGTTCTTCATTTATTCTTTTTGATTTAGAAGCTTTGCGTTCAAGTAGCCATTTTTTATTCTTTTCTTTGAAAAATTCAAGCAAGCGGTCAGTGAGATCTAACCGAAACCTCCTCTCTTTTTAATAAACCAGTGGAGAGTGGAGTTCTAAGTATAAAACCATTTAGACACATAATTTACCTATAGAAAGAAGCGAAAAATGTAAAAACACCTGTCAAACTTTGGGTTGATATCAAGCTAATCATTAGAATTTTTAATTTGAAAATTTACTCCCAAAGGTTCCATAAATTGTGAAACTGCTTATTCTGTCCCATTTTCGTTGGTTGTCATGAATGGAATTTAAATTACATTATTCATTTTTAATTAAAAAAACGTTTTAAAGTAAGATATTCATATAAAGCGAATATTCAAGAAAATCTTTTTTTACTTTTCGGTTCTTTTTTCTCACCTCTCTCATGTAGTGGCGCTGCTTATGGACTTTTAAATCTCTGATTGGTGGCAAATGGAAGTTTTCGAATATGGGTTGGGTTGGGTTGGGTTGGGATGTTGATTTGGGGTGTTTGAGTGGGGCCAACTTCTTATTACTTGTAGTGGTGCCATGGGGATTATGGGTTTAATGTGGAAATTTGATTTGAGTGTGGGTCCATGAGTGGGTTTTCTTATGATGGGCATGTCAATGTTTGCGTGTGTAAATGTAAATCGATTTGTGTCATGTGGGGACATCTACTGAGAGCTTGGGTACCTTGTTCTTTTCAAGATAGGTGTGATGGTGATGGATTTGATGACTACATAAAGAATCAAGCATCATCCTCAGCTGCTGCAGAAGAATACACCCTTGAAATGTTAGAAAATTTTGGAGGCAGTCTAAACAAGGGTTCATTAATACCACTAGAACCTTGACATGTTGAACTTAATGCTCGAGCTACAGGAACTACAATGACATTCCCAACCTGAATGTGTCTCTCTTTAACAGGACCACGGAGCTTGTAATAATTTGGAAACCCAAGTTTGGCATTCTCGTGTATTGTTAGTACTCTACTTGTATAGGATGTAAGGTCATCTGGTTGCGAGGCTATGCTCGTGTGACAACTGTTGGCAGAGTCTTGTGCCACTATAAACTTGCAAAGGTGTTGAGAAGGTGTTGGGAATACATGTGTGAGTAAAGTCTCACATTGAATAAGAATGACAATGATAAGTAGTTAATATAACATAGTTAGGCTTATACTCATAAAGTTAAGTATTTTGAGTTAAGTGGTGACTTTATATATTATATTAACTACTAAATTGGTAGCTCTCTAAGGTGTTATCTCCCCCAACAAGTAGTATGAAAGCTCATGGTGTTGTGCGGGAAAGATGGCAAGGTGTTTAGAGTCTTTACCCTAGCAGTGACAAAGCAAGCCTAAAGGGCCTAATAGGGCCAACAAAGGATGGTGTGCAGTGAAGGTGGCGTTTAGGGCCCCTTCCATGGTGGGGAGTGTTGCTAATGGTGCTAAACCACAAAAAAGCCTGTGATTCCAATGGACAAGAATGTGCAGGAAGGTTTCGATAAATGAGCATGAGAGGGGGGATTGTTGAGAATACATGTGTGAGTGAAGTCTTACATCAAATAAAAAATGACAAGAGTGAGTGGTTAATATAATATAGTTGATCTCAAACTCATAGGCTTAAGTCTTTTGAGTCAAGTGGTGTTTCTATATGTTATATTAACTACTTAGTAGGTGGCTCACCAAGGTGTTATCTCCCCAACAAATGCTATCATAACAAAATGACAAAAATGCAAAGGTAAGTAAACCCTCTATACATTTGGATCCCATTCAACTTTATTACCAGGATGGACACAAACACTAGGCAGATCTCCAAAGTTTGTTCCTTTGTTTTGGGATCTCACAAACATGCTCGAAGTCATCATTGTTCAATTCAAGTGGACGATGATCATAGAGTGAATAATGATCATAGAGGACACTTTCTAATTGTTTTTTCTTTGGAGGACCTAACAATTTGTCTTTTCCTTATCTAATATGCTTTTGGAACTCTATTTGGGGAGTCTCATTATAAGGCATTTCATCCCAGTGTTCATCATTCTCAACATTAGGAAGGTCGAATATTGCATATTTAAGCAAAATCTTTTCTTCTAATTTAAGATTTTGGCCTTGATATTAAGCAATTGTGTTCATCTCAAACCCCATTGAAATAACCTCTTTTACAACAATATCATGAGTGTGAACTAGGAATTGAGGCAAATTCTCAGTAACCTATGCCCCCATAAGAAAACATGCATGTGTAATTAAGTAAGCCCTTATACACCTGCCACCATCATCCCCATCTAAGCTTGATAGGTCATGCCAATGAGACAACCCAATGCATAATGCCCAAGAAAACCATTTGCAAACTTAAATAATGTTGACCTCATGGATTGTCTTTATTATATTAAAAACCACTTATGCCTGGACAGGGTTCACCACATATCACATCAACATCATTTGATAAAGGTAAGATCTTTGACTTGTAACCACAAAATCCTTTATAGTCCTATACTCTTAGTACAACTCCCTAATCCCTTAATAGACTGGCAAGAGTCTTCATCAGCGTTATTACCTTTTTGACGAACCTTAAAATATAATTCACCATAACATATTGCTAGTATCTTCTCCACTTCAAACTCCTCCTTATCTTCCCCATCAGCCTCATCACTATCACTATCATCATTAGTACCATCATTAGCAACATTTTCTTTTCCAAAGAGATCCACATACTCTTGTGGAAAATTATTACTTTTATATTAGGAAAGATTAAAACATATATGTATATGTATATTTTTTTTTACTTCTTAAGCTACAGTAAAAAGTCCTCTGTATATTCATTGTTGACCTCTGTCTCTAGATGGCTTAACCTGAGACTTTCACAAGTATACTCATTCAAGTCAATTGCCCATCTTGTAACAAGATTTAAATTGGACAAATTAGTTCAAAGTAACTAGGCCCCATTATTGCAAACTGCGAATTTGAGTGAGGTTTGAAACAAATTCATTTGAAGCTGAATTGATTTATTTGACAAAAATGACACCATTCATAATTTACAAGTTTTAAAACTTTTCATATTATATTTAAAATACTATACACATGAAAATTTTTCTTAGAGATGTGACCATATTTTGCATGAAAGAAATTTAACATGCAATAAACATGGTTAATATATCATGATTTCAGCATTATCATTACAATATTAGTACAAATGAACCAATTCAATTGAGGCTAAAGTTGTTAAAAACACAAAATAATCAAACTAACGGCCACCATTGGGATATTGGAAGAAACTAATATTATTCACCTTCAAATTAATTCAAAAAAAATAAATGATGAAAACAACCATGGTAGATTGTTGTTATAAGACCCCAAATGTGTATGTCACAACCCGAGTAAATGTCCAGCAATGTCACCTTTGGTTTATGATGCTCCAAAACTTTATCAAATTCACAAATTCAACTTCACTGCTGAAAATTGCAGTCACATTTTGGAATCGATTTTTTCTTTGCCTCCAAATCAACATTCAAAGAAATCTTAGAAATTGTTGATTTCTCAACCAAACCAAACAATCTAATAAGTTTTCTTCTTTGGTTTCTTAAAAGAATACATGTTTGCTTTCAATAAGATTACGATTGTCATCAATAGCTTCAAACATTTCCACAATCTTGCAAATATGTTGGGGCTTTCCTTCATTAACTCTAGTATTAGCATTGTCATGAAAATCCTAAAAGTATTGCCCATTGATTATCATGTCGTACTTGGATAATCTAATCAGAAACATTTTTGTCATTATAACATTTTTGGCCCAGTTACAAGCTTCTTTAACTTTTTATTGCTTAGGCCAATGTTGGCGAGCCTTCTCATCCTAAACTAACTCTTTGATATGCTTAGCATTTAATTGTGGATAAGGCACAATCATTAGCAACATGTGATGACTAGGAGAAATTGACATCATCTAAATATTAATGATGCACATCACTAATCATGTGACAACCAGCTAATTGGAGAAATTGATATCATCTTAAATATTGATAACGCATTTCTATAGAAAAAGCTAGTACACCACATGCAAAGCATACGTTTTTGCTTTTGTAATAATATATATGAAATTTTCATTTTTGGTAGATGATTATTATCATTTTAAGTTTTTATTTCAAAACATTTTTTTTAACATTGAATACAACCTTAATATAATTTTCACATATTAATTTAGTAGATCTTTACATATTTTTAATTCTTAAATTTTCTAAGCTTTTTTAGTCATTACATCTCACCCCAAAACAAATTCCTAGTTTCTTTCTAATTACATGATTATTTGCCAAAAAAAAAAATAATTACATGGGTTATTAACTAGTTCATATTTATAAGATGCAAGGTGGTAACAAAAGTATGACAAAAAGAAGGTGAGTAACATAAGTAACAAATTGTGACCTTATTTGTTTGAAAATTTTCTTGTAAATTTAATTCACTTGAATAAAAAATGTAGGAACATAATCAAAACTCATTCCAAAAGAGTAAAACTAGGAATACACCTAACTATGCACTCAAATTCACAACATATTTAACTGTCTTCTTGTGATTTACGAAGCTAAAATTATATTCGAAGACGTACCTATGGTGGTTCCATGTGTAAGTGCTGAAATCCAATTACAAATTGACACCCAAACATCTTGTAAAATTGGGTGTGTTGTAGGCGGACTATTCCAATTTTCCAAAATTTAATGAGCATATATTTTACTTTAAAAAAAATCAGTAGTTACAAATTACAATAAGAGAAGGGGATTTAAAAAATAGGGAGGATGGAATTTCATTAAAATAGAAAGAAAAATTTGAAAATTAAATTTTCCTCCAGGGCCCACAAAAATTTTCCTCCCAAATTGGGAGGAAAATGAGAGGGGAGAAAACATGAGATGGGGGCATTGACTAAAATGCCCCCATCCCACCTGATGTTTAACGTTGTGTTGTTTTTTTTTTTTCCAAACGTTACTGAAGAAGGTTTTAGTAATGTTGAACCTTCTTCATTATTATTATTATTATTTTTTCTTTCAAACGTTACTGAACAAGTAACGTTGAACCTCTTTTCTTTTTTTTCTTTTCTTTTTTTTTCATTTCAACATTACTGAACATTGAACTTGTTTTTTTTTTTTTTTTCAATATTACTATTAACAAGGGTATAACAGTCAATTTATACCCTCCCACTTTTCCACCCCTCCAACCAGACACACAAGAAGGAAAACTTAACATTTTCTATCCTCCCACTTTTCTATTCTCCCACAATTTTTCATCCTATAGTATATATCATATATTTCATATACCATTTGATATATATATATAACCAAAGCTGAGATATAATCCAATCAGATTCTAAATTGATTTTAATTGAAGTCCAATTCTGCCCCACGAGTCTAGTTTAAGATTTTTAATTTTTGTACTAAGTTAAATATAAGCTACAGTTGAAAGAGATTTAATATAAAAAATACAACCTAAAAATATGAAAATACTATAGCTAAAAATATGTTGAGGACAAAATTTTCACGCCGCATGGTTTTTCATCATTGGCAACCAACACTACATCAATATTATCTTGAATTTTGGAAAAATTTCTTTTAAAACCCAAAAGAGCCCTTATTTACACAAATGATGCCAAAGCCCATGATTCAAAACCCATGACGATATTATTTCATCAAAGCTTATGGTTCAATTTTATGGCACATCATCTCATTTTTAGCTCAAAATCTAAGTTTATGAGTCTCATCGAAGGAATTTTGGGAGTCATGGTTTGAATGACCAAAAAGTATGTTCAATAAAGCTCTACAATGGTTCAAAGCAAGGAAGTCAATACTATACCGGAGGTTATACCGGTTTGGCCACCGTTACGCTATATTTCGGATACCGGTCAATACCAGTGTACCGTTTCAGGTTTACCGTTATTTTATATATTTAATACACACACACACAAAATCTCTATTTACACACACATACACACACAAACTCTCTAACTTCTAGTCTCATAAATACCTTCTATTTCAACTATTGTATAATAATTGATACAGCAACTTAAAGATCAATTAGAGATTAGAATTAATGCAGGTAAAACAGTTAAAAAAGAAGAAAATAGAACTTTTAATTCAAACACCAAATCCAAATTAAGTAAAAGAATTAGAGAGATCAAAGGTTAGGCGAAATAATGAAATTGTCTACAAAATTATTTAATTATTGATTATTTTAGAGACAAAAACTGTCACAATTATAAAAAAAAAAAAAAAAAAAAAAAAAACACAACATTTTATGTTTCGGTCCGGTATTTATTTACTGGTCGGTACACGGTCAGTACGGCCGGTATTTTTTTCGGTACAAAATAGGAGTGTACTTGTACCAATGCACTGGCTAGAATGGTATGTACCGGCCAATACGGTACGGTATTAGTAACACTGGTTCAAAGTTGATAAATGAACTTGTTACTTGGCATGTTTTCCTTAATTCCTTGAACTCTAATGAGTCAATGTGCAATAGGTAGCATCTGCTCATTAATGCTATAGGCTGGAGCCACAAACCATATAAAGTGATACTATAGCTAGAACCACAAACCATATAAGTCATTATGTCTCAATCTATAAACTTACATCATTGAGTACATATTATTTCATTATCACTATACCTCTAAATGCAAGTTACTGTAATAATATCCTACTATTTAATAAACGTGGATCCACTAATATTTCACTAATGAACATATGTAATAAATTGAATCCATCCCACTGCTGGACATGTATCATTTGGACATAAACCACCCTGAAGATATATCATTCGGACATGAACCACCACTAGACATATATTATTTGGACATTAACCAAGACATAAATTATTTGACATACATTATTTGGACATAGACCATTGCTGGACATACCTTATTATATTGAACAAAAACCATGAACCACAGTTGGTTATTGACTATTTTGAACTCATCCCATTGTTGGACATATGGCATTTAATTAATCATTCTCTAATATTGGACATCACTTAATATACATAATTATGATATTCAAGTCGTCATTTAATCAAGACTATCATACTAAACATATTATTTATTTATTTCAACCATTATCATGATTCTTAGATTTTGGGCTTTATCTATGTCATAGGCTTAAAAATGTATCGGAAGCCATTGGTCTATGGGACCCAATCTCAAGTTCTAAATTGAACTTTCCAAAACAAATCCGGGCCTAGCAAAGTCACCCCCTAGTGGAAGACGCATGACTATGCGCAGAAAACTACCCCCAACAACATATAATCTACAACTTTTTTTGAGATAGAGGATCTACAAATATTAGTGTATGTAGAATTGTAGGTGCCCCAAGCCGATTTTGTGCTAATATATAAAATTGAATATGTTTGAATTTTAGTTGATTTCATAATCTATACTATGTATAAGAGGATTGCCCTCTTTCAACTGAACTTTTATATAATTCAAAAATACACTCATTAATGAAGGATAACTTAATTTAGAAATAGGATCATAAATATCAAATAATAAATTTCATTTTGAATTTAAAAAGAGAACTCCTAATATTTAGGATTTTTTCCCCTTCACGTTTAAAAAAGAAATTATAATTACTGCTTATCTCTAAAGTTTATCATTTTTATTTGTTTGAAAAATAAAAATATATATTTCTAAATTATAATAGTTGCAAATTATTAATCTTTACCTAAAAAAATAGAAGAGTCTCTGAGCACATACGTGAGCATGTGCTTAGAGGCTAGTATTATATAACATAATCTTTTTAGACCTTAGAGTTTATATGTGATTTTTCAAAAAATAAGTTTACATGTAATTATTTTAATATATATATATATATATATATATATATATATATATATATATATATTGTAAGGGCACAAATCAAACTAATCCAAGTTTGGATAGTGGACCAGCTCAATGAGCACTAAACAATGAATTTGTAGAGAGTGGGTGTTTAATCTAGGTTTTTGAGATGATAGATAATACAAAAGCTTGATTCGGCTCTGTGATTCATACACTACACTGGTATAAGTATGTAACATGGAGTTGAATATATTGATGCCGAGAACGATGTTTTTTGGTTCTCTTACAAATTCTTTCTCTTCTATTTCTCTCTCTTTTTTTCTCCTTTTTCTTTCCCCCCCCCCCCCTTTTCTATTATCTCTCTTTTCCTTTTATAGGCCTCACTCTCTTTTTCTTCCTCCCTCCACGTGTGATCCAGGTGTTTCCTTTTAGATACTTGTCCCATCATTCCCCCTTACTCAAATATCTGGTGATGATGGTAGGGCTGAATTCCAATGTTCAGATATCACTTCTCCATTAATGCGGCCAGGGGGGTAGGTATAATGCTTTCAATGCGGTGGTAGCAGCCTTTTGTCTGATATTTGCCCATCAATTTACTTTGTCCCTTGTCCTCACTTTCTGAGTTACTTGTGCATAAGGCCTTCAGTACGGGAGTATTTGGACCACCAGGCTGCGAATATTGTCCTCGGCAACAAGCTGCCGAGGACAATTTCATCCTCGGACGTCATGCCCAGTGGTGCAACGCTCATGCATGATGGCTTCCTCTGTCACGTGGTATTACAGGAAAGAATTGTTATATCCTCGAATCATTCTAAACTGTCGGGTTGGACTTTCTTCTCTATGGGGGCCTTTGGGGCTGGCCCAATACGCGATTTGGGCCCAAGGGCCCCACAATAGCCCCTCGAAATCCTTATTTCTACTCTGTGGAGAGGAATGAGGATTTCGATGTGCGCATACGTAAGGTGATCTGCTCCTGACGCTTCGATCTATGGGACGCGCTTCAATTAAATACTGGCGGCTTCATGTTCCCTGTTTCTAACCGCTGGATGCCCATCTGACGGACAGGCGTATTTTGAGGAAGTAGGCGGGAGGTCTCCCGCTTTACGCATTCCCACGAAATAAAAACTGCCAATTCAAAGGTTCCTCAGTCATTTCTGAGTCTGTACATCGAATCTAACCCTTTCTGCCATCCATACGCGTTTCTAGTTCTTTCAATTCTAAGCCGAGGTGACCTAGTTACTTAAAAGTAAGTACTCCAACTTTCTGCTTTCTTTATTACTGCTTGCTCCTTTTAGTTATTCTTGTATTTTCTGTCCTCGGCATTCTAAACTCCCCACCTTAACACATTGTTCTTCCCATAGTTTTTAGGGAATGGGTAGATTCGCATCCCTAGTGAATACTCCTGAAAAAATAGAGGAATTTAAGACTAAGTACGGAATCCCTCAGGGGGTATCCGTCAAGTATTGTGAGCAAGGAGGTTGGCTTACCGATAGGGACACCGGTGCGGTGGCGATCCCTATGATAGCGTTCTTAGAGGGGGGAATAAGGATCCCTATGATGCCCATCACTAGGGACTACCTTAGAACGTCTAGGCTATCTCCCACCTAGTGTGCCCCGAACATGTTTAGGATCTTAGGAGCCATTGATGTTTTAAACGAAAGGCTGGGATTAGGACTTACTCACCACGAGGTGAATTGGGTGTATAACCTTCACCATCTAAAAGGGCACACCTATTATTTAAAGTCTAGGCACCCAGAGGTTAGGTTGATCCAGTGTCTTCCCCATTCCAACAAGGGTCTGGATAAAGATTTCCTTATACTGTCCGGGGATTGGCACGATGGTTTCCATTGTCCGACGACGGAGGGGGAGCCTGGTGAGTCCTCGTGCGGTGTCAGTTCTAACTAATGATAGATCTTCTTCTCTTTTTTGTTGGTTGTGTTTTCCTTAATTTGCGTGTGTTAATCTGTTTTTCCTTTTAAAATATATGTGCAGATCGTCGTGCACTTACCCGTCGTGCTAATCTCGTCAACTTCGACCGTTTGAACAACATCCTGAAGGCGGAGGTGTTTGTGCACTCGGACGGTCAACTTCGCGCAGCCCACCTTATCCTCGGATACACACCCATCTCTTTCGTATTCCAAGTCCCTAAGTGTGTTATCAAATACAAGGATCCGCGGCTGCCGAGAATCAGCGTAGCGGTTGAAGGCTTTTTGTTGCCTTCTGGTGCCCCGACCCCTCAAGGAGTTCTAATTACTGAACCTGTAAGGGTCGTTCCAGAAGCCTCCCACCTCGCTACTTCCTCGGCTAGATCCAGGTTGGGTGAAGGCTCATCTTCGCAGCCAACCACAAGGGAAGAAGAAGAAGAAGAAGAAGAAGAAGAAGAAGAAGAAGAAGAAGAAGAAGAAAAAGAAGAAGAAGGAATCGTTGAGCTCTCGGATTCAGACGAGGAATCAGAGACCTTCGATCAGCTCTTTCCCCCCAGACTTCCATCACCGATCGTCGGTTCTCCCTCCTTCACATCTTCGGACGAAGACGACCAACCCCTAATAAGAATGGGAGTTCAGCGTCGTCCCAAGCCAAGCCTTAAGGATGTCCTGGAAGGGCAAGTTGGAGCACAAGATCCTTCAAAAGTGCCTCCGGAGAAGGCCAAGGATAAGGGTATCGACAAGCTTCCGCCCGTGAGGGTTATTCTACCGCCTTCCCCTAGAACTCAACATCCAGGTCCGGCTGACCATAAAAGAAAGAGGGACCAGCAAAAGGAAAAGAGATAGCCGAGGGGGGTAAGGACGTCCCTGGTAGGGAGATGGAGCAAGAGAGGGGAGGTAAACATGCTCGCCATGTCCACCCGAGGACGGAGAGACGAAATGACCCTCCTGTAGCCTTCCATGCGCCTATTTGGGCCCCTCAGATGCAAGTAGATGATCAGGCAGTCACCGCCGATGCATCCATCAGGGGATCCGACGAGGGCACAGCTGCCTGTATCGCCGATGCTCTGGAGCAGGCACTGCTATTGCCTGAGGACATGGGAGAGCTTCGTAGAATGAGAGATCATAATGTCTTCATGACTCTCAAAAAGGAGTTAGCCATGGTAAGGATTCAAATTGGCTGATCCTCGACACTTATGCTTTTCTTTACGCTTCTTCTTTCTCTACCCTCTCTTCTTTTTTATGTAGTGTGCCCTTTACTAACAATGCTTGTACGTAGGCTGTCCAATCTGCCCATAGGGCAGAGGAGATCGCTGCCAGCTCTTACAGAGCGCTAAGGGATGAAGTGGTTAGGCTGGACCACACTAAGAAGATAATGGAGCTTAAAGAGAAGAAGTTCCAAGAGGTGACCGCCAGCCTGAGCAGGGCGGCAAGTGAGCGGTCAGGTCTGGAGGCCGAACTGAAGAGTACCACCCGACAGGCCGAGGATCAGAGGCTAGAACTCAAACGAGCTAATGAAGACCTCGCCTCGGCCAGATCGCTGGCAGAAGGCCTCGCCAAGGACCTTGCAGCATCTGAGGAGGCAAAGGAGGAAGCACTCAAGGCCATAGAAGAGGCTCTTGCCAAGGCACAAGCAGCCGAGGCAATGGTTGACGAGGCTGAGCAGAGCGGGTATGACATGGGCGTGGTCGAAACCACAGAAACGTTCAAAGCCCAAGTGCCGGAGGTCTGTAGGGACTACTGCCTCCAAGTGTGGAAGGAAGCTCTTTCCCAGGCCGGGGTTGATGCTTCCTCTCCTCTATAGAAGGAGGAGAACGCCTACATTCCTCCTGCAATTCGCGTGGCTGCCTCTAGCTCAGCCAAGGATGATTCCCACCCTTCCTCGGCTGGGATTCAAGTAGACGAGGATGCTGCCGAAGATACTGCCCCTACTATCCAGGCTGAAAATGCACCGCCCCCTCCTGCCCCCAAGGAGGCAACCCCCAACCTTGAGGTTAGTGGGACTGTAGAGCCCAAAGAGAAGGCTGGCGAGTCCTCGGCCTTGGTGGTTTCTCCTGTTGACCCAAAAGACCAGACCCAACCCGAGCCATAATCACTCGTGGCTTGGCTGCTTGCTCTTCTTCTCTTTTCTCCTTCGTTGCTTTTGGCCTTGTATTTTTATTTCTTAGTTCCAGTTTTTACTTTATTTCCCTTGTACTTTGACAGTTTAGTTATAAATGTATTGACAAATCTTTCAGTTAATGAAAAGGGGTTCCCAATTTAAATTGCCGTTCTATATTACGTTTGGTGTTGATATCTTGTTTCCTTGTTATGCATGTAATATTGCTATACTATCGGCTTGTCTCTATAGCATGTATTTATACTTTTTTGCCCTTAGGCAAGGAAATTTTAGGCAACTTACATACGTGCAAATGCTTTAAGTAATGACTGCTACCTTTTGCTTATACTTAAGGACAAGCAACACACTAAAAAAGAAATACACTAACGGGGAATCCGTTTGCTTGGGACTTGCTTAAAAGTTATTTCCATGATAACATGTTGAAAAGAGAACTTAACAACATATTTTGCATTTGGACTAACAGTACTTCAAGCTTTGGGCTTAGTACTTAACATCAGTTTAAGACCCGTTCACTTAGTGACTCCACTGCTGTTTCCATATCAAGGGGAAATATCCGAGGTAACCTTACTTCTCTACTCTAAATTAAGATAGAGGATCGGTTGATCCGACATAACCTTAATAAGAATTGAAGTAAGGTAGAGGATCCGAGGACCCGGCATAACCTTAATTAAATTTGGACTAAGGTAGAGGATCCGAGGACCCGGCATAACCTTAATTAAATTTGGACTAAGGTAGAGGATCCGAGGACCCGGCGTAACCTTAGTTTTCTTGTTTTTAAATTAAGATAGAGGATCTGATGACCCGGCGTAACCTTAATTAAATTTTGAACAAGGTAGAGGATCCGAGGACCCGGCGTAACCTTAGTTTTCTTGTTTTTAAATTAAGATAGAGGATCTGATGACCCGGCGTAACCTTAATTAAATTTGGACTAAGGTAGAGGATCCGAGGACCCGGCATAACCTTAGTTTTCTTGTTTTTAAATTAAGATAGAGGATCTGATGACCCGGCGTAACCTTAATTAAATTTTGAACAAAGTAGAGGATCCGAAGACCCGGCGTAACCTCACTTTTTTGTTTTAAATTAAGATAGAGGATCTGATGACCCGGCGTAACCTTAATTAAATTTTGAACAAGGTAGAGGATCCGAGGACCCGGCGTAACCTTAGGCACGACAGAATTAATGGCACAAAAATGATAAGAGTAGAATGACAAAAGCACTTTTCATTAATAATAATATCGTCTCAGATTACTTACATTCCAGGGATGGGGTACAGCTTTTTCATCTAAGTCGGTCAAGTAGTAAGCTCCTATTCCAGCTATCGTCGTGATGCGATACGGTCCTTCCCAATTAGGTCCAAGCTTTCCCCATGCTGGATTTTTGGTGTTCCCCACCACTTTCCTCAGCACCAAGTCCCCGAGAAGAAGAGGTCTCGAATTTACATTGGAATCATATCCCTGCTTCAGTTTTTGTTGGTAGTAGGCTAAGTGAATCATGGCAACCTCTCTCCTTTCTTCAATTAGGTTAAGGCCTTTTTCTAGCAGTCTGTCATTGCTTTCCGGAGTGAAGGAGCTTGTCCTCATCGTTGGAAAACCAGTCTCCAAGGGAATAACAGCTTCGGCGCCATAAGTCATCGAGAATGGCGTCTCTCCCGTTGATCGGCGGGGTGTGGTCCGGTACGTCCACAGAACGTGGGGCAGCTCCTCCACCCACCTCCCTTTAGCGTCCTCCAACCTCTTCTTCAGTCCGTTCACTATAACTTTGTTAATAGCCCTCGGCCTGCCCATTCCCTTGCGGATAAGCCGGAGTGGAGTATCTATTGATTATGCCGAGGCCACAACAATATCGTCTGAACGCCTTGCTGTCAAACTGCAAACCATTATCGGAGATGAGGGTATGAGGGATACCGAATCGAGTGACGATATTCTTCCATACGAATTTCTTCACATCAACATCCCTGATATTTGCCAGGGGCTCGGCCTCTACCCACTTAGTAAAGTAGTCAGTGCCGACAACCAAATATCTTCGGTTCCCAGGCGCCTTTGGGAAAGGACCCACAATGTCTAGACCCCACTGTGCAAAAGGCCAGGGACTCGTCAAAGGATTGAGCACACCCCCGGGCTGGTGGATGTTTGGTGCGAATCTTTGACATTGGTCGCACTTCTGCACATAACTTTGAGCTTCTCGCTGCATGTTCGGCCACCAATACCCCTGTGTTAGGGCCCTGTGAGCCAAAGATCTTCCTCCCGTATGGCTTCCACAGATTCCTTCATGTAACTCTTCCAAAAGTAGCTCTGTCGCTTCAGGGTGCACGCATAACAGGTACGGGCCGGAGAAAGATCGTCTATAGAGCTTATGATCCCCGGCCAACCAAAATCGGGAGGCTTTTCTTCGTATCTTGTCCGCCTCGACTTTATCCTCGGGTATAACATCATCTTTTAGGAAGGACATAATGGGGTCCATCCAGCTAGGCCCCACTCTAATCTGGTGCACACGGATAACACTTCCCATTATTTTCGAGGGTTTAGGTAAGTCTTCAACCAGGACAATCCGAGGTAGTCCCTGTGCTGATGACGTGGCAAGAGTTGCTAGGGAATCGGCATGCGTGTTGCCGCTTCTAAGGACATGGGACAAAGTAAAGGATTCGAACTTGCGTTGTGTAGTTTTGACTTGATTCAAATAATCCTGCATCCTCGGATCTCTGGCCTCTACCTTTCCATCTACTTAACCCACAACTAGCTGAGAGTCTGAGAACATTTGCACGATCTTTCCCCCCAACTTGTGGACCATATCCATTCCTTTCAGCAAGGCTTCATACTCGGCCTCATTGTTAGTAGCCGAGAATCCCAGTCTTAAGGATTTTTCCAGTGTGAGACCTTCTGGGTCGTAATTACCACCCCCACTCCGGATCCTCTTTGATTAGCAGCCCCATCAACATAAACAGTCCACACCGCGAGACCTTTACACGCAACCATGCCAACTGATTTTTCATCAATGTCCTTGTTGATTACACTATCTTCTATTATGGGTTCAGCAAATTCTGCAACGAGATCAGCCAACACCTGACCCTTTATTGCTGTGCGGGGCATGTACTTAATATCAAAAGAGCCCAAGATGGTTCCCCATTTTGCAATCCTGCTGGTATAATCCGCACTCCGGAGTATAGCCCTTAGTGGAAGCTGAGTCAAAATAACCACCGTATGGGACTGGAAGTAATGGGGGAGCTTACGTGTGCCATGCACCACGACAAGGATTGCCTTCTCTAATGGTGGGTAACGTACCTCGGCTTCATGCAGAGACTTGCTCACATAGTAAACTGGACTTTGCATGTCTCCGTCAACCCTTATTAGCACCAGACTAACGGCGTGGGTTGCCACCGCGATGTATGCGAATAGGACCTCGTCAGCCTCGGGCCGAGACATGATAGGAGGGTGGGCAAGATATTCTTTAAGCTGCTGGAAGGCAACAGCACACTCTTCTGTCCATTCAAACCCTTTCCATTTGTTTAACAGTTGGAAGAACGGTCTACACCGATCAGCAGATCTTGAGATAAATCGGTTGAGAGCAGCCGTCATTCCAGTTAACCTCTGCACTTCCTTCGGATTCCGAGGCTGCTGTAAGTTGTTGATGGCCTTGACCTGAGCGGGGTTGACCTCAATCCCTCTATGCGTCACCATGTAACCCAAAAATTTGCCAGACCCTACACCAAAGGAACATTTGGATGCGTTGAGGCGTAACTTGTGCTTCCTCAGCGTTTGAAAGGTGTCGTCGAGGTCGGGTATGTGAGCCGAGATAGTCTTACTTTTAACTACCATGTCATCTACGTACACCTCAATCGTTTTTCCCAGTTGTGGTTCGAACATTCGCGTCATCATTCTTTGATAGGTAGCCCCAGCATTCTTCAAGCCAAAGGACATCACCTTATAGTGGTAGTTCCCTATGGGTGTGACAAAGGCTGTCTTTTCCTGGTCTGCTGGAGCTAAGGGTATTTGATGATAACCTTGGAAAGCATCCAGAAAGCTCATCCGGGGATGCCCTACAGTAGCGTCCACCAACTGATCTATGCGGGGCATTGGGAATGAATCTTTTGGGCAAGCCTTATTCAAGTCTGTAAAGTCCACGCATACCCTCCATTTTCCATTCTTCTTTTTTACCACTACCGTATGGGCTAACCACTCTGGATAAAACACTTCCTTAATGGCCCCTGCTTTCTTGAGTTTTGCCACCTCTTCTTTAACGGCCTCGGCGTGCTCTCTAGATGAACGCCGAGGTGGTTACCTTCGTGGCACAGCGGCTGGGTTAACATTGAGGTGGTGACAAATAAACTCCGGATTGACTCCTGGTGCTTCATAAGCATCCCATGCAAACACATCGATGTTTCGCTACAAAAATGTGACCAGATCTTCTTTCTCTCGTGGGGGTAATTGACTTCCTACTTGGAAGAATCTCTCTGCATCATCTGCGATAACCACCTTCTCCAAATCTTCACAGCTTGGTCCTTCAGTCTCGGCTTCACTTGGCTCGGCAGAGGATATTAACTGCTACAAATCCTTCTCGGCTGGGGTTTGTGACTCTTGCCTCGCTTGATGTGTAATAGCTGCTGTTATACATTGTCTCGCCATGGACTAGCTGCCCAGTATTTCCTCAACCCCATCCTCATACGGGAATTTCAGCTTGACGTGCAGAGTTGATGACACGGCACCTAAGGCATGCAGCCATGGTCTGGCCATTATGGCTGTGTAAGGAGAATAAGCATCTACTACGATGAAATCCACGTCCACTACCACTGGTCCTGACTGTACAGGTAATCTAATTAGCCCCTTTGGAATAACATCCTTCCCTTCAAAGCTTATTAATGGGGAGTCATAAGCCATGAGATCTTCGAACCTCAAATTGAGACCTTTAAATAAATCTGGGTACATGATGTCAGCCCCACTCCCTTGGTCAACCATTACTCTCTTCACATCGTAACCCCCTATCCTTAACGTAATGACCAGTGCATCGTCGTGTGGTTGAAGAGTGCCAATCTTGTCTTCGTCAGAAAATCCCAGTACAGGCAGAGGATTCCGCTTGATCCTCTTCGGCTCAGAATTGAGGTCCTCGGCGGCGGGACGTAATACTGACATTATTCTGGTAGGGGAAGACCCCGTCCGACCTGGCGCCGCAAAGATGACATTGATTGTGCCCAATGGAGGTCTTACATTGTTACTGCCTTGGTTCATGGAGCCAAATTGGGTACCTGGTTCATCAGGTCGATTCATAAATTGTCTTAATTTCCCTTCTTTGACCAGCTGATCCAAGTAATTCCACAAGTTCCTGCAGTTCTCTGTGGTGTGGCCTTTATCCTGATGGTAATTACAATAGAGGTTCTGGTTACGCTTTGTAGGGTCTCCGATCATCTTACTGGGCCATCTAAAATAAGGTTCTCGGCAGATCCTTTCCAACACCTGCTGTACCGGCTCACGAAATACGGCATTCACTGTCTGGGGCGGGGCCGACCTAGTCTGGCTAGTGAAATCTCTCCTCGGCCACTTGCTACCGTATCTCTCCGTCTTGAAATCCCTACTCTCCTGGGGGATACTTTTTATCTTTCCTTTACTCTGCTGTTGATCCTCCTCAACCCTCTTATACTCATCGATACGATCCATGAGCCGACGAACAGTTTTTACCGGCTTCTTGGTCAAAGACTTCCTTAAATCATGCTCAACTGGAAGACCAACCTTAAAGGTGTTGACCGCCACCTCATCGAAATCACCATCTATTTCGTTAAACGCTTCCCAGTATCTGTCCGAGTAGGTTTTCAACGTCTCGTGCTCTCCCATGGCCATGGACAATAACGAGTCTAGAGGCCGAGGTACTCTACTGCACGTAACAAAGCGGGACCCGAATGCCATTGTAAGCTCCATGTATGAATCAATGGAGTTCGCCTTTAAGCCGTTGAACCATCTCATTGCAACGGGCCCTAGACTTGAGGGAAAGACTTTACACATCAAGGTCTCGTTCTGAGAATAAACCGCCATGCGTTGATTGAAATGGCTTACGTGCTCCACCGGGTCTGTTTTGCCATTATAAATGGTGAAGTTTGGCTGCGTGAACCGACGGGGTAGTTTTCCCCTTTCAATACGATGTGTGAAGGGTGATTTGGAGAGCTGGAGCAATGCCTTTCCCATGGCATCGCTACCCGAGCCCCTATGATTCGTCCCTTTACTTCCTCTGTTGCGAACACTTTCTTCTTGATACGAGAAAGTTTCTGTGGGGGGGGGGGTTCTTGACCTCGGCCTATAGCCACTGTCCTGAGAGTCATCTGATGAAGGGCCAGATATGGAGGGAGTCCTTTCCGCTCTGCTCGACGCAGCTTCCTCTTCAGCTGGTCAATTTCTCTCTGCATGGCCCTAGTGTTACTTTCTCCAGAGCCCCTGCTTCTACCCCGTGAGCGGTTATCAGCTGTTCGCCCCGAGTGCACACTGCCCTCTCGATCTCCCATTTGCTCTACCTGTTGTAGTGGATCCTCGTGCTGAGATCCTAGAGACTCTGCATGGGCTGGATTCAGATCTGTCATCACGTTATCTGTCACCAAAACGCAAGATTCCCACAGACGGCGCCAATTGTAAGGGCACAAATCAAACTAATCCAAGTTTGGACAGTGGACCAGCTCAATGAGCACTAAACAATGAATTTGTAGAGAGTGGGTGTTTAATCTAGGTTTTTGAGATGATAGATAATACAAAAGCTTGATTCGGCTCTGTGATTCATACACTACACTGGTATAAGTATGTAACATGGAGTTGAATACATTGATGCCGAGAACGATGTTTTTTGGTTCTCTTACAAATTCTTTCTCTTCTATTTCTCTCTCTTTTTTTCTCATTTTTCTTTTTTTTCCCCCCCCCCCCTTTTCTATTATCTCTCTTTTCCTTTTATAGGCCTCACTCTCTTTTTCTTCCTCCCTCCACGTGTGATCCAGGTGTTTCATTTTAGATACTTGTCCCATCATTCCCCCTTACTCAAATATCTGGTGATGATGGTAGGGCTGAATTCCAATGTTCAGATATCACTTCTCCATTAATGCGGCCAGGGGGGTAGGTATAATGCTTTCAATGCGGTGGTAGCAGTCTTTTGTCTGATATTTGCCCATCAATTTACTTTGTCCCTTGTCCTCACTTTCTGAGTTACTTGTGCATAAGGCCCCTCAGTACGGGAGTATTTGGACCACCAGGCTGCGAATATTGTCCTCGGCAACAAGCTGCCGAGGACAATTTCATCCTCGGACGTCATGCCCAGTGGTGCAACGCTCATGCATGATGGCTTCCTCTGTCACGTGGTATTACAGGAAAGAATTGTTATATCCTCGGATCATTCTAAACTGTCGGGTTGGACTTTCTTCTCTATGGGGGCCTTTGGGGCTGGCCCAATACGCGATTTGGGCCCAAGGGCCCCACATATATATATTGAATTTAGATTTTATTCTACATGTAAACCCTATTAGAATCTTACTAAATCATTTCTTTAAACTTATTACTTTATATAATTCCATATACAAATAGAATCATAATATATATTTAATGTTTTAGGCTTTGTTTGGCAATTCATAAGGGAAGATAATGGAATGGAATGGAATGATCATAAGAGAATGGAAAAAAATGGAATGGAATGGATTTAAGTAAGGGAAATGAATGGAAAAGAATGGAATGGAATGAAATTAAGAAACCTTGATTGGATGTTTTAAAATAAAAGAATAAAAATGAATAGAATATAAGTAATTTTGTTTGGGAGTAATATGGAGAGAATGAAATTGAATCATTTTATGACAATATTACTGTTAGACCCTTATTTTAAAATAAAGAGTTGAATATATAGAGGTGTTTTTGGAATATTAGTAAAAAATTCATTAAATCTAATTTCATTCCCTTCCATTCCTCCCAATTTTGGAGGAATGAAAATTTGAGGTTTTAAGGGAATAGAGAAGAATGAGTGTTCCCTCCTACCCATTCCATTTCCTCCCACTTTAAACTCTCAAATGAGGGAATGAACTTTTCATTCCATTCATTAAAACTCTCAAACAAGAGAAGAGAAGAATATTCTAAAATTATTCTTTTCATTCCTTTCCATTCCATTCCATTCCTTTCCATTCCCTCATCCCAAACGAGGCTTTAATATATAGTTTTATATATAATCACAATCCTACTAATTGTCTATTCATAATTATCACATTAATAAAATTTATTTTCTAAGAAATTAAATTTCATATATAAACAAGAAATAAAAGAGAAAAAATTATATCATGTTCACTTATACACGGGTTATTAACTAGTTTACATAATTAAATCTGTGAAGTATGCTGTATATTAGATACTTTTACAACAACAACAACAACAACAACAATAATAATAATAATAATAATAATAAGAGCTTTAGCAAAAAAATAATAATAATACGTAATATATAAGAGCCAGTGCAATGTGCAAGAATTGAAATTCTTAGTAAAAAAGAAAAAGAAAAGAAAAGAAAAATCTAAATACAAAAGTGAAGGACATTTCTGTAAATCCAATTCCAGACTGACTTTCGTCGTAACAAAACCCTAATCCATCTAGTCATATAAAACGACGCTGTCTGCATTCGTTTCACTCTTCTCCTTCTTCCTAGGGTTTTCGCAGCTGAAAGAACAAACAGAGCCTCCTCAAAAACCCTAGAGCTCTCCATCCCATCACTTTGAAGCCATGGTAAGCTAATCTCGAAGCTAATTTCTGTTCCTCAATTTCGTTTTTGTTTATTATCCGATTCATCCTTCTCTATCTGCACCTTCAATTGCATGTGAAACCTTAGATTCGTAGTTTATTGTAGTTTAGATCTAGAATCTTGTTGTTTCTATGCATAGATTGAGAAGTTGATTTTTTGAATTTCAAATAGACTATTTGCAAAAAATTGATGGGTTTTAGAATTATGGCCTTTGAGAAATTGTGGATGTAAATTTTTAATTATTGAGTATTTAATTATGATTTAAATGAATTTAACTTGTTTTTGAGTTATTAGTGGAATATGTACTGGATAACTTAAAATGTTTAAGAGGGTTTAAATCTCAATGTAACATGGATGTGATTTTTGTGATTTTTTTTTTTTCATTTATATCTATGTTATAAAACATTTCCTCAGCGCCACTTTTATGTAAATATTAGCATGTGGGTTTTAAGCAAAAAAGAAAAGAGAAGAAAAGAGCATGTGGGCAAGAAAATTGACTAGTTCAATTGAATTGTTTCTTGCTGCTCTTGTTCATGAGTGATATGTTGTGTCAGTTTTCTTAAAGTTTTGAGTAGGCTCAAGCTGGTAACCATCTCGATTTTAGATATCGAATGTAACTTCTGTTCATTGGTTCTGTTTTAAAATTATAGGCAAAAATGTACACCCTTTAAGATTGGTCCATTGTCATTTTGGTCCTGTAAGTTCATATTTGCTGTGTGGTTGCCGTTAGTCCTTCATTAAGTAAAAAAGTCGCTGTTAACAATGATAGAAAATGTGAACTTTCAGGATCAAAATGACAATTGACCAAACTGAACGGGTGTAATTTGTATTTTTTTTCTATCTTTTAAAGAAGGCATTCTTATAGTTTTTTAGTATTAAAAACTAGTTTCTAATCGTTACAGGAATTATGGATGGAAGAATTAACTGTGATAGTAAATGCAAACTTAAAGACAAAAAAGAGAAAAATGAAACTTACGGGACCAGGGGCAATTGACCTACTTGATGGGTGTTATTTATAAGTTTGCCTAAAATATATTATTTGAGGTTTTGTAGCCCCATGCTGTGACCCATGGCTTGAGTATCAGAATAGCTATGGGACATATTTATTTGGGTTACATTCGTAAGAACTATTGTTAGAATTGTAAGATTGCTGGGTTTCTGACTTGCTTGGTTTCATATATTGTGTTTCTAGTCGAAGAGGAAGACTAGGGAACCAAAAGAAGAAAATGTGACTCTTGGACCTGCTGTCAGAGAAGGAGAACAAGTTTTTGGTGTTGCCCACATTTTTGCATCATTTAATGACACCTTCATAGTAAGTGTAACATGTCTGTTTGTTGCTCTTGAAATTATGTTTCTTGGATTCTGGCCTAATGTGTAACTATTTCTGATCTGCAGCATGTGACCGATCTGTCAGGAAGAGAAACACTAGTTCGCATTACTGGTATGGAAATTTTTTTCTTCGTGGTGCTATATATTGGGTGTGTTTGGATACCGTTTATTTTGCTGAAACTGAAAAACTATTGCTGAAAGTACTATAAATAAAGGTAAAAGTTAGTTGAAATAGTACAGTGGAGCTCATGAATAGTAACAAAAATAAGCTAAATAGTGAAATAATTTTCATATAATCCCAATCCAAACGCATGCATTATGTATGTCATCCTCTATTTATAGGTTTATGCAGAAGCCATTCATTGTGTTCAAATAGAATAGACCAAAGGGTACATCCCATTGAGTTATGATGGGATCTATTAGATGAATTAATCCTTCATCCTTGAAAATTACGTCTGCATATTGGTAGATAGGTGTGACAGCATAATTATGCTTTTACTTCATGGGCTTCTAATCTGCAGATTGTATTAAAAATTCCGTTTCACACTTTAGCATGTGAACTTTAATGTATAGTGCATCCATCCAGACAAAGTTTCAAAACTAATAGAAGTTTTTTTAACACCCAAACTTTGTTGACTTGCCATATCAATATCTCACCAGTATGTATAAGAGAATCTGGCAACCTTCATTCCTGTAGTAGAATCCAAGAATGACTGGAAATATTTAATTTTTTGCATTGTGTGGATTGAAAAACTGCTTTGTAGCTTGTTATATAATCTTTTTTTTTTCAAATACAGGTGGGATGAAGGTGAAAGCTGACAGAGATGAGTCTTCACCATATGCTGCCATGCTTGCAGCACAGGATGTTTCTCAGAGATGCAAGGTCTTTATCTGCTTTCTATAGAGTCCTCTTCAACTGATTTTCTAATCTGAAACTTATGCTGATTAGGTTGCTTTAGTTTCGGAAATGAGTGCTTAATGGACTTTTAATGTTTCTATAAAGGGCTCATTTATTTATTTGTTATTATTTTTTTGGCTAAGATGTTCCCTTTTCAGTTTGATTTGAAAATTCAAATATTTATTTGCTCTATGGGCCATTAGAACATAATTTTTTTTGTTGGGACTTGGTGTCCGTAGTAATTGTTCATTATGTGAAAATAGCATTGTCATATCTTCTCTTACAAACTTATTTTGCTAAGTTTCAATTTTTATAATGCAGGAACTTGGCATCACTGCCTTGCATATCAAGCTCCGTGCTACTGGTGGGAACAAGACCAAAACACCTGGTCCTGGGGCACAGTCTGCTCTCCGTGCACTTGCTCGATCTGGAATGAAAATTGGACGTATAGGTAAAGGTCTAATTCCATAGAAGGAAAATTTCACAATTTTATTTTTTACCTATGTAGATAACCGTTTCTTTACCACACATCATGTAGGACAGATTTGTGAAAACTATTTTTTCTGGAATGCACATGTCACCCCAGATATTTCTCCCAAGAGATTGGCCAGGAACTATACCCTTTTACTATGTGTATATAAATACTGCCCTTGCAGTTATACCAAAAAATTAAACCCTAGATGGTTGATTTGAGAAGTTTGTTTGGAAATGGGTATTGGGTAGGTTTTAGTGCTAATTATTTTACAATGTGGTTATTGGTGCTAGGGTTGCGAATGACACAAGCTGAGCCAAGTTGTGTGTTGCTTAAGCCTAGGTTGCTAAAAATTATACCAGCATTCTAATCGAGGTTGTTTCAAGCTTTAAAATCTGAGACTCAAGCTTGGTTTAATATAAGCTAGCTCATGAGCAGTTTGTTGAACCCAAGAACTTATTTGGAATTTGAGAATAATAACCACTTAAACACTAAAAGGCCTTGCCATTAAACAGGCCAATGGCTCAAAAGGGTAGGGGACCCTTGATTAATAGCTGAAGTTTGGCACATAAGGGGAAAAATATGTTAAAGGAAGAAGTCATTGCCCCCTAAATTTGTTTTGCTACTATGATGATGGTCAACAAAGCAACTAATTAGAGCAAGAAAGGGGTGAGGAATTTGAACCCTGAACGTTTTATTTATTTATTTATTATTATTTATAAATTTTCCTGCCTTAGAAGCGGCTGGAAAATTCGCATTTGTTAAAGGATATAATTTACGTATGATTTTTGGAGCCAATTGAAGAAATGACATTAGAGTGCATGTCTATTATGCATTGCATTTTAAGGTTGACTTTGTTTTGTTTTTGTTTTTTTTTTTTTTTTTTTTTTTTTTTTTTTTTTTTTCTACAATGTGTTATCGGTGATTTGATTTATAATTTAACTTGTCTCAGAGGATGTCACTCCTATTCCTAGCGATAGCACTCGTAGAAAGGGTGGTAGAAGAGGAAGAAGGCTGTGAGGTTGCTTTTCTTATTCAGTCAGGTGTTCTTGTTTTGCAATGGTTGTGATTTCCAAATGAGTTTTGGGACATTGGAAATTAGATACAATTACTACCCAATTTTGAAACTAATTTGTACTTTTCTATGTGACATGCGAAAGATTTATTTTGAGTTGTTTGAAAACAATTTTATAAGACTTGGCTAAAATTCTGACTTCTAGCTTTTCGTAAGGCATTATTTATATATTATGCTGTTGCGTATCCTGCTCATGTAGTTTTTGTGCTCTGGGTGATAAAGAAGTAGAGAAAGTCTACAGAGGCAACACAATCTCAGATCATTTTCATAAATCATAATACATCAATGCCCTTCTTTTGTTTTGTGGTGGGTTCGGTTATAAGTTAATAAAATTATTTTATTTTATTTTATTTTGACCTACACTGGGTTGATTGTGAAAAAATTGTGAGATTTTCTTATGTTTCTAGAAATAACTCTAAAAAGTTTAATTAGCTTGGAAATTTGCTATATTTTGATTTTCTAATAACTATTACCTAGAAATGTCTATTCATTCTCAAAATGGGCTTTGATAGCAATTAGGTGACACTGTAATTAGCTTGGAAATTAAACAAAAAAACATAGAATATCTGACAACGTAATCTAGCGTTCGGCCCCCAACGCTTGGATTGTCTAGGATTGAAAATTGGTGCAATATGCTAGGTGTAATATATTATCCCAGGATCGAGTTCCAAAGTTAACTATGCGCATGGGTGCACCATTTAGAGCACTAGCATCATTAGCTGTGTGCGCCATTCCAAATTTTATTTTCTCACACCAAAACGCATTTTATCTATTTTGACATTTTATTTTACAAAAATCAACTTTCAAACTTTGGATAACAGCCCTCTCGAAGGGATATTGCCCGACCTAGAAATTCGATGGCCCACCGGGCTAATGGGCGGCCCGGCCCGTTGTTATTAAGGCTCATGAGCAGCCCACTAGCCCAGTAGCTACTACCCCAATGGGTCAAGCCGTGGACTAGTTTTTATGCCCATGGGTGCCCGGTGGGCTAGCCCAGTAGCCCAACCCGTTGCTCAGTCCAATAACTTATAATTCATAACAAAAATATATAAGAAGTGTATGAATGATTGATCTTGAGATATTGTAGAGCAATTTCTTAAGCCCTCAACCACTAAGATACTCAAAGTAATTATGCTAAACTTAGTTTTCTAAATATATATTTTTCTAGTAGTCTAGAAAATTTGAATTAACAATTTGACATTTTTATTATTAAAGACAAAATAAAAAACTATTTAAAGCCTTAATAAAAAAAAAATTAAATAGGTTTCCATCAACAAAACAAAAAATTAAATAGAATTGAATGTAAAAAAATTTGTAATTAAGTGTTAAATTCTTTAATTCTTTCCTTAAAAAAAATAGATTGATTATTCCTTTATAAAAAATTGATTCTTTCCTTATAAAAATAATAAGGAAAGAATCAATTTTATAAAAATAGATAGATTATTCCTTTAGCACAAGCCCATGAGTAGCCCACTAGACCCAACCCGATAGCCCAGCTCGCTAAAGACAAAATGGGTATTACCCATGGGTAGAGTCATGGGCTCCTCTTTGGCCAGCCCAAGTTAAGTAGTTAATAACTCATTATGTCTAGTCCATTGTACCCATGGGCCAAGTGAAAATGGGCCGGGCTGGCCCGACCCGGCCCATTGACGACCCTTAGATATTGGTATTGCACAGGGATCTCAATGAGTCTAAATGATGGGATTTTTGGAGTACCATGGCCAATGCTGTGACGCTACATGTTCCATCCAAAGTTAACTCTTTGCCATATTTGCCTCCTCGAGATTATTGTCAAAATGGTCCTAGTCCAAGATTAGGTCGTGTATCTCAGGATTAACGAAGTTAGAGAAATGAACAAAAAGATTGATAAACCATTTAAGGGGGGAAAGGAAAATATGTTTGATTATGTACTTGGTTTGTTTGTTTGTTTTTGTTTTGTTTTGTTTTTAATTCAAATTTGTTTAATCAATAAACAATTTTAGGAAATTAAATGGTTTTGGAGTGTTTGAATGAAAGTCTTCAATTGAAAGCCATGGGTAGGTGATGGAACTGTCGTCAGGGATGAAGACATGAATGCGTAGCTTGGCCCCAGATTTGAATCATCTGGATTAGAATGGAATGTGCCTTAAATTGTTTACTATTTTTAGTTTAAACGACATACTTGAATTGAATTTTTGCTATGATTGTTTAAAATGAATTTTTTTTTAAATGTGTTTAACATTTTCTCCTTAAGAGATACAAATATTTGATACATTTCAACTCCAAATTTTGTTAAAGGGGTTTCTAAACTCCTCTTAAAGTTTCAATTAAATTAACAAATTTTCAGTTCTCAAGGTTTTTTTTTTAATTTTTTATTTATTATTTATTTTTTTTAAGGCAACTTGAAATTGAGTCATGAAATTTTTGTGAGATACTTAATGTATTTGTCCACACAGGTGGATCTTGAACATTTGAAGGATTGTTAATGATTTTTTTTTTTTTTTTTTTTAAATCCATTAGTTGAGGAAGTGGGATTTGAATCCTTAACTTCACCATTGAAAACAACAAAAAATACTAGTTGAGCTACAGGGTTTTTGACAATAATTATTATTTAGCAATATTTGTATATATTGAAAACCACCAAATTAATGATTTTTAAATTGGACCAATACATTCACTAGTTTTTGCCCCATATCAATTAAACTCATGAAGTTTATAATCCTTAATTCTTAAACAACCCTTTTGCTCACGATTTTTTTTTGAGAATCAAGACCAATCTTATTAAACTGCAAGACTGAAAAGATCAGCCATGAATACAGGTTCGATGTCTAGTGGGATATCTTCCATCCAGACTGATAAGAGGTGCCCGTCTCCCAAGTGAGTGAGCAACCTTATTATAGAATCGGCTTACATGAGAGAATTTTACATCAGAAAAATATGAAGCTAGGAACAAAATGTCATTTGCTATGTGGCTGAACTGGGCAAGAGAACTAGTACTAGTCTTCAAGGTCTACATCAGTACTGCCGAATCACCTTCCAAGTTCACTCTATTAATCCCAATTTCCATTGCTAGCCCTAGTGCCCTCCTTGCTGCTAAAGTCTCATCCTCAATAACAGAGTAAGGTAGAGAGACTAGTTGTGAGAGTGAAGCCACGACCAAACCCTCTGAGTTTCGTATGACCACTCTAAGTCTGGCCTTATCCTCCTAATAAAAAATAGCCCCATTAAAATTAATTTTGTACCATGACGGATTAGGAGCTGTCCCCGAGCCAACCAGTGCTGCTGTTGCTGCATTACGGGTCTGATGAGGGGCTGTTGCTTCAAGCCTTCTTTCCACTGCCTTCTCCAATAGTTGGCTGAGATTGTAGCTAGATTTCCCTAGTTGAATATTATTTCTTCGATTCCAAAGATCCCAAACTACCCAACCAAATAATTTAGGCTCATTTTTTTCTGCCAATATCATTCCAAGGAGGTCGGTGAAACAATTGGCTTGTCTCAGTGAGCTGTGAGTCCAATGTGGTTTTCTGCTCCACATGTCTTCGAGTTTTGGGCAATTGTATAAGGCATGTAACACATCTTCCTTATGAGAATTGCATTGTTCACATCGATCCTCAGATATGATTTTTCTTCGCATCAAATTATCTTTAGTTGGTAGGGAGTTTCTGTAGGACCTCCATAGGAAATTACAGATCTTGCCAGGGGCATCAAGACTCCAAAGCGCTGTCCACAAAGGCTTCAGTGTATCAGTACTTGAGGGGTATGATTGCTGCTGTAACACCTCATTCTACAGAAATTTGTAACCTGATTTAACCGAGTATTCCCCATCAGGGGTAAATGGCCAAATCAAAACATCTCGCTACTGGGATTTGCATAGTATAATTTTTCTGATCAAATTTGCTTCAAACTCATATAACATATGCTCCAGGAGATCATCTTTCCAAATCCTCTAGTGTTGATCAATTAAACAGCTCACCCTTGAATCTGCCTGACCGTGCAAGATTGGTGATATTATCCTGGGATTATTTTTCTTAGGAATCCACCTATCACCCCAAATTTTGACCGAATGTCCATCTCCAATCCTCCATTGCGCCCCTTTCCTAATCATCTCCTTGCCATGGATAATGCTCTTCCAAGCATAGGAGGCAGTGTTTGGAACCTTAGCTTGCATTATTGAGCAGTCCGGGAAGAATTTTGGCTTGAACACCCTATAAAATAGAGAGTGCTCATCATGCAATAATCTCCAAGCTTGTTTCACCAAGAGTGCATCGTTGAACAAGGATAAATCCTTGAAGCCCATAACCCCTTGGGCTTTTCGTTTGCATTGCTCTTGCCACTTCAGCCAATGGATTTTGCGGTTGTCTTCTCTTTGACTCCAAAAGAACTTTCGAATAAGTGCCTCCATTACATGACATAGAGTCCCCGGTAGCTTGAAACATGACATTGTATATGTAGGGAGTGCTTGGGCCACTGCTTTAATCAAAACTTCTCGACCCATTTGTGACAGAAGTTTGCCTTCCTAGCCCTGTAATCTCTTCCAAACCTGCTGCTTTATCTTTGCAAAATTGTCCTTCTTGCTTCTGCCAATAAAAGAGGGTAACCCGAGGTAGCTTTCATATTGATGGATGACCGAGACACCAAGTGTTTGCTTAATCACTTCTTGCATGTCTTGAGGGGTTGATTTGCTGAAGAAGAGGTTTGTTTTTAATCTATTTATTTTCTGCCTTGAAGCTTTTTCATAGATTGCCAACAAGTCCAACAACTTTTGACATTTGGCTTCCTTGGCCCTACAAAAAATTAAGCTATCATCCACAAACAAAAGATGTGTTATTCGAGGTCCTGTTCTGCAAATAAACACCCCCCAAATCTCATCATTATTTGCAGCTAAATTAATTATGCCATGTAAGCCTTCTGTACACATCAGGAAGAGGTATGGAGATAGGAGATCTCCTTGACGAAGACCTCTAGTGGGAATTATGTGTTCATAGGGTTCACCATTGATCGAGATTGAATATGTGGCTGAGGTAATACACTCCATCATAAGTTTAACCCAACGGTCATGAAAACCCATCTTTACTAAAACTTGCTGCATATATTCCCACTCAATTCTATTATAGGCTTTACTCATGTTTAGTTTTAAAGCCATATAGCCCGTCTTACCAGTGCAATAGTTTTTCATATAGTGGAGCGTCTCAAAGGCAACCAATATGTTATATGTAATCAACCTGTTTGACATGAAGGCACTCTGATGTTCTGAAATAAGTTGTGGCATTATCTTTTTCAATTTATTAGCCAAAATTTTAGCAAGAATTCTATATAAAACATTGCTCAAACTAATTGGCCTATATTTAGAAATATATTTTGGGGATTTAACTTTAGGAATTAAAATTATGAAAGAATGACCAAGGGAGGGAGGTAATGAACTTGAATTCAAGTATTCCAAAATGGCCTGAACAATGTCTTCCCCAAGCAAGGACCAATAGCTTTGGTAAAACAATGGTGGCATGCCATCCGGACCCGGCGATTTGAGCAGTGCCATCTGTTTTAAAGCTTTCTCAATCTCTTCTGAAGTATATTCAGCAATAAGCAAGTCATTCATCTCAGCCGTTACCCGTTGTGGAATAGAGTCCAAAATTGCCTCAAAGCCACTCGGATTGTTTGAAGTGAACAGCTGCTGATAGAAGTTCAAAACTGTGGCAGAATCCGTGTGGGATGAGTGGTCTAGCTACCTGAATCATCAAACAAGCCATTGATATAGTTATTCCTCCTCCACTGCGATGCCTTACTATGGAAGAACTGTGTATTTTTGTCTCCATCTTTTAGCCACAAAACCTGCAATCTCTGAGCCCACATCTTTGCCTCCTTGTCCATAGTGCCGGTTGAAGCTATAGGAAATTTAGGCCCCCGCCTAAGGCCCCCACTTGTAAGAGGGGCCCCCAATAATAATAATATATTATATAATATTGGTTTTTCATCTTTAAAAAGAAAAGAAAAGAAAAGAAGCCCGTTTCTCACAAAGCAAGCTGAAGTGACATGAACAGTAATCCCATCACCATCCCCAAATCTTTAGCTTGTAGTTCTCATCTGAAAAAAAAAAAAAAAAAATGGCCCGTTTCTCTGAAGTGACATGAAGGCTAATCCCATCACTAAATCTTTAGCTTGCAGGATAAAAGATTACAAAAGGCAGTAGTTTGCAGAAGAAAAGATTCCAAAAAGGCAGAAAATTGAAAGAAGAGACAAATAAGAAAAGGTAGAAAAAAAAGAAGAAAAAAAAACACTCTTCACTCTCTAATTCTCTCCATCTTCATTCATTCTAAAAAAAAAACACTCTTTTTAGTTGGCTTACTCATCAATTAGTGTTGGCAATAGACTTGATGTATTCACAGATTTTCATTTCAGGTTCGTTTCTTGTTTTCTCTTCCTTTGCCTCTTTTGTCTTCTTCATGGTTTGCCGTTTGCTATTGGGTGTTTGGAATTTTTTTTTTTTTTTTTGAAGAGGCGTTTGCTGCTACAGTGCTACCTGCTGGGTTTTTTTCTTCTTTTTGGCCAAACTTTGCTTGTACTCTTTACTTTTTTGTTTTTTTGGTTTGTTCTCTTAAATTTAGATTTCTCTAGAAGACTAGAAGGCTAAAGAAACAGAACGATCATTGGTCAATGGGCCCACTTAAAGAGTTAAAGGCTATATCCACACATCTTAGTCTTACACTTTTTGTTTAGATTTCTCTAGAAGTCTTAGTCTTACACGTTTTGTTTTTTGTTTTTTTAAGAAATCAGATTTAGTGGGATGGAGCAATGGAGGGATAGTGGTTGGTCTTAGTCTTAGTGGATCAAGTTGAGTCCTTTCTAAAAAAAAAGGTTTACTGCCACAGAAAAAAAAAAAAAAAGTATTGATAACAAAATTATAAATTTAGAAAAATTTACTTTGTATTAATATTAATTTTAATTTTTTGTGCAGGTTTAAAGTGTAAAGTGATCATATTAAGTAAAGCTACAATTGTGCTTTTGATAAACTAGGTTCTATTGTTTTATACCTTAAATTTATATTATTCTAGTTAAATTGTAATTTTTTTTATTATAAATTGTGTTTCATTTATTCATAAACAGTTTTTTATTACAAATATCTACTATAAAATATCCATCTGGATATGAAAAAAAAAAAAAAAAAATCCAAAGAGAAGAACTAATTGAATCTCAAAAATGAGCTATGGACAAATTTATTACTAGTAAAAAACAAAATCTTGTAGAAAATTTGAGTGAATGTTTCATAAATGAACAAGAAATTCATCAAAAAAAGTTAAAAAATAATGAAAATATACAACAAAATGATAATAATGAAAATATATAAATTTATAATTAAATATAATAAAAGATCATGTTTAAAGCTTTCGACTAGGGCTCCCAAATTCGTTGAGCCAACCCTGCTTGTCCATCAATAAATTGTCTCCATCTCAAGTTGCCTCATACGTTTAGGAAATCATAATAATTTTTTAGGGAAGGAATCCTTGAAGAAACAGTGGCGTTTTACCAAGAGGAATGTTACAAGGTATCAATGTATTAATGATAGAAAAAATTAATTATTATTAAAAATTGACCATATAATGAAGAATTGGATTTAAGTAAAACTTGATATATCTTTAAGCAATTGTACATCATTCAATACTTTTTTATTGGATGTATATTTTAATGAATCCACAGTTAGATTATTATATTTATTTCTTATAACTTCCTAGAAGGTGCAAGAAAGAGGAAGATTTTTATTGGATTTGATTTTCTAATAACTATTACCTAGAAATGTCTATTCATTCTCAAAATGGGCTTTGATAGCAATTAGGTGACACTGTAATTAGCTTGGAAATTAAACAAAAAAACATAAAATATCTGACAACGTAATCTAGCGTTCGGCCCCCAACGCTTGGATTGTCTAGGATTGAAAATTGGCGCAATATGCTAGGTGTAATATATTATCCCAGGATCGAGTTCCAAAGTTAACTATGCGCATGGGTGCACCATTTAGAGCACTAGCATCATTAGCTGTGTGTGCCATTCCAAATTTTATTTTCTCACACCAAAACGCATTTTATTTATTTTGACATTTTATTTTACAAAAATCAACTTTCAAACTTTGGATAACAGTCCTCTCGAAGGGATATTGCCCGACCCAAAAACCCGATGGCCCACCGGGCTAATGGGCGGTCCGGCCTGTTGTTATTAAGGCTCATGGGCAGCCCACTAGCCCAGTGGGTCAGGCCGTGGACTAGTTTTTATGTCCATGGGTGCCCGGTGAGCTAGCCCAGTAGCCCAACCCGTTGCCCAGCCCAATAACTTATAATTCATAACAAAAATATATAAGAAGTGTATGAAGGATTAATCTTGAGATATTGTAGAGCAATTTCTTAAGCACTCAACCACTAAGATACTCAAAGTAATTATGCTAAACTTAGTTTGCTAAATATATATTTTTCTAGTAGTTTAGCAAATTTGAATTAACAATTTGACATTTTTATTATTAAAGATAAAATAAAAAACTATTTAAAGCCTTAATAAAAAAAATTTAAATAGGTTTCCATCAACAAAACAAAAAATTAAATAGAGTTGAATGTAAAAAAATTTGTAATTAAGTATTAAATTCTTTAATTCTTTCCTTAAAAAAAATAGATTAATTATTTCCTTATAAAAAATTGATTCTTTCCTTATAAAAATAATAAGGAAAGAATCAATTTTATAAAAATAGATAGATTATTCCCTTAGCACAAGCCCATGAGTAGCCCACTAGGCCCAACCCGATAGCCCAGCTCGCTAAAGACAAAATGGGTATTGCCCATGGGCAGGGTCATGGGCTAAGGTTTTCTCTTTCGGCCCAGCCCGACCCAGCCCGTTAAGTAGTTAATAACCCATTATGTCCAGTCCATTGTGCCCATGGGCCAAGTGAAAATGGGCCGGGCTGGCCTGACCCGGCCCATTGACGACCCTTGGATATTGGTATTGCACAGGGATCTCACTGAGTCTAAATGATGGGATTTTTGGAGTACCATGGCCAATGCTGTGACGCTACATGTTCCATCCAAAGTTAACTCTTTGCCATATTTGCCTCCTCGAGATTATTGTCAAAATGGTCCTGGTCCAAGATTAGGTCGTGTATCTCAGGATTAACGAAGTTAGAGAAATGAACAAAAAGATTGATAAACCATTTAAGGGGGGAAAGGAAAATATGTTTGATTATGTACTTGGTTTGTTTGTTTGTTTTTGTTTTGTTTTGTTTTTAATTCAAATTTGTTTAATCAATAAACAATTTTATTAAATTAAATGGTTTTGGAGTGTTTGAATTAAAGTCTTCAATTGAAAGCCATGGGTAGGTGATGGAAATGTCGTCAGGGATGAAGACATGAATGCGTGGCTTGGCCCCAGTTTTGAATCATCTGGATTAGAATGGAATGTTTCTTAAATTGTTTATTATTTTTAGTTTAAACGACATACTTGAATTGAATTTTTGCTATGATTGTTTAAAATGAATTTTTTTTTAAATGTGTTTAACATTTTCTCCTTAAGAGATACAAATATTTGATACATTTCAACTCCAAATTTTGTTGAAGGGGTTTCTAAACTCCTCTTAAAGTTTCAATTAAATTAACAAATTTTTAGTTCTCAAGGTTTTTTTTTTTTAATTTTTAATTTTTTATTTATTTTTTTTAAGGCAACTTGAAATTGAGTCATGAAATTTTTGTGAGATACTTAATGTATTTGTCCACACAGGTGGATCTTGAACATTTGAAGGATTGTTAATGATTTTTTTTTTTTAAATTCATTAGTTGAGGAAGTGGGATTTGAATCCTTAACTTCACCATTGACAACAACAAAAAATACTAGTTGAGCTACAAGGTTTTTGACAATAATTATTATTTAGCAATATTTGTATATATTGAAAACCACCAAATTAATGATTTTTAAATTGGAACAATACATTCACTAGTTTTTGCCCCATATCAATTAAACTCATGAAGTTTATAATCCTTGATTCTTAAACAACCCTTTTGCTCACGATTTTTTTTTGAGAATCAAGACCAATCTTATTAAACTGCAAGACTGAAAAGATCAGCCATGAATACAGGTTCGATGTCTAGTGGGATATCTTCCATCCAGACTGATAAGGGCGAGGAAAGAGGTGCCTCACTCCCAAGTGAGTGAGCAACCTTATTATAGAATCGGCTTACATGAGAGAATTATACATCAGAAAAATATGAAGCTAGGAACAAAATGTCATTTGCTATGTGGCTGAATTGGGCAAGAGATCTAGTACTAGTCTTCAAGGTCTACATCAGTACTGCCGAATCACCTTCCAAGATCACTCTATTAATCCCAATTTCCATTGCTAGCCCTAGTGCCCTCCTTGCTGCTAAAGTCTCATCCTCAATTACAGAGTAAGGTAAAGAGACTAGTTGTGAGAGTGAAGCCACGACCAAACCCTCTGAGTTTCGTATGACCACTCTAAGTCTGGCCATATCCTCCTAACAAAAAATAGCCCCATTAAAATTAATTTTGTACCATGACGGATTAGGAGCTGTCCACGAGCCAACCAGTGCTGCTGTCGCTGCATTACGGGTCTGATGAGGGGCTGTTGCTTCAAGCCTTCTTTCCACTGCCTTCTCCAATAGTTGGCTGAGATTGTAGCTAGATTTCCCTAGTTGAATATTATTTCTTCGATTCCAAAGATCCCAAACTACCCAACCAAATAATTTAGGCTCATTTTTTTCTGCCAATATCATTCCAAGGAGGTCGGTGAAACAATTGGCTTGTCTCAGTGAGTTGTGAGTCCAATGTGGTTTTCTGCTCCACGTCTTCGAGTTTTGGACAATTGTATAAGGCATGTAACACATCTTCCTTATGAGAATTGCATTGTTCACATCGATCCTCAGATATGATTTTTCTTCGCATCAAATTATCTTTAGTTGGTAGGGAGTTTCTGTAGGACCTCCATAGGAAATTACAGACTTGCCAGGGGCATCAAGACTCCAAAGCGCTGTCCACAAAGGCTTCAGTCTATCAGTATTTGAGGGGCCCGATTGCTGCTGTAACACCTCATTCTACAGAAATTTGTAACCTGATTTAACCGAGTATTCCCCATCAGGGGTAAACGGCCAAATCAAAACATCTCGCTACTGGGATTTGCATAGTATAATTTTTCTGATCAAATTTGCTTCGAACTCATAGAACATATGCTCCAGGAGATCATCTTTCCAAATCCTCTAGTGTTGGTCAATTAAACAGCTCACCCTTGAATCTGCCTGACCGTGCAAGATTGGTGATATTATCCTGGGATTATTTTTCTTAGGAATCCACCTATCACCCCAAATTTTGACCGAATGTCCATCTCCAATCCTCCATTGCTCCCCTTTCCTAATCACCTCCTTGCCACGGATAATGCTCTTCCAAGCATAGGAGGCAGTGTTTGGAACCTTAGCTTGCATTATTGAGCAGTCCGGGAAGAATTTTGGCTTGAACACCCTATAAAATAGAGAGTGCTCATCATGCAATAATCTCCAAGCTTGTTTCGCCAAGAGTGCATCATTGAACAAGGATAAATCCTTGAAGCCCATACCCCCTTGGGCTTTTTGTTTGCATAGCTCTTGCCACTTCAGCCAGTGGATTTTGCGGCTGTCTTCTCTTTGACCCCAAAAGAACTTTCGAATAAATGCCTCCATTACATGACATAGAGTCCCCGGTAGCTTGAAACATGACATTGTATATGTAGGGAGTGCTTGGGCCACTGCTTTAATCAAAACTTCTTGACCCATTTGTGACAAAAGTTTGCCTTCCTAGCCTTGTAATCTCTTCCAAACCTGCTGCTTTATCTTTGCAAAACTGTCCTTCTTGCTTCTGCCAATAAAAGAGGGTAACCCGAGGTAGCTTTCATATTGATGGATGACCGAGACACCAAGTGTTTGCTTAATCACTTCTTGCGTGTCTTGAGGGGTTGATTTGCTGAAGAAGAGGTTTGTTTTTAATCTATTTATTTTCTGCCTTGAAGCTTTTTCATAGATTGCCAACAAGTCCAACAACTTTTGACATTTGGCTTCCTTGGCCCTACAAAAAATTAAGCTATCATCCGCAAACAAAAGATGTGTTATGCGAGGTCCTGTTCTGCAAATAGACACCCCCCAAATCTCATCATTATTTGCAGCTAAATTAATTATGCCATGTAAGCCTTCTGTACACATCAGGAAGAGGTATGGAGATAGGAGATCTCCTTGACGAAGACCTCTAGTGGGAATGATGTGTTCATAGGGTTTACCATTGATCGAGATTGAATATGTGGCTGAGGTAATGCACTCCATCATAAGTTTAACCCAACGGTCATGAAAACACATCTTTACCCAAACTTGCTGCATATATTCCCACTCAATTCTATTATAGGCTTTACTCATGTTTAGTTTTAAAGCCATATAGCCCGTCTTACCAGTGCAATAGTTTTTCATATAGTGGAGCGTCTCAAAGGCAACCAATATGTTATGTGTAATCAACCTGTCTAACATGAAGGCACTCTGATGTTCTGAAATAAGTTGTGGCATTATCTTTTTCAATTTATTAGCCAAAATTTTAGCAAGAATTCTATATAAAACATTGCTCAAACTGATTGGCCTATATTTAGAAATATATTTTGGGGATTTAACTTTAGGAATTAAAATTATGAAAGAATGACCAAGGGAAGGAGGTAATGAACTTGAATTCAAGTATTCCAAAATGGCCTGAACAATGTCTTCCCCAAGCAAGGACCAATAGCTTTGGTAAAACAATGGTGGCATGCTGTCCAGACCCGGCGATTTGAGCGGTGCCATCTGTTTTAAAGCTTTCTCAATATCTTCTGAAGTATATTCAGCAATAAGCAAGTCATTCATCTCAGCCGTTACCCGTTGTGGAATAGAGTCCAAAATTGCCTCAAAGCCACTCGAATTGCTTGAAGTGAATAGCTGCTGATAGAAGTTCAAAATTGTGGCAGAAATCCGTGTGGGATGAGTGGTGTAGCTACTCGAATCATCAAACAAGCCATTGATATAGTTATTCCTCCTCCACTGCAATGCCTTACTATGGAAGAACCGTGTATTTTTGTCTCCATCTTTTAGCCACAAAAACTACAATCTCTGAGCCCACATCTTTGCCTCCTTGTCCACAGTGCCGGCTAAAGCTATAAGAAATTTAGGCCCCCAATAATAATAATAATAATATATTATATAATATTGGTTTTTCATCTTAAAAAAAAAAAGAAAAGAAAAGAAGCCTGTTTCTCACAAAGCAAGCTGAAGTGACATGAATAGTAATCCCATCACCATCCCCAAATCTTTAGCTTGTAGTTCTCATCTGAAAAAAAAAAAAAAAAAAAAAAAAAAAAAAAAAAGGCCCGTTTCTCTGAAGTGAAATGAAGGCTAATCCCATCACTAAATCTTTAGCTTGCAGGATAAAAGATTACAAAAGGCAGTAGCTTACAGAAGAAAAGATTCCAAAAAGCAGAAAATTGAAAGAAGAGACAAATAAGAAAAGGTAGAAAAAAAAGAAGAAAAAAAAAAACACTCTTCACTCTCTGACTCTCTCCATCTTCATTCATTCTAAAAAAAAAAGCACTCTTTTTAGTTGGCTTACTCATCAATTGGTGTTGGCAATAGACTTGGTATATTCACAGATCTTTATTTTAGGTTCGTTTCTTGTTTTCTTTTCCTTTGCCTCTTTCGTCTTCTTCATGGTTTGCCGTTTGCTGTTGGGTGTTTGGATTTTTTTTTTTTTTGAAGAGGAGTTTGCTGCAGTGCTACCTGCTGGGTTTTTTTCTTCTTTTTGGCCAAACTTTGCTTGTACTCTTTACTTTTTTATTTTTTTGGTTTGTTCTCTTAAATTTAGATTTCTCTAGAATACTAGAAGGCTAAAGAAACAGAATGATCATTGGTCAATGGGCCCACTTAAAGAGTTAAAGGCTATATCCACACATCTTAGTCTTACACTTTTTGTTTAGATTTCTCTAAAAGTCTTAGTCTTACACGTTTTGTTTTTTGTTTTTTGTATTTTTAAGAAATCATATTTAGTGGGATGGAGCAATGGAGGGATAGTGGTTGGTCTTAGTCTTAGTGGATCAAGTTGAGTCCTTTCTAAAAAAAGAAAGGTTTACTGCTACCAAAAAAAAAAAAATTGTTGATAACAAAATTATAAATTTAGAAAAATTTACTTTGTATTAATATTAATTTTAATTTTTTGTGTAGGTTTAAAGTGTAAAGTGATCATATTAAGTAAAGCTACAATTGTGCTTTTGATAAACCAGGTTCTATTATTTTATACCTTAAATTTATATTATTCTAGTTAAATTGTAATTTTTTTTATTATAAACTGTGTTTCATTTATTCATAAACAATTTTTTATTACAAATATCTACTATAAAATATCCATCTGGATATGAAAAAAAAAAAAAAAAAAAAAGAGAAGAACTAATTGAATCTCAAAATTGAGCTATGGACAAATTTATTACTAGTAAAAAATAAAATCTTGTAGAAAATTTGAGTGAAAGTTTCATAAATGAACAAGAAATTTATCAAAAAGAATTAAAAGATAATAAAAATATACAACAAAATGATAATAATGAAAATATATAAATTTATAATTAAATATAATAAAAGATCATGTTTAAAGCTTTCGCCTAGGGCTCCCAAATTCGTTGAGCCAACCCTGCTTGTCCATCGATAAATTGTCTCCATCTCAAGTTGCCTCATACGTTTAGGATGACCACATCTAATTGCTTACACCTCGGCTTGCACAAGGAGTCTTCGCTTTTTCTCTAACTCGCGCTTGACATCACCAAAATTTTTTCTACTCCAGCTTTCTAGTTCCTTCCCACACTTATCTACTTTTTTAATGATTCTTGTGCCCCACGGTTCAGCACTGTATTCCTTCCAAACCGCTTCAACTGTTCTGCTACAACCTGCATCAGACATCTACATATGCTCAAAGTGAGATGGTTTTTTCACATGACACTCCATACCTTCCAGTGCAATCAAAAGAGGTTTATGGTCCGAAGTGATGACATAAAGGTGATGGACTTTAGTTCTAGGAAATAAGGAGAACCACTCATTTGTTACTACTGCCCGATCAAGTCGTTCCCAAACTGTATACCCAACAAAGTGTTTGTGCCAAGTATATTGAGTTCCAACGAATCCAAGTCCATGAACCGACATTCATCCAAAACATCTCGGAACGGTTGCATTTGGCTATGGGGCCGAATCCTCCCTCCTTTTTTCTCATTTTGCTTCATAATTTCATTAAAGTTGCCGCACATAGCCATGGTGTTGGACCCCTGTTTCTTAAGTTACATAGTTTAGCCCAAGCTTCGTGCCTTTTTTGCGTCTCCAGCTCCCCATAAAAGCCTGTAAACCTCTATTCATCCTCCTTGTTCTTATTGATAGTAGTGTCAATGTGATACTTGGAAAAAGTTTCGACCTCAAGATCAAAGTTTGCTTTCCAAAAAATTACTAATCCACCCCCTTTATTTCTCCTTGGTACCTCAAATATTTTTTTAAATCTATACGCCTTTGAACCAATTCTAGCATTATTTTGTCTGTCCATGTTTCGGCTAAAAACATGACAGACGGAGCTTGTGCCCGCACTCATTTCGCAAGCTTATTTTCTATTCACTGGTTCCCAAACCCACGACAGTTCTAACATAAGAAACTCATTGCTTCTGGCAGGGCTGGGAACCAGCCTCCACCAACATCTTATTGTTTTCATTGCCCATCTGAGAAATGGATTTTCTTTTTTTTCTGTAACTTAGAGTGACCATCTGCATGTCAGGTGGGTCTTTTAGTTCCCACGGCTTCCTCCATAATGACATCAGTTCCGACACAAGATCTGGGTATTCTTTTCCATGTGCCTTCATTACTTCGCGGGATATTTAGTGTATCAGGTAAAACTGATAGGGGTAGGCGTGGTTGACAGTGAAGTGCTTGAACTCTGTCTTTTTCCCCGTCAGTAATTGAGAGGGATTCCAAAAAAATTTCCTTATCAGTGGCTTGGATATTTTTGGAGGATAATTTTGGTATGGGATCGAATATACCAATATCTCGGTCTATCTCTTGTAATTTTTCCTCAAACATCTCAGCATTTAAATTCTTTTGCTGCAATTTCGGGTTTTTGAAAATATCCTCAGCTGTCATCACTTGATTTATGGGAATTGAATGTAATTCCCTCGGATTCTGCTCCTGAAAATCTGGGATAATAACAACCTCTTTTGTGGACTCCGCTCTTTCCTTTCCTGGCCTTATGATCTCCGGCGAAGGCCATGTTCTCCGAACCACCACTGGAGGTGGTTTGCTTGTCTTTGTTTTAGCAGCAGTAGCTGTACTCCGACAACCGCTTTGTCTGTTACTATAGAAATTAGGGACTGTGACCATAGTTCGTCGTGATGACGTATAAGGTGGTGCGCGAATCCATGGTCCTAATTGTTGTGCTTCAGTTGGTAGTGTACCCTCGCTCTCCAGCCATAGTTCGCAGTCTCTGTCATCATGTGGCAAACTCCCACACCAATAACAAAGATTTGAGAGTCTTTCATACTTAAAAGGACACCTGTAACTCCTTACCATTCTCCAAGGATATCACTCAACCTCTGCACAAAGGCTCTGATATATCAACCGTGACTCAAACTCTGATAATACCATCACCCTCGACATCCATATCCTCAGTTGGCTTGTTCACTGTGCCAATAGCTCCACAAATCTTTTCTGCCACTGCCCTTGTTCTGAAACGCACGGGAATGTCGTGTACCTGAACCCAGAAGGTAACCATATTAAAGTTTATATCCACAACATCAATATCTTTGTCATACCGTGGTATTTGTCAAAACTCCATGGTTCTGCTGCAAGTACTTTCTCCATTTCAGTCTTGTTATCAAACGTAAATAACACCACATGGTCTCCCTTTTTCTGAACCTTGAAACCATTCCTCGCCCTCCAAATGGGTGAGAACGTTTTGGCAATAGCTTCAATATTGAGTGCCCGTTTAGTCAAGAATTTGGCTTCAAGAACATATTCAGTCACTGCCTCTTCTTCTGTGAGTCGGAGGTTCAAACCTTCAACATCAGAGAGGGTTAAGCAGCTCCATGATTTTGTAAGATCCTCCATAGGGAAGAAAATAAAAAGAAGAAACTGTTTCCCAATCCCCAAAAAACAGAAAAACCCACAAAACCTCCAAGGTAAACCTGTTACCTCGAGGTACAAAGGCACCTCCAAGAAAAGGGACGGCTATTCTATGACCTAGGAAAAGGTTGGAGAACCAAGCCTTTTGCTCACAAATTCTAAATTAATTGAATTTGAGATCTAATTAAAATGAACCTCCTATTCAAGCTAAAGTTTTTATTAAAGATGGATTGCCTAATCTTGAAATGAGACAAAAAATGCTTGAAATTTGTTAAGACAAATAATTTGGGAACCTTAAAATGAACATCATGTTCAAAATTAAACTACCTCTATCTTAGTAAATTTTTATGGGCATAAAAATTATATTTAATCACAATAAGATTCACCAAAGAAAACTTCTTTAAAATAAATAAATAAAAATAGTGAATTAGCTTCATCCCTACTAATGTTATGTAGATGACCTAAATATATAATTTAGGTGCAGCCAAAATTATGAAAAGACAGCATATTCCCTTGAGTATGAGCATTGGGTTAACTATAAAAGGTGGCATGTTTGGAAACTTTGAAGGTGAAGGTTTTTCCCTAAGAATGGATTGTAATTAAGTGATACACATATCTTGAATGAGCATTGCTTACATTAATAAAATCCTTATGTCTTAACATGTACACATGAAATTGTGTTTAACATTTTCATTTGATTCAGCTATTATTGGTAAACAATGTTCATCAACAAAAATCCTTTACAAAAAAAGAAAAAAAAAATCTCTTTTCAATACAAAGTACAAACTAACAAAACAAAGTATGTAGGGTTTTAGGATAGAACAAAAAATATTTTCTTGCAGGGTTTTTTTGTAGAACCAAAATGAAATTTTATGAAACTCTTATCACAAATATTGTGTCCATGTGTAATGGACATGTGCCAATTGAATAAGTGACTTATCTTGAATGAGCATTGTTCAAATTAATAAAATCCTTATGTTTTAACATGTATGAATTAAATTATTTAAAAATTTATTTGATGCAACTATTTTTGGTAAAAAATGTTCATCAAATAAATCCCTTTACTTATAATACACACTCAAAATCTCTTTTCAATACAAAGTACAAACTATTAACAAAACAAAGTATATATGCAGGGTTTAGTACGAAACCAAAAATCTTTTCTTGCGGGAATTTTTTCTAGAACCAAAATGAAATTTTATGAATCTCATATCACAAGTATTTTGTGTGTGTGTGTGGACTGTGGACATATATCAATTGAGTAGTTGAAAGCTCTATAAGTTTTATATAAGAAACGGAAATATATATATATATATATATATATATATATATATAAGCATACAAGCTAGTGTTATACGATAATGTTTGTTTTACTGCAACTTGTAACTACATTAATGTTTGAATTTTTTTTTTGATGCTATAACTTCATTTACCACTCATGATACAAACTAGTGTAAGTATAACAACTATTTGACCCATAAATAACAAAACAATACACCAATCACTGAATCAAGAATCATTTTAAGAAACTATTCCAATTAATCGCTCAAAAAACTTAATTATCTTTTCAATTGACATATCATGTAACTTTGCACTCTTTCTTATCCTAAATATCAACAAATTACCCGGTTAAAAAAAAAAAAATATATCAACAAATTAAATACTGTAAAATAACAAAAAAATAATTACACTAAATTGAAGAAAAAATATGAGTATTCAAGAAAATTAAATAAATAGCTTGAAAAGTGCATTATTAGAACCAAGTTAAATAAACCTAAAACTCCCTAAACAATATTTGATTGTCATTGTCACTGTTCTATCACTTAAAAAGAGAAAATAGCATAGCAAATGTAGGCTATATCTTTTTAAGTTAGAGAAAAAACAAGTTTCACAATATTTTTCATAAATAATAATTTATTAAGGTGATAAATTATTGTTGAAATAATATCATTTTTACACAAATTAATAGTATTTAGTGACGGCTCCAAAAATTTATTAAGGGGGTCATTTAGAAATTTAAATTAAACAAAAATTGATAAAAAGAAAATTTAATTATATTGAGTTATCGACAACTAAAAAAAGGCACAAATACATAAAATATTACAATTTCCTTTTACGAGTTTTCATATTTTGACATTATTACATGATAGTTCATTATCAATTGTTATTATCTATTGTCAATGTGGATATATATGACCATTTTATTTTGTTAAGTTTGTATAACATTTTTATTTTTATACAGTTATCACTATCTATCTGTCGTTGTTTCTATAAAAATATTTTATAATAAATGGCAAAACTCGACCCACTTGCACTATATGAAATTATTGACTCACACAATCACACTCATCCATACATTAATAATACACTAAGTGCCTACTTAACTAATCAAATGCTTGAATCTTTCTCATGAATCTCATGAATCTCTCATCTCTCTTCTCTATTTGTCTATCTCGATATCTCTGATTCTAAGAGTAAAGAGAGTATTTGTTACGTACGTGAATGTGTTTGCAGATATGTGCATTATTATTATTTTGTTATGAACTAATTTGTGTGAATCGTGATGTGTGTAAATATGTGCATGTATAGTGTAAATATTATATTATTTAATGATCAGGAAGTACAGAGAGTTTGATACATATATGTGTATTGTTATCATGTTATAATAACATTTTATTGTAAAGTTAGTGATTTGAGAAAAAATAAATAAAGTTAATATGTAACCAGGGTGTATAAGATTTAAGTTAAGTGGTGCAAAAATATTTTTAATGGTAGATTAAATAACTAAAAGAAATATTAAATATAAAATTTGTTAATTTATAAAAAGTCGGGGTTCGTTTGAACCCCTTGAAATACATCTGGTGCCGCCCATGATAGTATTGACACTATTTTAGTGACATAATGTGTGATGTTTCATGCATGTGATTTGAACTCTACCGGTCCCTCCCTCACTATTTATCCATTTTGAAAAAAATTATTATTTTATTATTGACTAATCACAATAAATTACATTAATAATTATAGGGAAAAAAAAATTATTGATAGATTTTGGGTAAGAGAGCAGCAAGTATCAAGCCGTGCTGAAGTCAATAATAGGTTACCATAACTTTTTCGAAAAAGTAATTTAACAAAATAAAACAAAAGAAGACTTCAAGAAAAGAAAAAAACGTTAGAATTTTAGATTTGCACAAGTTTGACTATAATTATTTGAGTGTACGGCTTTTCATACTGTAATTATGGATGACTGAATATTTTTCACGTTCAAACTTTAACTGTACATTTTTCACATTTTTTTACCCAAAAAAAAAAAAAAAAAAGAGTACATTTTTCACATTTCAAGTCAACAATTCATTACCCTTACCAACTTTGAAAGATACTTTTTTTTTTTTTTTTTTTGAGAAAAATCTCATATGCACCAGCGCATGAGACTTGCTTTTCATAGGCAAGTGGGCCTCACAAAAATCTCTCATGCCCCAATCGCATGACTTGCATCTCACAAACAGCTAGACTCTTTTTTTTGGGCTGAAAGATACTCTTTTACGTCATGTTGATTTTTTTTGGGTGCTTTCATAATTGATTCATTTCACATATCCTCACAAGTTTTGGGTTTTTTTTTTTTTTTCTTTGGAGGGGAAGGGGGTTAAACCAAAGATTTGCTTCCCCTTGGAGTTTAGATGAGGATCATTGCTAGAAGAAAATGACAAAGAGTGGGGTGTGGTCACCGGTGAAGATGACACCTTTGCCTTGGTACGGCGAGGATGAGGAAATTGTAGCCGAATTGATTGTCATATGATGGGTAGCCCAAGTGTAAATGTAACAAACAAATTCTAATCTAGCTTAAGAGATGACCCTTTCTCTCACTCAATAGATGTATCTAGTTTGATACGGTACTGTACAATAGGAAACAATGAAATGCAATGGGATGGATGGTAGAGGGTTGTCTAGTGCCTGCGCCCAAAAGTGATGATTCACTTGTTCCCTTGTTCATAGGGACCTCGAGGCATATAATTGAAATGGATTTTGCTAAAACATTAATTTGTTTTAAAACTTTGCATAAACTTTGTTTTTTTATTCCCAAACTTAAAAAAAGAAAATTAACTTTTCGTTCTTAAACTATTGATTATGTTATTTTCAATTTAAAAAGTTTTCTTTTCATTTTAAAAATATTGTAAAATGTTCTATATCCGTCCCTAAAATAATTGTAAGAATTTTAGGAACCAAAAATAAACTTTTAAAAATTTAAGATGAAAAAAGAAATTCATGTAAACTTTAGGGATATGAAAAAAATATTTTAGCTCCCCCGGCCCACTCCAAAAGAAAAAAAAAAAAAAAATTTATAACTCATTAAGTTCTAATTGGAGTAACATCACTTTCGTAGGCGCTTATTACTCATATCTACCTTTATTATATATAAACGAAGCCATAATAACAGTGGTGAAAAATTGTGTCCTAGATTTATTGTTTTATCCCCCATCCATTTTGCCTGTTAGAGGTGTGGCTATACAATTAGAAAAATGCTATATTCAAAACATTTACACAACATTTTTATCACAAATCTTAAGTGGTAAGTTGTTATTGGTTATTATAGATAGACAAAAAAGTTATTTAAGTTATGAATTCAAATTTGAACCAATAACAACTTAACATATCAAAATTAAAGAAACATATATCATATTCTCATTTACACGTGGTTGGTTAAAAGATTTGACTCCCTTTTAGTCAAGACAAATACAATACTCACTCTTTGGTTAACTGTAAAATATCTTAAAATTTTTCCTTCAGCTCCCAAGACATAGGGGTTGCTTCCTAATTTTTTGGAAATCATAATAATTTTTTAGGGAAGGAATCCTTGAAGAAACAGTGGCGTTTTACCAAGAGGAATGTTACAAGGTATCAATGTATTAATGATAGAAAAAATTAATTATTATTAAAAATTGACCATATAATGAAGAATTGGATTTAAGTAAAACTTGATATATCTTTAAGCAATTGTACATCATTCAATACTTTTTTATTGGATGTATATTTTAATGAATCCACAGTTAGATTATTATATTTATTTCTTATAACTTCCTAGAAGGTGCAAGAAAGAGGAAGATTTTTACCTCTGCATTTAATGGGGAGGCTTACCTAACCTCTAGCACATGAGACAGCTTGAATAGTACACGTAGCCGTCAAAATCCCAAGATAAGAAGGTAAGAAAACCGATAAAGTAACAGAAAAATATCCCTGATGTTATAGGTAGAAGCAGAACAATTGGAAGGAGGAGAAGGAGGATGGAAGATATAAAAGGGAAAGGGGCCAAACACTACAACAAAATGTACTTTCAGTGACGAAAAAATTCGTCACTAAAAGTCCAGTTTTTCGTCACTAAGAACCTTTAGTGACGAAATCGGACTTTTAGTGACGAAACTCATTTCGTTGCTGAAACCCCGTCACTAAAAGTCCTGGTGACGAAAAATTTCGTCACTAAAAGTCCGATTTGATTTTTATTTTTTTTAACTTTTAGTGACGAAAACCTTTCGTCACTAAATGTTTTCCTCACTAAAAACACCATTCAGTGACGAAAATATTTCGTCACTAAAAACACTTTAATTTATTAAATCATATTTAGTGATGAACAATTTCCTCACTAAAACTATTTTCGGGTACATATAGTGACGAAAAAGTTCGTCACTAAAACTATTTTTAGAAAATCCATGCACATACAGTGACGAAAATTTTCGTCACTAAAACCATTTCTTACAAAATTTTACTACATTTAGTGACAAAATATTTCGTCACTAAAACTTATTTTTTGTTTTTATTTTTTTCATAGCTTTGATATTAACCTGTAACTTGTTATTACATTACTAAAACCTCACATTTGAATAATACATTTATTTCAACAACACATTTATAAAAAAAAATCCATACATTCCACAAGTAAAAAATAAAACAAGTATCTAATTCAAACTCCTTCCATACAATAATTGTTTGCAACAAATACAATAACTCAAGATGTAATTGTTTGTAACATATACAATAACGGAAGATGTCCTCATATGTCTTCAAGTAATGCCATAAGTAAATCTCCTACTAGTCACCAATAAAAAATCTGCACAAATATAAAAACAAATGCCACATTAAAATCGTAAAGTAAAAACATTAATTATGTTATATGAAACATTTCTAACAATGCATTAAGAGTAGTCATCACACCATGTAATGTGAGTCAATTGCTAAAAGAAAGTACTAACCAAAAAATGTTTTAACTTGAAGTTGAACCACCCCCATAGGTAAGAGCGTCATCATAACCATTCCTCCTTAAAAAGTTAAGAATATTCTTTTGGACCTCTTCTTGCTTAGCTCGTGCCTCTTGATCCCTAGCTCGTGCCTCTTGGTCTCTAGCTCGCTCCTCTTGATCCCTAGCTCTTGCCTCTTTGAGCTCAATGATCTCATTTTCTAACCGTTGAATATACTCCACCGAGGAATTAGATGAGGCAGTGGTTACTAAAGAAGAGGAAGGTCTAATGCCAAGTCCTTTCACAATACCGGACTTCTTCTTAAAAACCAAGTTTGAGATCTCCTCTTGTGTAAGAGGAATTGCATTAGGATCTTGACAATGATCCTCTTGCACTTTGAGAATATTTTCCTATCATTTGAAAAGAGAAAGAAACAAACAATCACAACATTAATAATACATATGTTATAGCTTTACAAACATGATAGGGATGGAATGATATACATACATATGTCGCTTCATCCTCATGGTGTATCCACATATTTGTATTTGGATTGAAATGAACATCTTTGAAGATTTTTGCCAATTCAGGAACTTGACCGTCATTACTATTTGCCAATTCAGGAACTTGACCCCTTCAATATATGGACGACTTAATCTGCCATCAGGTGTCTTAGCCATTGGCATCCAACTTTTATCCATGTTTGACTACAATAAGGTAAATGCTACTTTAGTAAAATTCGAACAACTTATGCATAATGTATTCCAACATCTAAGTTTATAAGCTACTTAGATAAAGTTCTATCTCATTCATGAATGCACAAATATTGAAATCAAATAAAATATTATTCATCACATCTAATCAACAATATCATTAACATTTGCAAGAAAATGAAAAACACTCCCAATATTAGTTTAACCCACCTTATAACACCATGCAAACCACCCGCTTGCTCCAACACAACATACCACCACAAATCAAATTTCTAACATCACAAGTATAGAGTTTTATAAAGTTTTCAATTAAAATTTACTTACTTTGCTCAAGCTAAGCTTACAACTTTCAGAAAAAATCCAAAGTTATTGCAAACAATGTGTATTTAGCCTGCAAAAGAAAAGTTCAATTTATAAGTACTTCAGTCGTGAAAATTATCCTCTCATAAATTACTACACAAACTCATAGCTTACACATATAATACACGTAGTGCTTACACCTATCAGAAAAGTGATGAATTCAAAATTCACTCCCTCACTATCAATAATTCACTCTCACTATCCCAAAGCACTTAAAACTCAAAAGTTGGTCATTGACTGAGACCCACAACAAACTCATCCAGAAAGTGTTACTCACAAACTCCTAAACAAATCAAAATCAAATAGAATCCCAACAAAATTTCTGCAAACTAAACCCAAAAAAAAAAATATATATATATATATATATATATATTTATTAATGAATAGCAACACTTAAAGTAGTCCATCAAAAGTGACAACGCTTTTTCATCACTTTTTTTTTACCAATGTTTAATCTCATCTGTTTCTCAAACCTTTTCTAAAAAAAATTGGTACGAACGATCAATCCCATAACCCTAAAAAATGATCTTGCTTTAATCATAAATCAAAATTTATTGAGTCATAAAATATTAATCATAATTTGTAAGAAACTAACATTAACGAATTACAAAGATAAATATAAAATAAAATAAAAATCACAATGATAATGTTAAGCACCATATATTCTTTGTATGACACAACTTAAAAAAAAATGGATGACACGTTAACATACACATCAAAAGTGAACGAAATTTTCTTTTTATCATTTCTAAACAAGAAATTGAACAAACAAAGAAACTAAATTAGATATCCTCCTCCAACTTGAACACATGAGTGTCACCTCCATTTGCATTCAAACTTGACATCACAGAAGCCTTCTGGTACTTGAAGAAATTGGTTTTTCCTTGCAACGAAATCAGCTACTCTGTTTCTGTTTCTACACCAATCAATAGCAGCACAAGTGTTATGATTTAAAACACACCAATCAAAGTCAAAATCATGTACTTTCCTTAAATCTTAACAAGAAGAATGGTAAAAAAAAAAAAAGCAAACCATTGGTACCAGAATTTATTAATGAAGAACTATGTACCAGAGAAAATGAAACAAAAAAAAAAAAAAAAAAAAGGATATACATATCTGAAATGCAATGACCAAAATTTGACTACAACTCAAGGTTTCAATAAGTAAATTAAACAACAGTTGGAAAGTATGCCTTGCCTGCCATTTGATTTACAAATATTAGGAAGAAACCACAAACACCCTATTTGATCTCCAAGAAAATGTAACCTTAAATTTTTCTTACCGTCTAAAATGCAGGAAATTAAACCTTACTTTCTTTCCCTCGTGTTTCTAAGCAAACAAACAGATGCAGAGGCTAAATTAATTGCTTAATCAATCAATTAATTAATTAAAAATATAATAAAATAGTAATACCTCTGAAAAGATATAGAATCTGAGTCAAAGAAAAAATATATATTTATTTCTCTGTTTATATATAAATTACGGTTCCAACCAACGCCAATTTTTAGCAAATGCATGAGATTCGAACCAATTATCATAAAAAAAAAAAAATTGAATACCTTAAATCAGTAGAACACGTTTCAGTGAGTCACATCTGAGTTCACTGTGACCAACTCGGAAATGAAAAAAAGAAACGAATCGGCGACGAATCAGCAACGAATTGGCGACGAATCAGCAACGAGTCGGCGATGAATCAGCAACGAATCAGCGACGAATGGGTCTGAAACTTCAAAACCGTCGCGAAGTTGTTCGAATTGGCGACGAAGGTGTTCAAACCGGCGACGAACTGGTTCAAAACGGCGACAAACCGTTCGAAAAGGCGACGGCTAGATCGGCGACGGTCTGGATCGTCGAGGTTCGAAACGGCGACGGTCTGGATCGTCGAGGTTTGAAACGGCGACGGTCTGGATCGGCGACGAATCAGCAACGAATCGGCGACGAATCAGCAACGAATCGGCGACGAATGGGTCTGAAACTTCAAAACCGTCGCGAAGGTGTTCAGATCGGCGACGAAGGTGTTCAAACCGGCGACGAACTGGTTCAAACCGGCGACGAACGGTTCGAAAAGGCGACGGCTGGATTGGCGACGGTCTGGATCGTCGAGGTTCGAAGAGGCGACGGTCTGGATCGTCGAGGTTCGAAACGGCGACGATCTGGATCGGCAACTGTGAATGTGCGATGGGAATAGTTTTGTACTGTGGGAGTCACCCTAAGGAATGGCTGAAATAAAAGAAAGAATAGGTTGTTTCTAAGGAATGGCATCAGGTTTTTTAAGTTTTTAGTGACGAATGTTAGTTTCGTCACTAAAGAACCAGCTTTGTTAAGGTTTTTAGTGACGAAATTCATATTTCGTTGCTAAAGTATGCTTTTAGTGACGAATTGTGATTTCGTCACTAAAAATATTAAGTGTAAAATTCTTATTATTTTTAGTGACGAATATTTTTCGTCGCTAATTAATCCTTATAGTGACGAAAATCTTTTCGTCACTAATACTATATACATTAATACCTACAGTGACGAAATATTTCGTCACTAAAACTTTCAATTTTTAGTGACGAAATATTTCGTCACTATAGATTAATTAAACTCGCGCCAAAGTTTCCCTCCATTGGCGCCCATTTTTCAGATCACAATAGTGACGAAATTTATTTTTCGTCACTAAATGTTATAATTTTTTTCATTATTAGTGACGAAATGCATATTTCGTCACTAAAGCTATATTTTTAGCGACGAAAAATATTTCCTCACTAATTTTCGTCACTAAAAATACATTTTGTTGTAGTGAAATGGAAGAGGGATCCAGAAAGAGAGAGAGGAAAATACTATCTTAGAAAATTATATATATATATATATATCGAGAGAGAGAGAGAGAGAGAGAGAGAGGAACATTCAGTGATATACCTCGGGAAAAAGAAAAATCTTCCCAAGGACATATGAGCATTTGTAATAGAAAAGAAAATGTTTTTAATGAGAAAAGAGGTCCACTTCTTGTGTTTCCCATTGGAGAGTGTTTTATTCCAACTATTTAATAATATCTTTACTATGTGGAGTTGTGAGGAAGGAGATCCGAGAACCCCTCCCTAGGAACAATCTTTAAGGTCTCTACAATATTTATATATATAAGTAAAACTTAAAGAAAATTCAATTAGATTTTACAATTGAAGTCAAATTTGGTGTAATGTCCTAAATGAGAGTTTTATTTCTTAATTTTGGAGTCAAATGTGAGACCACATTATAAATATCTATCCAAATGAGTTATTCTATACGAAAACCAAAAAGTCTAAAATTATTGAACATAAAAAATTAAAAAAAAAAATTGACAATTTACATTTTCTACCTAATAATATTCTTACAAAGACTTTTTAAAGAGTTAGTGTGTGTGTGTGTGTGTGTGTGTGTGTGTGTAAGAATGACTATCAATAATATTTATATTATATATGTAAGAATTATATTATACATCTTAATGTATATCTTTTTTGTATATCCATGTATATGCATAGAGTTACAAACTAGTCTATATAATAATAATAATAATAATAATAATAATAATAATAATAATAATAATAATAATAATAATAATAATAATAGGTGATACAAAGAGAAACTTAAATTAGAATTCCAAATTAGAGTTCCAATTTTATGCCATGTGTCCTAAATTATTGATTCTTAAAGAGTTTTATTTCTTAATTTTAGAATAAAATATGGGACCACATCATAAATATTCATACAAATAAGTTATTAAGTACCTGTTTGGGTACAATTGAAGAGGCCGCGTTTGGCCTTTTTTTTTTTTTTTTTTTGAGAAGATGTTTCAGCTTTTCAGTGGGTCTCGTACTTTGTTCACAGGACTCACAAATCTCTTTTTCAGCAAACCTTTCATTAAAAATGGGTCTTACAGCACTATTCACACATTTAAAATTATTTTGTTACAGTGCTTTCAGTTTTTAGCAAAATAAGCGATATTCAAACATATCCTAAGTACAAAAACCAAAGGGTCTAAAATAAATTAATCGTAAAAAGAAAAAAAGTGTTTCACAATAATTTTTAAAAAAAAACATGGACAGTTTATATTTTATACCTAATAATATCCATAAAATTTTTTTAAAGAGTTAACAAAATATAAAAATGACTATTAATAATATCTATATTTAAATTATATATATGAATTATATTATGCATCTTATTGTATATTTTTAAGGGTATTCATGCATATGCATAGGGCTACAAGCTAGTATATATTCATAGGTAAAATTTAAAGAAAATCCAATTAGATTTTACAATTGAAGTCCAATTTTGTATTGTATGTCCTAAATTATATAATTTTGGAGTCAAATGTGGGACAACATCATAAATATTCATTAAAGTGAGTTATTGCGTACAAAAACCAAATAGTCTAGAATTAAAAAACATAATTTTTTTTTTTTTAAAAAGATGGACAATTTACATTTTCTACCTAAAAATATACTTACAAGACTTTTTAAAGAGTAAAAAAAAAAAAAGTATATATATATATATAAGGATGACTATTAATAGTATTTAAATTATACGTGTAAGAATTATACTATGCATCTTAATATATATATATTTTAGGTGAAAATCACATTTTCGTCCCTACATTTTCAGGAGATTCCCCCTTTGGTCCCTAGATTTTATTTTTACCACTTTTATTCCCTATCTTGAAAAATGCTTCCAGTTTTGATCCTTGCTGTTACATCAGAGATGAAAAATGAACATGTGGCAAATGACAGAAAAAAAAATTTTAATTATTGTCTATGTGGCCTACCTACCCTAATTAGTTCCATTCCTACCCTTAGTTAGTCACGTGGCCCTCACGTGACATTCCCTAAACCAAAAAACCCCAAATCAGTTCACAAAAAAAAAAAAAAAAAAAAAAAAAAAAAGAAAAACGCAAATTAGAGATCACAATCCCTAATCTCTTACCCGTTGCTCATCACATGACCATAGACTTGCACAAAAAAACCACAAATCAGCAAGCACAATCCCAGATAGCGTTAGAATGTTTATGCTAAGCAGATTTCGAAGGTTCTATGTCTCTCTCTCTCTCTCTCTCTCTCTCTCTCTCTCTCTCTCATTATGTCTCACTCTCTCTCGCTTTTATGAATGCCATTTTTAAGTGCTGGGTCTGAATCTCAGCTTTTGGATTTTGAGAATTTGGGAATTTTGAGTTGTTGTTTTTTGTTATTGCTCTGGAATTTCAATCTAAGGCACTGGGTTCTATCTCTATTTCTCTCTCGTTGTGTCTCACTCTCTCTCTTCCTCTCTCTCCCTTTATAGTTTTTGTAGTGGACATAATATTGAATGTGATAGTGGAATATTTTTGGGATTTGCATTGTTTGGCTATTGTGTGTTACTTTTGTTTATAGCTTTTGGTATTTATAGCTTTGTTTGTTTTACTTTTGTTTATTAGGGGCCACAATACTAACTGTGATAAACAATGGGATATTTTTGTTGGTAATTGCATTGTTTGTCTGTATTGTGTGTCACTATTGTTTATCAGGGGCCACTATATTGACTTTGAGAAACCATGGAATCTTTGTGTTGGTATTTGCATTGATTATTTGTATGGTGTCTTGGTTTTCGAGAAGTGGCTGGGTCTATTTGTTCCCTTTGTCTGTATTGTATGTTTTTTTTATTTGCTTATTAGTTTATTAGCTTAACAAAGTATTATTAATTTCAAAAAGTGGATATATGCTTCATTCTGTTTTCTTTCCGTGACTTGCATGCAAGATGGATGAGCTTTTTACTCTGCATGTCCACCGTGGTGGGTATTTCATGTGGGACCCTCAAGTGTATGTGGGAGGGACAATTAATATAGTGGATAATTATGACCCAGATAAGTGGTCAAAATAATAGGTTGAGAGTATCTGTAGGGAGTTCAAGTACACTGCAATAAATAAGCTATGATTTAAAATGCCTGGTGTGAAACCAAAGCAGGCAAATTTCCATCAGGTGGTTGATGATGATGCTGCTGTGTTCATGACTGACTTGGTGAAGGGATATGGGGAGATTCATGTCTTTGTTGAGCATCCAGTGCATGAACCACTTGAGTTACCAGTGGAGAATTTTGAGCCCTTAGCTACTAGACAACCTAGTAGTGAACCAAAACGTGTAGATGCTAAGGCCTTAGAGGTTTTTGGTAGTGACAGTGATCTTTAGAGTGATCACTATTACGAGTATGCTGAGTATGATAATGAAGAGTATAGACTTGATTTTTCACAATTTGGAGGCCATATTAATGCTGAATTTACCAATGTTGACCATGGTGAGCCACATGAGGTAGATGCTAAGCAGGTTTGTGCTAAGAGGGCTGGCAAAGCACCAGTTGCTCTAGATGCCATATTTTGAAAGAATCTACATCTGCTTGGAAGGTTGCAAGAAGGGCTTCTTGGCAGGGTGCAGGTCAATCATTGGTCTAGATGCATGCCATATAAAGACCAAGACAGGTGGTCAGCTGATGTGTGCTGTTGGCAGAGATCCCAATGATGAATACTTCCTCTTCGCATATGCAGTAGTTAAGGTTGAAACGAAGGACACTTGGACCTGGTTTCTTAATTTATGACTTGCTGACAAATGGGTGTGTTAGGACATATATGATTCAATGTTAGGAGCATATGTCACTATTTATGTAATTGGCTAATCCTTTGACAAAATGCTTTTTACTTGTAATTGGATAGATCTAGGATGTGTTTAATACTTCAAAAAATCTTGTTTCAAGACTAAGTGTTAAAGCCATGCAAGTCTATTCAAGATAGAAGTGTGAAAAGTGTTGTTCATTAAAACTCGATAGTTTGCTCGACGGCTAGCATCTATCAAGCCTTGAAGAGCTGTTCTAGCCCATGGCTCGACAACAACTCGACAAATAGGGTATCTGTCGAGATTTATGAAATTCAGATTTTCAAGTATGTTTTTCTTCCAATCCTTAATTATGTGTTTGGGTTTTCTTTTCTCACAACCTTATACATATAAAATGATTATTTTAAAGGTCGTATCAGGTTACACAGCAGAGAGCACAATTACACAAGAGTATAATTCATCAAGTGTGATTAGAAACCAAGTTTGCCCTAATTCTTGAGAAGCTGCTATGTTTGTACACCATAGGGTTTTGTGACCAAGCAACTTCGTGATCTTCATATGTTGAAGAACAGAAGAACGTTGGAGCCAACTTCCTTCTCTAGTTGGTGATTGAAGTTGCCTACTGGGATCCGCGCAATTGGTTAGTCACGTACTGGGAGCCATGCATTGAAAAGGAGAAATTGTCACTATAGAACAAGTCCAACTGGGTATTGGGGTAAGGGTTCAACTGTAGGTTGGTATAAGGTGCTGAAATTCCTTTACTTGTAATCACTTGTTTTGATAACAGTGGACTTTCGAGAGTGGTAACCTTAAAATCACCCGGTAGGGTTTTTGCAATGTTGGTTTTACCCATTCGTAAACAAATCACCGTGTCTATTTATTTTCCGCTACATACTTTAGTTAATTAGTGATTTGTTTGTGCTACCACGCATTTTCATGTTAATTTGATTAATTAATAAACTTGGCTAATTAATCAATTAATTCATTACAAGAGGTCAATACATTCTTGGCCTATTAAGTGGTATCAGAGCGGGCACACTCTGATTAGGGTTTAATCTTTACTGTGTGATCTATTGACTCCTGATGTCATGGCCGCAACCAGCTTAAAGAGATCTTTGTGTTTAAATACATCTTGTTTTTCTAATCTCTACTTGTTTGAGTGTATCAAAAAATGCAAGTCTAAAAGTTATCTGAATACTATCATGATGACTATTGGAATAGATCTCAGGTTGACAAAGAAGAAAATAGACTGTCTTAAAATGAAAATGTGCAAAGGAGTTCATGTGAGAAGCGTAAAGGTTAAAGGTTTAATTCATAAAAGGCAGATGAGAGAAAACACCAGTCCCACTGATCTATCATCTAAGCACAAAGTGTGCTTCATGATGAAGTCCGCATTTAAAGTTATGGACAGGTGTTTGTGGTACCTTGATAGCGGCTGCTTAAAACATATGACTGGAGACTGATCTCTCTTCAAGGTTTTCGAGTCTAGAAAAGATAGCAATGTCACTTTTGGTGATGGGAGCAAATCACAAATTAAAAGAAAGGGAATCATCTCTCTACCTGGACTACCGGACTTTACAAATGTTCTATATGTAGAAAGTCTAAGAGTGAACTTGTTGAACATAAGTCAAATATGTGATCAAGATTTCATGGTACTCTTCTCAAAAGGAAAATTCCTTGTCATGAATGAGTCTGGAAAGAAACTCATAAGTGGTGTTCACACTCTAGATAATTGTTATGGATTGGTTCCAGGTACTGATATTTTGTGCAATAGCATTCGTATTTTCTTCATATGTTTACACATATGAAAATGTGCAAACATATGAAATCTTGATCACTTGGGGATACCAAAACTCAGTAGGGTGAGCAATGTGGTGTGTGGACCATGTCAGCTTAGAAAACATATGAAAGCCAAACATCCAAGCACTCAGACATCTGCTACATCTAGACCATTGGAGCTTCTACATCTGGATCGGATGGGTCCAACTAGAATCGAGTCTCTTGGTAGTAAGAGATACATCATGGTCGTAGGAGACGACTTCACTAGGTACACTTGGGTTATTCTTCTACGATCCAAGTCTGATGCTCCTGAGCACATTGAAGCCTTGTGTACAAGATTGCAGAATAAAAAGAACCTAAAGATTGATCAAATTCGAAGTGACCATGGTACAGAATTCAAGAACTCATATATGGAATCCTTTTACACAAGATCAAGTATATCTCAAGAATTCTCTGCTCCTATTACTCATTAGCAAAATGGTGTAATAGAAAGAAAGAACAGGGTGATTCAAGAGATGGCTGGAGCCATGTTGCACAATAAGGATGTGGCTAGAAACTTGTGGGGAGAGGCTATTAACACTGCATGTCATACGGTTAATATGGTGTACTTTAGACCCGGTACCAAGAAGACTCCTTGTAAGTTATGGAAAGGAAGAAAGCCAAGTGTGTAGTATTTCAGAGTTTTTAGAAGTACTTGTTTTATTCTCAAGGATAGAGAAAATGTGGAAAAATTTGACTCTAGAAGTGATGAAGGAATATTCCTGGGATACTCCTCTACAAGCATGGCTTATCGGGTATACAACAAGAGAATTATGAAGGTAATGGAAACAGTGAATATTGTCATTGATGAATCTTCAGACTTTGGATTTGAAAAAGTTAGTGAGGAATTCTCCAAAGAAATTCTTCCTCCTGAACCAAAGGAAGTTCAAGAAATTGTTGAATAAGAGCTCGCATCTCCAAGTACTCCTGATACTCCGAGTATTGTGGAAGATTCTGCAAATATATCCACTTCACCAAATTCTGAATCCCATGAAGAGAAAGGACCTTCTTCCAAGATCAAATTAAATCATCATCCTGAAGTTATTGTGGGAAACATGAATGAACTCACATTATGGAAGCGTATAGTTGATAAATGTGTTGCTAACTTTGTGTCTTATTCTTGTTGTTTGTCACAGGTTGAACCCACTAAGATTGAGGAAGCTCTTCAGGATGAAATCTGGGTTGAAGCAATATATGATGAATTGCTTCAGTTTCAGAGAAATGATATCTAGACTCTAGTACCTAGACTAGAGGGTGAGCACATCATCAGTACAAAGTGGATGTTCCTCAAAAAAATTGATGAGAAGGGTAATGTGATCTGCAACAAGACTCTTCTTGTAGCTCAAGGATACTCACAAATGAAAGGAGTAGACTATGATTAGACATTTTCCCCAGTTGCCCGAATGGAGTCTACCAAGATTCTTCTAGCCCTAGCATGTCACTTAAAGTTCAAACTTTACCAAATGGATGTAAAGACTGCTTTCTTGAACGGGCTCTTTAAAGAAGATGTCTATGTGGCTCAACCAAAAGGATTCAATGATTCACACTTTCCGGATCATGTGTTGTACCTTAAAAATGCACTTTATGGTTTAAAGCAAGCCCCTAGAGCTTGGTATGATCGACTCACACAATACTTGGTGTCACAGAGGTTCACAAGAAGAAAAGTTGATCAGACTCTCTTCATAAAAAAGGAAGATGGTGAGTTGATAGTTGCTCAAAATTCATGTAAGCCGAGTTTGAGATGAGCATGATTGGAGAGCTAACTCACTTCCTTGGATGGTGAGTCTCTGCCGTTGCCATGCCACCATTAAAAGTGACAGCCGTTGCAAGTACAAAACCATGAGCAATCCAAGCCTCCCTTCAGATTTATGAGTTTTCATAAATCCCTTCACAAAACCAACACCATAGATCCTTTAACCAACCTTCAATATGCAAAACCCAGGAATCCAGTCCCCATGTTCCACTTCATGAGCTGCCACGTGCCACTCGAATTTTCTGACCACCGATCCACTCGTCATCCCCCTTAGCTGCCGCTTCAGTGCATCATTCACTAGCAATGGCCACGACAAATCTCCACCACTAAGGCGCCTAGATCTATTTGTTTTGTGCTTATGACTTTTCATTTTCGACAAATTCCTATGCTTTGTCGGTGGTGATATTGGGGGGAGAGAGAGAGAGAGAGAGAGAGAGAGAGAGAGAGAGAGAGAGAGAGAGAGAGAGAGAGAGAGCAAAACATGATGTTGGAAATTGGAAAGAGGAAAAAAAAAAATAAACAATGGTTGGCATGTCTTTTTTAAGGCCATTAGATGTTTTATTTTCCACGTCACTCATCTATCTAAAAATGGGAGAAAATTGGAGATATACAAATGGAGGTGAGCCTTTTCCAATTTCTTATTATATTGGGTATGAAGAATGTTTAAGTGGAAGGTAAAACAGGAAATTCAAAATTTTTTAAAACATTATTTCAATTATCTAAGGGAAGGTTATTATAAATAATTTGCAATTTAGGGAAGATAAGGGGTTGTTTGGATTTAGTGTTTTCCATCACCTATCACTCTGTTTTCATCACCCATAACTCAAAACTAGTGGGTCCCACAGCTGTTTGGTTTGTTTGGATTTGTTTTCAATTTTTGTTTCCATCACTTAATTCTTTGATTTTTGAGTGATGAGTTATGGAAACTAACAACAACTTTTAGGTGTTTTTGAGTTATGAAAACAAAATTATGATGGCATTTTGGTAAATATACACATATTTGAAAAGACAAAGTCAGAGAGTAGTCAAATCCGGTCTGGTCTTTTTTTTTCCCCCTTTCATGCTGGGTCTGGTCTTCTTCTTCTTCTTCTTCTTCTTCTTCTTTTCCTTTCACGCTGGGTCTAGTCTTCTTCTTCTTCTTATTTTTTTTAATCCTTTCATTTTTTTTCTTCTTTTCTTTCCTTTTCACATTAGGTTTTTGGGATTGGATTTTTCTTTTTCTTTCACGTTGGGTCTGGGCTTGGTTTCTCTATTCTTCTCTCTTTTTTTTTCTTTTTTTTTTTTCCTTCTTTTCTTTCCTTTTCACATTGGGTTTTTGGGTTTGGTTCTTTTTTTCTTTTTTATTTCTTCCATTCCTTTTCACTGGGTTCAATGAGTTTGGGTATTGGGGGTTGAAGGGAAAAAAAAAAAGAAAAAAAATAAGAAGTAAAAGTTGCACCAAGTCAATCCGTGAGTCCTACAAAAAGTAAAATATTTTGAGTTTTCAAAATTGGAAACAAGTGCCAAATATGCCACCTTAGGAAGTTGTAGCATTTTCAGTGGTAAGTGATGAGTGATGAGTGATGAAAATTGAGTGAGGAGTGAGGAGTGATGAGTGATGGTTTTTTAAAAACCAAACAGCCCCTAAGTGTCTTATTTCAAACTAGTGGATAGTTGAATATAGTACTAACTAAAAACATCGAGTGGTCAAAACAATTTACCACAAAAAAAAAGCACTTAAAAAAAAGAAATTTATTGTGTGAGATAAACAACAAACAAAGATTTGCTCAAAAATGTGAGAAGTACATGACCATTTTGTGGAGACTCGTTCTTTGAATCTATTGAATTTCTCATGTGAACAACTGAAAAACAAGACCCAGAAAGTCAAAATTTCGATTCAAAATCAAATTTGTTACATCACAACTCTAATTTTAACATTTGAATAGACTTTCTCTAAGATTCAAAACTGGTCATACACTGATTGGAAAGGGTCTGGTTATTGTATGCCCTTAAGGCACATATTAACAAATGCATTTTTGGAAAAAATTTATTGGGAATTGAAAAGGTTGTCAAAATTTTTCAATTTCTGATAAACTTTTTCCAAAATGGAAACCCAAAAATTGAAATTGATTCAAAATCAAATTTGTCACATCACAACTTTATAAGATTAAGATAATTATTCTCAAAGATTCAAAATTGGTTATGCATTTGATTGGAAAAAAGACTACAATTTGGTTTTAGAAAAACCATAATTTTCAGGTTGATAAAACTAATTAGTGCAACAAAGACAGGCAAGTTTTAAAAAAGAAAAAGAATAGAGAGAGAGAGAGAGAGAGAGAGAGAGAGAGAGAGAGAGAGAGAGAGCTTATAGATTGTCAAATCAACTAGTCTCAATAGCGAGTAATGCTTAGACCCCAACTAAAACCACAATTTTGTATCAACTTGTCAACTTGGCGAGTTTTCAGTTTTGATTTGTAGACTCACATGAACTCACCACTTCTATTCCATCGTTCATAATTCACCATGTTTGGCAAATTATGACAAAAATTGTGACTTTATTGGTAAATTTAACATTTTTGCTTTGCAGCATGATACAGGTATGCTCAATAGCATGGTACAGCACAAATAGTTACATGTAGGAGAGAACGGAGGTACAATTTGGCATTCTTAATATTAAATTAAAACTCTACAATTCAACAGAATAAAGTTTCTCTCCATATCAGTTTGAAGAAAAACCCTTCAAACTCCTCATATATCTTTAATAATATTAAGTGTAAATTTTGAAAATCTAACCGTTACATTGCATGTTCTTATTATATACTTTATTTTGGGTCCCAAATAATATTATCAATAATCTTATCAATTCCAAATAGCAATCACACATAAGAATACAAATATCTACTTGAAAACAAATATTTACATGAAAAACTATTTCTCCTTAATGGGAAAAACCACGTGATAAACTTCAAATCAATTTCATTGTTCTCAAATCAATTACAATATTTCTTGCGTATATCTCACGGTTAAAGAAAAATCTCTCTTATTTTTCTTTACTCTCACACATACTCTCTTTATGTCTTCTCGAAGGCGGGAACCCTTTGCTCTCTCATCCTTCTTGCATTCTTCTCAAGCAAAAATTCTTTTTTTTTTTTCCTCTCTTGGTTTCATGCTCTATTTTTCCTCTTCCCATAGGGAGGACCCTTGGGCTAAAGCCATCAAATTCTTTGTAGCATTGTTTATTTATAAGACTCTTTTGCTATTTCCTCTTGAACTAAAAATGCATTACCTCTTTAATAAGAAATAGACTTCCTTCCACACCAAGGAATAGTCTTTCCTTCTATAACAAGGAAACCTAAATTAATTTTTCCCTCTTCAATTAGGAAATAGGACCCTAGGGCTAAAGCCATTAAATTCTTTGTAGCATTGTCTATTTATAAGACTCTTTTGCTATTCCCTCTTGGACTAAGAATACATTACCTCTTTAACAAGAAATAGACTTCCTTCCACACCAGGGAATAGTCTTTCCTTCTACAACACGGAAACCTAAATTAATTTTTCCTTCTTCAATTAGGAAACCTAATTGACTTTTCAAGTCACAATTGAAATTTGAGACAATTTCCCAACACTTTATGCTTACAAAATTTTAAAAAGATAAAAGATCAATTGTTATGTTATCAAACAAATATTAAAATTTTAAGTTTTTTTTTATCTAAAATTGTGTATAAAAAATAAGTCTATTGATAGAATAGTAAATAACATCCGATTTGAATAAATTTTGATATGCATGTTAAGAATATAAAAAACAAGAAATTCAATAGTTAGATTTTCGAAATTCACGCCCCAAAAAAGAAAATTATATGAAAGTTTGGAGAGAAACTTTGTTCAATTCAACTTTCCTAATACGAGTTACACTTCCACAAAATATTAGAACTTGACACTCATTTGTATTTTCAAAATTAGGGCTGTCCGTCCAATTCGACGACCCGACCCACCCAGAGGATCTGACCCGAAAATCGTCCGACCCGATCAAGTCACCGGTCAATGGTGGGTCATTTGTTCGGAAAACCGACTTCAACGAGTTGGTCTCGATTTTTCTCCTCAAAACCCGATCCGACCAATGTACTATGAATTTCCAGCAAAAAATTTCCAGATTCTAGCATCAAATTTCCATATTCCAACTTCAAATATTCAGATTTTAGCAATAGATTTTCATATTTCGGTGACTTAAGTAGATCTAGTGATATTTCGTCCAAATCTAGTGAAATCCCACTGGATCTAGCGAGATCTCACCACATCTGATGAGATCTCCGACGAATTTAACGTTTTTTGCCTGAAATCAACTATTGTGGCAGGATTTTTCACCGTGGACGGTTCCGACCGAACCTACCGTGTTTCCAGTGCAAAACCAACCGCGCCGGTCAGTGGCAGGTCAGGATTTCTTCAACCCGATTCTATCGGGTCGGTCTCAGGTTGGGCACAAATCCAACCCAAACCGACTCGTGGACACCCCTATTCAAAATGATGAATGTTACTCCTCAATTATTATCTTTTTTTTTGAATTATTTTAATGGGCGGTGCTATAGCCAACCTAGGGATTCAAATGAATCCCTGACCTAGCCAAAAAAAAAAATTATATATAAAATATTTTTAAAAAATTGCTTTGACCCCTCAAAATAAAATTTTAAACACTTTGACCCTAAATTTTGTTTGAACCAACTGAAATAAGTTTAGTATGATTATCTTAGCGCTACTTTCATAATATTTTCACAATAATTTTACAATAAAGGTTAAGTTGTAAGTTGTAACTGGTTTTCATCTAGACCCACAACTGACTTTACTTTTTTACATACTTTCAACAATTTGCCACTTAGATTTTATCATGAAATTTTTGTGTCATTAGCACTACTCTTAAAATTGCTCGTTCGTTAAAAGAAATAAATAAGTAAACTTTCTGTTTGGACTTTGGTTTATTTGTTATTGAAGGCGAATTGAAATTGTTTTTTCTTGCACTTTTCTTCTCCATTAGCAATAAATTACACCACTTTTAGCAAAAATTAAAAAAAAATCAAAAAATTACACCACTTGTACAACCAATTAATCTGTATCTACATACGTGATTCTTTCCTTATTCTCTTTATCTCTCTTTCTCCTTTCTACGTTTTTTTTTATTTATTTCTAATCAATTAGTTTGATAAGCGCTCTACAAACTTCGAAATCCAAGAAGAATTTTAGTGCTTGCTCCAATTCCAAGAGAATTACCGGATTTATATATATAATAATAGGTGAAACTTAGAGAAATTCAAATTAAAATTCTAAATTAAAGTTCTAATTTTTTGCCATGTTTCCTAAATTATTTATTCTTATAGAGTTTTATTTCTTAATTTTATAATCAAATGTGGAACCACATCATAAATATTTACCAAAGTGAGTTATTAAGTACAAAAACCAAAGAGTCTGGAATAAATGAATCATAAAAAAAAGTGCTTCACAATAAATAAAAAAATAAAAAATTTACATTTTATACTTAATAATATCCTTACAAAATTTTTTAAAGACTTAACAAAATATAAGAATGACTATCAATAGTATTTAAATTCTATATATAGAAATTATATTATGCATCTTATTATATATTTTTAAGTGCATTTATGCATATGCATGGGATTACAAGTTAGTATATGCTTAAAAAGTCATACATTTCAAAAGCAAAAAATTATATTAGTTACTATTTTTTTTTCCCATTTTCCTTAGTTTTGCGTTTACTCCTAATCCGACTTCTAGGTGTGTTACTATTATTCTTTATCATATATTTTTATTTAATTGAGATTACATATAAATATAATAAACTATTATTAATTTGAAAAAAATATATGACTAGTTATTTAATTATATTTATTTATGCATTTAATGATTATAGTCTTACCGATCTTTAAACTATTAATATTGTGGAGGAGTGAGCTCCCTTAGAAGGTACTGTCCACTTTGGGGTGAAGATCCTCACAGTTTTGTCCCATGATTGGTACTCTCCTACTTAGGCCCAGTGCTTATAAGTCAGGAGGGGAGGCGTAGTTCCCCAATGTGGAACAAAACCGCGAGAGTCTTCGCCCCAAAGCGAACAGTACTTTTTATGGGAGCTCATCTCTCCACAATTATATTATATAAATTCCTAGCTATGGCTCCGCTAGAAAATGTTTTTGGAGCTGACACTGTTCTTATTCTGCCAAATAACGTTATATTAATTTATATCTGCTATATTCTGCCAACTAACTTACTTGTAAACAATAATCTGTCAAATGACTCCCCATTTGAGTGTTATGAGTGGTCAGTATTTTCAATCATTTAATTGGGGGGGTCTTTTGTTTTTTGTTTTTTATTGAGGGAAATAATTGGGGTCTTAAGATAATATTCATTGTGTTTCTCAAAAAAAGAGATAATATTCATTGTGGTCAATATTTTTTTTGTTTTCTTTTATTGAAAAAATAAAATGCGCCATCACATGCGCTCACATCTGGATCAGATTGTGAATATATATAAGACAAATCTTGTTTCAAGACTAAGTGTTAAAGGCATGCAAGTCTGTTCAAGATAGAAGTGTGAAAAGTGTTGTTGATTAATCCTCGATAGTTTGCTCGATGGCTAGCATCTATCCAGCCTTGAAGAGCTGTTCTAGCCTATGGCTTGACAGCAACTCGACAAATAGGGTATCTGTCGAGGTTTATGAAATTCAGATTTTCAAATATGTTTTTCTTCCAATCCGTGATTATGTGTTTGAGTTTTCTTTTCTCACAACCCTATACATATAAAAGGATTATTTTAAAGGTCATATCAGGTTACACAGTAGAGAGCACAATTGCACAAGAGCATAATTCATCAAGTGTGATCAGAAACCAAGTTTGCCCTAGTTCTTGAGAAACTGCTATGTTCGTACACCATAGAGTTTTGTGACCAAGCAACTTCGTGATCTTCATGTGTTGAAGAACAGAAGAACTTTAGAGCCAACTTCCTTCTCTAGTTGGTGATTGAAGTTGCCTACTGAGATCCGCGCAATTGGTTAGTCACGTACTGGGAGCCGTGCATTGAAAAGGAGAAATTGTCATTATAGAACAAGTCCAACTGGGTATTGGGATAAGGATTCAACTGTAGGTTCGTATAAGGTACTGAGATTCCTTTACTTGTAATCGCTTGTTTTGATAATAGTGGACTTTAGAGAGTGGTAAAGTGAGCTCCCTTAGAAGGTACTGCCCACTTTGGGGTGAAGATCCTCACAGTTTTGTCCCATGATTGGTACTCTCCTACTTAGGCTCAGTGCTTATAAGTCAGGAGGGGAGGCGTAGTTCCCTAATGTGGAACAAAATCGTGACAGTCTTCGTCCCAAAGTGGACAGTACCTTTAATGGGAGCTCATCTCTCCACAATTATATTATATAAATTCCTAGCTATGACTCCGCTAGAAAATGTTTTTGGAGCTGCCATTGTTCTTATTCCGCCAAATAACGTTATATTAATTTATACCTGCTATATTCTGCCAACTAACTTACTTGTAAACAATAATCTATCAAATGACTCCCCATTTGAGTGTTATGAGTGGTCAGTATTTTCAATCATTTAATTGGGGGGGTCTTTTGTTTTTTGTTTTTTATTGAGGGAAATAATTGGGGTCTTAAGATAATATTCATTGTGTTTCTCAAAAAAAGAGATAATATTCATTGTGGTCAATATTTTTTTTGTTTCCTTTTATTGAAAAAATAAAATGCGCCATCACATGCGCTCACATCTGGATCAGATTGTGAATATATATAAGACAAATCATTCATCTTAAAATTTAAATACAAAATAATAATAATAAAATAAATAAATTCAGAATTTTATTAATATGTGTCTTAAGAACATATAATAATTAATTATTTTTTAAAATATTTTTTAAAAAATTATTGACAATTTTTTCAATTCTTAAAAAATTATTTCTAAAAAGGAATGACTTGACCCTTCAATAAATAAAAAGAAGGTGGAAAGAACGAAAAGCTGGAAAAAAGGTAAAGAAAACAAGCAAAGTCAATTGTGAAATGCACTTCTGTATTCAACGCAGAGGGCTCAAGCCTCAAGTCACTTCAAGAGATAGGTAGTTGGAAAACAACTACAGTTTTGTGCTTTATAAAATTTTAAAACACAAAAGTTACTTATGTCGCAAGTTTTTTTTTTTTTTTTGTTTATTAATCTAATAAGTAGAAGAGGGAAAAAAATATAAAACCTAGTAAATTGAGAGAATAGCCAAGAAGCACGTTACAAATACGACATAACAACACGAGTAATTTTTTTAAAAATAATAACATAAAATGATTGGAAAAACACTTATATAATATTAGTACAATATTAACACGAGCAGGACACTTTAAATAAATTGATCGTGATTCCTAGCATAATTGTAGTAAAGTCTGTGGGTGATGATGGAGTTATGAACTTCTGGTTTGATACTTGGATCCAACTACCACCTTCAAATAATAAAATATATTGCCGTCTGGGAAGCAGCAAGTAGCCAAGTACTGCCTGGATGAATATTCTAATGTATTTGATGTTTTTTTATTATTCAATTTTAATTTAACTAAATGATAAATCAACATTAACTGTTTAAGTTTTAACCCACATGTCTCACTTTTAAGTTAGAATAACCCTTTGATAATGAGAAGAGGAATAAAAACTCTCTCAAGAGCTCTCATAATCCAATATGTCATCAACCAAATGAAGTTGACATAATTAACATGTGGATTACGTGACGAGCACAGATCAATTGGTATATGTCATGTGGATTTTACTAACGTATGTCCTTAAAGCACATAATAATAAACCACTTTTATAAAAAGTTTATCAGAAATTGAAAAAATTTTAACAATTTTTTCAATTTTCAATAAAACTTTTCTAAAAATAAATTTGTTGACGTGGGCTTCCGGACCCATATCACATATACAATGAATAATTTTTCTTTTTCTTTTTCTTTTATAAATGCACATATACCATTTAAAGAAAGTTTTTATGGGAATAATTTTTCAGCTTTTTCTTTCCCATAAAAGTGATGTCTTTCCTATAACCAATAAGGGCATTCGTTAGCATGACCCTTTCTTTTATAACCTATTGACAATAAGTAAATCAAGGAGTCGAACAAACTTCCATAGCATTAATTGCACAGAAAATATTCTTCCATTGAAAAACAAAGTTGTTTAATACACCAAACAATCTCCCTCATTGTACTTATCAAAAACTAAAAAAAAAAAACAAAAAACAATATAATATAAACTGTTTTAATTACTAGAAATTTAGGAGAAAAGTTCAATAGGAAACTCTTGCTTTACGACGAGATTAGTTCAGTCTTCAGTGGATGGTCTAGCATCAGAAGCTAAAACAAGTATTTAAAAAAAAAAAAAAATTTAAAATCAAGGGGAGGGTTGAATCTCTGATTGATTAGTCACTGGTAAAATGTATTTTTCTATAACAAAATTATATCAGTTATTTGTAACAAATTTCAATAAATAAAAGATATGTGCATTAACTACCAACTAACTTGTGTATTTGATTTAATTTTTTTATTAGGGTGGTTATTTTTTATCGACATATCTCTCACTTATTGAATTTCAATATCGTTGACATTGTATAATTTTTTTTTTTTTTTTTTTTTTTTTGAGAAGGAAGACGTACTTTTATTAAGTAATTCCAGCTAAATCAGCTTAGATGCCAGGAATATAATGTGATGGAACACTCTCCATCCACACAACAAAGTTAAAGATATGCTTAACATACCTAGCTAGACAATGAGCAACCTTATTACTTTCTCTCTTCACATGAGAGTAACGTAATTGATTAAAAAATCTAGAGCAATGACACACATCCTTAAGCAAGACTCCACTATAAGACAGCACCTCTACATTGTCAGCCAACTTTCTCATTAAAATTTGCGAATCCCCCTCTAGGACAGCAACTCTAAAACCAATATCTGAAGCAAACTGAAGGGCTTTACATGCAGCTACTGTTTCAACCTCCTCTACTGAATACGCCAGATTTATTTGCTGCGACATTGAGGCGAGAACCTGGCCAGCACTGTCACGAACAACAACACCAATTCCCGATTTTTTCAACTCTGAAAAATTAGCTTCATCAAAATTTATCTTCACCGCATCTGCCTGTGGAGGTTGCCAATGAACTTAATACCAAATACCTTCTCCTCAAATACCTTCTCCTTAGAACAGTTGCATTAATTAATGTAAAATAGAAAAATGCATCAATTTTAAACATTCAACCCCAAAATCACCTGCATCAATCAAGCTAAATATGTGTAAATTTACAAAATTGCTATAATAACTATGTAAATTTACACTGACAATATTCACTTTACATTTAGCTTTTTATTATTTGTTTAAGTATCACTAAAATAAAAGAAGAGAGCAGTTCGTAGTTGTTTTATATAACGAAAGAAACAATTAAACAATTAAGAAAAATTAATATTTTAATATAGTATAGTGTGAAAAATAACTATGTAAAATAAAAAACGTAGATTTTTATCTTAAAATAAACATAATTTTTTACACCAGCTGATATAAATGCTCTTAAAATTGATATTTTATCGTAGTGTAATGTACAATAGTAAAAATACAACTAATTTGGCTTATTATTGAAGAAATTCACAATTTCTTTTGCATCAAAATTATTCAAGATTCCCCTTTAATTAGGATTAACTCTTCCCACAATCTAGATGATCACAAAAAAAGCCTGCCATCCAGTCTCTTTGAGTCCACTTGCCTGTCTAAGATTGCCAACCAGTAAGGTCTTGTTTAGTGGATAAGTTCTAACACACATTTTCATATTTTAAACATCTGTATATACATTTTAACACATTTTTTTACCCACACGTATATTAAAAACACCTAAATAAGATTACTCAAACTCCTCTATCAAACGGCCCTAAATTTGTGAAGTTTTGGATTAAAAAAAAGAAAGAAACAAAGAAATTTGTAAGAATCCAGAAGAACACAACTTAGAAAATTGAGTTTTTCTTAAAAATATGTATTAGCAAAACTATTTTAAGATACGAGAAGATAAAAAAAAAGTACCTCATTTTTTTAACAAATTTTCTAATATCATCTAAAATAAATATATATATCCAATAACATACATTACCCTAAAAAAAATTAAAAAAATTCTAGCTGTACTAAACTACTACGGCTATAAGTAAGGCTTGTCCGAAAGCGATCCCGTCCCTCTCCTGGCTTTTCCTGTTGAAATCCAATCCACCATCACCATCACCATCACCAACCCCTCTCTCTCTCTCTCTCTCTCGCTTCGCCTATCTCCGCCGTCTCTCTCTCCCTCTCCTGAGCTATCTCTTTTTTTGAATCTTATTTCGGCAGACAGTACAGTCAAACATCAAAGTCCCTGCAGAAAGGAATGCTGCCTGTACCATCCATCGCCAGCCCAGTACGAATCTACATATTTGACCCTTCTCTTTTTTTCTTTATCTTTTTTTTTATACTACCTAAAATCACCTCTATTTGTCCTCCTCTCTTTATACAAACACACGCATATACCATACTTACACAAATCCTTCTTTACAAGATACTAGACCAGATTCTCAAAAACAAAAAAGATACTAGACCAACATAAAAAAAAAAAAAAACAAAAACAAGATAGACATGAATTCCATCAACTTCTCATCAACCACTTTCACCTTTCTAGCCCCATATCTCCTTACCCTCGTTGTCTTCCTCCTTTTCTTCGAACAGATCTCTTACTTGAAGAAGAGAAAAAACATCCCAGGCCCAGTTCTAGTTCTTCCGTTTCTTGGCAACGCAATCGCATTGGTCCGTCACCCTACAAAGTTCTGGGACCACCAATCATCTCTCGCCAAGTCATCCCCGGCTGGCTTCTCCGCCAACTACATCGTCGGCAGATTCATTCTCTTCATCCGCGACTCTGACCTTTCCCACAAGATCTTCTCCAATGTGCGCCCCGATGCTTTTCACCTTGTGGGCCACCCTTTTGGCAAAAAGCTCTTTGGCGAACATAACCTCATATACATGATGGGCCAAGATCACAAAGATCTCCGCCGTCGGATCGTTCCCAATTTCACTCCCAAAGCTCTCTCCACCTATACTTCACTTCAGCAGATTATTATTCTCCACCACCTACAAAAATGGGATCAACTTTCTTCGGGCAAACCGATCCCGCTTAGATTTCTGGCTCGTGATATGAATCTTGAAACTTCGCAGACTGTGTTTGTTGGGCCTTATCTGGCTCCAGAGGCACGCGAGAGGTTTAACGCCGATTACAACTTCTTCAATGTTGGCCTTATGAAGCTCCCCTTCGATTTTCCTGGCACGGCGTTTCGAAACGCGAGGCTCGGCGTTGACCGTTTGGTTAAAACACTGTCTGTCTGCGTAGAAAAGAGCAAAGAGAACATGAAGAAAGGGAAAGAACCCACGTGCTTGATCGATTTCTGGATGCAAGAGACTGTGAAGGAGTTAACGGCTTTATCCGAAACCGCGGCGCCGCCGCCGCCAAACACTAGCGACGCCGAAATCGGAAGCTACCTCTTCGACTTTCTCTTCGCTGCTCAGGACGCTTCCACTTCGTCGCTCCTCTGGGCCGTGACTCTCCTCGACTCGCACCCGGCGGTTTTGGCGAAAGTGCGCGAAGAAGTCGAGTCGAAATGGCTGCCGGAGTCCGATTCTTTGATAACCGGCGAGCAGTTAGCGCAGATGAAGTACACGCACGCAGTGGCGCGTGAGGTTCTGAGGTACAGAGCTCCGGCGCCTATGGTCCCACACATCGCGGCGATGGATTTCCCGTTGAACGAGTCGTACACGATTCCTAAGGGGACCATTGTTTTCCCGTCTGTGTACGAGTCGTCTTTTCAAGGGTTTAGCGAGCCGGACCGGTTCGACCCGGACCGGTTTTCGGAGGAGAGACAGGAGGACCTGGTTTTTAAGAAGAACTACTTGTCGTTCGGAGCTGGACCCCACCAGTGTGTGGGACAGAGGTACGCTATTAACCACCTCGTTCTCTTCATCGCGATGTTCGCCACGTTGTTGGATTTTAAGCGGCATAGATCAGACGGCTGTGATGAGATCACCTATGTCCCCACCATTGTTCCTAAGGACGATTGCTTGGTTTCAGTCTCTAGACGGTGCGCACGCTATCCGACACTACTATCCTTGCATTGACAAAATCTCTAAAATACCCTTCGTACATTTGTTCCTCGTGACGTCAACATTTGTCACACTATTGAACCGTAAAGTTTATCCATATTAGTTCTTAAAATTTTAAAAAAAGAAGCGCGAAAGGTGATGAGAAAGGATTGATAACATTAGCTTAAAACTTCATTCAAGCATGAAATTTGTTCAATATCACGAGCTACAGTGTATATATATATATATTTTTTTACTTGTTACCAAATGTAAACGCCGTCTTGGCGAGGGAATTGTTGTCGGTTTTTGCTTGCCACGTTTCTCGAGGGTTGAAGTGTCAAAAGATGTACTGTCTGCTTTTGTTGTATTCTTTCGAGTGGGGTTTGTAAAGGGAGAAGGGATGGACGGCTTGGATTCTTTGGAAAAGTGTGTGGATTATTGATTGGTGGATAATTGGCGTGGGTGTGGGGAATCTAAACACAAATTGAAATTGAATACTACGGTAAAGTCTTTTCTGTCATCAAATTTTTATGATTAGATTTTGGACATTTTTTTATTAACATTGTATTTTTTTTTTTTTATTAATTTATAAGACATTGTTCAGTGCTTATCTTATTTGATTGGAGGTACCGTAAAGCGAATTGGATAGGCTGTCCATGCAAGCACGCTAGTTGGCAGCTCAAGAACCCAGTTGTCTGAACTTATTGTTTGGGCCCTGTGAGAGAGTGACAAGACTAGTCCAATTTCTTTTATATTATTATTTTTTAGAACAATATCTTCTTTTTTTTTTTTTTTTTCCACGTTTGGACCATAATAGGATAAATTGTTTTTTTGGGGGGTTGGTGGTGGTAAAGTGCAAGTGCTTAGACTCGAACTGAAGAGCACACCTAATCGAATTTGAGACAAGCACTTTGAGACCAAGTATATAGATTTCGTACTACTAGATATAGATTTCCTACTACTAGATCTAGAAGTAGAATATTTATTGAAGATAGAAGTTTTGGGGTACACGGCCGCATATATATATATATATATGTATGTATGTACATATATATATATATATATATATATAGTTATACATAAAGTTAAGAGAAAATATAATTGGAGTTCAAGTTGGAATTTAATTAAAGTCTAATTTTGTATCACATGTCTTATATAATATAAATTTTAAATTTTTATACCAAGTGAATTAATTCAGCGTAAAAATTGGATTTTAATTCAAGTTTAATTTTGCCCCACATGTCCTATCTAATTTAAGTTTTTTTTTAAAAAAAAATTTGTGCCAAATGAGTTAATTTAGTGTAAAAAACGAGGGATCCGATTTAAATCAACTATAAAACACCTAATCATATAATTAAAAAGAATTCAAATTTATATGTCATTTATGTAATATACCATGACTATGTACGGTCTATTACTAACTAGGTTATATATATAAATATTAAATCATAGTTTATAGAAAATTCAATTAGAATCAAAATTGGATTTTGCTTTTGTTAGCTTTCTATACAAATTAAATTGTTTAGAATTTTGTTATTATTTTTTCTAGCTCTAAACTAATGAATATATATTTTATACAGTTTCTATTCAAATATATGTATACGAAAATATTGAACATAACAAACTGTAATTGAGTTAAACGATCTCATACACCTATCTCCATTCAATTTACGAGATATTATTTGACCAATTTATTATTTTATTTTAAATTGTATTTAGTAGACTTATTTCAATCAATATCATAAAAATTGCAAGAAAAAACTATTTTAGTATCTTCAAATATACTAGCTGAACTATGTTCTATATGTTTAATGACACAATCAAATATCAATAGCATCATTACAATTCTTCATTCCTGTGCAAAAACATGGGTTACATACTAGTTATTAATAAACAACCAATCAATTGTGATTGCTTGTTTACTAATTTGTTACTTTATAAGGTTTACCATTTTTTTAACACTCTTAAAGTTCAGGAGTATTTGAATTTTATACTATGAAATTTCAGAATTTGAATTTTACTTTTTTAAAGTTCTATTTCATTTGTCTCAGCAATCTTTCCATTCATAAGTGCCAATCTAATATCAATAGCACTACTATAATTCTTCATTCCTGTGCGTAAATATAAGTTACATACTAGTCATCAATAAACAACCAATCACAATTGATTGGTTGTTTACTAATTTGTTACTTTATAACGTTTATCATTTTTTTAACACTCTTAAAGTTCAAGAGTATTTGAATTTTATACCATGAAATTTCAGAATTTGAATTTTACTTTTTTTCAAGTTCTATTTCATTTGCCTCAGCAATCTTTCCATTTATATTTTTCGTTAAGTGCTACGTAAGCTTGTCACGCATATTCAATTCACTAAATCAAATTATGCTCATTTTTTTATGCCATGTCATTTAAAATTTTCTAGCCTAAAAAAAATACATACGAAATAAAAACTTGATAGGGTAAAATTCAAATTCTAAAATTTCAGAGTGTAAAATTCAAACACTCTCAAACTTAGTTTACAATTTGGCATGTTTTTTTAAATTAAAATTTTAAAAAAATATTTATGAAAATTGGTGTGTTCCTAAAATTTGTAAGCAGTAGGTCTCATGGGATATTTGGGTGTCTTTTTTGTCTGCTTATATATATATATATATATATATATATATATATATATATATATGAGCTGGGTTCAAGTTACACCTGGTGTAACTCTAAGCAATGTTACACCACTCAATATTTTTTAATTGGATGAGAATATTAACAAATCCACCGTTAGATTACATTATCTTCGTATATTCTTCATGCTTGCAAAATTTCAAGGTGATCAAAAATTAATAGCCATGTCATCAATCAATTGTTAAAATTCAAATTTTTGTAGTTCAAAATAATGCATAAAAGATAAGTTTATAGATCAAATGGTAAACAATTTCCGATGGATATGAAAATTGGCATACATGTTAAGAACATATAAAACATGTAATTTAACGGTTGGATTTTCAAAGTATTAATTCAATAACAAGTTATTGAGTAGTGTAACATTGCTTAATGTTACACCAGGTGTAACTTGAACCCAACTCTATATATATATATATATATATATATATATTGTATATGGGGCGTTTTATTTTTGCTTGGCAAATAGAAAGAGAAAGTGGGTTTGATTTGAACACCAGTGTTATTTAGATGTCGTGTCGTGTCGTGTAATTAGGATTTAGGGGCAAAGTTCGCTAATAATCATGATGTTTGCTTATCAGCATGATGAAGGCACGGAATATTCTTAAAATGAAAGATATAGAACAAGAAAGTTCTTTGAGCTTGACTTTGACAAATGACTGAATTCAACTCCTCTCGGGCACGGCTCCTTTTTTTTTTTTTTCCTTTCTTTGTATTTATTGAAGAAATGGTTTACATCTTAAAAATTTGATGCTTGCAAAACAGGGAAAATTTGATGATAGGGCACCCACGTGGTGATGGCTTCGAAATTTCCTAGCTTAAGTGATCAAAAATGACATCTCATTTTTCTCTTGTAAACACGTTGAGTTGAATAAGAATTAATTTTGCAAGATGTAGAAATTTCTTCATATTGGATAGAATGATGCCTCCAATTAGATGTTCTACCGTGAAAAAATATTTTGTATCAAATGATACTACATCGTTCGTATCAAAATCCAATAAACAAAAAAATATGTGCAAATATAACTCCTTCTAACACATGTCTTGCAGTGGCTAATGGATTTTTTTTTTTTTTTTTGTAAATTTATCTCACTTTTTAGATTTTGATACCATTATCATTTAATACCAAATACATTTTCGTTCTACTATAGTACTATGAACCAGCTTTTGATTTGCTTACCCAAAGCATCTAGAATTCTTTCAGTCTATTGTTTGCCAATCAAGTAATATCTGGATTAACTTGAATTTAGGCAAGATTCTTTGATAATTAAATCTCTTATTTCCTTATAAATCTCAATTGGTCAGATCTTGTGACTGACTAACCTACTCAACCATCTTTAGAGTAAGTGAAATTGCTACTAAATTTAGTCGAACTTCTAGAAACTAGTAAGGTAATTGGTATATGAAACCATACGAGCAACAAGCCCTTGACATACAGTCACAGAGATCTGATACCTCATTTTCTGTGCAGTCAATAAATTACAACTGATTCCCGAACATGTCATGAAGATGCAATGTTTCACGAGCCAAATGAAAACCTGCTCGATTATGGCGAACCGATTGAAAAAACAAGCACATAAGTTACAGATTCTTTACATTTGGAACATTGAAGAATATTTTTCATTATCTTTCTATCCTATGGCCACACTACCATTTAAATTCTTTTATGGACTGCTGGACATCTTACACCCTTCCTGGAAAAGAATGATATGCTGGGCAACCCTCATAACACTCATCAACCAAAGTCGTACCTAGTGCACAATGCTTCCCACTTTTGTAAGGTCTGGGAGAAGCCGTGGTAAGCAACCTTACAACCAATTGATTGGAGAGGCTGATTTTCGAACTCCCGTGATATTTGTAGGGCTCATCAGAAGATATTTGTAAATTGAATCTTGACCGTAACGAAGTACTGGTGAGATTTTATATTGACTTGGAATAAGATTAACTCAGTCAAAAATTCTCTCCCCTGTGGAAAATAATAAAAACACCAAACTACTAAAGATGCATAGATACCCTGGTATGTAAAACACTAATCTCCAGCTATCTGGACTTGAAAGACCTGAATCAGAAGTTTTCGCAGTTTCGAGAAGACAACCAGTGAGATGAACTCCAATAATGCCAGCAAAGGTACCAGCAGTATTAGAAACTCCCATAACAATCCCTGCATATCTCGGAGCAATATCCATGTGGTTCACAGCAAACCCAGCTCTTCCTAGTGCCAAGAAACCAAGAGCCACAGAAGAACAAAACACTGCCCCACTGGAAGTTCTGAAGATAGGAAGTGCTATCAATGCAAGAGAAGCGACTAAGAACCCTACAGTGTTCAACAACTTCCTGACTCCAGTCACTGACAAGATTCTTTTGGTGATTAAGTGGTCAGCAACCACCCCACCAATATTTGAAAATATAAACATGTTAAAATAAGGCATCATTTTAGAGGATCCCATCTCCTGAAGGCTAAGCTGCAGGCCTTTCTCAAAGTATGTTGGCAGCCAGTTCATCAACACATACAAACCATAATGGAAGGTGAAATTATTTACCACAATTGCCCAAACTGGCAAGCTGAGTACAATTTTTTTCCATGGTATGTTGGCAGTTCTGGCAGAAATTCCTCCATTCTCCACTTTCCCTTTCTGGTTTCCTTTAACTGGCAACAAAGATTCACCAAAACCAGCAGCAGTGGCTTTTGGATGTTCAGACCAGGGAGGGTCACTAGCATAGTTGAACCAAAGCATGCACCACATGGCACCTAATGCTGCCTCAGCAAGAAATACTGATTGGGGTCCTCTATACTTTACTAAGCTTGGAAGGAAAAGCATTCCTGCAGCTGCTCCAAGGTACATCCCAGACATTGTTAGAGAAACAGATCTGGATCTTTCATGGGGTGGAACCCACTGCGCTAGAACTGTGTGGATGGAGGGGAAGATGAAGCCTTGTGCCACACCAACAAGTAAGCGCGCAATCACTAAAACTGTGACTTGATTGGGGTCTAGTGGTACTAATGCACAAGTCAATGACCATAACACAAAAGAAATAAGGAGGACCTTCCTTCCACCAATTCTCTGAGCTGCCCATCCACCAGGCACCTGAGAACAGGCATATCCACAATAGAATGTAGCAAGTATAGTTCCTTTAGTTGATTGGTTTACCCTAGCAGCATCAGCTGCAATTGTATATGCAATAGAGAAGCCAACACGTTCTATGTAGCAAACAGATGTGCTGATGAAGGTTAAAATGACAATCAAGTAACGCTTTGGAAATGTCATCATCCTCTTACTTCACCTTTAGTTTTTTCTAGATACTTACCCTGTCAATAGTTTTCAAATGAGCCAGTCTAAAAAACAGCTCTTTATCTACTACCAAATGGTTCCAGAAAAGACAGCAGCTTCATGCCTATCACATATTAGAAGAAAACTAAATAAATATAGCTCATAATAGTCAACAGGAGCAAATTAACAAAAGAGCAAAAAATGACTAACTTGCAAAGCATATAGACAGAAATCACAAGGAGCCAAAACTCTACATAAAATTGTTTTACTGGATATCAGGAAATGGAAAATATGCATTAGAGAAACCCATTACTTATAACATTAGGTGATCTCTAAATGAAAATCCAATGCAAATCTTTTGGTAGTAAAAAGCCCATTTATCTCATGCTAATAGATGGCCATAAATACATATAACATTGATCCCAAATATCTGATGATGATAATTTCTATCACCAATAGATGGGTACATGATTTTGCGTTTCTCAGTCAAGAGTCATCAATCAGTGTGTGTGCAAGAGATCTGCTAAATTGGAGACGGTCATAGAGGCATCCACTTATAAGTATGGATTCCACCAGAAATACTAGGGAGAAGAGCATAAATGGGATCGAAATCAAATGCCATAAGAATATATGATAAGTTATTCAATGAAGAAATTTGTTCAACCTTGATATATATGAAACAAAATCTAAGTCAAGCAATAGCCAACAATGTCAAAAGTGACAATAGCATCATTAGTAAAACTGCTTGCATATAAAAATTTAAGAAAAAAAAAAGGTTATGCAGACAAAGTAAAAGGCCCTGACATCTAGTTTCAACTATACTATAACAATGATCTTTTTTTTTTCTTAAGTAAACTATAACATTGATCATTCACCTGGCAGTATAGTGAAGCAGCTACCACATAAGAAATTAAACAATGGAAAAGTATATTTATGGGATATATCTAGATCAACATTGAAAAGTTTCAAAATCAACAAATGCACAACCCTGACCAAGGACTTCCTATTCCAAGAAAAATGTACAACCCTCACCGCCACTCCCATCCGGCCATCTCCCCCCCCGCCCCCCCCCCCCCCCCCCCAAAGAATAATATAATTAGGTCCCTCTGCTCTTTCTCATGAAATAAGATTCTTTTAACATTTCTTTACTTAGCAAAAGCACACTCAACGCACAATAAATCAACGTTTCTAATATTCATTGAACATTAGACACACAAAGTTTTCCAATCATTACACGTGCAAGCAAATCTAGTTAAATTCACTACTTGACCTTGCTTGAGTGCCTCCTGCAATTACATTTACTAAGATTCAACTACAAAAAATGAAAAACAAGCCCTGTTCAACAGTTCATGCAGCACATTTAATGCACAACATTTCTCAATATATTAAGTTACTATCTTATCTTCAAAAAAAATTACTCAAGGTTTTTCAATTTCTAAAACTTTTTGTATAGAAAATTTGAAACAATAATAAATGGACAAAATGTGATAAAAATTTAGTCATGCAAAGTTTAAAAATAACATAACATTTTATATAATTCTCTTGTGCTTAATAAAAATTCATAACAGTGATAGCTATGATCAAAATGAAGATGTCATTTAATCAAAACATGTCAAAATAATAGTAATTGTCCTTGTTCATGTCTTCTGAGATGTAAACAAAAAATTGTTTGTGAGGTACAACACCTTAAGAATAGTGTTTGTATATAAATCAAACACTTCTAAGAGGTCAGGGTTCTGCGTGTGTGTATACTCATTATAGTTTCTTTATTTGATTCAGTATGCTAAGATGTTTACCCACTATTAAATACAATTTAATAGTGAAAAAGATAGATTTCTATATTGGTCTTTGGATTTGGGTATTTTACAAGACATCAATTTCACAGTTGGGCAAAAGAGGAGACTTTTAGATGTATCTTATTAAACTTCTGCGATAACCTATCAAGTCACAGATTTTTAAAAACAAATAACAAATGATCATGATCGATCCCAACAGAGAAGATTACTGAAGCTTTCAATCTCTGTTAGTGTCAGGTAAAGGAATCACTGAAAACATCCACATGTATGAGGTTCAGTAATAACCCAAACCGTGTCAAGCCAGCAAGACTAAGAAACATATTACCTAAGTTACCACAGCATACTGAATAAAATAAAGAAACAAATGACAAGAACTGGTTGACCCCAGTCTTCCAGAAAATGATTTGACCAAACTAAATAGTAATAGGAGGTCAGATAGGAAAAGTATGATAACACCTACATCTTAAATACAAAAGAGGTTACCATCAAAAAGCTTTAGGTGTGGTGCATGTGTTTTCAGTATTTTTTCTATTTTAATTGTTTTCTGCATATATCTCCTTTTTTTTGGGTGGAGGGGTTGTTTGAGGAACTGCACAATATCACACTATGAACTACAGTTCTGGGGAGGTCGTGGTATCATACTCCAGGATAATTTGAATATGTAAGAATTCACAACCTAAGCATGAATATATTCAATTTTTCTACACCTTATAACTTAAATTCAGTGTAAATAAAACGTACAGAGGCAAACAATACAAAGATGATACCTATAGTGCAAGTAGATAATGTGGTTGCCTACATGAAACATAGATGCAGTACCTGAGCAGCATAAGTCTGCTGAAATGGGCTCTTATCTGCATTGAAATGAAAAGAATCAATACATCAGAATCATTAAGGGTGGGAAAAATAATATATAGAGAATTTCTCAAAGCAATATATCATAATTTATAAGTATCTATAATACATAAATATACAAAGGACGTCATCTTTATACCTCACCAGAACTTCTATATGTCATCCTTCATAAGCTTAACCATATAACCTAGTGACTACCAAGGACCTGATATAATGGATATTCCTGAAGCTAATTACACCAATAACCACTTTTTACGCTACTAAATGTATTATAACACTTAGCAATAGCATCATTGTTATTTTCAAAGATGAACCCAAAAAAAATAAAACCTTCAACAACTAAATGAAAAACGATTTCTGAATCATTTGCACAAAGTTAAAATCAAACCATTGTTAAGCTGAATTTCACTTCTTACTGCCTTAATTAACTCATATTAAATTCCAATAACTATTTTCGCAACCAAAAACTCACTCCTCAATCAATCAACAAACCAATCGCACGACCATTCAAAAAATCCAGCAAAGAAAACCTAACAGCAAAGCACCATTGCTAATCAGAACTCAATTGTAGATATTTTCATAAGCATTTTTTAAAATTAAAATTAAAATTAAAAAAAAAAATCCTCACTCAGCACCTAAAACAAAAAATGATTTTGAATACATTTGAACAAAATTAAAATCAAACTATTTTTTGAACTGAATGCCACTTCAAACTGCGCTAAATTGACACATATAAAATTCCAATAACATTGTCTCAAACCACACCAAATCCTCACTCCTCAATCAATCAACAAACCGATCACACTCACAACAATTCAAAACCTGCCCCAGGGGATTTAACATACCCAAAAAGAAAGGAAAAAAAAAATAATAATCAAATTTAAAAGCAATTTAGAAAATCTTATGCAGTCAAATATTCTTCCTACAAGTCCATGTTCTAACTATCCTGTGCTCCTAATTTGTCAATCCGTCCGAATGAACACTAAATCTTAGTTATTTGCCCAAATGTGCTTGCCAACTAATCAGATACTTGAACTGTGCTATCTAAACATTTCATCAAACAAGTAGTGAAGACTAAAGACTTCCAAACTCTCATAAAAAACCCAACTTTTCATTTCCAAAACTTGAAGATTCTTTAGAGATTTAGCATACCCAGAAAGAAAAAAAAAAAAAAAATTTAGAAAACCTTATACAATGATGAATGAAAAGAGGCTTACCAGTGTTGTGATTTGTGATAGAAGATCTGAACACATTTGTTATGCATATGCAGCAGCAGCAGCAACAGCAACAGATTTGGCCTCCCCCGCAAAGGCGAGAGAGACAGAGTGTGGAGTCAGCAGAATTGAGAGATTCGTAAAGTACTTTTGTTATAGTAGTTGCTGAAGAAGCTGTATTTTTCACTTTTTAGTACTTAGCAAAATGCTAGTAAGGAATTCGACAGTTTCACGTGCGGTAGACTGGAGTACTAGGATTCTTCTCAATGGATGGAGAGAGAGACAGAGAGAGAGGAACATGGATCATGGATGTTACCTGCTAAAGCGCTTTCATTAATCTAGCTCTCTCTCTCTCTCTCTCTCCACTTAGATTGACTGATCTTTAAATATCGATCTTTACCATAGATGTTTTATCATTGGGAATGTTTTCACTTTAGACCCTATATTTTTGGGTTGTAAATGATGAACAACTAAACTTTTAAAAATAATAAATTAAACCCCAAACTTTAAAAATGTTGAGTTTAGCTAAAAGGCTGCCTAAAACCATTCATCCGCTTCTGCAAAAATTCAGGTCTATTGTAGTACAAAAACCTACTTTTTCTTTTTTTTTTTATGTAATTATTTTTTAAAACATTTCACCTCATATTATTTATTTTATAGTATATTTCGTTAAAATCTTAATTTTTCTTAAATTTTTAATTATTTATCTTTTTTCACGCATAACGACCATCATTCACTCTCTTCTTTCATGCTCGAGTTATGTAAAGAAATAATAAATAACTAAATTCAAAATAGATAATTTCAGTGTAAATTTACATGATTACTATAGCAAATTTGAAAATTTATACATTAATTTATGTGAGTTATTTTTAGATAAAATTGTGTAAATTCCACATCTTTTCCTATTATACACAGATTGATGTGAACGCTCTAAAGTGCAAAACATACTCCTAATATTTGGAGGTCTTTGAAATTTATATTCTAAAGTTTTAGAATTTAGACTTCACCATTTGTACTTGTATTTCATTTGCATCAGTAATCCCCTAGTCCATATTTTTCATCAAGTGACACTTAAGTTTATCACATTCGTTTAGTTTATCCAATAAAAATGATGTCAGGTCATTATGATTCGTCCATATTTATAAAAAAAAACTGACACCTAAGCTTATCACGTATCATTTATCATTCTCTCAAAATTACAAAAAAAACAACCCACTTAATAATATTGAGCAAAATGGCTAAATATCTTCTTCTTTTATTTTTTTTTAAGTGCATAGCAAAACACCACTCTTTTCAAAGTATTTGGTATGTCAAATTCTATGCATATTTTGTTACTTAATTATTTTTTTGAAAATTTAAGTAGATCTCGACATTGCTAATGTCGAGTTCTACTTAAAAATACACATAGTACTTGATTTGAGAATATTATATTTTACACAGACCTCGATTTTGTTAATATTAAGTTTCAAAATATAGATGTTTTACTAAATACTTTGAAAATGCAGGTGTTTTGCTATGTACTTTAAAAATAAAGGGCATTTAGCCATTTTTCCCTAATAATATTATGGGCTATGGCCTATGAAGTTCGCTTCCTTATAGATATGCGCTGCAAACCAACATTCAAAAGCTTTGAGAATATTTATAGTTTCCGAAATAATGTGCTTAATTGACCTATGAGGCTATGGTGAGATGTTTTGTAAAAGCCAAATCACGTTTAATGCTTCACCTTGACAAAACCAGTTTCTTCAATCTAGGCTCTACTGATTTACTCACTACAACATACTCTCTTATGGCGGTCTCTTCGGTAAAACTCAATGACTTGTAATTTCCCTCTTGTTGATTGAAATGTCTAATGAAGCTAGCATGGCACCTCTCACTAAAGCATATATGTAAAAAAGCTATCAGAGGAGCGGACCGACTAGTTAATTTAATTAAGGAAATCTTCAATTGCAAAGGGAGATCTTACATGATACATGTCCATCCTTTTTTAATACCACATTCTTTTGGAACAAGATGGGGAACTTTTCATTTCTATCTTTCCTAATTTTTGGATTTTCATGGTGACTTTTTTATGTTTGGAATAAAATTGTGGGACAACATTTTCACAACAAAACTTAGGGAGGACAAGCTGTAAATGGAAGTTAAAAATAAATAAATAAATAAATAAATAAATAATGTAGTGATGGGCTCAAGTGAGAGCTAATAATAATTTGTCACTTATGCTTTGTTGTGAAATTATTATAATCGTAGCATTACTCTGTATTTTGTGTAGGTTTGTTTTTGACTTGGACATTGAAGTTCCTTTTAATCATGTTTTGAAAAAGTTAACAGATGTTTGTAGGAAAATTGTCAATTGACCGTTTTAAGAAACCTTTTATAGAAAAGGAAACAAAGTAACATATTTGTTTGAATACTTTTTATATTTCCTATAAAAGTAGTATCAAAATCTTTTAAAAAAGATTAGCCTCTAAGCATGTGCTCACACGCTTGCTTAGAGGCTTTTCTTTTCTTTTCTCTTTTTGTAAAGGTTAATAATTTGATAGGAAGATAAACACGAGGAGATTTTTAATTTTTTGTTTAACTTGTTTTTCTATTTAAAAAAAAAAAACAGTAAACGTGTAGTTGCTTTGAAGAAGTAGGTTGGTGGGAGAATGATTCTATTTTGTAGGAAATGTTTTAAGAGAAATTTAGAAATATATTTTAACAAGTTTTTCCTATACTTAAATGTAGGTTGTAGGATTATTTTGGAATAAAAAAATATCCAGTCCAAACAGGAAAAACCTCTTAATTAGTAGTATAGATTAACAAACACAATGAATCGCTAGGTCCACAACATTTTCATAACACTTTCACAACAAATTATAGGCGGTAAGTTGTTATTAGTTCTAATTTGAACTTACAACTGAAATTACTTTTTTGCTTACCAATAATAACTCATAATAACTTGCCACTTAAAATTTATTATAAAGGTGTTGTATTTGTAGCATATAAAGGTGTTGTATTTGTAGCATTTCTATAACCAATTATAGGTTTTTATATTGCTCACTAATCACTAAAAAAAAAACCCGAAAAGGCAACCATATCGAACAAAACAGCCAAGCACAAAAACGAGTCGGGTTGGTGGGCTTGGGTCAAATCCTTTCAAAGCTATAAATATTAAAATACCTATTCTTTACCGCGTCAGAAAATTTTGGTTACTGCAGAGCGGAGTTTAGCTGAGAAGAAACGGAAAGGCCGACGATCACGTTCACTTGTGCCTCTCAAACCCTAACCCCCAAAATTCAAAAAATTCGAATCCGATTTAATAAAAAAAGAAAGAAAGAGAAATGAGCGAAGAAGGCAAGGGCAGAGGAGTGACCGGCGACCAGCAGAACCGGCTCCACTATGGCACGTTCCAAGGCGTCGCCAACTACTACCCTCCTGCCCCTCAGCCACAGCCTCAGCCTCAGCCGGTTGTCGGTTTCCCTCAGCCAGTTCCTCCCCCAGGTTACCATCATCATCATCCTTATGGATACCAAACCGTTCACGGTATAAATTCAAATTTTTGGTTCATTTTGATTTGCGTAAAATATAATGGTTTTGTTTGGTTTGTGAATCGTGATTGGTTATAGTACAAATTATAGTAATTCAAAGGGATAATGAGTGTGCCAATTTTGTGTTCAATCGGTTATGATTGGTTGTGTTTGGGCTATTCAAGTGTGGTATTTATGTTTTGATGTTATAGCTGAAGATTGCATTTTATTGTTTATATATTTGGTTGAGTTACTACTTTAGATGGAATCTAACTGTGTATAGTAATAGGAGCAATGGTATCTGAGTTTGATTATCTTGTAAAAGCGAAGGATCTTATGATGTATGGATCTTGATTGAGATTAATTATGTTTCCTTTAAGGGTTTTAATATAAATTCACCATAGTTGTGGGTTCCAGTTAGCTCAACTAATAAAGACTCTTGTCTCTCGAACGAGAGATCTGAGGTTTGAACCCTGTCTACACCAAAAACTAATTGGTGTCTTGGCTTGGAGCAAACGCCATAGAGTGAAATTCTATCATATTATATTTTTGGAAGTTACAAGTGATGCCTCTGAATATGAAATACCTATGACTCTTAGGCCATTGATTAACGTTAGAAAGTAATTTAATCCTAGTCTCCGTGCAAAACCACGTTCTAACATGTTGCATGTGGATTCCTCACATCAAGAGACCCTAATAATCCTACTGAGAATGACGCAACATTTGCAAATAAATCATTTTTTGCCATGGGTTTTATCAGTAAGTCTCCATTTTCTACACTGTTGAGGAAATTTGTATCTCTAGACGTCTCTGTGTCTGTCTATCTATCTTCTATCTGCTGCAAACCTATAATTTGAGTTTTAACAAGGACGTTAACGTGCATGCCTGTAGCAACTTTTGAATGTTTATAGCTATGTACTTGAAGTTCTTGTCAATATTGAAATTGAAGTGGCTACTACATATGAATGTTATACGAAATATTTGTAAAGTTTACCAGTAAGAGGGAAAAAAATTACAGTTTTGGTTTAATCTTCCTTTTTTTGATAAGTAATAAGCTTTATTGATATAAGAATGAACACCCTAGTACACAGGGAGTGTACAAGGGGTCAAGAAATCAAATACAAAAATTGCAAGAGTCTAAAAAATCAATAAAAGAAGGGAATGATTGTTTTTGCAAAGCAAACAACCAATCCTGCAAAGTTCTAAAAAAGAATAGCTTGAGTTCCGGAATAGATCTCTCAATATCTTCGAAACATCTACTATTTCTCTCCCTCCAAAGACACCACATTAAGCAATGGGGTATGATGGACCAAATAAAACCATTCCGATGACGACCAAAACTGCCTTGCCAACATCCTAGCAGCCCCAAAACAGTGTGCGGCATAACCCAAATTACTCCAAATAGACCCAAGACCATAGACCATAGATCCATAGCAATAGGACAATGTAGGAATAGATGGTCAACCGATTCACCATTACTTTTACACATGTAGCACCAATCCAAAATCCACATCTTCCTTTTTCGTAAATTATCAATCGTCAAGCATTTGTTTAAGGCAGCAGTCCAAACAAAGAAAGCTACTCTAGAGGGAATCTTCTGCTTCCAAATACTTTTCCAAGGAAAACCATAGATAGTGTTGCCAACTAGAATTCTGTAATAATCACTAACCATGAATCCCTTATTTTTGCTAGGTATCCAACACATTTTATCCTCACCAAACCCCCTTATAGGAGAACCATATATGGTTTCCATGAAGTCTGACATAGCCTCTAGTTCCCGAGCATGCACACCCCTAAAGAATCTCACATCCCAAAAGAGGACACCATTGGAAAACTTCATCAACTCAGCTACATTGGCATCTTTGTTCCTGCAAAATCTGAACAAGTCAGGATATCTAACAGCAAGAGATGTCTCTCCACACCATCGATCTTGCCAAAACTTCACCCTAGACCCATCACCAATATCATACAGAATATGACGTGAGAAAGAAGGCCATCCATGACTAATATTTCTCCATAAACCAACACCATAAGGACCATTCACAGATCTGGTACACCAGCCCCCCCCTACACATCCATATTTCATCTCTATCACTCGTCTCCAAAGGGCATTTCTTTCAATCCCAAATCTCCATAACCACTTCTCAAGTAAAGCTTCGTTGAAAAGTCTTATCTTCTTTATCCCTAAACCACCTGAAGACATAGGAGCACAAACAGTAGTCCATTTAACCAAGTGAATTTTAGGTTCATCTCCAAAACTACCCCATAAGAAATTCTGAAGCCTCTCAATTTGGTTAGCCACACTAGCAGGTATAGGAAATAAAGATAGAAAATAAGTGGGTAAATTAGAAAGGGTGCTTTTGATTAGGGTGACTCTACCTCCCTTGGATAAATATAAGCGTTTCCAACCTGCCAATCTCCTCTCCATTTTCTCCAGAATTGGATTCCATATAGTCTTATCCTTGAATTTAGCACCCAAAGGAAGACCCAGATATTTCATAGGAAGAGAACCCTGCTTACAGCCAAGAACAACCAGCAGTAGGTCAATATTATGGACTACCCCGACCGGAACCAATTCTGACTTGCCCAGGTTTATCTTAAGACCGGACACTGCCTCAAACCATATAAGAATCATGCGGAGAATCAAAATCTGTTCTAAATCAGCCTCACAAAATATTAACGTATCATCTGCAAAAAGGAGATGAGACACCTCCAAGGATCTTTCCTCCAAATTACCCACACGAAATCCTGACATGCGTCCTTCATGAACTGCTTTATCCAACATTCTTCCAAGAGCTTCCATCACCAAAACAAACAACAATGGAGACAATGGATCACCTTGTCTCAAACCTCTAGTGCTACCAAAAAATCCACAAGGAGAGCCATTAATCAAGATGGAGAAACGGACTGTAGAGAGACAAAAGAAGATCCATTGTCTCCATTTGGCAGAAAACCCACTTCTTTCTAACATCTGCAGAAGAAAGCTCCAGTTTACATGGTCAAAAGCCTTCTCAACATCCAGCTTACAAATCAGCCCGGGCACCCCAGACTTCAGTCTACTGTCAAGACATTCATTAGCAACAAGGACAGAGTCAAGAATCTGTCTATCCTTCACAAAAGCATTCTGAGATGCTGAGATTATCTCCCCCATCACTGTGCGGAGCCGATTAGCCAAGACTTTAGCAATAATTTTATAAACACCCCCAACCAAACTAATGGGCCGAAAATCCCTAATCTCACGTGCTGCATGTATTTTAGGAATGAGAGTAATAAAAGTTGCGTTTAAGCTTTTCTCAAACTGACCACTAGCAAAAAAATGACGAAATACAGCCATAATATCAGGCTTAACAATCCCCCAACAAGCTTGGAAAAAAGCCATAGGGAAGTCATCTGGTCCAGGAGATTTATCACCATGAAAACTCTGAACGACATCAAAAATTTCTGCCTCTTCAAAAGGTCTCTCTAACCAGTCCGCATTATCCCTAGATATCATAGGAAAAACCAACGAATCTGGAAACGGTCGATCAACCTGCTGCTCAGAATACAAATTCATGAAGAAATGAGTAATGCAGTCTGCAATTGTACACTGATCCGAAGACAAGGTACCATTAACCATTAGGCTTTCAATACTATTATTTTTCCTGTTAGAATTAGCCATTCTATGAAAGAATCTGGTATTGGCGTCCCCTTCCTTCAAGTGCAACACCCTAGACTTTTGTCTCCAACTAATCTCTTCCATAAGCGATAACTTTTCAATATCTGTACGAAGCTTAGTTTGTTCTAACTTCTCCTCAGTTGTTAATCTATGTGTCTCCCCTTTAGCATCCAAAACATTCAGCTTGCTCCAGAGGTCCTGATTCATATTTGTGACATTGCCAAACTCAGTCTCATTCCACTTTTTTAAATCCATCTTCAAAGCAGCCAACTTCTTAGCTAGAATAAAACTTGGGGTTCCTTGGAACGAATAGGATGCCCACCACTGCTTCACTTTCTCGACAAAATTATCCACCCTCAACCACATATTTTCAAAACGGAAAGGAATTCTACCTCTTCGCTGACTCCCACCCTCCAACAAAATAGGAAAGTGATCAGACAGTACTCTAGCCATCCTTTTTTGGGTAAACTGTGTGAAATGATCTACCAAAAGTGGGGAGAAAAGGAACCGATCTAGACGAGAAGCTGAGGATGTAGTGGACCAGGTGTAAAGGCCCCCTTCCATAGGTATATCCATCAACCCATGCAAAGAAACAAAGTCAGAAAATCCACACATAGCCCGAGAGTAGGTAGCAGCCCCCAAACGCTCTGATGGGAAACGAATTAGATTAAAATCACCTCCAAGGCACCATGGCAAATCCCACCAACTGATCAGCCCGGTTAGTTCCTCCCACATCAACCTACGCCTTTTGTTCAAATTTGGCCCATAGACGCCTGTGAAAGCCCACTCAAATTGATCTCCTACATTTTTAAACTTGCATGAAACCGAAAAATGCCCCACCGCTTCCTCCACCTTTTCCACAACCCGCCTATCCCACATCAATAAAATACCTCCAGAAGCACCATCTGAACCCAGGTACAACCAATCTACGTATGGACAACTCCATATACTTCGAACAATTTGACTATTACCGATTCACTTCTTCTCCATAGTCAAATATATGGAGTTTTGGTTTAATCTTCCTTTCTTATGATTGTTTTTTTAATTGTTTTTGTTTAAAGTTGTTCAAGGTTATGCTGTTGTTGAGGGAACACCTGTAAGGGAACCACGTCTTCCTTGCTGTGGTATCGGTACGGGCTGGTTCTTGTAAGTTCTTTTCTATGGATAATTCTTAATTACATTATTTTCCTTTATTTATGTTTTTAGGGGGGGTTGATGCATGAGCACAATAATTAATAGTCTATACCATATTCGAATAGTAAATACATAATATAGTGAATGAATTGTGCACACAAACAACTTAGCAAAATCGTAGTTTTAGAGGATTTCTTGCCCCACTCACTTTTTAGAAAATTAATTCAAGTTGCCTCTTGAACTTTTTCTTTACTGGCAGGCAATATTGCTTGCCCAGTAAATTATTCAATTGTGTTTATTTGACTTCTATGAAGTGTTGTCTATGGTTAAATAGCTCTCCCACACTCAGTTGTACTAAACTGCATGTCTTAAGCTATGGCAACTTAGATAGTTGCCAGTTGCTGCCTGTTACTTTCTGAGGCATGAGGTAAGAGGTGCATATGGGAAGCACTTCAGTAATAAAATGATGATTTTCTATAACAAATTGCAAATCTAAAATTCGTGAAGTTATACTTGTATAATATTGTCCAGGATAAACATATTCACTTACCAGCTGAAAAAGTAAATAAAAATTTGAATATATTTGCGACCCTAAGAAATTGGAACTAGTTAGGATTATGGTAGTGAGAAGGGGGAAAACTGTCCGACATCTGTGGTAGATATCGTAAATGATCAGAATCTCTAACACATGACCTTATAGTGTAATTTGATGATTCATCTTTTTTGGACTTATATTTGACTATTACCGATTCACTTCTTCTTTTTTTGCAAGGTTTTTAATTGGTTTCTTTTTTGGTGGCATTCCCTGGTACATTGGAACTTTAATTCTGCTCTGTGTACGAGTTGATTACAGAGAAAAACCTGGATATATTGCGTGCACAATAGCTGTAAGTATTTTTGTTCTGCAGTATCTCTTTTTTCTCTTTCATGAGGTTGTTTTCTAGTTATGTTATTTTCTTTCTTTATGATTCCACATATTGATATGGACTTCAGCAAATAATTTTGCTAGTGTTGATTACATATCTTTTGAGACTGGCCCTAACGTCTTGAAATGAGCGATCTACTTATTTTCTGAACTTGTGATTAGTGCTATGGCACAGCAGTCAGCAGGAGACAGAGTAGTTGCTGGATCTGGTTCATAATTTAATCACATGCTAGGAAGTAGTGCATCAGCTTCACTACTCTTTCAAGTTGGCCTGTTGAATTGGAGAGTTGGGGTTTTGAATAAAAGCTTAATGTCCAACATTATCTAGGAGTGGATCCTGTATATTTATAGCTGGAGTATGATGCATGTAAGTCAGGGAATTCTCTGTGCTAGAAATGTTTAGGGTCTGGAATTAATATAGAAAAAGGGATTGTTCTTGGTTTTTAGGTCCCTCTAGTGGTGGAGCTGGTTACGTCTTAAATAATTTAATTAATAATTACTTAATAATACAAATAAATATAATAAATTTTAAATAACTAATAATAGTTGCTGAAAAATATCCAAAAATATTCATTTATGTTTTTACTCTTTAAAACATGGATACAAATTTTTTTATTTTTGAAATTATAAAGTTGTAAGTTTTCAATATTATGAATCTTACCTCAAAACTTATAAGTTTTCTAAAATTATATGAAGGAATATAAAGATAATTTTAAATTCTGAGAATGTGCAAAAATCTATACATTTATTTTTTATTTTACCCTAAGGGGTAGCACAATTGGTTGAGAACCATGCCTCATAAAGTGGAGGCCACTAGTTCAAATCAACCCTTCCCCTTGGGACCAAAACTTACTTATAAAGAAATTATTTTATCTTTTTTCTGAAATACTTCTTCATTTTTAACTTAGCAGAGATATTTATAAAGACTTATTGTCGATGTAAATTTTCAGTGTGAGACTTTTGCACCTCAGGAATGAAAGACAAAGGGGTAGAGTGGCTCATTTATAAGTAAAGACAATTTTAAAGTCATTTTATTATTCAATGTGGGACTTGTTGTTATATGAGAAAAACTTGTATTGAAAGTCTCACACTGGAAAAATTGAAAGAGGATGTTATACTTCCTCATCTAAAGATATCACACCCCAAATTGAAAACATTAAATGCATAGACTAGCTTTTGTGTTGGCCTAACATTCTTTAGTTGATTATTAAAAAAAACATTCTTTAGTTCAATGTGGATTTTATTACTTGGTCCACTTTAATAAAAGAACCCATGCATGTAAGCCTTTTTTTTTTCGTGGAGGGTGGGGGTTGATAAGTCACAGTTTTTATTAAGTTAAAATAAATATTATGTCAAAGTTTGTCAAAACCAGTTCAGTTTCCTGGACCAATTTGAGCGGTTTGTGAATTTAGGCCAAACTGGTATAGGTCCAGTTTTAAGATTATGAGGATAGGTGCCTTTCAAGGTATGATTTATGACAGATGGCCTATGGTTTTGGAGGCTTCCAAAGTATGTTACATTGCTTAAAAAACTTCTGGTTTTACAAGGTTTATGATCTGTCTGATTTATAGTAATTTTTTCAAGATATTTTGTGTTCATTATTGTGAACATAAAGTCTTTTTCATTGTGAATAAAACTCATTGCTTATCAAAAAAATCAGATGGTGATGTGCATTTCATTTGTGTGCTACCACATGATAATCTAGAAATACATTTGCTAAACATCTAAATACGTAGTTTGGTGCATTTAGATGTGAGGTACAATCTTGCTAATGATATATGTTGCTAGTTGCTTGCAAATGCTACGTGTACAAAATTACTACATTTTGGTTACCAGCTGACAGACATTCGTTGAGTACTAGTGCCATGCGAATCCCAACTAGCCCCCTCTGTGAATTTGGAATACAGAACATGCAAGCAGTCTGTATAACAGTACAAGTTAATATAGTCATGTTATTTATTAAATACTAGAGCTGATTTTACTCTTGGTTTATTCACTGGTTTGTGTTAGGATTTTCTAATTTTGACAATTGGCCTTCCTTTCGCTTCTTTGTAAAAATTGATATTTTTTATCCGCTTGTTTGCTGGCTGAGAAATGATGATATATGCTTTGCCTGTACTCACGCAATTTTTATTTTTACATGTGCAGTCCACACTGTGTGTGATTGCTGTTGTGCTTGGTGTAACAAGGAGAGCTCATGGTCATGGCTGGTGAGATTATAGGATCAATTGCAAAATCTGAAGTATATATGCCTGTATCCAAAGAACAAATTGGTTGGTTATTATAATTTTCCTTGGAGGCTGTTCTAGCCTGTATTTGTGCATATGTATTGTTGCCATTCTTCTGAATTGGTAGCAAATTCCTATTAGATTGCCAAATATTGAAAATAACATGGCAATGAAAGGAAATGCTGTATATTATTAAAACTCAACTTAAATGTTATTCTGATTCCGTTAATATATAAATTCTATTGGCTATGTGCATGTCCTAAACTGTCGCACTGAGTTTCATGTACTCAAGTGCTTGTTCTGTGTATGTCATTGATTTTCCATCTAGATCTGCCCAGTCAAAACGGGCTTGTGATATCAACTTATATATGGTGTATATAGTGTAACACCTTTTTAATGTTATAACATTCAATAATATTGAATTGTTATTTTAAAATATTCACGGATTATGTGTTTTGTTTGTTTATTACGCCCAACTCAATTTCATCTTAATCGGATATCCGATTTGATCCACTAACTCATTTTTTACGGGAATTTGAATTTTGGATAACTTTGTAAATTAAGCTACAAGATTCTTGACCTTTTTATGTATAATTTTAACATCAACTTGCTTTTATATTTTATATGCACACAACTTAGAACCATGGTCATTAACATCTAGATCTAAATCTTAAAATCTTATAATTTTATTATTTTTTTAAAAAAGCTTATAATGATTTAGAAGTTAAGTAAAATCTTAAAATCTTAACTTTATAATTTTTGCGATTTTATTGATCCATAAAATTATTATTATTTTTATATATTTTTAAATTTACGTCAACACGTATAAAAATTGAAAGATTTTTTTAAAATGTAGATGCTGCTTAAATATCTAAATTCATTACAATCGTAACCACAAAATGTTTAGAAAGGGCCCAATTCCAAATTAAGTTATTTAATTTTGCTACAACTACCTGTAAAAGGACTTCGGTAAAGTTCGATCTGGCAAAACATATACAATCAACTAAGATACTTGTTTCTTTCGTCTTTTAGGGTAGATTGTTTGAATAGTATATACCCATCACAAAACCAAATTTAGACTAAGTATTTTTAGAATACTAGTCCAAAATTTAGAAATATATAATAATCTAATATCATATTGTTAAATTTTTATTCTTTATTTTAATTGTTTATAAAATCTTACAAACTTTGAGTCGATCTTAAATACCCTTCCATTGATCTTAGGTTGGATCCCAGTTTTAACAAGTGTGGTTAGAACAATTATAAATAAATAAATTTTATACAAACTTTATCTCATAATTTGTACATTAGTATTTTATCAATTACTTTTTTCTTCATTTGAAATTTAAATTTATAGTGAATACAAATGTTATTTTACTATATAAGTTAAACAAATTGTGTCAAAACAAATTGATACACATAGACACAAAATAATTATTGCAATCAATTCAGGTTGATTGCAAGTTGGGCATATTAACATGAAGTTGACCAATTTATACTAACATTAACCCATTTAGTTTGTTTTCATGTCAATAAATTATGAAAAATGTTACTGATAGTTAGATAACAACGTTAAGAGCCTTGAAGCTTTTATTAGTTGATAACTTTTAATATTTCCAATAGAGACATTTAAGATTCAAATTCCTCCGATTTAACTATCAATGTTAAACAAAAATCCCCTTGGAAGTGACCATTCCTCTAAGGTCCTTTGTTTCAAATGATAATACTAGGATGCACAAAAAAGGCATTGCATTGATGCAATGCCTAATGGAGGAATTAAACTGTCAAAGCCATGATTTTTGGAAGACAACAATGTTGATACTTTTTCTTGCATTGCTAAACATGAGTAATGAACTAATGATTGCATACGTGTACCAGTTCCTAAATTTTTTTGGGAGGACATAATTGAAGTTTTAAGTAATATTCTATCTATTCCGTTAAATTTTAACACGATGGAATGAAATTTTTAAGAGAGGATGCTCGTTTCATTCCCTTTAGCCTAAGCAACACTCCCAAAAATGAAGGAAACAATCATTCTTTTTATAAAATAGAGGTGAAATATTAATATTAACCATATTATGAAAGAAAATAATATATATGAAATGTATAATATTAAACTTATATATTTCTTTCGATTACATTAATTTTTTTACTCCCAGACGAATTAGAAAAGTATACATCATTTTTATTTTGATCCATTCTTTTCTTTTATTAACTCCCAAACATGGTGTCAAATTCTAAAAAAAAAAATCACATGTTTGTTTGGTACAATTTATTTTTCAACATTTTGAAAATGTGGTTATTAAAAAAGTCGTACCTAGAAAAAAGTGAATTTTTTTTAATGCTATAATTTATCTACTATTCTAAAAAAGCTTTACCAAATGAGCACCAGGTCTCCCCTACCATTATGGTCATCTGTGTTGGTTTCTTTCTTCTCAGTAAACTGACATTAATTTTTAAGGATTTCTCATTAATTTCTTAGGACCTAATCTATTTTTTCAGGATTAAAATTACCTTGAATTTAAAATAATTTCAATCTTAGATTCCTAAGAATTAAATAACTAACATGCAATTTGACAAAAAAATATTGTACTTATCGCACAAAATTCTCATTTTCTGGGGTCTGAAAGAGATAAATATGAGCAACTTTACCCTTAATAATCTTAATTTATTTTTTTGTTGGGAAAAACATTTCCTAATTTGAACCTGTTGACAATTGCTATTATACCGGTGCTTGACTTTATTATTATTATTTTTTTATGAGAAACCTGTGCTTGATCTCTAATGATATATATGGTGCATGTTTGAATTGGACAATGTAATGAATTGTTGAAAATTACAAAAATTGGCTTGGAAACTCAAATATTGAACCAAGGGATCAGCTATTTAAATATTTTGAAATTAATTTTTTTTAAAGCAAAATTTAAAACTAAGAGAGTTTTATTATTAATAATTTAAAGGTTTTTATTGTAGTGTTGATAGTTTTTATGGATTTGATTTTTTTTTAATAAAAAAAAATTAAACTTTCACTTCATTTTTAATGTACCCAAACTGTTAATTTGCTCAATTGACACAAGTTAAAGAGATTTGTATTAATATACCCCTGCCGTCTGAATTGAGTATTAAATAAGATTAAAATTGTGGTTTTCATTGCAACCAATGAGGATATTTAATCATTACACCATATTTTTGTCTCATTTAACATCCAATTTAAAATGTAAGAAGTGCATTGATACAATTCTTTCAAAATAAGGTATCTATTGGACAAATTGATAATTTGGAGATGCATTATAAACGTAGAGAAAGTTTACAATAAAACAATTGTAATTTCCCCTCATAACAAGATAGAAAACTAGCATATTGAGGATTTTAGAAAAGAGTTTTCTTTGAATATTCTTCGGAAAAATATATATTTTTGGGGAATGAGGAACCGAAGAGGCAAAACCATAAAATAGAACCGGCCCAAGGGGCAATACATCCCAACCATATATCAAGAGAAGTCCAGATAAATTTGAATAAGATTGTTTGAAAAATTGAGGAGAGCGGTATGCTTGAGGAACTTGAGGGACAAGTACTCTTCAAGAAACCAGAGAATGATCATCAAGTCCACGATGCCAGGAGCCAAGGAGGGAGGGAGAGAAGTACAAGAAAATAAATGGGGAAGTTTCCAAGGAAAGCACCCTTCACCTCCGCATTCAATGCATTGCACCAACTCAGCTGGTTGCAGTAATGGCAGAATGACCTCTGAACAATGCCCTCACACTTGCAGCATACTCTACCACTCCTATAAGGCCTTGATGAGACACGCATTCAAGTGAAGATTAATGGTTGTCCAAGTGGAGGGTTAGAGATGTAGTCTAACTAGCTATATAAGGAAAAAGGATTCCTCCAAAAAAAGGGGATATAAAATAAGGAAAAGAGTATAAAGTGTAATCAATAGCTCTATAACCAAAAAGTGGATATTACATGTATTAGTGATCCTTGGACGGAACCAAGGATAATTGAAACAGAAATCTTTGTCTTTCTTGCTATTAATCTTTCTTAAATCTCATCACTTAGGGGTTGTTTGGCAACCCTTTTCAAACAATAATTTTCAATTTTTAAACAGTATTTTACGCATTCTCACACACTTTTTCATCCACATGTATTTCTACAAATATTTTCAAATAACAATTTTCGATTTTTAAATACATCTACCGAACAGACCCTTAAGCATTGGACTTCTTTTCAAAATGTTTAATGAAACTAACAAAACTTCAAAGGTTGGCCCTAACAACCTATCACTACAAATTAATTGTATTGGGCGATGATATAGTACTTACCCGTCTAACTTGGGCTAGACCACTGATCTAGCCTTCTACATTAATTATTCTGAGCTTTTATTGTAATTCTCATTATTCTAAATTGCTAGACGATTTCAAGATAAGAGATGAGAAAATCAGAAAAGTTTTTGTAATCCTGAACTTCTTTTATTTTTTATTTATATTTTTATAATTTTCATTTTTCTCTGGGCTAAACAACCGGGCCAGGTCCTCAAACCAGCCCAAAGTAAAAAACAAAGGGGCCTAAGTCAGACACGTGTACATATTATATTGGCTGTCACTAAATTTTCCTTATGCGGCAGTGACTCTAAACTCTCTAGGAATTAGGGTTTTCGTCTCTCAGTCCCATCTCATATATAACCAAAAGAAAACCCTCCCTCTCCGCTTCTTCTTCATACACAGCGAGAGCGAGAGAGAGAGAGAGAGAGAGAGACGCTTCAGAGATCTCAGCTTGTTATCGGAAATGGTTACTTTCAGGGTAAGCCTCCGCATCTCAGCTCTCTTATTCATGTCAAATCCTCTATTGTTGTGTGTATATTACTCTCTCTCCTCAAATATTGCTTGTTGTTTACATGCTAATTTACTTGTTTGTTTCCTGAGAAATATATAGGAAAGAAAACTGAGAACCCCTTTTGTTAAATTTTAGAGCCCTTCTTTTTTTTTCGTTGAAACCATATAACACATGAACTAGGATCTTGAATTTTCATTTTCTCTGGAACAAATAAAAAATGGGGGATAGAGTTTGGGATTTTTAAGGTTTCGAGGCTGTTGATAATGGTGCTTTTGTCTGACTTCGGTGTTACAGTTTCACCAGTACCAAGTTGTTGGGCGTGCGTTGCCCACTGAATCCGATGAGCACCCTAAGATTTACCGCATGAAGCTTTGGGCCACGAACGAGGTTCGCGCCAAGTCCAAGTTCTGGTGAGTGATTCGGTGGAGATCTGTTGGAGTTTTTGTTTAAGTTTTTGGATTTGATATCTGGGTTTGTGTTTTTTTTTTGGGATTAAATTTTGGTTAAATGTTTGTTTGGATTAGGTATTTTCTGAGGAAGCTGAAGAAGGTCAAGAAGAGCAATGGGCAAATGCTTGCTATTAATGAGGTATATTGTCTTATTTCACTTTATTGATCTGTCAATGTATTTTTTTTCCTTTCTAAAATGGTTTCTTTAATGATATTGTGGTTAATTGTAGTGAGTTCCCTTTGTCTTGAATTTATTAAGGAACTGTGGTTGTGTGTGCTTTTGATACCATTTCTTCGTGGTTGATTGTTGTGAGGTTGTTGAGCATATTTGAAAATTTGATTCAGTTCTTATTCATGCTGAAAATGCACTGTGGAATTGTTTGAGGTTTGAGGTTTTCTGTGTCAACAAGTGTAGTTGTAAATTTATATTATTAAGCAGTATTGGGATTGAGGCCTATCTTCTATTGAGCAACTTAATCGTTACAGTTCTATGAGCGGTTCGTTTCCCAATAAATTAATGCTGTATGGACATTAAGGGTTGATTTAATTTGAAAGGAAAGCAACATTAGTTCAAGATCCGTTGTTATTAATTAAATGATGTATTTTCATAATATCTATTATCTTATCAATTTGTTGGTGTCAAAACCCTTTTCATATGATGTTAAGCAAACTCTGTAGGTTTTCATTGTCCAATGTTTCTCCAAAATTTCTATAATCATTTTAACTGACAAATATTTTGGGCTTTGTTGCTGGTGTGTATTAGTCACCATGTCTGTTCTCTTGCTTGAGTCTTATTTGTTTGCTAGATAGGTTGGAGAGAGATATCTGATTGTTGTATGTTAATTGTAGTCTTCTCTGTCTTTGTCACCAGCCTGTGATTCATCACTTTGTTGTAATTACTGCAACCATTAATTTAGAGTTGGATGATACTTAGGATAAAATGGATTTGTTGAATCAGGAGTGGATAATTTGAATACCTTACATAGCATGCTGCAAATGCCTAAAATTGGTGTAACATTAACAAAATTTGATTTGTACTTTAGCATGTGATGTTCTATGTTTATAGAGGTTGTAGCTTAGCCTATTTAATTGCTCTAATTTTAGCATTGCTTGTATCTGTGGGGAAAAAGCATAGATGATTTTAGTTGACAGAGACAATGTAGTTGATGTGTATATATCATTGGGATTATGCAGATCTTTGAGAAGAACCCAACCAAGATCAAGAACTATGGTATCTGGTTGCGTTATCAGAGTCGAACTGGTTACCACAATATGTACAAGGAATACCGTGACACCACTCTAAATGGGGCTGTGGAGCAGATGTACATTGAGATGGCTTCTCGCCACAGGGTCAGGTTTCCTTGCATCCAAATTATCAAGACTGCCACTATCCCAGCGAAGCTTTGCAAGAGGGAGAGCTCAAAGCAATTCCACAATTCCAAAATTAAGTTCCCCTTGGTGTACAAGAAGATCAGGCCACCATCTAGGAAGCTGAAGACCACTTACAAGGCATCAAGGCCCAACTTGTTTATGTAACTTGGTCGGTTGAGGAATGAGCTCAGGATTGTTGGACCGGAGTATTTTTGAATCATTTTGTCAGAGACCTTATCAGTGAATGTTTCTTTTGGGTATTGTTTTGTTTAAGAATATTAGAAAAACCAAAGAGTTGAGTTTATCTACGTGGTTTCCAAAATCCCTGTTTTGTTTTCATTATAATTTTGCTATGACATGATAGTGATTTTTTCTTTCAGGAGAGTTGAAACCCCACGTTCTTCTGGTTGTGGTTCATTATATTCTCGTTTTTCCCTTCTATGTTTTTAATGGTTATATTACGAATGAGATTTGATTAGTGGTGGGAAAAGAGCGTCATGTTATACTGCAAAGATGGTACACAAAGGTGTATGTTGTGTTTGACCAAAGCTCTGGTCTCTGTTTCTGGGGTTGATGTTTGTTGAGTCATTGAGAGTTCTTATGGCCGGTTTGGTACGGTCTTTAAACAATAGTATTCAGGTCTTTAATAATAGTATTCAGTTTTTTTAAACAATAGTATTTGGAGATACTTGCGGATAAAAAAATGTAAAAATATGTGTAATATTGTTTAAAAAATTAAAATATGTGTTAAAGTTAACGGGCCAAACATGCGTTTAGTTTTTCTAAAAATAAAAAATGTTCTGAAAATATTCTTAGAATGATTTTATTTGAAAAACACCAAAATAATGTTTTCTTGTTCCGGGCAAAATGATGTTACTATTTCTTAAATCAAACTGCAAGTTTGCCATGGCCGCAAAATGATACGGCAAACTGGCTTATTTGTTCTTTCTAGCTTCTTTAACCGATCTTAATGCAAACCAAACCGCGCCCACTTTTCTTTATTTCTTCTTCAATTCCTTGGCGGTCGATGGGTGATCGGATTCTCAAACTTGGTTGATTGCGGTGATTGACTAATGGTTTTTGTAATTGAAGAGGTTATGGTGGTGGTTTTGTGATCGATTGGATATTGGGTAGTGGTTGTGTGATTAGCTTGCAATTGGATTTGTTAGTGGCCTTTTTGTCTTGTTGAGGTGGACAGGGTGAAAGAGGTTTAGATGAGCGTTGTGGGTCAGTTCGACTTGGCCACAATTGATAACAGTCGTTGGGCCGATGTTTTGGTTAATGGTGTTGCGACATTGTCAAAAAATGCAATCTGCCTGTTTTATTTTCCACTGCTGTGATGTCATGTTGAGGAATTTTTAACATGGATCTTGTTTTGGAAAAATGCTTGGATCACAACTTTTGTCACAATTTGCTCATGTGTTAAGTAGTGAATATCAAAGTAAAAGTTGTGAGCCTACAACTCCACCATTCTACGTGAGCAAGTTGTGGCAAAAATTGTAGTTCTAAGATAACTCATTAATTTGTGCTGGGAATTTCAATTTGGTTTGTGTTGCTCATCACTTGTTTGCGAAAATTTGTAGATAGATTTTATTGGAAAAAAATAGGTAAAAAATTCATAGTTTTATATTTAGATAGCATTTTAAATTCTATGCTGCAGGATCTCTAAACCCATCATAAATAAGATACTTTAATAATCCAAATTGTAATTTTTGGATATATTTTTAAAAGCATGGGATTTAAAACGTCCCATTGAAAAGTCTGGGATTTAATGTTTTCTAGGAATAAAACAAAGTTTTATTATTATTATTATTATTATTATTATTATTATTATTATTATTATTATTCCAAAAAAAGAAATAAGCACATCTTGTGGGTTTTCATTTAGCCTAATGTTAAAGAAGTAAAGAACAATCATTATTAAGTGGACTTTATATATTGAAATTCTATCTTATTTATAATAATAATAATAATAATAATAATAATAATAATAATAATAAGGGAAATGCTAACAAATGCTCTTAGGGCATAATAATAATAATAAAATAAGTATATTTCCCATAAAATTAAAAACTAAAAATAATAATAATAAAATCTCACACAAATCAAAACACTATACACTTTTTTTTTGGGGACATAAAATCATACATCTATTTGTCTTCTTTTTTCCCATGTACATTCCCAATCACCAAACATCTCCATTTGGTTGCCTGAAAAACTCAATCTCAAATTTAAAATACACTTATATTTTGAGCAACCAAATAAAAACTACACTTGAATGTTTGTATGCAGATTAATTTTTTAATATTTTCTTTACTCATAGAAAGAGAAATTTGATTTGGGAGAGTAATAAAAAATTAATACAGAAATTATATTTTATTGAATGTGGTGTAAAATAGATAATTTGATGTAGATGTTTTTTAAAAGTGATTATGTAAAATAGAAAAAGTAAATTTTTATGTTAAGATAGACATGAATTTTTGCATAAGTTGATGCAAATGTTTGAAACTCATCTTACATAACCGACGTACCGTACATCTATTTGTCTTTATTTCCCAATTTTAAAAATAGGAAAAAAAAAAAAAACTCTCTCAAACTCTAAAGTTTACAAACACACCAATTTTTCAAGTAAATAAACAAAAAAAAAAAATGAGAAAACTCAAAACTTTGCATCCAAATTCATATATACAATATACTTTTCCCTGGTAGTGCTTAGGCCAGCGTTGGTGAGGCTCCTTATGTGGTATAGGCTCTGCAATAAAACTAGCACCATTCTCATTAGACTTTTCTACCACCTATGATTCCTCGGTAAATTGCTGCTCTCTTCCATCACTATTGCCACTTGGGTTTGCGCCTCTTTCTTAGTTACTGACTTGCACTTCATCATTATAGCTACAATCAAATCAAGAGAGGTGCAACATAAAAGAGACCATGAGACAGATAAAGAGTCTGAGAAAAAGAGAAATAGTAGGGCTAAGCATGAGTTAGGTGGGTATGGTAGCCACTTTCATGGAGTAAAAATAAATGAATAGTTATTGGCAGTAAACTTTCTAAAATAGGGTAGGGAACACAAAAAACACCCTATATTAGCTTTCCAATCTCCTCTTTATTTTGGGTTTTTGCTACAATTGTTCTCTCTCTTTCACTCCCTTTGTGAATCGTGCACACTCAATCTACACTATGCTTTGCTTTCATCACCTTTTATTGAGCGATTTTAATCTATATCACTGCATTTGCAAGCTTATTCATCTATTTGTGACCACCAAATGACTCCATTAATTAATAGATAAAAACTAAAACTCCAAATAGAACTAAGCTCAATACACACAAAAAAAAAAAAAAAAAAAAAAAAAAAAAAAAAAAAGAAGAAAGAGGAAGAAAGTACGTAAAAACGTATAATTTTATACTTGGGACAAATTAAACCCTATACTTTTAAATAAGACACTTTAAACCCCATATTGGAAATTTTATAGCATATATGTGAAAGTATAGGTTCAAAGTGTCTTATTTAAAAGTATAGGGTTTAATTTGTCCCAAGTATAAAATTATATGTTTTTATGTACTTTCTTCTTTTTTTTTTTTTTTTTTTTATTGGAAATTTTATTGTATATATGTGAAAGTATAGGGTTTAAAGTGTCCCATTTAAAATAATGAGGTTTAATATGTCCCATAAATAAAACTATAGGGTTCATTATTATTATTATTATTATTATTATTATTATTACTAATGTACTTTCCCTATTTTATTTATTTATATTATCTATTCATTGAACATTTTTAAAAAGTACCCATTTGCAAGTAAAATAAATATTGGTTTCAAGATTAGGTTTTTTTGTTTGTTTGTTTATTTTTTTTTTTTAACCCGAAATCTCTTGTTTGACAATAATAGAGTTTACCAGTTTAACTAACTAGAACTCAAGCCAAATAAGTTTTTAGCTTTGATTATATATATATTATATGGTTTTCAAGCTACATCATACCAAACAAAACACTTTAAAAAAAATTGAACCGAAAAAAGAAATCTTGTTTGTTTTTATTCTTAAAAAGAAATTTTGTAGTGTTAAAATGTTGCTACAAAACATAGCTTTGGGGTTGCATTTGCATTAAAGAAGTCTTTGAGGCAAAAGAGAACAGCGAAAATTATCAAGAATGTGGCCACCAATACTGAATGTAGACTATGAGGCAATAGTAGTAATGAGAATGCTCAAAATATCACGTGCCATCAAGGAAAGTTCTAGGAAACGATTATGTGAGACTTCCAATACCCGATAACATCCAAATTCTCATGAAACCTATAGTCAAGTCGAGTCTCTTCCAGTATAAATCCAATTGTGACTTGCTTGAATCGAAGCCAAAAAGTTAACTCGTATAAGTCTCAAAACTAGAGAAATCATGATGCCTATCATAATGACCACGCACTCCACCACTACTGGATGCTACGTCAACCATATCGAAGATATCACTAGTAGAATTCATATATATGCCTCAAAAATGCCATATAATTTATTACGAAGATTCGCTGCCATAAATATTGCTTCCTGCTTATACAATTGCCATAACAAAATTCTACTCATTGCAACTTGTATCTAGCATCCAAAATGACAGCAAATGATAGCACAAGACTGTAATACTCCCAGTATTTATCAAACTTTTCTTTCATTTCTTTTGACATTGCTCTAATTATCACATCATTATCTTCCAAATGTTCTGTAATACGCAATTGAATTTTCCAAACGCAATGGAAATACAAGTTGGCTGTGGGGTAGTTTGTCCCAGAGAAGAGCTTGGTGTTATCACAAAATGGTTCCAAAACCTTTGCTATTTTCTCCACCATTTTCCATTCCTCCTCTGAAGGGCAATTGAGAAAGTATTTATCAATCCTATTCAGGTGAGAAAATGCATCTTGATACTTAAAGACAAGTCTCAATCATCAAGTATGTTGAGTTCCATTTTGTTGGAACATCTTGGTGTACTGTCTTACTTGTCAAAAAAGGAAGCTTTGAAAGACAATGAGTAAACCTCAACTTCCTATGATCTGAACCTCTCACATTTTAACACTTTCACGTAAATTATACACAGCTTCATTTATGACTTTTAATCTATCTTGTATGATAAAGCTTAATATGTGTGCACCACAACGCACATGAAAGAACTCACCACCATGAGGTAAACAAGGTCCAAAAGAATGGTATCTCTTTAAATGACTCACCAAAGTATCATTATACGAAACATTATCTAAAGTAATGGTGAATACCCTCTTCTTAATGCCCTACTATTTCAGTAAACCTAACAACTTCTTTGCCAATATAACACCACCTTGTGGAGGTGGCACATGAGAAAAACTCAAAACTTTCTTCTGCAACATCCAATGTTCATCAACATAATGTGCTGTAAGAACCATGTACTCATTAGTGTTAGGTGAAGACCATAAATCTAATGATAAGCAAAACCTACAAGTAATTAACTTTAAATCATGTTTCAGATTTTCCTTTTATCTCCTATATATTTTTATCACATCCGATTTTGCAGTGTTCCTAGATATAGTGTTAACATCGGGATTTAGACAACAATGAAGCAACCTATTGTTCTCATGTTTTGTAAATGAGAATGGATAGTTGTGCCTAATGATTGCAAATGAGCATTTTGAACCATTCATATTATTGACTTGAGCTGAGGTTATATCTAGCATATCAAAGATCATACAGACACATGCATAGATAGGATCATTATCATAGTCTCACAAATTATTTTCAAAAATATCATAGCATTTCATTGCACTCTAAAAAACATCATCAACACGTTTTAAGACTTGGAAAGTTTAAAATGAAAGCTGCCAACTTTAGTCATGATTCAATATACCTTTCTCCCAACAAAGAGAGTCCATATAATCATTTTGTAGCAAAGGAAACCCTATCTTTTCAACTTTTAGCTTTTTGTTTTATAGGGAGGAGCTGACTGGTGGAGATTGAATTTGTTTAAATAGGCCAAATCTATGGTCAAACACTATATACAAAACCAATCTGTAGAATCACCATAGTATCACAATATAGGTATATGCAATACGCCTAGAAGAAATGGACAAAGATAAGCAAAGTTTGTATATCACATTAAGAATAACAATAACATAAGAAAAAAATATAATCCAAAAACTATAACAAATGCAACTATTGACAAACAACCGCTCAAGTCTAAGCAAACATAAAATGTATCCTTACCTGAAAAACTGCCTCCAACCGACTGATTTCCAAGGATAATTGATGACTGGTTGTTATTCACAAAGCTTGTCATTGATGTTTGATAAAGTTAGTTATCTAATAGTATCATTGTTAACAGTTATCTAACATATATGTCATAATTAACCTAGATACCGTTTTGAATGTCGGAGGTTTTAAGATATGACAAACTTTCAACAAATAAACCATCAGTAAAAAGTTGCATCTAGATGCATATCAAATATAAATTCTAGTTTTTTTTCCTTTTCATCTACAAATTGCAAATGAGCAAGGCACCTTAATTTCCAAGATCATACCCCCTTCCAAAAAAAAAAAAAAAAAAATCATCCTAAAAAATAATTGGTGTATGCGAAAAACAAATAATAATTCAATAGTCTTAACCTATTTAGTTTCTCAACCTATTTAGTTTCTCAACCTATTTAGTTTCTCAAACATAATTACTGGGTTTAATTTTGTTGGTGTCCATTTAACCCAAATAATAATTGAGTGGGTTTGAATTCAATTAGAGTGAGTGAGTTTGAATGTGCAAATGAGCTTGAGCTTATTTTGCCACCCCTAAAAAAGAGATATAGTACAAAAGAGAATTTTTTTTTTCCAAGCCCAAACCTGCCTGAACCCCACAATCGCAGCCCATTAAACTCAAAATCCATCAATCACACAATACCATAACCATATCCAACTCAAACCCACTAATACTCCAATCCTGTGCCTGAATAGAGCCCAACTACAAATCCAGTCAGCCTGCGACCCACTTAACTCTAAGTGAAAGAGCCCAACTAAGTATGTAACCTACCTATCAACTTGAACTGATACCCATCTTCCACATCTTGACTAAACCAAGTCCAAAACTCAGCATCTTCAGCGCTAGCACAAACAAACTTAGCCCAAAAAAAACCCAATATGCCAAGTCTCAATTCTCAAAGTGCGCTTTTGCATATTTTGTTGGAATTTTGATTTCTTGGCCTTCCACCCTAACGCTAGGAATATTTCATTTCTATTTTAAGCTGTAAGGAATAAAGTTCCCACCCATTATTCAAAATTTGGTAATTAATTTATGTTAGCATTTAAATTTTTTTTTAAAATAATTTTTTGCAAGTAACATAGCATTTAAATAGCTCAGATATTTTTTTTTTTAAAGCTTAGAGAATGAGGTGTTTACAAGTTGTTATAATTTTTTTCATTTGAAGATATTAAGAAACAAAATTTATTTTATGCATTAAATATTTACAATGAGAAAAGAGGAGATTTGAACTCTAACATCTCTATTAGAATTAGAAATATCAGGATGTGTGAGTTAGTAACAAAACTATTGATATCTCTCAATTTCTTTTTTAGCCTTTCATAAATGCCTTTAAATTTTTTTTTCGTATGAATAAATATTCTCTATATATTTTTTTTGCCATCAACCTTTTCTTTTAATTATTTAACTTATTTGTTTATTTAGAAGTTTTTAAAAGTCTCATTTTTTTTAAATATGAAAAACTTTCAACAAATAAACAATCAGTAAAAAGTTGCATCCAGATGCATATCAAATATAAATTCTAATTTTTTTCCCTTTTTTATCTACAAATTTCAAATGAGCAAGGCACTTTAATCTCCAAGATCATACCCCCTTCCAAAAAAAAAAAAAAAAAGCATCCTAAAAAATAATTGGTGTATGCAAAAGACAAAAGATAATTCAATAGGTTAGTTAGTAGCAGCTAGTTCCTCCTATGAACAAGACATTTGATGTTCCAATGCATTAATATGGTAAACTATGTACTCACGTAGTACACAGTCACATATTAGTATATAAGAAATGTTAAAAGATGCCCTTAGAACAATAATTAATAATCTATTTAAAAAAAGTTTTTATGGGAAAAAAAAAGTAATTAATATTTTGATAGTTTTTTCCATTTTTCATAAAAATAATGTCAAAACTTTCTTAAAATAAATTGTTAACTATTACCCTAAGGACATTCGTTAGCACTTAGTACTAGGAAGCATGGACGCGGCGTTTGGGCCGCTGCACTTGTGTCCAACAAGGCGTGATGCGAGGATGCGTAGGCAACGCCGCTGCCTGCACATCCGTGCAACGTCCTTTTTTTTTTTTTGGCGCAATATGCGCCGATTCTGCCCGAATTGGTTCGTATTGGGTGCAACCACCGATACTGATGCGAACTGGCTGATGCAGCCGAAATTCCAATAAAAAAAAAAAAAATAGAAGGTGCGAAATGCACCGTTTGGCTTGGCCCAAAAAAAAAAAAAAAAGTGCAAAACACACCATTTGGAAAAAAACAAAACCCTATTATACACTTTCTCATTTCTCTTCACTTCAGTCAGAGCCTTCAGCCCTCTTCATATTTCTCGCGCCTCTCTTTCATATTTCTTGCGCCTCTCTACCTCTCTCCCACTCTCTGTCTTCAGCTTGTGCTGTGTTAGGCTCTCTCCCACTTTCTGCCTTCAGCACTCCACTCTGTCTCAACTCACTCTCACTCTCCGTCTCCCCTGCTCTTCGTCTCACTCTCACTTTCCGTCTCCCCTCAGGTATTATAGCTCTCACACTCACAATCTTAGTTAATAGTTAATAGTTGATTTTTCATTTAGTTAATAGTTATTATTACTCATTGTGATTTGTGATTGTGTTGTGAATCTGTGGTGATAATGTTGGTGTTTGATTGTCTTGGTGATTATCTTTTATTTTGTTTTAGTTTCAAACTTGTGAGTTGCATTTTAATTTCCGAACATGGAATGTTTTAGTTTCAATCTTGTAGGCTGTATTTAATTTATGAACATCATATTTTAGTTATTATCTACTATTGTTCTTAAATTTGGTATATGTTTATATAATGTGAAAAAGTATGCTTAGCAATATATTAAAAATATAAATAAAAATATTTTAATAATTTTTTAATCGCCACACCCCGCCGCACCCACACCCCACCGCACCCGCACCCGAATCCTGAAACGCATCCGTGCTTTATGGTATATTACCAACATAGTTAGAGTAGACACATAGTGATTCAGTTTTTTGAACATGAATGAAAATGAATCAAACAAAGATGATATGGACCACCGACGGAATCTTTGATGATTTCTCTTTCACTTTGTAAATTGTTAGTTGAACATAATGCAAATGGCAATGATTACTGTTACTTTTCAATGTCTGAAATGATCCACTCGATTTGTCCTCCTAGTGCGTTATTAAAGAAGAATATGTTTTATCCTCCATCTTTGTTTGGACCATCTATATCAAGGGACAGGGTAGCTCCCTTTTCAAAATTGGAGTTTTCAACGTTGAGTGTTGAAAATCATTTTTCATCGTTTGAGTCAAAATTTCCACTTCAAATTAAAGATATATATAGAAAACCTTTTTTTTTTGTTCCGTTTCTGACTTTCTTACTAGGTGTTGCCACTTGATAATTTGCTGATAGAGGAATTATAGTGCTTGGTTGAGCATGGTTTTTTTTTACGTAGACAATATAAATAATGTGTATTTACAGTCAGTGAAGCCGTCTTAGCTCAGTGGTAGAGCGCGTGGCTTTTAACCACGTGGTCGTGGGTTCGATCCCCACAGACGGCGGAGACCTATCTTTATATTTCGATTTTTTCTTATTCTCAAAAAAAAAAAAAAAAAAATCATTAAACTATTTAAAATAAAACTACATGTAGATATAATTATCAAATTGAAAAAAAAAAAAAAATAGTTCATGTAAGCTGGAAGAAATTTCATCTAAATTTATTTGGAGGAGAATTTCATCCATCTTTTTCTTGTTTGCTCCCAGCTCCATACAGTGGAAAAAGAGAAACGCTAAGCAGAGACATCATCACAGAGTCGATACCAGCCAATAGTTGATGATGCATGAAAGGAATTAATGAGAAAAAAATAAAAAAAATTGACAACCTGATTTGATTAACCGAGTCTGGCTCGAGGCTCCTGGGTATGATTGGTTTGAGCAAGTAAGAAGGTAAAACAAATAGTAATAGATACAGATACTGATTGATCTAGAATGAAATTCAGTATATGACGATAGGCAACGTCTAGCCACATTTGCAAACCCTATTTCTCCTTTTCTCATCACTTTTCACACTGATAGATAGATATAAGGATTAATGTCATTATCAATATCATGAGTGTGAAGAAATCAATTGCAGCAGAAACGAGGCAGGCAGGCAGGCTGGCTTGCCTTGTTCAATCACCCAATTTCTAAAGCATAGAGCTTGTTGGACCATCGTAATTTTTAATTTTTTGATTGCAGGGAATAGTTGCACCGACAATATATAGATGGTGCATCCACATCACATGTACCTTGAAACAAACTAATGGGTGTGTTAATATTTTGGGTAGGAGATCAAGACAAGAGAGCAAGATAATATCCCCAATGTCCTGCCCGTGAGTGCTCAATGAATCACCCAATAATTGATTAGGACTCGTACCGTTTTAATAATTAATACTTATCCCCTTATATTTATATAAATCTGTATGTCTTCTTCATTCACATCATTTGGTTCTTATATGATTTAGGTAATATAATTCACATCAAATGGCCATTCTTAATGAGTGCTGCCTCTTTCTCTTTGTGCGTAAGTTTGCGAGTTATGTTGGGTGCATTTCCACCCCTTATAAAGCTTGTGAATGGACCCATTATTGACAACAATGTTTTTTTTTTTAAGATATATTTTAAAAATTTTTATTATTGACACAAATGTTATTATACACTGTCACAACATGTCATGTTATGAATTCAATGACCTTAATTTCTATTACTTCTCAATTTAGTAGTTCTTCGAGGGAACTAGGCCTCCATTGATTCTTCAAGGGAATCAACCTCCAATAGCAATTCAAGAATTAGCTATTCAATGTATTATTCATCAATGAATCCCTTTACAATAAGAATTGTTGCTTATATTTTGCACTAACTAACTAGGTACAACACATCTCAGCTTAACTAATTAACTAAGTACAACTAACTAAGTACAACACTTAATGCAGCAACAATTAGACAACTACTTGTAACTAACTCTGTACAAGCCTCCCTTGCCATTCTGCCACTCTATGTGTACAAGCCTTCCACTGCCTTGCCCTCAATAGCATACAACAACACGCTGCCCTGCCCACAACAGCACACGACAACACACTGCCCTGCACTGTCTAGCCACAATGTCCCAAATAGCTATGCACCTCAATTAGGATCCTAACATGCCACCCCTATAATTATGAAATTTTTGTGTCACTCATTGTAAGTATATATTGAAAAAGTTTTTTTCTTTTTGGTTGTTGATGAAAATACTAAGTATTTTAATATACACACAGAGAGAAGAACGTTTTAAAGAATCTGACAGTAATGTATATCCAAAATGACCTAACTATTGGATACACAATACATGCTTTTAAACCTCTTTTAACTTATGCTCATTTTCCATGTAAGATTAATTCATTATTTTTTCTTTTGAGAATACTAAGTATTTTTAACACATATATATTAAAAAAAGTTAAAAGGTGAATAATTAGCAACACATGGATCAAGAAATTTGAGAATTTAGTGTTCTGTTGTTCTTATGAACATAAATTGACAAATAAAATAAATCATAAAATTTTATTTTACCTCATAATAGAAAAATTAGAAGATATAACCTCTTTGGTGTTTTGATATATCTTATATGTAACATGAAATATTACGTGTTACCTTGAGAGTGATGAAGTTAAGACACAAATTATCTTGCTATCTTGATAAGATATATATAAATCATAAAAGTTTTAAAATAATACTCTCCTTCATATCAAGGTAATAGTTATAGAAAGACTCCAAGTTTTTGCAAGAATGAGAGTGAAAAATACCAAAAATGAGTTCTTACTATTAGACAATAAACTAATGGTGCATCTCTCTACTAGATTGAGGAAGAGAACCTGTTCATAGGTTTATTGGATTAAAAAACACAAAAAGAATAAATATGTTAAATAAATATGGATTAATAATTATGAAAAATGTGTCCTTATTAGTTATGGGGGTGGTCTATGAAGTAGGCATCCATTGGAATTTGTTCATATCATAGCCAGAACAAAAGTTTTAGTTCATAGATCTCATTATGTTAGGCCAGGGTGGGTCGGTGGTTAGTTTTTTTGAAATTTGCTTTGCATTTGCACCATTTAATATTAGTTCGATATTGCCATGTGATGTGTTAGATTGTTAATGGGAATTAAAGAAGAAGGGCAAAACTTGATAACAGAGAGAACCGATGAGCCAAAAACCGCACTATCCTAACTATTACGGTTTTACCCCTGTGGAACTTTTGTCCACTTTGGGCATTATGAGGCTCGTATTAGGTCTTGAGCCCTTGACATATAAGAAGATAAAAACAGTTAATTACAGTAAGTGAGCTACATCAGCTAAAATTGTGTTTTCAGTTAAATTGTAAAATCGTATTTTAAAAATATGATTTTCAAAGCTGCAACAAATTACGTATAACAAACATTAACCTAAGAAGATAGGGGTAACTGGTAACATACTTTCTATCATCATCGAAAGACATATACCTCAACCTCAACCTCAACATCTCCATATCAGCTAAGCTCACTAGTGCTCATCTGATGATGTACCTCAGTTGTTGACCGACCAACATGTTGTGTTTAACTTGTGCCATAATAAAATATACCTAGACTTCAAGCTATTTCTAATTATTTTTTCACATGAAGCGCAGTGCTTAAAATTATTATAGGAATGAAGAAAATAACGCACGTCCTACAACCATGTCCACTACGATTCCACAGACGTTGTCTTTATCAAACTCCTCATCCATTAGAATTTTGACCCTTTTCTATTTGCAATCCCACAATCCCTTTTATGTAACCAAAAAGCTTGTCCATGTTAACCCCACATCGTTGAAAGTATTCATACCCTCTTATCTTTTTTCCTTACGGAGTTATATTCATACCAACCACCATGAATTACCTACGCTTATAAATGTCATAAGTCATAACTAACACAACATGGCATTATCTATTCTGTATATTCACTAACCATACAACATTTTTTCTTTGTGCAGTAAGAACTTGCAGTTACTAGATCAGTAACGTAGCCATCTTTTGTATAACTCTATTTAAAACCTCTCATTTCCACCGAAATAAACTAATATTCACAAAGCATCTACCTTACAAAAAGAAAGAACAGAAGAAATTTGGAGAGAGAGAGAGAGAGAGAGAGAGAGAGATAAAGAAGAAGGGCAGACATATAGAGAGCATTAGGATATTGATTTGTTCTCATATTCTGGTTTTGCTTGGACATTGAAGAATGCAAAATTTTCACAATTGTGTACCTTTCTATGTCTCTGCATACTATCTTATTCTTCTACCATTAGTTGGCTGTTCATTCCACGAAGACATGAATCATTTCAGCAGTCATCACAAGAGCAATATTAGCGATAACTTTAACAAGGTAAACTAGTTTTTCTTCAAGTTTCCTTTCTTTGCTTCCTCTTCATCTTCTACAAAAGTGTTAAGAAAGATTATATTATCCATGGCAAGCTAAGTCTCTCATTTTACTTATGTAGTAGTTTATTATCAGCTTTCTAGTATCTGGGAAATGTAGTGCATAAGCTTAATTAAATGTTATTTAGTCACCTTTTGCAGCTAAGTCCTCAGATGACATCTGATATCACAATTCATGGGATTCTCCTATGGGCTTCACTGGGTTTCTTATTTCCTGTTGGGATACTTATTATCAGAATGTCTAGTAGAGAGGCACCTGGTTCTGCTCGATTCAAAGCTTTTTTCTATCTTCATGTTATTTTGCAGGTAAGCTCTTCATTCTTGTTCTGCAAATTATTCCATGAATGTTCATGATCGAATTTTCTTTTTAATAATAAAAGTAGCGTCTGTGACCCATTACATCAACGTATATCTTTTCTTTTTTTAAACTTACATGACCACAGATGCCAATTCAGAGCTACACTATGTAATCATTGAAGCTTTGATCTTAGTTTACATCATTATCATAAGTCACTTTAACTTTAATGATGTTGTCCACAATTCTTTTAAAAGCAAATCTTTTTTGTGGCACACGGTTTTGAAACAGTTAAGTTGAACTAATTTAACTATATTTGATTATGTAATTCTTGTCATTGATGTAATCATGTTTAATTCATAATCATGAATTTGGGTATGCTAAACCTCAATAAGGTCCTGACTCCTGTATACTAAACCAATTTATTTCCTCTCTCTATTATTGAGTTTGCAAAAAATCACCATTTCTATAAGAACTAAACAAACTACTACTGTCACTAAAAGGATACCTCTGTGTTAATTTTCCAATACATCATAATCATTTAGGAATATTTACATGGGTCTAGGAATTATTAATGCACTAGTTTTTGAAGATTCAAATGAATTAAAAGGAGAAAATTTTCAAGTTCTTCCACTAGTGATCATTATTCTGTTTTGGTTTTTAACCTTTGCCTCCTATGTGCTAAATTCTATCCCTTCATCTAACAGATAATCTCAGTGCTTCTTGCCACAGCCGGAGCTGTCATGTCAATAAAAAAGTTCGAGAATTCATTTGATAACAGCCACCAAAGACTAGGTCTAGCACTTTATGTTGTCATATGGGTGCAAGTCTTTATTGGATTTTTCAGGCCTAAAAGGTATTTCATTTTTTTTTTAATATATAAAATTTTGGATTAATTGTAGAAAATTACGATAGTTTTGGAGGTACTTGTACTTTGTACCGTAAACTATGAGCACTTGTAATTACCATACCAGTTGTAACAAATTTTACAAATGATTCCTTATAACCTGATTGACTAGTAAAATTATCACGTGCAAATTATATGACCACAAAAATTTTATCATTAACTGATTGCAAAGGAAAAGCAGGAAATTTAATTTTTAATTGTCATGTGACTTGTACATAATCGTTAATTTTAATAGTCAATCAAGTTACATGGTGCAATTTGTAAATTTTTTATAGTTGTTAATTACAAGTTTTCATAGTTTAGAGTGGAAGGGAAAGTACCCTCATATTAGCATAGGGTCAATTTTCCATTAACCCCTTTTTTCAATCACAGTAGAAAGCGGTCTCTCACCAAGTTATAGTTGATTCTCAAATATTGATGCCAAATTGTAACTACAAAGTCTAAATTATTGCAAGTTCTTGTTTACTTATGCATATCTAAATTTCCCTCCTTTTGTAGGGGGAAGAAAGAAAGAGGTATTTGGTATATGTTGCATTGGATACTTGGGACAATAATTTCTCTGGTGGGGATCATCAACGTTTACACGGGCTTTATTGCATACAATAGGAAAACATCAAGGAGGACAACCCTTTGGACTATACTTTTCACAGCTGAGGTCTCTTTCATTGCTTTCTTTTACCTCTTTCAAGACAAATGGGAGTATATGCAAAAGCAAGGTGTGACTTTAGGCGACTTGCCGATCACACTTTCTAATCAAGAAATTCCTGAAAGGTTCAACCAAAAGGAGATGTTGCCTGAACCATGTGGCAAGCGCAATGCACTTGTGAATTTGTTTGACTAACAAGGGGCTTTTTATATTATCTTTTTTTTTGCTATAATTTTTCTTTTGCGTTGATCATTTGCGCTTGTTTTTGATGCATGCACTTTATACATGTGGAAGGTAACTTTACAAAAGATTACACTAATGGAGTGCATGCATCAAAAAGTGGAGTACGGATTGTGAATCCAATTATGTCTAGGGATTTTTAATTTTTATGTGTAAGTAAATATATATGTATACTGTAGCTATATGTTTGATATTATGGGATTAGTAAATTTTGTGGCTTTTTTTATTGATAATTTTATAGTTATGATGGAGGTGAGATTTGAATATTGGATGTTTCTATTGAAAATATTAGAAGAAGCCAACCAGTTGAGTTATAAGGTTCTTGCAAAATTGGACGTTTATTGATATGAAATTGTTAAGAGATTATGTAATGTTTTGTTTGAGAATATTATGAAGTTTATAAGCATATTTATGTGTAATATTGTTTTGAAGTGTGTTATGAGAGCTAAAATGGCATAATAGCACTGTTTACCAAAATATATATCAATTTACCATTGTTTAGGAAATATGTAGGGTTATAAGATTCTTGCAAAATTGGACGTTTATTGATATGAAATTGTTTAGAGATTATGTAATGCTTTGTTTGAGAATATTATGAAGTTTATAAGCATATTTATGTGTAATATTGTTTTGAAGCGTGTTATGAGGTCCAAAATGGCATAATAGCCGTGTTTACCAAAATATATATCAATCTACCATTGTTTGGAGAACTCAAGTTTTTCATGCTACTTGAGTTCTATGGAAAAATTTTGAAAATATTTGATGGTACATTGGTACTTTAGTTCCATTAAAAATTTTTCGGCAAATTTGAATAGAAATGAAAACGGAACAGGTTTTTTTATGCCTGAACTCCACCCGCGAGCCCAACCTTGAAACCCAAACCCGTCTCATTTAATAATCCGATTTTTTTTAACATCCAAACCTGCCCTGTCGGGCCTCACGGGCTCCGCTAGCCACTTCAGGGCCTTATCTAGAGGCCTTAATCCATGGCCCAATCCATGGCCATACAATTTTAGAAAAATAATAAGAAAAAGAGTTTCCCTTTCAAACATAGAATCACAAACACAGATTCACAGAATCACAAACATACACTCATAGGTTTGAGAGACAACATGAAACCCCCTCCCCCACAGATTCACAGAATCACAAACATACACTCATAGGTTTGAGAGACAACATGAAAAAAAAAAAAAAAAAAAGAACCCAAAAAAATATTGGAGAACTTAGTCCACCAAGGCTCTATCTCCGATCTAGAACTCCTACTCGGCCTCTCTCTATCTAAAACCACCAAGATCTCTGATGACCGGTGGTGGTTTCAGCCATCAATCCCACCTCTAGGCTGAAGCTCAGGCCTGACCTCAACACGACCAAGAGCTCCTCTGATCATCACTAAAGGACCTCTCTACCTGTCACAGCCTAGACCTCGTACATCTCTCTCTGATCTAACCTCCTTTGCTTCTCCCTGGCAAATAGCAACCACCACGTGATGAGAGTGAAGGTGAGGGTAGGATGGTGGGTGAATGAGATTGAGGGTGAGGGTGATTGGGTGAGACCATCTGGGGTGGCTTGAGAGAAAATGAGACTGAGAGTTATTAAGGGTGAGGTGAGAGCACTGAGAGGCGGCTTGAGCTAAGAGAAGAGAAATGAAAATAGGGTTAGGGTTTGATATAAGTGACATATATATAGGTGGGTATTTTAGTAATTTTACTTTAAGTTTAAATGGGTTGGGTTTGGGTTTGGGCCAGGTATTTACCAAAACCCAGACCTGTTTCAGTTTTTTTTTTTTTTTTTTAAAAAACCCAAACCTAACCCTATTCTTTATTTGGTCGAGCCGGGTACCTGCGGGTCAGGCATAAATTGTCATCCCTAAATTTGAAAGCTATTTTTTCAAAGAACTTGAGTTAATGGAACTTGAGTAATATAGAAAACTCGAGTTCTCCAAACTTGAGTTCCCAAAAAGTGATAGATTCTTACATATTTTCAAACTAATGATAGATTGATAAATATTTCGAAACAGTGATATTTGGCCATTTTGATCGTATTATGAGAGAATATTAGAATACACTACTTCAAATATTCAATAGCACGACGCACCATATACGTAAAAACATGTACCACTTTTGAACCACTGATGCATTAGTCTCCTTTATTAATTATTGACAAGGGAAATTGTTTAGGAATTTTTAGCATTAATAAAACCCGTCATCGTTTTGAGAAAGGAACATGTATTATTGATGTATTAAAATTAATTCGTAAAATCAAATAAGAGGCAAGAGCTAGCTCCATGATCACAAACAGTAATTTGATCAGAAAAGATTTGGTTGCATACTTTTTGATTAGACACTTTGATGTTGCATGTTTAGATAGGTCTTGGAAAAATGTCATGGAGTTGATTGGACTATTTAGAATAATCTGACTGGCTTACCTAAAGAAAAATTGAAAAAAAAAGAAAAATTGAAAAAAAAAAAAATCAAAGCGTAGAACCACATTAATTAGCAATGGCAAATGATTCGAGCTAGGTAAAAACAGTATTACGACCATATCAAGTGAATTTAGAAGCAGCTACACTTTTATTTATTAGCAAAGTCAAAACTGGCCATTCGTTGTAAATACTTTTGATCAGTATAGTAAAGCTGCTGGAGATGGGTATAATAATAATAATAATTTTTTTTTGAGAAGCATAATTATAATAATAATAATAATAATAATAATAATAATAATAATAATAATAATAATAATAACAACAAATCTTTCAAACACTAGTAATTATGAGAACTTCATATCATTATCATTAATCTGATATACTTGCTCATAACATAGAAATGCAAGAATTGGTTTTCTTTCATTAAAAAAGAGAAGAAAGAAAGTAAGAATTGGTTCTCATACCTACATCTAAGGGAAAATAAGTGGGAAAAGAGCCTAATCTCCATAATGGTATAAAATTCATTAAAAAAGTAAACTAAATGAATTTAGTGGGTTTGGATATACAATTTAATTTTATCCTCCATCCACCCAAAATGAGAGAGAGAGAGAGAGAGAGAGAGAGAGAGAGAGAGAGAGAGAGAGAGAGTCCAAAGTACTAAAATTTGAAAAAAAACTCCAAACAAATTTAACCTTGAAAGACACATCAAACCTCCTTTAACATGAATAAATATCAATTAACTATAAAGCGGGTTAAGTACAACTCCAACGAAGAACACGACCCCAGATATCTCTTCTCTAATCATGAATATGAATGGATGGTCTGCCACAAAACTGGGAAGTGGAGGAGGTCCATATTGTGAACAAGTTGCAGGAAGATCAAAATCAGTAAAAGATGCTGCCTCAGTACCTTCCTCATTAACTTCAATAAAAGACCCGTGTAATATTTTGGAAACAAAAACTTTTTCACTTTCAAGAGAATCAATCATTCCTTTGAAGTCTCCAACCATCTCAAAAGGTAATGTCAATCCTATATTTTTCATGATTTTTGAAGCATCAAACTTATTTGAAAATTTAAACTTTGGAATCCACATCTCAAGAAGATCTACTTCTTTTACCTTAAAGCAATCACTTAGTAACTCTGGGGTGGAATTAAAATTTTGAACTAGATCATGTAATCCATCTTTCTTGTCAGGAAGAATGACGTTCATGGAGAATATTCTTTTATCTTGTTCTTTTCGATATGGAATCTTAAGAACCTTAAAGCTTTTGAAAGATTGATAAAAATGTTTCTCCTTTGTGTGTGCGATCATGAAAGGAACCCGAACTGGTTTTCCATCAAGGGGATAAAAATCTTTATGATGAGTCATATTCATATCAAAAGCATTTAACCAAGCTCCCTTGAAATAAAGTGCACTGGCAAGGATGAATATTGTTTCTTTATTAATGGCGTTATGTGAGAGAAGCTCTTTTATGAGCCCTTTCGTCACATTATTTGCCCATAAATTCACTTCATTCCTTGCTAATCATAGTCAAAGAGATTTGGTTGCAAACAACATTCTAAATCAATTGCAGTTTGTGGCAGTGACCTTTATTAAGGGAAACTATTGTGCCTTAAAGCACATTAAAAGGATACTAATAATAAGTGCCATTTAATTAATACACCGTAGGTGAACCTTTATTCTTATGCAAGAAAACAACAAGCCTTTTGTGCATTTAGTAGAAGCCACTCTTTTGTTTATTGCAAAAGAGAAAATGCTTGGTTTGGATTACGTTGAATGCTGGACATTTTCAAATTTTCCCTTTTTTTTTTTTTTTTTTTTGGGCTGTAGGGGGGACAAACGCGCAGTACACGCACTGTTCACACACTTTTCAACAATTTTTTATTAAAAATGGGTCTCACAGTGCTATTCAAACATTTAAAAATTATTTTACTACAATATTTTCAGTTGTATCCAAATAGACCCTAAGTATTTAGACAGTCCTTATACAAATTTAAATAAACATCAGGTCTAGACAGTCACTTAATTGTTTATACAAAATATCATTAGAATGGAGAACTAATTTTGCTATAGATTCTATTTATTTTTCAACTATTATTAGTGAAGGGCCTTTTTTTTTTTTCAGCTATTTAAATGTAAGGCAATTAACAGTATCATAAAATTACAAAACATGTAATAGAAGTCTTTCAAACAATATCCTAAACTAAAGAACAGCTAATAGTTCTTGCTTGACATAAAAAAAAAATAAAATAAAATAAAAAATCCCTAAAAGGTCATAAAAGTCCATTAAATAAAAACTATACAAGATATATTTCCATACATCTCTCTCTCTCAAGAACAGAAAGAAAAGAAAAAAGGAAGCCCTTTTCATTTCACAAATCGTCAAACAACTCTCTTTCTCCATGAAAAGAACCTTTTCTCTCTAAAAGAAAGTCTCCCATTTCTCCCTTTCTCTCTTTACCACCTATTTCCATTATCATTGCTTATTTACCACAACAAAACAGATAAAAACTCATGTTATTCTTGGTCTTCCTCCCATAAAAAAGAAAAAGAACAACAAGAACAATCATATTCATAACACCCATTCTTATCAAAAAAAAAAAAAAAAAATTCATAACACCTGTAACGAAGAGTTTTTCTTCTTATAATAAAATTAGGTTAGCCTTAAAAAGAAAAGAAAGAAAAGAAATTGACAATTGAAGTGGCCAAAGTTATACTCTAAAGTTAGACCACCACCATTAATAGCAGCAATAAAGGACTCTGTTAACGCCATGGTCAAGTCTTAACCCTACTCTTACTACTTATACTCTAAATTTACACAACATTTATAATAAAAATCTTTCAAATAGTATCCTAAACAAAGAAAATTTATGGGTTCTTGATTTCTTGGAAAACCCAGAAAGTCTTAAAGATTCAATTCAAGAAAAACTCCACAATCAGTATGATAAAAGTCTCAAAATCTTTTACCATAAAAAAAAAGTCTTGAACTCTACGAATAGTACATATAATGAAAATTACAAAACATATAATAAAGGTCTTTCAAACAACATCCTAATCTAAGAAAAACTAAAGGTTCTATTGTTTGACAAAGAAAACCTACAAAGTCTTAAAAGTAAATTCCAAGAACTCCACAAACAATATGATACAAAGTCTGAAACTCTACAAGCAGAGAAGAAGTTTTATACCTGATTAACAAAGTCAAGAGTGTGGGCTTCTGCTTTGAAAACAGTTTTGGCAAACTCCTTGAAAGAGGGTTTGAGGGCCAAAATGGGAAATTAACATTAATTTTCAAACATTATAATCAATAGTTACTGTCTACAAATTATATTTTTTTACTAACATCTCGAGTCGAAGAGACTCGATTTTGGGGGTCAAAATCGAGTCTTAAAGACTTGATTTCCATGGTCTATCACGCCTGACGTGGCATTTTGCCATCGTGGCATCCACCTGGAAATTGAGTCTTAGACACTCGATTTATATCTGGAAAACAAAAATTTTGAAATGTCTGGAGTTCTAAACATAGATCAACCAAGAACAAGCACATACCAAATACAAGCACAGATCATAACTAATCCACCAAGAAAATCCATTCTACTCAGCTTTTTCAACCCATGACACAGACCCACATCAACCCAAGGCATAGACCCACGGTGACCCACGGCATTGATCCACGGCAAGTGTTGGAGTACAAAACACAAACACAGATCTGCCACCATCTATAAGCATAGCCCAGCAGAACCCACCACAAAAAAAAAAAAAAAAAAGGCGAGCGGTGGCAACAGCGGCCTGACTCGCGAGAGGCGCGGCCTAGGCGCGAAGCCTGGGTCGCGCGACCTGGGCGTGCGGCGGCCTGGGTAGTGCGGCGGCTGGGCTTGTGCAGATCAGCATGGAGGAGAAAGAAATTAGTAGATGGAGAGGTAGTGGGGAGAGAGACACGATAAGCAGATGTGAAACACAGAAAAAATAAGGAGGAAAATAAGATAATAGATATAACATATAAATCGAGTCTTAGAGACTCGATTTTCAGGTAGATGCCACGTGGAAAAAATGCCACATTAGATGTGATCAGACCATGAAAATCAATGCTCAAAGACTCGATTTTTAGCCCCAAAATCGAGTCTTTTAGACTCGAGATACTAGTAAAAAATATAGTTTGTAAACAGTAACTACTAACTATATTGTTGAGGAATTATGGTTAATTGCCCATTTTCTCCGGGTTTGAGAGAGAAAGGTTGATTAGTCCAAAGGATATTAAGAGAAGAGAGAATCAGTCCTTGATTGTTGTTCTCAATGGGTGCTCCAGCATCAATCATTAGCAAGGACTTGGCTTTGAGATCGTTCAAGTCCTTTGCTCCAAGGAACCACATCAATTGCTCCAAGGTACGACCCATAGAAGCAAAAGCCAGCAAATTCAATGCATTGCTGATTGAGATTGGAGACATCAAGACTTTCTTATTGTAGCCCTTATTGATCTCATTGAGAGTGAGTTGCCAAGCCATGTGCATACAGAGTTCCATCTTTTCCTGTAGATATTATCAGCTTACTTTCGTGGGTGGGGGAGTATGTGAACTTATATTGGTGGAGTAGCGTAGTTTTTACATATTTCTATTCATATATGATATAACAAATACGCTGGAGTAGCGTGATTTTTACGCATTCTGTTGGGGAAGTAGTGTCATTTTTACAATTAAAAGTGTTTTTGTTATTCAAAGTTTCAAACTGACCTAAGTCTTGCCCTTTTTTTTTTTGGAAAACAAGCTGACAATTCAGTTTATGTAATTGGCTTAATGGATTTAAATTATCTTAACTTTTATATTCCACAATCGAGTTGTAATTGCATGGTGTAATCGTTAGACTATTGCACTGAATTCAGATCCTTGGCTTCATTCTGCTTAATATCGGCCTCACTCTCTCATTACACAATTATCATCTATCTTTATATATATATATATATATATATATGTATATATATAAAAGGTAGGTTCCAGTTACACCTGGTACAGTAACTCTTTAAGTACAGTACCTTAGGCCTCTTAAAATTAAAGCACCTGTCCACTTACTTAATAGTGAAACTAGTGTTAAATCTTTGTTTATTTCTTTTCTTTCCTTGTTACTGACTCTTGTACTCCGACAAAAAACCTCAAAACACAAACCCAGCTCCTGATGTTCTCTCTCTCTCTTTTCTTCCCTTTCTCTCTTTCTTTCCTTCTCTCTCTCTCAAATTTGATGAAATAGATGAATCCAGCTCTCTGAATTCTCTATCTCACTCTGTTTTCACATATTAATTGGCTAAAACTAAAGTGATTCGTTGGTATGTATTGGCTAAATCTCATTATAAGTTTTCAATTTTAGTTGCTGGGTTTGTGTTATTTTGAGGTTTGGTAGAGTTTTTCTTTGTTGATCACGATCTGGGTATCAATTTATGTTAATGGGTTTGTGTTATTATTGCTTTAGTTTGTTTTGATTTGGGTTTTCAATTTTAGCTGTTGAGTTTGTGTTATGTTGAGGTTTGGTAGAGTTTTCCTTTGGCTATTTCTAATAAATTTTTCAATTTTGGTTAATGGGTCTGTCTTAGTATTGCTTTGGTTAATTTTGATTTGAGTTTTCAATTATAGTTGCTGAGTTTGTGTTATTTTGAGGTTTGGAAGAGTTTTCCTTTGGCCATTTCTGATGAAGGCTTCAATTTTGGTTAAAGGGTCTATCTTAGTATTGCTCTGGTTAATTTTAATTTGGGTTTTCAATTATAGTTGTTGGGTTTGTGTTATTTTGAGGTTTGGAAGAGTTTTCAAATGGCTATTCTGATTTGAGTGTCAATTTATGATGCACCCTCTACAAATTTCCCCCCAACAATTGAGGAGACTAATGTTCCATGCCCTTCCATGTCCCTTGTAGAGTTCATTCTAATCTTGAAGTTGGGTTCATTAGCTATTAGACCCTTGTGAAGATCCTAGCGCATATGAGCTTTGCATTACACATTGATGAATTGAAATCTTATTTTCTACAAAGTATGAGGCATGGATTGGTTGCTAATTTAGAACACCAATCCATGTTACTTCTATTGATTCTTTCTTCATGCATATACATTGCAAAACATTTGTTTCTTAAACTTCTTTCAACAATTCCTTTATATATTGTAGTAATTTTTTATATTTTTAGTGAACTTAGTTCATCAGAAGCTATAAGTTGTGTTTGTTAATTTACAGGTTATGGAGAAAGATGGGAAGAGCAACCTTGAAGAAGTTGTGTTTGTTGACTCAGAGGAAGGTTTTTTTTTAAAAAAAATTTTAGAAACGACTCAGAGGAAGATACAACTCCAAAAATTGGAGAAAATATAGACACTAAGGAAGATATAACTCCAAAAATTGGAATGGAGTTTGATTTAGAGGTTGAGGCATATTTATTGATGTGATTAATAAATCATGACTATTTGTTTTTGGCAGACCACTGAGTTAGCATGGGCAAGGAGTTGAGCATGCAAGAAGTTTAGTGTGGTTGTGGATGAAGATGCAAACATCTCTTTAATGCTTGCTACAAGTGACATTAATTTGTTTACTGATTGCTATGAGTCGCATTACTTTGTTTTGTTGTCGCTTATTAGTTTATTTACAGATGCGTGTTTTGGGTACTTCTATTGTTATAACTTATCAGTTGTAACTTCTTTACTATTGTGTACTTTTTTTGATACAAATTAATTATTGACTTTTGATAATTTGAACTGTTTTGCCATACTTTCTTTATTACTTCTATCTCAAACTTGAATTATTTTTACCCATTCTTTCGTTATTACAATAATCTAGCTCGTCAAGTGTTCACCAGATCAAATTGCAGCTCTGCTAAAAAAGCAAAACTCCAACAAACTACATGATTGAATTCCAGGGACCTATATATATATATATATTTGGATAGGACAGGGACCTATAGTTGAATGCAAACAATGCAGCTCTTTTATTGAATGCGAGTGAGATAGTATGTTTTTCTTGAAGGACTTCAACCCTTTGGCAGGAATTGGGGCAAAATCCCTGGAACAAAATCCCTTGTTTGACATCAAGATTCATTTTTAGTTCAATTGGCACACTTTTGTAACCATTGTTTAGGATGGTTTTCTTTGATAGCAGAATCTTACATAACTTCTCTTTTGGAGCAACTTCTTTATCATTATATAACAAAACTAGCTCAATTTTTTATTTGGGGGGGACTGATAAGAGTAAAAGCACTCAATTTAATTGATCTTTTTCTATTAATTTACTTTTTTGATTGGATCAATCCATTTACAATGCAATATCTCATCCCCTCTAAGGCAACTTTCATTACTTGACAAGCTTCCCAATCCCATCCCCCCCCCCCCCCCCTCCATCTTCTTGATAAAACTTAAACTAATACCATCCCAATTACACCACCAAAAGCCAAGGGTATGGAAAGAGTCATGAGCCTACACCTACTTCATTACATTCCAAGAGCTCATCAAAGAGCTAATGGATTAGAAAAAGAGATGGTAAACTAAACAATGATGATGACCTCTACAAATGAACAAAACAAATTGGCACACCCTTGATATATAAGGTTACAAAAAAAATGTTGTTAGGTGATTTGATAAGAGAGTCCATAACCTGGATAGCCAAACTGGCTACATCCACCCCACCATTAGTCCTTAGTTAGACATCCGTATTATTTTTCTCAAAAGTTTAAACATTTCCATGTGTTGAAATTTATGACTCATTCTGCAGTGAACAAGTATTGCAGTTAATGGCTTGCAAACAAATGTACCAATGTATTTTCCACTTGTTTTTCTTTTGGCATTGAATGTGTAGAGAATGACGTTACTATACATGGAGTTAGAGACTAAGAACTTGATAGAAGCCCCAATATGTTTATGATTGCTACAGGCATGGTGATACAAGCAGTTTAATATTCAACCACCTCAATTAAAGACATCTAGTGAACTGGTCTGACAGCCAACACTATCCAAGCTGTAGTCCTAGCATAGCTAGATATTTGATATTGTGTAGCAGCTCTTAATATGCCAGAGTTGATGCCCCAATTCCTGCCAAAGGTTTGAAATCCTTCAAGAAAAACATACTATCTCACTCACATTCAACAAAAGAGCTGCATTGTTTGCATTCAACTATAGGTCCTCGTCCTATCCAAAAAAAAAAACCTATAGGTCCCTGGTTTCTTACACTATTAGTTCCCACTATTATCTTTAAGTGGAAGCAAATGAAGGTAGGTGTGGACTCTTTTTATAAAGAATGAGGCAACCTGTGGTGAAGATAGAGCCAAAACTCACAATAAATTCAAATGACATGGGGTAAATGCCCCACTTATAACTCAAAAAAAAAAAAAAAGAGCTTAGTTTTGATAATAAAATGAAGTAAATGGTGTTTAATTAAATTGTGAACTCACATTACAAATATCACATGGCATATTGCAAAAGAGAATTCACTAAAGTAAAAACAGAATTCACTAATTAAATATAATGCTTATTGTGCAATTTGTAAATGACTTGCATTGTACAGAATAATTTGAATATATTCAACAGCTTAAGTCCTATTGCCTATTCAGTCTAACACCAACATGGTTGAGCTGCAAATCACTTTATGTCTCCATTAAACTACCATGTCTTCTAAGAAGCAAGCAATGAAGGGAAAAGGTGGGTAAACACGTTCTTTTGTAAAAAATCTGGACAGAAAACGGGCAAGAGCAACCTTGCATCTTGTGACACGGTAATGAAGATTTTCCTTGAGAACATGATTCAACTAAAAGGTCGAGTAAAAATAAACAAATCTTTAATCATGCTAACCCAATTGTCATTATTTTCCTACAATAATGAAAAGTTATAGATTTAGTAAATACCACATTTAAAAATCAAGCTACATTGTTAATGACGGTCACCAGAGCAATCTTAAAAGATATGACAAATAAACCAAAAAAATTCACTAGCCACATCTTCAAGTATTGCTAATATCAATCTAACAACTTCCAAAATATGCAAATCAAGATATTTGTATTTAATTCTCTAACTTTAGTATATGATTATTGTTGTAAGAATCTTTTGCCTTTCCAATTTCAAATTTCATATTTGAACTCTCAATCAAACACCAAAGACAAACATCAAAGATTGAAAAAAAAAAATTAGAACTCAGTTTCATCAAGGTGAACAGAGAAATCAATGTCCATCTACTGTTAATTTCCTTTGAACAATTGACACCCAAATCAAAATAGCCATTGGAAAATTCTTCCAAACCTCAAAATAACACAAACCCAATAACTATAATTGAAAACCCAAATTAAAGTTAACCAAAGCAATAGTAAGACAAACCCATTGTACCAAAATTGAAACCTTTATTAGAAATAGCCAAAGGAAAACTCTACCAAACCTCAAAATAACACAAACTCAGCCTCTAGGATTGGAAACCCAAATCAAAACAAACCGAAGCAATAATAACATAGACCCATTAACAAAAATTGATACCTAGATAATATTCAACAAAGAAAAACTCTACCAAACCTCAAAATAACACAAACCCAGCAATTAGAATTGAAAACCTATAATGAAATTTAGCCAATACATACCAATGAATCACTTTAGTTCTAGCCAATTAATTTGCAAAAGCAAAACAAAATAGAGATTTCAAAGGGCTGAATTTGTCTATTTCATCCAATTTGAGTGAGAGAGAAGGAAAGAAAGAGACAAAGAGAAGAAAAGAGAGGGAGAGAAACAACGGTAAGATCTGGGTTTGTGTTTGAGGTTTTTCGTGGGAGTTGGAGAGTCAGCGATAGGGGAAAGAAAAAGAAATACACAAAGACTTAACGCTAGTTTTATTGTTAAATAAGTGCACAGGTGTTTTAATTTTAAAAAGGGTACCTAAGGTACTATACATAAGGTATTGTATCTAAGTTTTGCCCATGTCAATATATATATATATATATATATATGTATGTATGTATGTAAAAGAAAGGATAGTAGGTTCTCTCTCTTAATTGGAAGGTATGCATTTTCCATCAATTAAATGGAAGGTCTATATTGGAGTATTATGGGGGCTTGGTGGAGTATCTGAAACCATACTCTTGGAAAACATGTGTCTCTTAGCTGCTTTGGGTTAGATGTTTTCTTAATATAGAGAGTGATCTTATTAGGGTTTCTTCCGGCCAAATGCATGTTCCCTAAGTATGTGTACACATATTTTATGAATGCGTATGTACACAACCCTATCCAAGAATGTCTAATTTTTGTTTCCAATTTATGTTTCCTTCAACCATGATTGTTTTGACTAAGGGAGTCAATACCATAATAATGTATTGTTTTGAGATTACCGTTATATATATATAAATTGTTTTTAAAATATATATATAAAAATCATTTAATATGTTAATTAAACTCCAATTAAAATATAAGATCATGCATTTAGAATAGACAATTGATTGTTGTTTAAACAATGTTACACGTATTTTCACATATTTTTTCACCCACAAGTATTTCCAAAAAAATACAAACAACATTACTAGAACAACATTACTAAACGAAGCTGCAGTGTTTACAAAGTTAACTTCATTTGTTTTGGCTCACTATTGGTGAATTTTCCGTTTAAAAACTAGAAAACTATTTTCTAATTATAGCTTCGGGGACTTAAGTCGTACAAAAAATGGTGTAAACATAGGATGTATTAAGTGCGAGATTCATGTAGTTTATCACACTACAAATGCTAGAATACTATTTACATTGTACAAGTGTGTAATTGCTTATAAATTGGTCCTTTTAACTATTATGCTTCTTTCCGTCAACATTCATTTTAGAATCTTGTAGTGAAACACCCCTAATTTTCATTTTTCAGCTAAAATCCAATCTTCTTTCAAGTATAAATGACTGGAATAACCCAAGGGTTGTTGTGAAGCACCCCTAAAATCTCTATTTGAACATAAAAATAGAAGAAAGGGTGCCCTTTTTAGGGGTTGATAATATGATTTGATAAAACGTAAGTACAATACCTTAGTTGTTTTTTCCTTAAATTCCCTTTTTAAAATTCAACCATGTGGTTTTTTTTTTTTTTTTTTTTTTTTTTTTTTTTTATGGGATGGAAGTGTATTTTTAGTTAAGTAGCCACATAGTTGAATTTTAAGAGAAGAACCCAAGGATCATAATCTATACAAAATCTAATAAGGTGATAACTTGAATATATTAATGTCACAAAAAAATGCATATATACATGAAGTATTACAATTTCTTTCTACTAACATGGAGAAAAAAGAAAGAAAAAAAACTGATAATAAATAAAGTGAGAATTAATAATGCTGAGATGAAAGTAATAAATTAAGTGAAAGAGTCTGAAATGATTATAAAGAAGTACCATTAAAGAGAACTTACAACCACAATATATTTCTTGGTACTATTTTTTAAGGAAAAATAAAATTATGAACTATTTTTATTGAATAAGTTGAATGAGTTACAAATTTAATGATTAAATTTTATTATTATTTTATTTTATAATAGGTTTTTTGTTGAATAATTTGTTCACTTGTTATTGTTTGGTCATATCGTGTTTTTGTTAGATTTATGCTTGTTGTTATTTGGGCTAATATTTATTTTTATTATTTAAGCCTTTTAAGAAAAGGAATTAAGGATTATATTTGGGGGACAGAAATTTTGGAGTTTAACACTACGTCCACAAATTTTTGCAATAAATCTTATATAAAAAACAGTTATTGGTGGGTAAAAAATAATAACGTATTGGGACTAAATTAGATTTGTTGTGAATGTAGTATTACTTTTATTTTTTTGAACCAAAATTTTTGTAATTTTAAATTAGGGTGTTCAACATTTTTTTAGGGTGGTCACAATAAGTTAGTTTAGCATATAATTTTTTTGGCAAGTGTATATATATATATATATATATATATAAAGGTATATTTACATTATTGTAATAGATCAATAGTTAATGATGTAAATTACTTTTTTTTTTTTTTTTGAGAACCCATTAATGATGTAAATTACGAGTCGCAAAAGTTAAGTGAAAATGTGAGAAAGCATATCATACGGAGTACATTAAAATCGTTGTAATAATATTTAGATGATGTAAAAATTGGTTCTCTTTCATTAAAAAAAAAAAAGAGAAAGTAAGAAGTGGTTCTCACACTTACATATAAGGGGAAATAAGTGGGGGAAAAAAATTAAGACTACTCTCCATAATTGCATAAAATTCGTTTAAAAAGTAAACTAAACATTATGAATTTAGTGGGTTTGGAAATACAATTTTACACTCCATCCAAATTAAAAATTTGCAAACCTCCTTTAAAATTTATTGAAAGACACATCAAACCTCCTTTAGCATAAACAAATACTATCAATTAATCAAATATAAGCGGGTTAAGTACAACTCCAACAAAGAACACGGCCCTGGATATCTCCTCTAATCAGGAATATGAACGGATGGTCTGCCACAAAACTTGGAGGCGGAGGAGGTTGATATTGTGAACAACCACATACTAGAAAGCCAAAAGTCAAAGCTGTAGCCTCAGTTCCTTCCTCATTAACTTCAATAAAAGACTGGTGTAATATTGTGGAAAGAAAAACTTTGTCACTTTCAAGAGAATCAACCATTCCTGTGAAGTCCCCAACCATCTTAAAAGGCAAGGTCAATCCTATATTTTGCATGATTCTTGAAGCATCAAATCCCACTACAACAAAATGTACTTTTAGTGACGAAAATTAGTGAGGAAATTTTTTTCGTCACTAAAAATATAGCTTTAGTGACGAAATATGCATTTCGTCACTAATAATGAAAAAAATTTTAACATTTAGTGACGAAAAATAAATTTCGTCACTATTGTGATCTGAAAAATAGGCGCCAGAGGAGGGAAACTTTGGCGCGATTTTAATTAATCTATAGTGACGAAATATTTCGTCACTAAAAGTTGAAATTTTTAGTGACGAAATATTTCGTCACTATAGGCTTTGCAGTTACATGTTTTTAGTGACGAAATCACAATTCGTCACTAAAAGTATGCTTTAGTGACGAAATATGAATTTCGTCTCTAAAACCCTTAACAAAGTCTTGGTTCTATAGTGACGAAACTGACATTCGTCACTAAAAACATAAGAACCTGACATCTTTAGCGACGACAAAGTTAGCATTAGTGACAGAAAAATTTCGTCGCTAAAGACTAAGGAAATTAAGTCACTTTTCCATAAGAAAAAAACAAACCTGACTCTATACCAAAAGAAAGTAAGTATCTCCAAGGCTTGCTCGCTACCCAGTAAGTTCAAAACTTAAAGAAAGTTCAGTGCACTTGTTGAAAAAAGTGGTAAGTTGCCAGTACGTATAGCTGCAGAATATGATGCTCCTGTTGGGAAGAATGCATGTAAGCTTGTTAATCAAATTGGCTTACAAGTGCGAAGTAATTTGTCCAGTTACAACGTAAAAAATTGGAAAAATGTTGATGCTGCTACTAAAGATGTGGTGCTTCAAAATATTGCGGTAAATTTACATTGATAACGTCTAACTTGTCTTTGTTGTAACTAAGCATATTAAATTCAAATAATAGTATTTTTATAATACATATACACTTCATTTTACAGGATCAGTTTGAGCTACAAGGGGATTCCAACTTGGTAACGAAAACATTAAATACAAAATGTGGAAGATTATTGAGTTCCAGCTCTCACAAGTTGCATCAAGCTTATAAAAAGCTCGTACAATCTCATGGTGCTGACTATGCAAGAAGCCACCCGCCAAAGAATGCCAAACTTGAGCTGTGGACTGAACTCATTGATAGGAGATGGACCAATGAGGATTGGCTGGTAAATTATTTATACATATATTGTTATTATTCAATGTTTACTATATTATGTTGTAAACTAATTAGATTAATACTTAGATAAAGTAAATGTATACTGTTTTATTCATGATCTAATAAATATCTTGAATGTTGTTTACTAGAAAAAATCAAAAAAGAACTCTGAAAATAGAAAGAAAACTTCAGGCAAACATAGATGCGGGACAAAGGCACTTGCTGTTAGGGTTGATGAGGAGGTGCATGTTTTTTCATTTTTTTTAAACTTTAGTATATTACATGTTGTGATTAATTAAGTATATCTATCTAACACTTGAATGTTAATTATCAGACAAATAGTAATGATGGTCAAGTTCCTGAATTGGCAAAAATCTTCAAAGATGTTCATTTCAATCAAAATACAAATATGTGGATACACCATGAGGATGAAGCGACATATGTATGTATATCATTCCATCCCTATCATGTTTGTAAAGCTATAACATATGTATTATTAATATTGTGATTGTTTGTCTCTTTCTCTTTTCAAATGATAGGAAAATATTCTCAAAGTGCAAGAGGATCATTGTCAAGATCCTAATGCAATTCCCCTTACACAAGAGGAGATCTCAAACTTGGTTTTTAAGAAGAAGTCCGGTATTGTGAAAGGACTTGGCATGAGACCTTTCTCTTCTTTAGTAACCACCGCCTCATCTAATTCTTCGGTAGAGTATATTCAACGGTTAGAAAATGAGATCATTGAGCTCAAAGAGGCAAGAGCTAAGGACGAAGAGGAGCGAGCTAGGGACCAAGAGGCACGAGCTAAGCAAGAAGAGGTCCAAAAGAATATTATTAACTTTTTAAGGAGGAATGGTTATGATGACGCTCTTACCTATGGGGGTGGTTCAACTTCAAGTTAAAACATGTTTTGGTTAGTACTTTCTTTTAGCAATTGACCCACATTACATGGTGTGACTACTCTTAATGTATTGTTAGAAATGTTTCATATAACATAATTAATGTTTTTATTTAACGATTTTAATGTGGTATTGTTTTTATATTTGTACAGATTTTTTATTGGTGGCTATTTGGAGATTTACTTTTGGCATTACTTGAAGACATATGAGGATATCTTTCGTTATTGTATATGTTGCAAACAATTACATCTTGAGTTATTGTATATGTTGCAAACATATCTTTCGTTATTGTATATGTTGCAAACAATTACATCTTGAGTTATTGTATATGTTGCAAACAATTATTGTATGGAAGAAGTTTGAATTAGATACTTGTTTTATTTTTTACTTGTGGAATGTATGGATCTTTTTTTATAAATGCGCTGTTGAAATAAATGTATTATTCAAATGTGAGGTTTTAGTAATGTAATAACAGGTTTCAGGTTAATATCAAAGTTATGAAAAAAATAAAAACAGAAAATAAGTTTTAGTGACGAAATATTTCGTCACTAAATGTAGCAAAATTTTGTAAGCAAAGGTTTTAGTGACGAAAATTTTCGTCACTATATGTACATGGATTTTCTTAAAAATAGTTTTAGTGACGAACTTTTTCGTCACTATATGTACCCGAAAATAGTTTTAGTGACGAAATTATTCGTCACTAAATATAATTTAATAAATTAAAATGTTTTTAGTGACGAAATATTTTCGTCACTAAATGGTGTTTTTAGTGAGGAAAACATTTAGTGACGAAAGGTTTTCGTCACTAAAAGTTTTTTTACAAAAAATCAAATCGGACTTTTAGTGACGAAATTTTTCGTCACCAAGACTTTTAGTGACGGGGTTTTAGCAACGAAATGAGTTTCGTCACTAAAAGTCCGATTTCGTCACTAAAGGTTCTTAGTGACGAAAAACTGGACTTTTAGTGACGAATTTTTTCGTTACTAAAAATACATTTTGTTGTAGTGTCCATACGAAAACTTAAACTTTGGAATCCACACCTTGGAAAGATTTACTTCTTTTACCTCAAAGCAATCACCCAATAACTCTGGGTTCGAATTGAAATTTTGAACTAGATCTTGTAATCCATCTTTCTTGTCAGGAAGAATGACATACATTGAGAATTGTCTGTTATCTTGTCCTTTTTGATATGGAAATTTAAGAACCTTAAAGTTTTTGAAAGATCCATAAAAGTGTTTCTTCTTTGTGTCTGCGATCATGAAGGGAACCCGAATTGGTTTTCCATGTAGGGGAAAAAATCTTCATGTCGAGTCAATTTCACATTAAAAGCATTTAACCAAACTCCTTTGAAATAAAGTGCATTGGCAAGGATGAGTATTGTATCTTGATTAATACCGCCCTGTGGGAGAAGCTCTTTTATGAGCCATTTTGTCGCACTCTTTGCCCATAAATTCACTTCATTCCTTACTGTCTCCGCCTACAAAAATATTTCAATGTAAAAAAGTATTAATAATCTTTTATCAAAGAGATAAGGTGGCAAACAATAGTTTATATTTGATAGCACCTTGTCGCAGTGATCCTATAGGGAAACTATTGTGCCTTAAAGCACTTAAAAAGGATATTAATGAGAGCCATTTTGATAACACACCATAGGTGAACCTTAGTTCTTTGTGCATTAAAACAAGAGGCCATTTGTGCATTTAGAAGAAGCCACTCTTTTGACACTCGCAAAAAAGAGTTTTAATGTGTGCAAAACTACAATCACGAAAACCTAGAAAGTCTTAGAGATTCAATTCAAGAAAAACTCAACAATCAGTATAATGAAAGTCTCAAAATCTTTTACCACCAAAAAAAAAAAGTCTCAAACTCTACAAATAGTATAATAAAAACTGCAAAACGTATAATAAAAGTCTTTCAAACAGAATCCTAATCTAAGAAAAACTAAGGGTTCTATTGTTTGACAAAGAAAAACCTACAAAATCTTAAAAGTAAATTCAAAGAATCCACAAATAGTATGATACAAAGTCTCAAACTCTACGAACAAAGAAGAAGTTCATACCTGATTAACAAAGTCAAGAGTGTGGGCTTCTGCTTTGAAAACGGTTCTGGCAAACTCCTTGAAAGAGGGCTTGAGAGAGAAAGCTTGATTAGTCCAAAGGGTATTAAGAGAAGCAAGAATTAGTCCTTGATTGTTGTCCTCAGTGGGTGCTACAGCTTCAACCATTTGCATGGACTTGGCTTTGAGATCATTCAAGTCCTTTGCTCCAAGGAACTGCATAAATTGCTCCAAGGTATGACCCCATGAACCAAAAGCCAGCAAATTCAATGCATTGCCCATTGAGATTGGAGACATCACGACATTCTTATTGCACCCCTGGTTGATCTCATTGAGAGCGAGTTGCCAAGCCATGTGCATACCGAGTTCCATCTTTTTCCTTTAGGCTTACACTTCTTTTCCTTCTGAGTCTTGTAAATATTAGGTTACTTTGATGTGTGGGAGTATGTGTGAACTTGTATTAGTATTTATATATAGGTAGAGTTGCGTGATTTTTACAGGCCATTAGTGGCGTTTTTTTTATTCAGACTGATAACTCATGGCCGTCAGGACTTTTTGTAGCCGACTAATAGTGTTGCAATGGGTAAAAAATCCAGTTCTACTTGGTTATGGATTAGTGCACAGGAAGCCCACTAGCAGACTTTGCCTAATAGAAATATGTTATTATTTGGGCCTTGCTTAATTGTATTTGCTGTGAGAACGGGTTAGCCTCATAGGAGAAATAGTGCGACAATATTATAGTCAATGGTATATTTGGGGCTTGGTATGGTTTATGTCTGTGCACCACTATTGTAACGTCGACATGGATTTAGATTCGGTCCAATAATGCACCATGCAATTACCTTTTGTTGTGAGATATAAAAAATAACATGGTAAAAAAATTTATGACCACATACTTTTAAATATATATATATATATTTTTTTATTATCTTAACTTTTACATCCCACAATTGAGTGGTTATCAATATGCTATTGCACAAAATCTAAATCCTCAACATCATACGGCTTAAAGGGGAAAAAAAAAAAAAACTGGCAAAAGAGAATGAGAGAATGTAAACATGTTAGCTCGGTTTCAATTCCTGATTATACACTCTGCACCTTTTTGATAGAGTTATTAGTGTGTGTGTGTATATATATATATATATATATATATATATATATAATATGTAATTTTTTTGCGGGGATTTTTCAACAAAGTTTAGAAAGGATAGTAGCTTTCTATTTCTTAATCAGAAGGGATGCCTTGTACATTGATTATAGGGTACCCTAGGAAAACAAAGGTCTTTAAATACTTTGGGGTAGTTTTTTTTTTTTTAAATTTATTTTATTAATAAAGGGTGATATTAGGGTTTCTTCCACCAAATGCATGCGCCCTGAGTATATGCACACATGTTTTATGACTGCAAACACAACCCTATACGAGAACTACTATTTTTGTTTCCAACCTAAGTTTCCTTGATCCATATATGATTGTTTTGGCTCGCTAATGGTGATCTTTCAATTCTAGAAGTAGGAAGCTATTTTGTCATTATAGCTTTGGGGACCTAAGTAGTACAAAACAAGGTGTATGTTAGAGTCATAGCTTTTATGTAATTGACTAATCCTTTAACAAAACACATTTTACTTGTAATTGGGTAAATTTAAGTTGGGTTTAATATATCAAGAAGTATGTTCTTCAAACATATCAAGTCGGCAGATACTGCTATCGAAGTTTAATGGAGAAGCTTGACACAAGCTCAATCTATCGAGATCTAAGATTTTAAAATTTTTAGATCTGAAATTCGGCCCATGATAACTTGGATGATTAGGGTTTCTCTTCTTATAACTCTAGTCATATATAGGGCTTATTCTAAAAGTCATCATACATGAAAACAAAGGCTTAAATCTCGTACATTCTGTAAGAAGCTACTGCATTTTGTGCATCTTAAGATTTTGTAACTAAGTGCTTCTTAATCTTCATCGTTAATGAAGTGAAGAACTTTGCAGTCAACAACAATTAATTAAGTTACTGGAGTTAGTCACGTACTGGGATTCGTGCAAAAGAATTAGTCACAAATTGGAGATTTGTGCAACAAATGAAAGAAAACTACTACAATATCAAGTTCAATTGGGTATTGAAGCGAAGGTTCAACTGTATGTTGGTACTTTTGAGATAGGCTATGGTAGTGGTAAGATTCTTCATACTTGTAATTGCTTGATCATTGATTAGTGGATTCTTAGGAGTAATGACCTTAAATTCACATAGTGTGGTTTTTGCCTTGTGAGAGGTTTTCTCCATTTGCCAACAAATCATCGTGTTAATTTATTTTTTACTGCATTTAGTTTATTTGGTGATTTGTTGGTTCCTTCACGATGTGTATGTATTTGATCTAACCAATTAACTTGGGTAATTGAATTAATTAACCAGGATCAATTTATCTTAACCCAACAGTGTAGACATAAGGCGTATTAAGTGTGGGATTCATGTAGTTACTACACTATGAATGCTAGAATACTATTTACGCCACCTAAGTGTGTGATCGCTTCTAAATTTGTTCCTTAACTATAATGCCAATGTGTTAGTCCGTCAAAATTTATTAGAATCTTGCTATGAAACACCTCTAAAATCTCTCTTTGAACACAAAAGTAGAAGAAATGATGCTCTTTTTAGGTGAGTTAACAATGAAAATGTGACAAAACATAACATGAGGGGTACATTAACATTGTTGTAATAGTCGATAATGTAAACTAAAGTCTTAAAAGTTAGTTGGATGATTTAGAAGTGACTCTAAAATTTAAGGGTGTAAGTACAATTTAGTTGACATTGAAAAATCAACAATCCCATTCCTGCAAGGCTTTTTTTTTTTTAGAATATTAAGTATTTGTAACACACACACAGAAAGAGGGGAGAGCCTAACTTACAATATTTCTTTTGAGAATACTAAATATTCTTGGAAGCTAGTTGCAAAAGAAGAGAACCATAATCTTCTAGCTATCATTATCTTGTTTCAATTTTAATTATATAACCAACCGTCAAAATTAATAATTTATTCTTCACTTACAATTACCACTCATTGTTTGTCTAGCAATGTTCTTCAAGGGCAGCAGTTATTTACATTTCAAATGGCACGGGAGCCCACACCATTTGATGAATGAAGCGTATGTTCTCAAAGATATAACCAACCAAATATATAAACAATTAAACACAAGAAAAATAAGCACTTTTTTTTTTTTGCTAAATGAAAAAGAAGCACACAATTTGATTTAGGTTCTGTTTTTCCCTCACCTAATTATACTGATCTTAATGAAATATTTTATTTAAAGAACCTTTTCGGCATTTGAGAAAAAGAAAAATCTTTCATTTAATTGCAATTGAAAATTAACGGTTAATATTTAAATGCTGCTAATGAATTTAAATTTATTTCATAAATCTATTTTTGTTCTCACAAATCATATAATTAATCTTACAAATAAATCTCATTCTTATAGAGGTTTAATTCTAAAGCTCTATTAATATAAAAATTAGAAATACCACGTAGTATAAAAAGACTAAAAAATCAATAAGTTAGGAATAATTAATTTTAATAAATTATTTTTAAAAAAATTTAATTTCGACTTTTAAAGTCTAAATTTTTTTTTTTTATATACATGACAGCAATTAGAGTGATAAAATTGGGCACAACTTGCGAACCTGATATAACACGACACGAAATTAGAAAATTATGGGTTGAGATTTAACAGGTTTGTGTTATATTCAGGTTGACACAGCTGACCTGCTTAATAAATAGGTTGGGTTAGTGTTGAACACATGAACCTGTTTGACTCGTTTAATTAAATGACATTTTACCAATATTCTCATATAAACTTATTAGTTGTTGTGATTTATTTTCTTTGATATATTATGATTGATTATTTGTGATATTGGGATATGCTTTACTTTTAAATGATTATTTGTGATACAGTTACTTGTTAGTTTTGAATTTTATATTAAAAATATTTATTTATTTATTTTTTCTTAATTTTATTTTTCATTTTGATAAAATTTGATAAATAGGTCGACATGACTGACTCATTTAATAAATGTGTTGTGTTACGGTTGAGGAATCTTGACCTGTTACATGTCAAGTTAGTGTTGACTTATATAATCGATTATTCATAAGTTTACACAATACGAATCTAACACGCGAACGCAAATTGCCACCCTCATCAACATTTCAAAGCTCTTTACGACGACAAAGGCATGGTGCAATTTTCTTTAGGAATGACAATGGGTCGGGTTCGGACCGGGTTATTTAATACGCATGACCCGGACTCTGCCCGCTTATTAAACGTTTTTTTTTTTTTTTTTTTTTTTTTTTTTTTTTTTTTTTTTTTTTTTTTGGGCCCAAACCTGCCCCGTCAGGCCATGCCACTTCAGGGCCCATTTCGTTGCCCAATAAAAAAAAAATATTTGCCTGATACTGATTTTCTCAATAACCAAACAGTAGGGGACACTCAAGAAAATCGAGATCTAAACAGATCAGAAAACCTTTTTTTGTCATTACAAAATTTTCCTACATCAAAAGTAAAAACAAGAATTAACATATAGACCTACAAAATCAAATCAAACAAGCCGATCCTATTCAACAAAAATAACACTTAAACTAGAAAATACAAATTTGATTCTTTGAACAAAATGAATGATTTTCATTGCAAAATCTTGAGTTCACAACGAGGTGAGAAAGATGAGAGAGTTGTGGCCTTGTGAGGTTGAGGAGGGTCTGGCAAGGTGAGGTCTGTGAGGAGAGGTGCTTGGTCTCTTGAGGTGCTTGTCGGTGAGATCGCTTGAGGGGGCGCTTGTTTGCGAGGTTGCTTGAGGGAGAGCGATGACACTGACAGAGCTTGGGACAACGACGAGAGTTGGACCGGCAATGAGAGGTTCGGTAGTTAGCCGAAGGTGAGATTGAGAGTGAGTGAGATTGTGATTTGAGAGTGTGTGAGTGAGTTTGTGTGAGCTAAAGAGTGGAGATGAGAGATGAGCTGCTGTGAGTTGAAATGAAGTGAGGAGTAGAAATTTAGGGTTTATAATAATAATAATAATAATATATATATATGAGGGTATTTTAGTAAAAATACGGACCTGACTTGGACCCGATTCGGGGTTTTTTTTTAAAATGCAAATCCGACTCTATTCTTTATCAGGCCAGATAAAACTTAGCCCATTAGAGTCGAACCGAGCCAAGTAGCTGCGGGGAGGGCAAAAATTGTCATTCCTAATTTTCTTAAGCAAGTCGAAGCCAGACCTTGTTCTCGATCCTTGTTCTTGCACTATAATATAGAAGGTCAAAAGAATTCACTGACTTAGCAGACACCTAAGAAAAGATTCTAATAATCAAGGGTGTTTTCGTAATTATGCATAGCATGGCCAATATTTTTCATCTTTATCTCCTCCCTGAGTCCCTGTACCAATTTCTCATATTCTTGGATCGTTCCTCACTCTCACAGACAGACACAATTCTGAGTAAAAAAAAAAGCGACTTTTGCAAACAGCAGACAATGACTTCACACCATGCCCATGACCATCATCATCATCACGACCATGACCATGGCCATCAACACCACCATCATGATCATGACCATGATCATACTCATGGGGATTCAACAACAAAGTCATGGGTTGGCCCTGATGGGAAGGTGTACCATAGCCATGATGGGCTGGCACCACGCTCACACGAACCCATATACTCCCCAGGCTACTTCAGCAGAAGAGCTCCACCACTTCTCACAAGGGATTTCAATGAAAGAGCTTTCACTGTTGGCATTGGTGGCCCTGTTGGTACTGGGTATCTTCTATTTCCCATTTTAACTATTCTATTTTGTTGCTTGCTTCACATTACCACGAAAACTTACACCCATCTATTTTTTTTTTTTCTCCTTAAAAAAAAAAAAACTGAGAAATGATTGATTATAATACTAGTTTATGAACTGCTAATTTTTAGGTTCCTTTAAGTTCATGTCTATTATTGAGATTCAAATTCTTATGGGTTGCTGGGTAGCGTTATTTGGTGTTTGTTGGTTTAAGCAGTGAACTTGGTAACTCATTTATTTTTATGAGTTCTTCCTCGATTAATTAGAAAGGGCTGTGATCTTGTCCCTCATCATTCTTTCTGGATAAGTTCAAATGTTTGAGAAGTGTGGCATTCACAATGAAATCAAATACTAACATTGTTTTTGTTAGTCTATTCTATGAACCTATTTATCATTCTTTTTGGATAAGTTCAAAAGTTTGAGAGGCATTCACAATGAAATCAAATGATAGCATTGTAGTTGGTAGTTTATTCCATGGACCGATTTATTTGAGTCATTTTCATTATTATAGTGAATATTTCTTTCAGGCTTCAATGTCTTTTGACACTTGATGATGTGCACTTGTATACAATTTTGAGCTTTGGTTGTTTCTTCCTATCATTGTTTTTGACATATTTGCCTTGTTAAGTATCATTCTATTGAAATGTGAATATGGATGATTAAGAGGGAAAAAATAGAGATGTATGATTTTTGATGCCTTAATATAGGATTTTTCATTCCTCCAGCCCTTCATTCAAACTTCATGGCTTGATTCCCCTTTTAATTCAATCTATATATTGTGCATTGCTAGCCTGTTAAACTCAATGAACAGGTAATGATGGAGTTCTCTTTCATGCATATAGGAAAACAGCTTTAATGCTAGCTCTCTGTAAATTCTTGCGAGACAAGTACAGTCTTGCTGCAGTAAGTAGAATTTCTAAAAGCTTTGATTTCTTTTTCTCAATTATGATTTATTCCTTCAGTGTTAATGAATTTATAGATTTGGAATTGATGATTTCCGCTCACATTTGAGCTATTTAAAAGATCATCAAACAGAAATGCAGCTTTTCTAAGGACAAATTTAGCACTTTGCTGAACATAACCAAACCAATCAACAGCTAATCCTTAGTGAAGATTAAGAAAGAGAGAGGGACAAAAGAAAAAAGAAAAAACAAGTGTCACCTTCACTATTTTAAACTGAATAATTGCTTGACAGTATTTGCAAAATTCCAGTCCCAAGGGTGTGAAGCTTTTCTTGAACCTTGCAGGGTAGTTGATGTTTGTAAAAACCTTGAAGCCTATGTGGATCATTTGCCTGAGGAAAGGCTATATAATAGTATATATACATAAGATAAATTGTAACAATGAGGCTTAACCTAGAGCTCCATGTCTTGAAGTTATAGATAGACATACAGCTCATTCAAAAGAAATCTGCATTATTTTTAGTGGTTCACCGTTCACCTCAGATTGACCAAATCTCATTTCCCTTCATTACTTCCAGACGCATTCATAAACATACATTTCATACTGTGTACCTATGTTTAAGAATTTTATTCTTGTATATATGAATATATTTTCTTATCCCAAAAATGAATCTTGATTTATTTACACTCTTTCTAGCTTATTATTTGTAGATTTGCACTTCCCTCTTAGTTAGTCAAGCATGGATGCTAAGTATTTAACATATTCTCAACTCATTCAGTATCTTGTTTTGAATTATTTAACATGACTGTGCCCAAAACAATATATAACCAGTTGTTTAAATTATATTATAGACTCAATATTGAAGCATGAAGTGGAAGCAAGATCTTAGATTGCTAGGGTAGATTTTACTTACTTAGCATATCATCTCACTAACCTTGCTTAATTTTTTTTAAACAGTGTATTATTTTAAATTACTTGGTTGCTATTTTTTTGTAGATCTCAAGCACCCGTAAAATACAATTTTCTACCAGTTTTCTGTTTTAACATGGCAAGAAGTGCATTAAAATGTTTCTTTAATAAAAAAGTCCAATCCATTTTGCTTGTTCGATATCAAAGGCTATCAATTTGATGGCCAGTTCAGTGTAACTGTGTAATAACTGGCAATGGAGAGCCTTGCAAGAGGTACCATCCTGATCCGAAGGAGGTGGTGGGGAAGCTGCTGCCGTCTGGTTCAACAGACCATGGAAAAGCTGCTTGCTGACTCCAAGAGAAATACAACTTCCTTTTGAAAATAACCTTATTATTCATACAAAATGATGGATGGTCTAATATAGGAACTTCATATACCTGGGAATATATATACCATTGAGCCCATGCTAGACCCTTTGCATGTTCTGTGCACACAACCAGTCAACATGTTTTAATAATTTGAAGTGGGATGTTAATAGATGCATTAAAACAGATGGATTAAGAACCATGTAATTATTGCAGGTGACAAATGATATATTCACAAAAGAGGATGGTGAGTTCTTGATGAAAAATGGAGCACTTCTTGAGGAAAGGATTCATGCTGTAGAAATTGGGGGCTGCCCACGTGCTGCTATTCGTGAAGACATCAGCATTAACCTTGGTCCTCTCGAGGAGCTTTCAAACTTATTCAAAGCAGACATACTTCTTTGTGAATCAGGGGGAGGTACTTTCACAAAAATGATTGATGTGGAATATGTTTTATATTAATTGGTTATGAACTGATATGAAGTTGGCACGTCATAAGTTAAATTGGCAATGATGGCCATATTGGAACCACAAAAACAAAATTTGGAGTTGAGTGGCTTAAAAAATTAATTTGGGAATACGCAGTTTAATTAAGATAAAAATGGGCAGTGATGATAAATCTTGGAGTTCTTTATTTTGACATGCAGGGGGCAGGGGGAGGAGTAATAAGAATGGGTCTTACTGGGGAATTAGATATTTCTAAGAAAAAAAAGGTTAGCAGCTTTAAGCACTCTGGATATTCAAAAATAAAAAATAAACGAATAGTTTGTGATCTGTTTGTAGAATGTAGTTACAAAATAAGGATATCATTTATATAATAGATAATATCATGTGACAACTAGTTTTGGCGGTTGGGGTCAGTTGCTCATAGGTTTTACTGGCTAGAGGCGAGTCCAAAGAGCTTTTCTTTAGAAAGGTTACCTGTGTTATCAAAAAAGAATATATTTACAAAATAAATTAGTAACAAAATTGCTCATATCAAATTGTGTGTAAGTGATTCAATAAAAAAAGGTTTTGATATTCACCTGAATTTGTGTTGTTGCAAATAATTTAGCTGCCAACTTCAGCAGAGAACTGGCTGACTATATCATTTATATAATAGATGTATCTGGTGGTGATAAAATTCCTCGCAAAGGTGGTCCTGGAATCACCCAAGCTGATCTCCTAGTATGTGCTTTCTTAATTTCGTAGCTGTTGCTTTTGTTGTGACATGCACCTACTCTGTCAGTGATCAATATTGTCGACCAGTTTTAAATATTAACTACTCAGGTAGTCTGATGAAAATGAGTTGATTCCATTGGATTGCAGGTAATAAACAAGACTGACCTTGCACCAACAGTTGGAGCTGATTTGACTGTTATGGAGCGTGATGCACTTCGAATGCGTGATGGAGGGCCATTTGTCTTTGCTCAGGTTGGGTTGAGTACACATTTTATTTGGTTATCATAAACATTCTATTCAGCATTATTGGTCCCATGAGCTAATGGGAGCACGATTACATTAATCTTGTGTTTCCATAGAATGTGTATAATGTGAAATGTGATTTACAGAAATTAAGAGGGAGACTAATAAAATAGAGGTATGACAAATCAGAATGTGCTCGATGGCATTATTACCTGTCATAGTGCATCTTGACCTGAAAATATGTAAAAATGTGCTTCGTGGCATTGTTTACCTATCATGGCACAATGTCAGAAAACTTTATTATGTTTCATGTACATGATCCTAAGCATGCAATAGAAGAGGCTTATCTCAAATGTGATAAAATAAAAAATAAAACTCACTGGAAAATGCTAGGCAGGAGTTTGAAATGAGCAATTTTCTTTCGACAAATGAGAAGGTCCTTCTATTATATCATTATGTTGGGGTTCTGGACCATTCAAGGATAACTTGTTGGATAGTCATGAGTCTCATGAGTTATGACTTACACAATAGGTTCCCGCCCCACTGATCATCTATGGTGCTGGGAATGTTGCTTCCTCAAATGTCACCCTCTTAGACAGGCAATGTTAATGTAGTCCAAACCTTTATTATCTAACCTCTAGCACAATATATGGACTATAGAAGAGAAAACGTTGTCTTTCTATTTTGAATTTTTGATGCCCTTGTGAAAATGTCAAAATTTGTTTTGTCCATGATGTACGTATGCAGGTGAAACATGGGGTTGGTGTAGAGGAAATCGTGAACCACGTATTACAGGCTTGGGAGCTAGCAACTGGGAAAAAGCGTCATTGAATTGTCTTTCACCTTGTATTTTGTATCTTATGTCACTCTTGTATTGGATGGCTATTTAAATATCCGTGCCTTCATTTTTGCAATAATTTTTGACTTTGTTTTTATGTATTCTTCAAATTTGGATACCCAAGTACTAGTTTGAATTCAGTTGTACTGATCAATTTCTTTGTCTTGGAAGTTATTACAAAGAGGTCTGTTGTTTGGAGAATGGAGGTCTGTTGTTTGCATTCATATCAATCCTAGAAGAGTACTTCTGAAAACGTTCTATAGTATCAGGAAATCAGCAAGTCACGTGGTTTTAAATCTAAAAAAATTAAGTCTGATTGATTCTTCAGCCTATGTGCTAAACGAGTAGGGCAATGATTTGAATGGATTCTAGAGAGATGTGAGGGTTTGTTTCTGCATGTTAGGCTAATTTCCCAAGCATATGAATTATGTGGCTGATTTTGAAACATTTTTGTTATGTGACAACTTTTGAAACTCCAGTCTCTATAAGACTCGAGTTACAATGTGAAGAACTTGAGTGTTGAAACTTGAGTTCCACTAGAAACTTCAAAAAAAACAAAAAAAAAAAACCATCTTATGATTTTCTCCATGGAAAGTGGTCACATAACAAAGCCGAGATAGTAGGTATAAAAAGCTAAGATGTGAGTGAGACCCAGGCTAATTTACATTACAAAAACCATCTAGGCGGTCAAATATATATTTCTTTCCTTTGTTCATCTTCACATGGGTGCCACCCTCCCTAATTCCCTAGGTTAGACAATATCTCCTACCATTGTTCACTGTCCACATATGTGGCTTGTCAGTAATCCACCCTATTTATTAAGGGTAGAAATTTAACCACCAAATTAATGCCTTATCCCTTGCAATCTCTCCCATCTCTACTATAAATACGTATGCAGATTCTCATTGTAAGAGACAAATAGAAACAGAGAAGCACTAAGAGATAGAGAACAAAGATATATATGGCTTAGTTTTGCCTTCTTTCAAACACTAACTACCTATTTATAGACCACAGAACTCTTGTAGTGTCGATCTTGTGAACTTATGGTCTTTTGGTCTACTTTGATAGTTCTGACAATGTTTGACAACTGAGGCAAATTGGTTAACAAGCAAGTGTCTCTTTACTGTTTTCAAGGTCGGTAGCACAATCGCTTTGAACAATATGCAGCCTAGAACTTCATCCCACGTCTAGTGCAATAGTTTTTTCTAGATGGCATGTGTACTCTTTGCAGACCTATAAACCCTTTCTCTTTATGTTTTTAATAAATGTTGAATACTATTAGTCCTATCTGTCTCTTTCTTGATACTATTCTTCATTGATGCTTGCATCTGGGTCACGGTTATCATAATAAAGGTCATTGATTGTAAAATGGTAGTCATCTAGAAGGGGATTGAGTAGCTCTCAAGATTTCACACGTGCGCGCGCACACACACACCCATATATATGATGTGGTGGATGGCTGCTAGAGTAAGCAATTAAAAAATAATTTCACTCTCATATTTCTTTCACTTGTCTTTATATTTCATTGATTTTACAACATAGGCCAATTTATTCTTGTTACAATTTGTACAAGCATATAGGCCCACTAAAACCCATATCTCAAAGCCCACGTATATTAATGCATTTTTTTTATTTGTTATGCGGGCCCACTTTCGCACAAGAAAATTGTTCTTCTAACTCTTTAGCCTCAGGCAGAGAGATTTAAAAAAAAAAAAAAAAAAATTCCCGTTGGCCAGAACCCAGAAGAAGCAGTAGCAGCAAATAAAAAAAATAAAAAAAAAATTATTTCCTTTGATCAGTAACAAAATAGGCAAATACCCATTACAAATTGGGGTTCTATTAAGTTTGAAAAGAAAGGAAAAATGGGGGAGGAGAGTCAGAGGAAGAAGACAACAAGGGTGGTGGAATCGCTGGGATGGCTAACGGAATCGTCGATCATGCCAAAGAAGCAACGGGCCATAGCTGGCGTGGGGCCCTCCTCTATCCTCGAACTTAAGGCTCAACTCTACAAGTCTCAGGACGAGTCCAAGAAAACCAAAGAACTCTCCGGCCCCGACGTCCATTTCCACCGCGCCAAGAAGATCCTCCCCGCTCCCAATCTCTTCTCCGCCAAGAACTCCGGCGTCGATGCTCGCGCTCTCAAGTACCCTCTCTCTCTCTCTTTTAATTAAATAAATAAAAATTAGCAAATTTTTAGGTTTAGGGTTCCGGCTCTTTTTTTGGGTGGTAATGATTTTCTAGGAAGCACGGACACTTCATGTAGGCTGCTGCTGCCGTTTTATGTTACGATTTTTCAGAAATTGCTGGTGTCGCGGTGTCTTGCCCATGTTGTTTGCTAATATTTATAATTATAATCAGACTGGGATTTTGGGATTTTTATAGATTAATTGGCTTTGTATGAACTTATATTATTGATCATTAGGTTTATCAAAGGAGATAATATTTATCTATGCTTGCAGTTTTTGCTTTACATTTATTGGGATGATTGATAGTAAAATAATTGTGAAACATGCTTAACAAATAATGTGTTGTGAAAAATAAACTGGGAATTTATGTGGTTCGGCAATTTGCTTATGACAGAGAAAGTTCCACTGTAAAATAAGGAGATTACAATGGTAGCACAAAGCTACTCTCACAATTCCCAAATCCACATGCAACACAGTGCTGTCTTTTTATGTATAGATATACTGGTTTCATGTTTAGGGCCTAAGTTGAATAATTTTGTTGTATTGGAATCCAGGGACAAACTTGAGCTGAAAGCAGTTAACGACGGATCAGTCAGCTATGCTGCATTAGAGAAGAAGGCCGAATTATATGAGAAGCTAGCGAGGGGAGAGCTGTCTGATGAGGAAGATAAGGAGAAATATTGTGTGGATTTCTTCCGCAAGAATGTTGAGCAGGATGAGTCAGAGCAACCTTGGGACCAAGATGCTTCTTCTGCCACAGTACCGCCCGAAAGTGAAGATGGTGAGAATGATGCTTCTTTTTGGTTTAAGACAAAACCTTTGGGGCTTGGCCGAGTAGCTGCAACACTGGACAATGACGAACACAAGCGTTTTGTTAGGTAAGGGTTTTAATTCTTTCTGGTTCAGTACATAGAGTTTGTTATGTTGAAATACTTGTAGTTATAAATGAGAAACACAAGGTCAAAGAATTTAATTAGCTTGGAAATGGTTGATTGGGGCTGGGGTTTTAACAGTTCAAATCAGTGTAATAAGAATGTATAGTAAAGAGATTATGTGGGTCATTATTCTGATGCAACTTGTTTGTTTGGGTTTCGTTGTGCAAACTAGTCCCTCCATACCAAAATTTTTGTCTGCTCAAGAAAATCCAACCCTTTTTAGGGGACATCATCTAGTGCATTATTTTTAAATAGAATCTTACCAATTTTTAAAATTATTGTTCTTAATTTAAATTCAAACAAACAAATGGAAAATGAATATTGACTTTTAAAATGAAGTCATGGTTAAGAAAGTGATGGGGAATGTAATTGGCAGTTCCCTTTGAACACTTATAAGAGGCGAGGGAAGGCTAGTTTGAGTGCTGAAGCATTAATTTGGGCTGTTTTGCATGATGAAATCTCTCTAGGGACCTTTCTTAGTCTAATTTAATTGAATTTACTCATGCACTTTATTTTACTGTTTATGTAGATTAGAAAGTTGCTGGGATGGTTTTAAGTGAGTTTTCCTGGGTTCTAGAACGGGCTGTTTTAAGGGTGCTTGAGTCTTATTTTATGTTTTGACTCCTTTTTCTATTTGGTTTAGAGGTTCTTAATTATTTTTCTTTATTATTAGGAGTTGAAATATTGCTTGGAAAGGATTATTTAGTCATCCTAGTCTTGCTGGGAAAGGTTCTGGCAATAACCTATCTAAAGTGTGATTGCTTAGGGTTTATCTTTCTTTGTTTCTGGTTCCATTCACTGTGTAACACCAAATTCCCATCAGCTTAATTCAAAATCCAGTTTTTTATTAGTTGGCCCTATCTAAACTCTTAAACACCAGACACTATTCAAGAACCCTTCTAGATCTCATCAAGATTTCTAATTCAGTGTTGAATTTATAAAGATCGTACTATAAAATTGGTTACCCACTAAACTTTCTTTTCTGTGAAAAAGGTTATGAAGATTGTGTTTATTGACTTTTCAAAAGGCATAGGGCAGAGGGAGTATCAATCACTTTGTGACTGTGGACATTTTAATTTACTTGAAACCTTTGTTTTCAACTAAGAGAGAGAGCATTGTTACTGCTATCTCCTAGTGCTTCTTACCATTCGTAACAACTTTGAGTTCTTAAATATTTAGCTCTTATAATTTAGTTCTGGCTATTAGTTTTTATTTTTTTACCTCCCCCTCATTTAAATTGCGTTATTACGATTGATTAGTCTGGATTGACCTAGGTTCAGCAGTTGAACTTCTTTGCTAATTTGGTTGTGGTTGCTGTTGTTTACTCATTTAAATTGCATTATTTTTTCTGACAAGAACTTCATTGCTAAGAACAAGTTGCTTATGGTACAGGGAATTTAGGCAAAATCCAGTCATAAAGCAAAAGGTTTTTTATTTTTGTAAATGGCTAAATGCGCAATCAAGTAGAACATAAATTCTCAATGAAAACAGCTAAGTAATGTTCAGTTGCTAATTGTATATGTTCTTGGGGTTGTTTGATTGTTTCTGGCCTTTGGTGTTTGAACTTTCTGAGTCAAATTGCATCATTTTCTCATTAGAAACTGCTACCTGTGTGTCATATCACTACGGAAAATGATTGTTGTCATTGTGGCTTTCCATAGGGAGGTTCATGAAGAAGTAAATCAAGCAAGAGGAAAGGCTTCTGAGCTTAAATTGCGCAGGCAAGAGCAGGTAGCAACCCGCCGTGAGAAACTGAGACAGGCTTATTTAAAGAAACGGCTAGAGAACCTAAAAGCTGCATCCAATGCAGAACAGACATGATCAGCCCAAGGCTTGTTAGTTGCTATTGACTTAACCAGGTCAAGATGCTTGGTCCTTACATTCATCTCATGGTGAAAAATACTTTGGAGTTCACTTCATCCTTCAATGTATTTTTTTCTCGTTACTTTTTTATTTGTGTACAGTAAGGTTGTTTACAGTACGAATTATATGATAAAGTTCACTTATCTGAATGCACATTGCCGTCCTTTCAGGCTTTTAAACGACCTCTGCCATCCAAAAATAGAAGAAAAATAAAAAGTTAGGTCATTTTTGGTAACTATTTTTGTTTTTATGTTTACATTTACATGTTTTTAAGGAAAAAACAATTATTTATTATTTGTGTTTTCAAAGTGAAAAACACGATTGGTTAGTTAAAAAGAAAAGAAGAGAAAAGAAAAGAACAGTTTCTAAAATGAAAATAACAGAAAATTTGTTTAGTTACTGTTTTTGAAAAGATTATAATTTTTTGGAAGTATTTACGCCATTTTGTCTATTCATTCTAATTCAGAAATATTTTTGCTTCAATGTGTTTAAAATGAATATACCTAGAGCAATTATAAAATTAAATGCTTTGTATGTAGCATTCAACTCATAGCTTGAAACTTTAATCATAACAAAACTTGAACTGTATCAATGGAAGTTTGGTAATTATGTAAGAAAATTAGGCTTTTAAAGGTTATAAAAGATGATTAATGATTAAAGCTTATAATGATCCATTAATAATGCCTATTATTTGCAAGCATCAATCCTGAGTCTTGCAAACATCAATCCTGCGTCGTGCAATATGATCCCGGTCATTGGATCACGTCACTTCTGCTTAGTAGTTCACCATTTTACTAAAAGACTCTCACTCTCACTTATTTAAATTTGTTGACTGACTCAGTTTATTTATAAAAAAAGAAAAGAAAAGAAAAGAGAGTCGTGTAAGTGTAGTTAGAAAAGAGACGCCGTTTAATTTCAAAAGAGAGTAATTGAAATCTCTTCTCTCTCTTGACTACATCTTATCGGCAACATCGTCTTCTCCCTTAATCAAAGTTCTGGAGGGTTTCAAAAGAGAGGTTTTGAGTGTTTGTGCTGCGATTCAAATGAATTCTTTGTTTCCTGTTGGCCAAAAAAGGTTTTATTATAATCAATAGAAAGAGATCAGATCAGATTCACAAATCTTTTATAATCAACAGAAAGAGATCAAAGAAAGATGGTCAAGGAAAAGCCGAATACTAAGATACACGTTTTTAGCTCATTTAATTTTGTTTTTCTTCTTTGCACGTTTACTGCTTATAGATGGTCCATATCACGCATATAAGCTCTAGAATGCTGAAATGCAACATTATAAACTTCGTTTACAGAACACGTGCAACTTAAAGTCCACAGGGGTTAAAAGTGAGATCCAGAAGAGTTAAAATGAAAACTCTAAGCATACCTTCATTAGCCATTTGAGTAAACTCCGAGCCTACCTTCATTGTATATGTAAACTCTGAGCATAGCTTCATTAATCATTTGAGTAAGTATCGGTGCAGTGCAGTAAGGACCAAAAACTGTGTTCTATTTTGACAAAATGAAAAACAAACATCATTTTCACCCTAACCTTAAGTGCCTTTTTCCTTTTTTAAATTTTTATTTATTTTATGATATACTGAGTCAGCAAATATAAATTGGTGGGAGTTTTTTCTAGTGGAATGATGGACCACCAAGCAAAAGTGACGTTGTCTATCATGAGTGTATAATTTCTCTTGTAGTTGCCATAGCTTCAACAATTTAATAAGTTAAGTCTTTTATTTATTTTTTTTTTGGAGAGAATTTTAACTTATAGCATCTGCTCCTGATGATAACTCTTTATTATCAAACCAAGACACCAATCAGTTTTTGGTGTAGGCATGGACTGAACCCTAGATTTCTTATTCAACCATCAAAGATTTTACCAGTTGAGTTAACTAGAACTCACAAATGAATAATAAGTTAAGTCAATAGTGTGTGATCGCTCTCCCTAATTATTTCTATATTCGTTGTCAACGATAATTATCTCTTATTATTAACTCAAACAGAAATCAAACCAAAATTATAGGAGGGAGAGAGACTACTTGTGTTGGAGAACTAAAAAATACAACACCAATACGTATTAACCCAAAATAGAGTTTTCAAAAACACATCGATTCATCAACCAAAAGTAGAGTTACAAGGAAGAATATAAAATAAAGAGAGAAAACAATCACTTTTTCAAGAGAGAAAATGACAAAGCATAAAATATTTATAGAAAATAAGATGAGAATAAAAAGAATAAAAATAAAATAGTAATAAATACCAAATTATTCAAGTCATGCTTTATAATAGAATAACATTATATTTCTTATATACTATCTTTATTAGGGGTGTGCAGCCAATACGCCAAAACCAACCCGACCCGACCCGACCTGACCCAACCCAACTCGCTAGGTTGGGTCAGTTTTTAGGCCTTAGTGAGTTGGGTTGGGTTACAAAAATTTTTTTGATAGCGGGTCGGGTTGGGTTTGGACCATAAAATTTCAAACCCACTAAACCCAACCCGACCCACCCATATATTTAATATATATATATATATATATTTAAAATATATTATATAATTAATAAATTTTTTAAAATAACCAGCTCTTCTTATCCTATATAAAATCCAATTAGTTCACATAAACCCCTAGTAAATTACTATTGCTGTTCAGTCGTTAGTGTTGTTTGCATTTAAGAAGTTACATTAATACTAATTTTTGGGTTTTTTTTTTAAAAATATATTTATATTTATATATCTTTTTCTACTCAATTTAATAATAATTATAATAAAAATTTGTCCAACCCATGGGTTTTATTCGACCCAACCCAACTTATGTGGGTTGGGTTGGGTCAAAAAATTCCCTTAACCTGACCTAACTTGACTCATGTACACTCCTAATCTTTATAATTCAATAAGATAACATTTATGAAATAAAAAAAAAAAAGATAAATTAAAGATACAAAACTAAACCACATCAACCTAAAGTAGATATGTAAGAAAAATAATAAAATCCACTAAAAATGAAAAAAAGAAAAAAAAAACAAGAAAGAGAGGGAGGGAGAAATAACCTTTTGTGTGTGGAAAACTATGCATATAATGAGAGAAGTGAATTGCAAATTTCTAGTAAGAAGATAGGAATAAGAAGAGCAAAAAATAAAAGGAAGATAAAAGGATAGATGAAGAGTGATATTAAGGTAGATAGTTGTGAGGATATGAAAAGGTTAAAGAGAGGGGAAAGATTTGAAGAATGTGTAAAACTAAGTAGGAAAATTAATGATAGAAAGATGATGAGTTGATAGAGAGAGAAGGTGATTTATATTATAGAGAATTTGTGAAGTGGAAAAAAAAAAAAAAAGAGAGGGTGAATTGCAAATTACATTTCTAAAGTTTGGGAGTGATTGGATTTTACATCCTGAAGTTTCAAAATTTAGATTTTACTCCCTAACGCTTGAGGTTGTTTGGATTTTACACTCTGATATTTCAGAATTTGGATTTTAGTCTTATATTTTAGGGGTGTTTGGATTTTACCCCCTAAAGTTTGTGAGTGGTTGGATTTTACACCCCAAAATTATGAAAGTTTAGGGTGTAAAATCCAAATACCCTCAAACTTTAAGAGGTAAAATCCAAACATCCCAAACTTTAGGAGGTAAAATCCAAATTCTAAAATTTCAATGTATAAAATCTAATCACTCTTAAACTTTAAGGTTGCAATTTGCAATTTACCAAAAAAAAGTTGTGACATGACAATAATGTGACTCAACTAGAGCGTAGTAGTAATAATAAATGTTATGTTTTAGCTTTTAGATATATATATATATATATATATATATATATAGAAAGATAGATAGATATAAATTATTCTATAATTTTTAAATTTTTTATTAAATAATAATAATAATAATGAAATTTGTCTACTTAAATTATTAAATATTCATTTTTTTTTTCTGATATAAGATAGAAATTCTATTATAGTATAATCTAAGTGTATATCTGTGTGAAACTCATTTCTGGAGACTTAAACCTCAGTCCTTACCTCCCAAACCACACAACATTTATACTTGTGGAGTGACCACTGCATTAAGGGTGTGCAGTGGTATAAAATAACCCTTTCAATAGCCCACCAAATAGCTTAGGCAATATCTTCAATAATATGGCAACATCTCAAAAGAGATGTAAAATATCTAACATTCTTTTTTTTTTTGTTTTTTTGATGAGCTATATCTAACATTCTTTTTAGTTTGTCGAGAGTTTTGCAGTTGAATTTATTAGCACCTTTTAGGGGGGAAGGTGAGAGAATGTGAGGGAAAATTAGAATTTCCTTTATTTGATTTGAGTGGAAGGGAAGGGGAGAAAAAAATGAAAATAATTATTTCTCCCAAATCTTTAAGCTCTATTGCCACGCATAAGCAATTTCCCATAATATAGTACTTCTATACTCTTCAATACTATTCTAGTCTGTTAACAATTTTTTTTCTAACAATTTAACATTACAAAAACCCTCTTCAATTTAAGCAAAACAGTCCGAAAGGGAAGAAAAAGAGATGAAAAATAAAAAGTAGATTCAACATAAAAAATTGTCAGAAGTGGGATTTGAACCCACGCCCTCGTTAGAGGACCAGAACTTGAGTCTGGCGCCTTAGACCACTCGGCCATCCTGACAGATGTTAACTACGGCAAAGAACAATTTATAAAAAGAATAATCTAATTCATAACCAAAATATAAAAATCGACTCCGCTGGGGATCGAACCCAGAATCTCTGGTTCCGTAGACCAGCGCCTTATCCATTGGGCCACGGAGTCCTTGTTGCTTCAAAAGATCAAATATATCTATTACATTCAAGAACTGTACGCAGATTCCACCCAAAATTATTTTTTTAATAACTATTTATTGATTGATCATAAATATAGTCCACCGAAAGTAGTTAAATAATTATAGCCTCTTAGAAGTGTTATTAAACCCGGCCGGTTGGATTGGTAACTTAGTGACCGGCCCGGTGCATAGATTGGGTTGGGTGATTAATTGGATAGGATCGAAGAGTATATAACTCAATGTGTTTTAAGCAGCCCGTGTGACCTAATTAAGTTTGTGAATCGTGTAAAATTACATTAATAGATTTACTTTATTGACTCGTTTATTGTTTAAATGTGTGTTAATATGGTAATTTAAATAAAGAAAAAACCTAAAGAAATCTAAAAAAAAAAAAAAAAACTTTGTTCTATACGGATTCATACTATTGTACATGACCATCACTTTTCTGTTTTCATAGTTCTCAAACCTACGACTACAAGGCTGCTACTGTGCATCAATATTCTATGCTTTGAAGTTTGAACAAATTAGCACTTAGCCACCAATTAGCACGTAAGTACATATGACTCTATGTACCAATTATCTTCTTTTGTTTAGTTTTTTTTTTTATTTTTTTTTTTAATACTCTATTTGTTGATTGCTTTTAAGTTTAAGTATCTTTTATTAATTTTTTTTTATTTTTTATTTTTTGTGTACACTCAACTGTGTGAGTGGAGGAGGTATACCATGCATTCGGTGTTTTTATCCCTCCTCTCATATGGAGGTGGACTCCATACCCTCAATGTGAGGAGGAGGAAACATCCACCGAATACATGGTGTATTTTCTCCTATGAAGTTGTGACACTGTGACCATTGTTTCTTCTTTAAGCTTTGAGATTTGCCTCTTATTTATTTATTTATATATATATATATATATTTAATATATATAATTGTTAGACAAGTAAAAAGATTTTATTTAGCAAAGGCTTTGTTACAATCCTATGATATTCGTTTATTTTCCTTGTGAATTTTATATAATTTCTAATGTTATTGCTTATGAAATATTGATTTTGAATTATAATGGCGAGTTTAATGTAGGCATATGCCTTTTTTTTTATTAAAATTTACATATTTATGTTATGATTTCTCTCTCTCTCTCTCTCTCTCTCTCTCTCTCACACACACACACACACACACACATATATATATATATAATTTTAAAAATATTTTTATTTGACCCTACAGTTTGATCAATGACCCACTGGTTGAATCAGTAACCTAGTGATTGAGTAATCACATAGACTAGGTCAATGTCCGGTTTGGGTTTAATAACTATGCTCTTAGTGCATGCTCAAAGAGTTAAAGATTTTTCTATTTATATTGTAATTCGGTGTTAATACGTTTTTCAATTACCGAAAATACTTAGGTACGATGAAATGTAGCACAAATGAATTAACATTTTCACAAACACATAAATCTCATCACACTTCTAAATAATTCAATGATTGAAAAATGCATCAATCCCATATTAGAATAAATAGATAGCATTGAGATTAGGGATGGCTATGTAATATATTATAAGCTTGTTTAAAAAATTCTATATACTACTTTCGTGTTCGTGTGTTCTAATAAGTATTACTGTTTCTTTAAAAAAAAAAAAATAGGGATGTTTATTTCACATTGGTTGTGTGTGTTAGAGTTTTAGTTCTTATAACCTTAGGTTAATATTACAAAAGTTAGGCTCTTTTGTAGTAGTATTCTGGGTATGTAATATATTATAAGTCTGTTTATAAAACTCGTTCTAATAAGAAAGGGATTTTTTTTTGTTGAGAACCAAAAGAAAGAGATGTTGTTCAACTTCAACAATCTGATTATAATAATTTCTTAATCGAATAACCTACTGAGCATTTGGACCTAACATTTACAACAACAATAATTTTGTGTCATTATTATTTTTATAATAATAATTTTGGACCTAACATTTACACATTTACAACGATAATAACAATAGAGATTTGTGTGGGGTGATATATGTTTGGCTAATATAAAGCTAATTTCTATTCCTCTTTGTTAAATCTAATCTAATATTTCTTCTCTCAAAAAAAAAAAAGATCTAATATATATGGCTTTTTTTTTTAAATACTAGAAAGGATTTCGTAAACAACAACATACAACAAAATTGCAGGCAAGCTAGAGTCCCCAATCCCCATCAAGAACATCAAAAATAGGCTGGGGATATGTTGCTAAATGCACATGGCCTGCATAATTACGTGAGAAAGCCCACTTGGCATGACTCATGAGCATGGGCTGCACCATCTGCTTCCCTCCTATAGCTCCAACAAAACTAATAGAAGGCATAAAACATTGTTTTTAATTAGGGTCCGGGGGCAATGCACCCCGGGAAAAAAATTCTTGGCCCATTGTGAATCCGGTTTTTTTTTTTTTTTGGTATAAAACATTGTTTTTAATTAGGGTTTCCGGGTGTAGTCGGCTTTGAGGTGGAAAAGGTGTCTATAGTCGCAATTTGTATTTTCCCTAATAATAGTGAAATCTTTGCAACTCCGTGGACGTAGGTAAATTGCCGAACCACGTAAATACTGTCTTGTGCGTGTGATTATTTTTCTTTGGCATGTGTTTTCTCTATATTTTGTTTCTCACAGATTTAGGAATTCGTGAAAATTCCCTACAATATATATTGGATTCCACTTCAATCTCGCAAAGAGGGCACAAGGTTTCTACACTCCGCAATAATGGATTCCTCTTCAATCCCACTTTCTCTATATTTGTTTGTCCTTTGCCAAGAAGCTCTTTCTAGGATTATAAATAGAGCAATGTCATTGAGAAGAATTAAGGGAGTAGAGGTTAGTAGGGGCAGCGCTGAAATTTCCAATTTGATGTATGCTGACGACGTTGTATTATTCTATAAAGCATCTGTAAGGGAGGTCTTAGAGAAGTATTGTGAATGGTCGGGACAAGCAATAAACGAGGAAATACAGGGTAGAAGCAAGGATCAGCTGGGAAAAGAATTATGGCACTTATAAACTGGGATAGCCTATGCCAGCCAAAGAAACATGGTGTCCTGGTGTTCAGAAGATTTTTCAGAATGTCAACTTATCCATGCTTGAAAAACTAGGTTGGATTTTCCTTACTGAGCAGGATAAACTTTGGCCCCAAGTAATTAGAAGCAAATACAGGGTATGAAGGGATTGGCTTCGAAAACCACCACCTTCAAATTGTTTTCCTGATTGGAAAGGAATTGAAAAGTCCAAATTAGGTTTACAAAAAGGGGTTTGCTTTACTGTGGGGAATGAATGGGAAGAGTATTAATGTGTGAATGGGTCCTGTGGCTTCAAGGATATTTGTTCCTAATCCAAGAGAAGAGGCTCAACAATTAAATTTTTTAAGAGTTGCAGACTTGTTTGATGAAACAGAGAGAGAGTGTGTGTGATGTTCAAAAATTACAAACTCTTTTTGACGACGAATTCATAAATGCAATTTTGAAGATTCCCATCCCTATATCCCAGAGAAAAGACAGACTTGTGTGGGTGCATGAAAAAAGAGGCACCTTTACAGTGAAGTCAGCTTATGGTGTGAACCAAGGGCCCCTGTTTAATGAATCTCATATGAACATTTGGAAAGCTGTAATAGCATAAACAACTCTTCTATAAAACAGACTAAGGTCTGTACTATGAAGTTTTTAAACAAATGATACGTTCACGGTTCACCCATAAAGTGGGTCTCAATGCTTCCATTAAGCGTGTTATAACTTATAAACACGCATGTCCATGCCATCCTCAGTGGAGCATATGCATTTGACCTTGCAACTGAGAAAGCGAGAGGCCTTGTCAATGGAGAGCGAAGTATTGCTAGCTCTACCCCCCAAATTCTTCACCTCTAACATAATTTGACAGATTCTCTTCTCTTATATATAGCCATATATAATATTTACATCAAATTAGTCTTTAATTTATATTAGAAAAAGTTCGTATCCAGTCATTTGTAAAATATGAACTATCTTTTAATTATTACTGATTAGGATTAATATTCTTTAAACAGTTTAGTTCAATAATTTTCGTTAAATAAATTAGATGTAGTTTTTTTTTTTTTTGAGAAACAATTAGATGTAGTTAGAGTATATTAATAGTTAAAAAAATCATGAAATATATAATAAATTAAATATTTTAAATAATTAAAATTATAAACTTCACTTTATATATGTTTAAACATATTTTTCATAGATGAGTAATGCAATAAGGATCTGTAAATCCTAACCACGTAATTAATCCACAATTGTCCTTTCTCTTAAACCAAAAAATAATATCAACATGGTCTTCACATCTCTAATTTTCCAAACACAAAATTATAATAAAATTTTGTTTTTTGAAAAATAAAGGTTTTCATTAAAGAAATTTATTTATCTATTTCTAGGAATATATTTCTTGCATACGCTGTAATGATGCACTAATATTATAAGAGTAATAAGAAAAAATCCACTTTTATATAAACTTATATATCTTTAGAAATATATGTATTGAATTCGTTTGGTTTAATGAACTATATATATATATATATATAAGTATATGTATGATATAAGTGTAATAAGAGGAAAATAGTAATGTAATATCATTGTGAGTGGCGCTCGTCTGGCTGCTTTTCAACATCATTTTTAAAAAGATTTGAGCACTTTTGAGTTATGATTACTTTAGAATGATTGTGAACTCTTTAATTACCCTTATTTGATGTTTTTTAAGCTCATCAAAACCCGAGCCACCCGACCCGACCGAAGATATGTACAAATCCCTAAGCTCCGGCAAGAGTAAGCTTAGATTCGAGGAGATCCGGTGAGAACTCGACTGTATTTGGTAAGATTGGGCTTCGTTTCGAGGAGATCCAGCAATATCAAGCTTAGATTCAATGAGATCTGACGAGATCAAGCTTAGATTCGAGGAGATCCGACCAAATCTCAGCAATTTTTAGCTAAAAAATGCAGAATCCGGCGAGAAATGCAGAATCCGGCAAGATTTCCAGATTCCGGCGATGCTTTTTTTTTTAGATTTTGATTCTTTCTATTTTCCAGCCAGCCACCCGACCCGACCAACCCTCAGCCTCACCTGAAACCGACTTGATTGATTTTTCCGGCGGTCGGTTTCGGATTTCTCTGCCCCTCCACCCGACGCCGGCTTGTCGAGTTCGAGTTGGGTCCAAACCCGACCCATCCGGGTTGGGTCCAAACCCGGATTTCTCTACCCCTCCACTCCAAATCTATTCCCCACAACTTACTCTATTATCTTATTCCACTCTACTCTCCTTTATTCATCTCCAAATAATAAAACATAAAAAAAAAAAAACATAAAAGACAAATACTTCCTCCTTATCAAGAACCTCCCTGTTGGTGGGACCCATAAATTAAGCAACCCGTGGGGCCTACTGGAGGGTCTCCATACCTGCACCGTGATGTACTATATCGGATTATCCAACAGCTTAGAAGCATCCCCACCTTTCAAAATATCGCACAACAAAACTCTAGCACTTTCCACAGGCTTTTCTCGCACGTGGCCGTGTGCATATATGTCCACGTTCAACGTCGCCATGACTTTACTTTCTAGCAAGTCCTACTTGTTCCATGTGGCCATGGGGTTGGTGTCACCGTGTTTGTCCACATGGGTCTTTGCCATGTGGGCGTCCTTCTGGACGTAGACTATAGCGTAGGCTCTCATCTTGGTCACGTGCTTCACGTTCTTGAGGCCCTGGGCCGAGATTAGTACCTCTATCTCTCTCAATCTTTGATGCGGTGGGTTTCTTTGTTTCAAGTCGGCTATGAAGCATGGATGCGTTTAGGGAATCGGGTGCGGTACAAAATTCGGCAATTTTTGAAAAAGTAGGGTGAGGGTGCGGGTGCGACGGGGTGAGACAATTAAAAAATTTTTTAAAAAATTATTATTTATATTTTTAATATATTGCTAAGCATACTTTTTCACATTATATAAACATATGCCAAATTTAAGAGTAATAGTAGATAATAACTAAAATATGATGTTCATAAATTAAATACAACCCACAAGATTGAAAGTAAAACATGATGTTCAAATAATTTCCAAATATATAATAACTATTAACTAAATAAAAAATCAAACCCCAGTGTCACAAGACTCACAACATTACACAGACAACTTATATAAAAAATAAAAAATAAAAAAATAAAAAAATCAGATCACCACAGAATACATTCACAACACAATCAAATCACAATGAGTAATAATAACTATTAACTAAATAAAAATTAACTATTAACTATAAACTAAGAGTGTGGGTGAGAGCTATGATACCTGAGGGGAGACGGGAGTGCAGGGGAGACTGAGAGCAGGGGAGACTGAGAATGAGTGAGACGAAGAGCAGGGAAGATCGAGAGTGAGAGTGAGAGTGAGACAGAGAGCAGGGGAGACCGAGAGTGAGAGTGAGTTGAAGCGAAGAGTGAGTTGAGTCTTGAGAGTGTGAGAGTGAGTTGAGAGTCTTAAGACTTGAGGTGTGGAGCAGACCTTAGAACAGAGAGGTAGAGAGTGGGAGAGAGGCAGAGAGGCAAGATGAAGAGGCTGGAGGCTGGAGGCTGAAGGTTGAAGAGAAGTGAGAGTGTATAGGGTTTGTGTGATTTTTCATTTTTTCCAAACGGTGTGTTTTGCACCCTTTTTTTTTCCCGGCCATATCAAACGGTGCGTTTCACACCTTTTGTTTTTGTTTTTGTTTTTTTGAATTTTGGCTGCATCGGTCGGTTCGCACCGGCATCAGTGGTTATGCTCGATATGGACCAAATTGGCCAAATCGGTGCGTGTCGGCCCGAATCGGCATGTATCACGCTGAGGAAAAAAAATGGTACACGGGACAGACGCGCAGGCAGCAGAGTCGTTTGCACGTCCCTGCGTCGCGCCGTGTCGGACGAGGGTTCGGCGACCTAAATGCCGCGTCCATGCTTCATAGCAAGTTAGTATTGTAGTCCATTCGGGACACGGAGCTTCAAAGGTTTAGTTTAGTATCCCTTTTTTATTCATAAAGAGAATAAGTTTAGATTTTGCATAACCAAAATCTGTGGGGTCCACATAAGGGATGTTTGTTTGGCCAATTTTTTTTCCCTCACTCAGTTAACAAAACTGAGTTTTTTCATCTTTGAGTTATCAATTTTGGAAACACCAGAGCATAGTTTCCAAGTTATGAGTTCATAAACTTAGTGGCATTTTCTGTAATTTTCCTTCCTTGCCAGGTCCCACAGCAGTGTGTGGTTACATCACTGCAGAAACACAGAGAGAGCAATGGATACATCTAACTTTTTCCCAACTACCCAAGCTCCTTTCTTCATCTCACTTTTCCTTTTCTTCTCACAAACCCACAACAGCTAAAGCAGAGCTCCATTGCCCTGACTAAAACCTTCAGCTCAAGACAAGTGAAGATAGAGTTTTGTTCATCATTTTTTGTTTTTTGTTTTTGATGAGACCCAAATTCAGCCCCTCCATCTGTTTACATGCCTAAAGTTGCTGGGTTTTATGTTGATATTTTTCTTATTTTTTTCATGTTCCTCCATCTCTCTCATGCCTCACTCTCTGTTTGTGACTTTGGGTAGCGAATCTAGTGGTGGTCGCGGTTGTGGTGTGGCTATGGGTATGGATGTGGGACATGAGCAAAATCTAATTAGAGCCATGTTGGGTTTGGGTATTGTGAATTTTCTGTGGGTTTGAGTTTTGGTTTTGTGAAATTTTTTTGGGTTTGAGTATTGTGAATTTTCTGGGTTTGTTGTTGTTCATTGTGACGAAGGTGTGTTTTCAGTTTTGGTTTACTGTGTGGGTGTGGTGTATAGTTTTGGTGAACAAAACATTCTAGGTTAAGCTGTGGAAAATGAACCAAGGAAAAGAATTGTTTATAATTTTTTTTTTTTTTTTTTTTATTTTATTTTTTATGTTTATCAAGGAGATGCAGAGGAGTTTGGGAGGGGAAAAAAGAGAAGTGGGGGAGAAAGAAAGAGAGACGAGAGGTAAGGAAAAAAAAGAGGTTGAAACTTTATAAAAAACCTGACCCAATTTGACATGTGGGCTCCACATGTGGAGTGAAAAACTCACTGAGATATTCCACCCAAACAGGCCACCAAACAGAGTTATAAGAAACTGGGGTATTTTTGAGTGATGGGTGACAAAAATTGAGAGAAAAGTGATGAAAAATAATTTACCAAACAGGGCATAAAAGGTTCTGATGATGCAAAGAAAATCAGTAGGCTGGATGCTTCGGGTTTGATAGGGCTCGCGGTTGATCTTGGTAGCCTGAAGAAGAAAGAAGAAAATCAAAGGTGACCGGGGTTGCCGGCCAATAACCCTCCGATGACAAAGTCAGTTTTTCTCTCAAGTATTTTCAAGTTCCAATTTTTTGGGAATGATTTTCACGTACCTTTTCTTGGTCTGGACTAACGTTTATATAGTGTCTTAAGAGCGGTTATTGGATTTGTAACCTCCCCTTGATTTTAGGAGGTTTGTATTTCAATATAACTTCCTCAACCGTTTAGGAGTTACCCTTTTTAGTGCGCAACGGTCACTGGAGGTTACTCGTATAATGAGAAGATGCTTCAGACTTTCATAAATGTCTAAGTGTTCACGCGTCGTCCATAACTTCTCGTCCTAAGGACTTCAAGGCAGCTTACCAGCTTACCTCGTCTTGAGCATGCCGAGATAGCTTACCTCGTCTTGAGCATGCCGAGACAGCTTACCTCGTCTTGAGCATGCCGAGACAGCTTACCTCGTCTTGAGCATGCCGCTTGTTCTGGACGATCTCCATGGACAATTGGAGTTGCGTTTTATCATATCACATCAGGTTCTAACTTCTAACTATTTATAACTTATATGGCTTTTTTTTTTTTTTTTTAAAACATGATTTGAGAGGAAAAAAAAAAGAAGGAAAAATGGTCTGGCGTTAATTGTTGATGTCCAAATTAACACTTTTTTGTTTTATTATTAGGTAATGTTTGGATTGCGCTGAACGCGTCCAAGTTTTGTTAAAATTCATTTCAGTCTTTTTTTTTTCCCTGGACAGCGCCTCTTGCAGTGTTCATTGTCCATGAACAGAGCAAGAGGCTTATGAACAGTGCATTAGCTAGCATTTCATGCCTTTTTTTTTTTATTTTTTTTATTTTAGCGGTGATTTTTGAGTTTTCCGCACACCAGTGGGTCCCGCGCACTGTTCACGGGACCCACAAACTTCACTTTTTAGCAACTTTTTCATTAAAAATAGGTCCCACGGTACTATTCACACATTTAAAATTTATTTTGCTACAGTGTTTTCTACTTGCAGTTTTTAGTTTTCAACTGTATCCAAACGAGTCCTTACTCAAAATTTAATATTTCTTAAGGACAAATATCCTTCCTTAAGCAAGATTAAATTTAATTATGTGCTATATTGGACCATGCAACCATATGCCAACAAAAAAGTGTTAATTTATATTGAGATTTTTTTTAAGGTCCAATTGAAATTGCCAGCAAATGTATATAGTATACTTTTTTAAACCAGTTCTCAATATGAAGTAATATTCTATAGAAATGATGAACTAAGGTTGTCAATATTGATATTGTATTTTGTCTAAGTTCGATTAAAAGTATCACAACAATACTCTTAAAATAGCTTTTTAGTTATTTTATAGCTCCAAAAAAAAAAAAAAAAAACACCCCACAATAATGTTGCTAAACTTAAAACACTTTATGAACTTGCTACAGTAAGTTGTTAGTAGTAGCAGCTCATTGTAGCAAGTTGCTACAAATATTAAATTATTATCTCTTTCTTCTCTCATTATTAAATTAGTTTCTCTCTCTTTCTTTCTTTCTCTCTCTCCCTCAAGTCTGTCCATGTGTAGTATTTATTATATTTGTTTTATTGTATTTTTTTGTTAAAATAAAACCATTGATATTGGGTGTATTATAAAGTGAGTTGTTAAAATAGACAAAGTAGATTTTTGAGTTGTTAAAAACTATATTTTTTGAGAACCTTGCTGTGAATGCTCTAACATACTAAAAAAGTGATATGAAAAGATGAAAATCATGTTTTTGAAAACCAAAAGTTGGAAACTATGTGACAAATCTCATTTACCTTAATTGGATGATGAAACAAAACATCCAAGATTTTACAAAATACAAACTTACCATTTTTGGCAAAGTTTGACCAATGCTAACTAAACCCTAACTAGGATTGGTCAAAACCTTGACTTTTTATATATCTGACCGTCTAATTGAGATAAATGTTAAACCATCTTAAATATCATGAAATTTCCTTTGAAACAAAAATTCATGGGTTGAAATTTGAGTTAAAACAGATGAATATCAAGAAAATTCCAAAACCTTGATTAATTGTATTATTTTTCAGATAAAATTATTGTTTTGGGGCATTTTCACGCAATAAAATGTACCAATCCAACCATAACTAGTGCAATTCACTAGGACCAGATTGAAATATGATAAGTCATATATTTTCCATAAAAAGGGCTTAACGATATCTTCTTCAGATTGGGAGAAATGAATTTTCCAAGAATAGTACAATTACATTGTCTACACTGCGTCACCTCCCTTCTAGACGTGATATCTCGACAATTGTAGCTCCAAATTATGTGAGGCCAGAGCCTATGGAAACTAGACGTCCAGAAATTTTTAGGGATACCAAGTTTGAAGAAATCAGAGATTTTGAATACCTCTTAAAAGCATCTCTAAAACATGATTGAAAAAAGGAAAAAGACGAAGACCAAATTTGAGTGGGCAAGAAGTCAAAATGGGTGAGATGTTTTGGAAACATTTCACCCTAGCCACCCCTTGCAATGGGAGGCTGGGGTGGGACGTTCCCAAAACTTCTCCCAATCTATATAAATAGAACCCCTCTCCCTCTTGGACAAATCACCGATAAAAATGCACAAAATCCCAAAAATTCTTCTCTGTCTAAGAATTTATTTAGATTTAATTTTTTTATCCCTTAGAAAACCCCCTCATAAACAGTATCTCTATCCATTTTTCCTCCATTTTTACACCTCCAAAGTTCATAGTTAAGCTTGGCAAGATTTTGTAAGGAAGAGATGGTGTAACATAGCTCTTTCCATATATTAGAGCATCTCCAATAGATTATCTAAATCTATATTTTGGAGAGTAAGCCCAAAAAACTAGTTCCAACCGATTCTCTATATGCAAAACTTTTCCAAATTTTTTTTGAAGTTGCTACAGTCGTTCTCTTGATCTAGAGAACACTGTAGCAACTCCAAATGAATTTTCTACTTAAAAAATTAAAAACTTAATTAAAAAAAAAACAATTCTTTCTCTCTCCTCTCACAGCTAAAAACACAACGGCTACAAACCTAACAATCTTTCTCTCAAACATCTCTAAACTCAAGAATAGTCAGATTATCAGAATACCAAACTCAAAAACACAATTTTAAAATTAATCAAATCATAACAATAAAAGCAAAAAAGAAAAAAAGAAAAGAAAAGAAGAAGACAAAAGCCATCTGACCCATCTGGATTGCGTTGGGGACGAAGATGAGCTACGACATAGTGACCCATCTCTCTTGTTCTTTCTGTCTATGCCTTTTTTCTTTCTTTTCTTATCGCAGAGAGAGCTAGTGAATGTTTTGGAATCAAGTAAAAAAGAGAGAGAGAGAGAGAGAGAGAGAGAGAGAGAGCTGGAGAAAGAAAGAGAGAATGAGAGCTGCATTCACTAGAATGCTCTTGAATGAGGGAGAAAAAGAAAATAAAAGAAAGGGGGGGGGGTAGAGATAGGACATTGGACACGTGTGTGGAGGAGAAAAACAAGAAAAAAGAAAAGAAAAAAGAAATGAATCGTATGGATGAAAATGAAATGAAAGAAAGGAAAAATAATACAAAGAATAAAAAATCCTAATTGAGAAATGCTTCTACAATATTTTCACAATAAATTTAAGTAACAGATTATTATTAGTCAATATTGATGAGTAAAAAATAATTTCAGTAGTGGGTTCAAATTAGAACTAATAACAATGTTCCATATAAATTTTGTTGTGAAAGTATTGCGAAAAATGTTGTGAAAGTATTGTGAAAAATGTTGTGAAGGTAACACTTTTCATTAAAAGATATAGTTGTTAAAAAAAGAATAAATAATGAAAAAAGAAATAATATTTAAATGAGATAGAGAAATGATAGAGAATATGTTGGAAGATGTATTTGAAAAAGTAGGTAGGTAAAAGTTAAATGTCACTATTTACTATCCAAACAGTGCAAAATATGGAGAAGCTGTTGGAGATGCCTTTAAAATGCTGTAAGGACCAAAAATCCAACTAAGTATTAAAGCCCACTTAAAAATGGAAGTGGATCCAATTACCTAAGGCCCTAAACAAAGAATTTGTACAGAGGGAGCACAACAACAGTGGATAGAAATGTCCCGAGGACAGCAATTAACATCAAAGGAATCAGAAACAACTTTGCTCGAGGAGCAATGTTTTACAATTTATTCTCATCTCACCCGCTCTCTCTTTTTTCCCTTTCTCTTGTTCCACCTCCCCTATTTCTGGCCTTTTTCATCCTTATCTATACTTCTTCCTCCTTGCATCTGCCACGTCCATCTCCCACCTAACTCCTTTCTTTTGTTAACACTTGTCCCATTGATTGCAGAAGGTGGTGGAAAGGAACTGACTAGTTGCCATTCATACTGTTTAGGTTACCTCTACATCAATGCAGCTGATAAAGCTGTTGCTTCTCATTTAATGCGGATAGGAATTTAGGTGCAGAGCATTCAATGCGGAGTCCATAGGCCGTCACTCCCCAAGCCAGATATTTTCTCTCTGCCATATACTACTAGTACACTCTTTGTATTTGTTCCTGCAACATCATCTGTGGGTCCTCGACCCTTATCGTTAACTAAGATCCCCCTTGTCCCTTAATCTTCATCCTCGGTCCTCGGCCCCCCACAATAGCCCTTTAAAACTTGTGCTATTAATTATGAATTAAAAGCATAGTTTTAACTTTGAAAATGAGCTATTCACATGCCACTCGTTTTCCCACGTGATAACGTCTTTTCATTTCCTATGACACGTTCCTGATGCTTCGGAACCCATGATCGGTTATTTATGGCGTTAGGCGGCTCCTTGTCTCCCTACGTTCTACGACTTGATCAGAATTGTATGGCTCTGATTTTCCTCTTAGTTACGAGCGGGAAAATTATTGTGCATTTTTACCTCTATATAAGCAAGACTTGGGGCTGGCTAAGGTTCATTTTGAGCATTTTGAAGGAAAAAGAACTCCCGAGGAGCAATTTTAGCGTTCATTCAAAGGTGTGTTAGTTTTCTCGTTGATTTTTCTTTGTTGATTATTTTTTTCTTTATTCTTTCCATAAGATTTAATGGGTAGATACGTTAAGTTAGTAAATACTGATAAGCGAGGGAAAATTTTAAGGCCTAATATAGAATCCCAGACGGTGTTGAAATTCAACACTGTAAGGAGGGAGAGTGGTTAGTCCTACCACGGCCTCCCGAATCTGTGGTAATTCCAATGATTGCCTTTATTGAAGGTGGGATGGAAATTCCCATGGGGAGGGTAACTTCCTTTTAAACTATAGATTGACCCCAACCTAATGTTCCCTCAACATCCTTAGGATTTTGGGGTGTGTAGATGCCATAAACTGTAAGATGGGGACTAAACTTTCCTGGCACGATGTAAATCGGGTGTACAATTGCCAAAAAGGAGAGAAAACTAAGTATTATATGAAGTGTAGAGTTCCAGCCGTTAGGCTAATGTCTTGCCTGCCTAATTCAAACAAAGGCATGGATGAGGATTACCTCATTGTCTCGGGAGAATTGGTATGACCGATCACACTGCCCTACCCAAGAAAGGGAGCCAGGTAGGGTTCTCGACGATCGAAGCAAGACTCGGGATTTTTAATCACTTTCTTTTACATAATGGTTTTGCTTTCATTAAATTTTACTAACGGTATTCACCCTTTGTGGCAGATGAATATCACACCACTCCAGCTAAACATTTGGTAAACTTCCAAGACCTAAACAGGATCCTCAGGTCGAAGATATTTTTGCATAAAGACAGATAGCTTAGAGTGGCACACGTTATTCTTGGCTACAAACCCTCTACCAAGCGTTTTCAGAGCCCAAAAAACGTTATTAGAGCCAAGGATTTGCATTTGGCTTTAATTGACGTGGCTGTTTTAAGTTTCTTGCTAACCAAACCACTCTAAAGGGGACCCAAGACACCCAGCTTCCAACGCCTTTAGTAGCTCGACTCTTCTATTCCCAGGAGCCCCCCATCCCTTCTGAGGACAAGGAAAATGAGACTACTCCCAAGCGCAATCATCTCGACGTGACCGAAAAAGACTTCGAAGTCTTTTATCACGAAGACGCTCCTAGCACTTTCGCACCTCATTCTTCGAGTAAGATGGGTTTCTAAAAGAAAGAACCAGATCTCCTTGCTCTGCTAAAAGCCCAAGCTGGGGATTCTTCCCCAGCTGTAGTAGTACCCCCCGTCTAGTCACTTCAGTGGTGACGCGTGCCTCGCCTGCCGAGGTCGTAGACAAGAAGAGGAAAAGAGGTCAAGAAGGTAAAAACTCCGTTGAAATCGAGGAGGAAGAGACCGCTGAGCCACCCGCTAAAGAAATCCGAACAAGAAAATGGCAGTCAAAGAAGTCTGCACACATTGGGACTTCTAAAGAGACGAGCGGAGACCAATCTAAAAAGGCTTCGATTTGGAGACCCATCTTCACTCTGAGCTCAGGTAATCCAGTGCTTGATGATGCCAACTTGAAAGACCCGAAGAAGGACTGCTTAAGTTTGGTGGCAGAATGCTTAGAGAAAGCGATATGCTTCCTTGAGGATATGGCTGAATTAAGGTCTTTCCGGAAAAGAGAAGTCTTCTTGTCTTTGAAACAAGATTTAGCTAAGGTAATATACCTTGTCTTTGTACTAGCACAAATTTATCTCTTTAGATGTAGTATTCACATTGTTGTTCTTTTTGTAACCTGTCTCCTTGGTAGGCCGTTCAAGCTTCTTTTATGGCCGATGAGTGGGTAGATCATTCCTTGGACTTAGCAAGAAAGGCTAAAAACAGTCTAGAGGTTGCAGTAAAAGCTCAAACTGAGGCAGAGTAAAAATTGAAAGACACTCTTGCTCAATTATCTAAGGTTGAAAAGGCCCATAGGAATGCAGAGTTCACACTCTAGAGCTATGAGAAGCGGCCGATGCACTGGAAGCCCAGAAAAAAGCTCAAAATAGACTGGCTCTTACGGTGGTAGAGCTGAAAAAAACACATAAACAACTAGAGGTTAAAAACTAGGAGAAAGCTGAGGCTGAGCAAGCAGCATATGATGCCAGGATGAAGAAAATCGAGGAGAGCCTTATTGCCCAACTCAAGGATGTTGCCCATGCATTCTGCCTAGAAGTGTGGGGCTATGCCTTGGATGCTGTGGGAGTATCTATTGAGTCTGAGCTTCAGGGCTCCAGACAAAGTATATTATCCTTTCGCACTACAATTGGCACCCATTCCTCCAAAGCTTCCAGCTGACTCTAGCTCCGTTCCTCCTTCGTCCACAACTCTCCCAGATCAAAATCCATCCTCCACTTCTGCTAAAGGCAAAGGAAAAGGAGAAGACATGCCACCAACAACTGATGTGGTAGTCATGGAAAATGAAGAGGATGTGGTCGATGTTGTGCAGTCGAAAAAGAAGAAGAAAGATAAAGAGCAAGAGAAAAAAGAACCTAGGGAAAAGCAATCAACGACTTGAATCTTTAGCCCAAGGAACTTAATAACATTTTTGTAATGGGCCAAGGTATTAATAGTGCCTTGTTTTTTTTTTTTTTTTTTTGGTTCAATAATCAATTCATGAGGCTTTATCATATTACCACAAATTTAATATTAACTTGTAAAATTTAAGCAAACCAGTGCATCACATTCGCTTGGAACTGGACTTGGAATCTACAGAGTATGCCTTTAGTTACGCTCCAGGGCTATGACCCCCACCAATTAAGCTAAGATCTGATTGCGCTTTATTCATAGAATGCTTCTATGCCATGTTAACTTTCCTTAAACTTGTAATCCAAGTAGCCGAACAAGGCTTGGACCTGATTTAACACTTAGAAAATTCTGCCCTCATGTTAATTTTCCCTAGAATGATGACTCGAGGAGTTGAACAAGGTCTAGGTTCAGTTTAACACTTAGAAGATTTTGCGAATGTGTTAATTTTCTATAGACATGTGGCCCGAGAAGCCGAACAAGGCCTAGGTTTAGTTTAACACTTAGAAGATTTCGCTAACGTGTTAATTTTCCCTAGACATGTGGCCCAAGGAGCCGAACAAGGCCTAGGTTCAGTTTAACACTTAGAAGATTTTGCTGTAATAATAATTACTTCTATACATCAATAAAGAATGGTAAAGACATATTAGCAAAGTACACAACAAAAAAGGATATTTCATTATTGATAATAGTAATGTTGTAGATTGTTTAGCCCCAATACTTGCTACTGATGTGATTCTATACAGCCCTTCCCAGTTAGGACCCAGTTTACCCTATGCAAGATTCTTCGCTGTCCCCACTACCTTTCTTAATACAAGGTCTCCTGGCCATAATGGCCTCAGTTTCATCCCCTTGTCATATGTTTGTTTGAGTTTTTGCTGATAGTTGGCCATCTTCACACTTGCTACTTCTCTTCTTTCCTCAATGGTATCAGGTTATTGAGGAGCATGTGATGACTTCCTTCAACACTATACTGTTCAGATTTCAAGGTTAGGAATCCTGACTCCAGAGGAATTACTGCTTCCACCCCGTATGTCATTGAGAAGGGCGTCTCATAGGTCGATCTACAGGGGGTAGTGCAATAGGTCCATAACACATGAGGCAACCCTTTTACCCATCTCCCTTTAGCATCATCTAGCCTCTTCTTTAATCCAGCCAAGATGACCTTGTTAGTGGCCTTGGCTTGACCATTTCCTTAAGGATAAGCCGGTGTCGAATACTCGTTCCTTATTCCCAAATCCTTATAGTACCTTCTGAAGGCTTTACTATCAAACTGAATGCCATTATCAAAGATCAAAGTATGCGGGACTCCAAAACGGGTAACAATGTTCTTCCAGATGAATCTCTTTGCATCTACATCTCTGATGTTAGCTAGTGGTTCGGCCTCTACCCACTTAGTAAAAGAATTTATGCTGATGAGTAGCCATCTTCTATTACCAATTGCTTGAGGAAAAGGTCCGACGATGTCCAAGCCCTACCGAGCAAATGGCCATGGGTTGGATAATGGATTTAAGACTCCCCCTGGTTGATGAATATTTGGCGCATGCCTTTGACACTAGTCACATTTTTTTTTTTTTGCGTAATCTTGGGAGGTTTTCTGCATATTTGGCCACCAATATCCCTGAGTTAGAGCTTGAGGAGCTAGGGACCTCCCACCAGTGTGACTCCCACATATGCCCTCATGTAATTCTTCTAATATGGGCTCAACTGCTTCAGGATGTACACACAAAAGATATGGACCCGAATAAGAATGTGTGTATAACTTTTGCTCCTCGGAGAGCCAATAACGGAGAGCATTCATGCGTACCTTTTCTGCCTCAATTTTATCTTCAAGCAATATACCTTGTTTTAAAAAGGTCACATTAGGATCCATCCAACTTGGTCCCACCTGAATACTGTGAATACCGACTGTTGGTATGTTGGCAAGATTGGAGTTCATCATATCCTTTACCAACACCACCCGTAGAAGCTTTGATCCTAGGGATGTGGCCAGCATAGCCAATGAATCGGTGTGACCATTCTGTCCTCTAAGGATTTGCTTCACCATAAAACTCTTCAACCTGTTTAAAGCACACTTCACCCTATTGAGATACCCTTGCATCCTCTCATCCTTAGCTTCAAACTCCCTATTGACTTGCTCGAAGACTAACCAAGAATCACAATATAATTCTACCACCTCTCCCCCCAACTGTCTAACCATTAGAGCTCTTACCAAAAGAGCCTTATGCTCGGTCTCATTGTTGGTGGCTATGAAACCTAGTCGTAATGATTTTTCCATGATCAACCTCTTAGGAGTAATCAATACAATCCCAATTCCTACTCCTTTTCGGTTAGACACCCTATCAGTATAAACTTCCCATTGGGGAACATTGATGGGTACGATAGACGTCATTGTTAAGATTACCTCTTCTTTCTTGAGGTTATCCTCAGTGAACTTTGCCATAAAATCAGTGAAGACTTGTCCTTTAATGGCTGTCCGAGGCATACATTTGGCATCATAAGCTCCAAGCCTTGTTCCCCATTTTGCCACTCGGCTTGTATAATCTGATTTCCTCACGAGAGCTTGTAAAGGAAGTTGGGTGAGCACTACTATCGCGTGGGCCTAAAAATAATGTGAAAGTTTTCTCGTAGCATGTATAATAGCTAACACTGCCTTTTCCAAGGGTAAGTAACGCATTTCAGCCTCTTGTAAAGATTTGCTAACGTAATATACAGGTTTTTGAATTCCATCATCATTTCGTACGAGGACAAGGCTGATAGCATAATCTGTAACCGCTAGGTAGGCGTACAACACCTCCTCCTTCTCAGGTCTAGAAAGCATCGACGAGCTAGCTAAATATTGCTTTAGATCTTCAAAGGCCAGAGTGCATTCCTCAGTCCATTGGAAATCTCTCCACTTATGTAGGAGTTGATAAAAAGGACGACACCTATTCGCGGATCGGGAGATGAACCTATTTAATGCGGCTACCATACCAGTCAACCTCTGCATCTCCTTGGGATTCTGAGGCGAATGTAACCCCACGATGGCCTTGATCTAGTCGGGATTAACTTTGATTCCTCGATGTGTTATCATATAACCAAGAAACTTCCTTGAACTAACCCCAAAAGAGCACTTGGAGGCATTCAAGCGCAACTTGTGATTTCTTAGAACTGAGAATGTTTCTTCCAAGTTTGCCAAATGATCTTCCACCCTCTTGCTCTTAATCACCATATCATCAATATAAGCTTCCATATTCCACCCTAACTGTGACTCAAACATTCGAGTCACCATTCACTAATAAGTATATCCTGCATTCTTGAGACCAAAAGCCATTATCCGATAATGAAAATTGCCATTGAGGGCACGAAAAGCTATTTTCTCCTGATCAGATAATAATAAAGGTATCTGATGATAACCCTGTAAAGCATAAAAAAAAACTCATCTGAGGGTGTCCCAGGGTAGTATCTACCAACTGATCATTTCTTGGAATGTGGAAATGGTCCTTCGGACACACCTTGTTCAAATCAGTAAAATCTATGCAAACTCTTTACTTCTCGTTCTTTTTTTTAACTACTATAGTATTGGCCAGCCACTCAGGGTAAAATATCTCTTTAATAGCTCTAGCTTGTTTCAACTTGTTTACCTCCACCCCTACAACTTCAGCGTGATCCTCAGACGCACACCGAGGAGGTTGTTTGTGGGGCTTGGCCTTGAGATTGACATTTAACTGATGACCAATAAAATCAAGGTCAACCCCCAGAAAGTCATACGTCGTCCGAGCAAAAACATCAATGTTGGCCTCCAAAAACTTTACCAAATTTACTCTTTCCAAAATAGGTAAATGGGATCCCACCTGGAAATATCTTTCCTCATTTTGCCTAATTAACACCCTCTCAAGGTCTTCAGCCGAATCCCTACCCGTCTTGGGACTATGTTCCTAGGCAGGGTTCTTTAATTGCTATAGAGTTTTCTGAACTACCCCTATCTCTAGACTTTCACTTGTCCTAGTGATCGCAGATACCAAACATTGTTTGGCCACTGACTGACTACCAAGTAACACTTCTACCAGTCCACAGGTAGGATACTTGACCTTCACATGCAAAGTCGACAAGACCGCGCCTATGGCATGAAGCCAAGGCCTAGCCAAGATGGCCGTGTAGGGTGAATAAGCCTTTACAACTATGAAATTAACTTGTACTTCCTTGTCCTCAACTTGTACGGGTAATCTAATCATCCCTTAAGGAATCACCGGCTTTCCATCAAAGCCTACCAACGCTGAGTCATACCTTTCAAGATCCTCGGCTTTCAAATTTAAACCATTAAATAAATCAGGATACACAATTTCTGCTCCACTTCCCTCGTCAACTAGGACTCGTTTCACATCATACCCCCGGATCTGAACAGTAACTACTAAAGCATCATCATGCGGTTGGCATGTTCCCTCTTTATCCTCCTCAGAGAAACCTAAGGTAGGAATTGCCGACCACTTAACCTTCTTAACAATTTGATTACTTGTCTCCACGACCTCATCTTCGAGGCCATTCCGTACTGACATGACACTGGAAGATGTCCCAAAATCTCCTCCTGGCTTTGCTAAAATGACATTAATAGTGCTCAACGCTGGCCGAGGAGTATTGCCATGATGCGATCCAGCCTTATGATGTTCAAATTATCCTCCCGATTGACATAAGAAATGGTTAAGCTTTCCTACCCTCGCCAGTTGGCTCAAATGATCACGTAACGTCCTACACTCCTCTGTGGTATATCCCTTATCCTGATGATAATGGCAATGAAGACTTTGATTTCTCAAGGATGCATCTCCACTCATTTTATTAGGCCACTTGAAATAAGGCTCATTCTGTATTTTTTATAATATCTGATACACTGACTCTTTGAACAGTGAATTAACCAAAGGAGTCCCTATCAGTGATGAATGACCTGGGGGCTCTCTTCTAGGGCGATTGCCTTGATAACCCCCTCCCCGAGGATCTTTTTTCTTTGGGAACATTTTTGTTTTACCTTTACCCTGAATCTGATTTTCCTTAACTCGTTTATACTTATCTATACGATTCATGAGCTGACGCAAGGCAGCTTTCATTATCAACGACTTTCTCAGGCCATGCTCAGTAGGAAGCCCCACCTTAAAAGTCTTTACTGCCACATCCTAAACATTGCAATCAATCTCATTATAGGTTTCCCAGTACCTATCTGAATAAATTTTAAGAGTCTCTCATTCCCTCATTGCCATAGATAACAACAAATCTAAAGGCTTAGGGACCCTATTGCACATTATGAACCGAGCCCCGAATTCCCTTGTCAACTCTTCAAAAGATCCTAAAGAGTCTTCTTCTAAAGCATCAAACCAACGCATGGCTACTAGCCCAAGGCTAGAAGGAAAAACTTCACACATCAAAGCTTCATTATTTGAGTGAACTGTCATTTTCTGATTAAAATGGCTAACATGCTCCACGGGATTAGTCCTGCCATTATAGATGGTAAAAGTAGGTTGAGAGAAACAGTGAGGAAGCTTTGCCTTGTTTATCCTTCTTACGAAGAGTGATTTAGAAATCTGCCTCAAGGCCTTGCTCATAGCATCATTTCCCATGCCTTGATAGGACCATCCCCCTACTCGTTTACCACCACCTTTCTTGATCTTGTCCAAAGAAGTAGAAATCGGATGGGATTCGCCAGGGGGGGATTTGGACCCATGATGATCATCCCAACCCTTTTCAACCTCCAAGCCATCACTAGATGAAGAGGAAGAAATCCTTCTGTTACTCCTCTTCGCTTCAGTTTTCTGCGCAAATGATCTATTTCTAACTGCATCTTCTGCACTACTTCATCATGAGAAAAACGATCTCCAGTATGTGAATGACTTCTTCTTGCACAATCACTATGATAAGACTTCACAACCACACTTGGGGTGCGCAGTCTATCACCTCCCCGCTGCATACTTACAAATTGGTTCTCCCTCTGTGAACCAACTGATTCTTCCCTATCCTGGCTTACGCTCACCATTTATACTCAAGACAGAATCTCTAGCCTTATTGTTCTCACAGACGGTGCCAATTGTAAGGACCAAAAATCCAACAAGGTATTAAAGCCCACTTAAAAATGGAAGTGGATCCAATCACCCAAGGCCCTAAACAAAGAATTTGTAGAGAGGGAACACAACAACAATGGACAGAAATGTCTCGAGAACAGCAATTAACATTAAAAGAATCAGAAACAACTTTGCTTGAGGAGCAATGTTTTACATTTTAGTCTCATCTCACCCGCTCTCTCTCTTTTCCCTTTCTCTTGTTCTGCCTCCCCTTTTTCTGGCCTCCTTCATCCTTATCTATACTCCTTCCTCCTTGCATCTGCCACGTCCATCTCCCACCTAACTCCCTTCTTCTGTTAACACTTGTCCCATTGATTGTAGAAGGTGGTGGAAAGGAACTGACTAGCTATCATTCATACTGTTCAGGTCACCTCTACATCAATGCAGCTGATAAAGTTGTTGCTTCTCATTTAACGCGGCCAAGAACCTAGGTGCAGAGCATTCAATGCGGAGTCCACAGGCCGTCACCCCCCAAGCCAGATATTTTCTCTCTGCCATATACTACCAGTATACTCTTTGTATTTGTCCTTGCAACATCTTCTTTGGGTCCTCGGCCGTCATCGTTAACTAAGATCCCCCTTGTCCCTTAATCTTCATCCTTAGTCCTTGGCACCCCACAAATGCTATTTTATCTTGTTCATCTAATTCTTTGTAACTTTTTACATCTTATTCTATATTGTATATTTGTTGTTTATGCTCGTTACTCTTTAAAGATCTATATATTTGTAAAATATTTTCTACCATTTTTTATTTGTTGTCTCCTCTATTTAAATCCCTTGGTTTAAAATGGAAAAAAAAAAAAAAAACCCAACATCTTTGATAAATCTTTATCTTCTTAACTAGAAGGCTCGTGAAGGGATAGCCTTGTGCACGGCCAATCTCAGTGGGAAGATGAAGATTTACCATAGATGAGTTTCTCTTAAATAGATCTTAAAATATTTTCTTAAGCACAATATGGGCAGGCTTCCAAGAAAATGGTAGAGGTCTCCATGACTCCATTTTCCCAACATGGAAGAGAATCCATAAGTTTGGATATAACAAGGGTTGGGGTTTATTTAGGAGAAATTTTTTAAATAAAGAATTATAACACAACTCTTTTAAACTATGTCTTGCTCCTAAATTCCTTTGCATCAAGTTTTTAAATTATGTCTTGCTTTTAAATTCCTTCATAGTCAAGCTTTTAAATTATGTCTTGCATTTAAATTCCTTTACATTCATGTCTTTAAATTATTTTCTTTAATTATATTCAAGCATCTTAAATTTTTTTCTCCTTTAATTTATGCACATTACTTTTGAGCTTTCTTTATTTTCCATATTTTCTTTCTCATGTGCAAAAGGGTTTAAGGGTGCTAGCTCCCTAGCTAGCACCAAATAGCAATAGCTTGGGTAAGCAAACATCTAAAAATGTGATTTGAAAAGATAAAAAAGAGGTTCTAATGACCATCCTTTTTTCTTAAAATAAATCTTTTTCAAAGGAATCTTCTCTTTACTTTCTTAAAAAGCATTCCAAAGGGGCATTTTTCAAACCCTCCATTTTATAATTCTTTTGGTTCTTTTTCTTTACAAGAAAAAAATCAACAAAAACCATAGTTCTCATTGAAACCAAGGAAACCCTTTTCTCAAAAACCCTTCTTCTTAAAATGGTTATGATTTATGTTTTGGGCATCCTTTTCGAAATTCTCTTTTGAAAAACAAAATGGGCTTAATACAAAGCTTTCCCCTTTTAAAACCTCATTTTAAATTTAAGTGTTCTACCCTAAAAAGATGAAGACCATGGATTCTTTGCCTCAAAACCCTTTTTTAAGAAAACTCATGCAACTGATTTCTTAGAATCAAACTTTTCGCTCTTATTTGTTTCCTGATCTTAAATTAGGGTTCCAAACAACCTTTTTCCTAAAATTAAGCTTGTCTTTCCCTTTGTTTTGAATTCCTTTCCTAATTATTTTGTGCATAAACCATACTCTTACAAAAAATATTTTTCTTTATCATTTTAAAACATAAAACTAGGATTTTTTTGAAAGATGAATAAAAATCTTGGTTTTCAATAAAACCATGGTAATCCTTTTCTTAAAACCCTTCTTTCCTTTAAAATGATTTTGACTCTAGTTTTGGGTTTTCTTTTTAAGTGCTCGGAATTCCTTTTTTTTTATTTAAAAAGTAGCTTCAATATTAAAACTTTGCATTCTTTCAACACCCTCTTTTAAACCAATCTTTTCTTTACATAAAAATGAACAAAAATCATGGTTTTCTTTAAAACCACGAAACCCTTTTCTTTAAAAAAAAAAAAAAAACTTTATATTAATTGACTTTGGTTCCAATTTGGGGTTGTACAAAATTTTTTCCTAAATTAGTTTATATTCTTACTTTTATGAAAACTCTTTTTCAAATGGAACCCTTTTCCCAAATGTTTTAAAATCAAGTTTTGGGAATGTTTTCTTTAAATTGAAGGATTCATTCTCTTAAAAAGGAAGAAGGTAAGTTTCCAAAATGGTTTTACATTCTAAAAGTTTAATTTCTCGAAAGTCTTATTTAGAAAAATGATTTTACTTTCCAAAATCAAACTTCTTAAAATTAGAACATTCTTTATGCCTTTAACATCAAAGAAAACCATTCCTTCATGTAAAATCAAGAGAAACTCCTTGTTGGGTTCTAAGACTTTAGGTTTAAATGTATTAGACCTTCAATTTGTAATGTTGGAAAACCATGATCAAAACGTTTATCCTTGTTTTAGACTTGCTCAAAGTATGTTTAAGTGTAAAGTTGGAATCGAGTGTACTGCAGGATTTATTGTGTAAATCTGCCTAGCTCGATCAATCGAAATTTAGACTCAATCAATTCAAGCTCATGCAGATTGTTTTTTTGCAAAATTTTCCAACTAAGCCTAAGCTCGTTTTATGTGTAGGGTTTTATGTTTTGCCTTAAGTATAATAGGAAAAACCCTAGCCACGTTTTAGGGCTGCTCTTTATGCTATGTGTGTGAATTTCTTATCAGATCTAGAGTTGCCTTCACATGCACTTAGGGTTATCAAGGTCTAGATTGATATTAAGAACTTGATGATCAATTCAATTGCAAATTCAAGAGCTTAAAGATATACAAGCAGAAGTGCTTGTGCTTGCTAGGAATTCAAGAAAGAAGTAGTCTGTGGACTCAAAGCTGTCATGTGGTCGTGGTAGTAAGGTCGTGGTAGTAAGTTTCTACTTGAGATAGCAATAAGATGTTAGTGGTCTAAGTCGCTATTGTGTAAACTTCAATTCTTTCATAGTGGGTATGTTTTACCTTGAGGATAGCTAGGTTAAATCCTCCACAAGTTTTTTACTAATTGGGTTTTCCTGGGTTATCATATCATTGTGTTCTTTATTTCCCACACTTTACAATGATATGACATTTGTGTTAACCTAGATCTGCATAATTTACCTAAGTTAATCACTTGGTTAAATAACTAGGTTAATCTGGTTGTGTTTTAAGGAGTCTAAAAACTGTGCACTCCTTTAAGGTCTTTTTCCAAAAAGTGTAAACCTTAGTTTCAAAGTAAAAGTTTTCCAAAAGTCATGAGTTTTCCTAAAGGAAATTGCTCATCTTTCCCAAAAGGTAAAAGTCTTTTTCATATGTTTTCCTTTGAACTTTTTGGAATTGCATTCTTTTTGAGGTTTGTGTTGATGGTTCATTTCCATTGAACCAATAGGCACCAATCAAGCTAACATATTCCCCCTCCCCTTTGCAATAATCTTTTGGTTTTTTGTGTTTGCGCATGAGAATGAAAAATTTGGAGAAGAAAGTGCTAAAAGGTGACATATTTCCTCTCCACCATTCTTATTATTATGTATGTAATCACATGTTAAATATGTAATAAATAGTACTCACATGTTAAATTGTATGTATTATTTTGCAACAAAGTAAATTTTAACATGTTATATATTTTTATTTCACATGTTTTGCTTGTAAATAATTCTTTACCATAAATATTCACATGATAGGTTATATCTAAATAAATAGTTACATGTGTGTGTGTGTACAAAACTATTTCAAAATCAAATGCCAAGTATTTAATTTGTTTCTCTAAAATGTTAACGTTAGAATTAAATGAAAAAATATGGTACTATCCTTTGGATAGGTTGTGTGGGATGACTAACACATTCCCCACCATAACCGAACTTCTAAGTAGAAGAATTTTGGGTTCAAAGACGTTGATTTACCTTAGTTAATTTAAAGACCCTTGAATTGGCTTAAGATTAATTAGGTAAAACAAATTAGAAAAAAGTGACCAATCACACCTTAAATAAATGGTAGGTGGCAACTCCAAAAATAATAAAAATAAAAGAGACTCACATAAACACACCTCACCCTATAGACACATGCACACAAGAGTCACATCACCAAGAACCCAATGTTTGAACCCAAATACAAACTCGAAATGAAATTAATTATTTCAATGGAGTTTTTTGGAGTGTCCGTAATCAATTCATAACTGACCTAAAATTTGGGACATCAATTTTGTTTGTTGTTTTTGTAGAATATGTGAAATTTGCAAATAGTGTGAGAAAGTGGTTTCATAAAACAATCTCATAATATTCTTATTGACTTAAAGTCGAAATTGCCTATCTTCGTAAATTTTTGTATCTAAACATTGCCTTAAAGTTGTTTTATTTTTTAACTAAGAATTTTGTTAACAAATGGCGCCCTAAGAGTATTTGTTTTGGGAAATACTTTTAAAAAGGTTTTATGGGAAAGGGAAAAAATATTTTTTTTTACACTTTTTTTTATATATTTCCCATAAAAGTGGTAGTGTGTGTGTGTTTGTGTGTGTATATAATTATACATATATACATATATATATATATATATATATATTTACAATATTTCACAATCATAGGGCACCTATTAACCAGTTCCTTTAACTAAAATTAGGAAGACAAACCACATAACCATCACCTTGATAATGTTCGGCAACTAAAGTACTTTCAAGATGCGCTTAAGTGAAGCATATTGGATGTAATATTTTAAAGGATTTCTAATTATATTTTGGGTAATTGTCTTAGGAAACAACTCAAAAAAAAAAAAAAAAAAAAATTCCATAAACTTTGTTACACAAATAAAGACATATTTACTATATTATATAAGCATATTTACCTATTTTGTAAACCTTATTGCAAAGGTAAAAGCAAATATATTGTAATATACATTTTCCATTTTAGTAATTTTGGAAAAAAAATTAATTTTTTGTCCACTCTAATGTTGTTTGAAGTTTGAACGAGGCATTATCTTAGTTTCATTACATACATATTTATTACTTTTCTAATTTAGTTAGGGTTTTCCATAATTTTTTTCCTTCACAATTAAAGGGGGAGGGTGAAATGATAAATAAAAATATTTTAAATCAAAGATGGAAAATAAAAACCATTAGAATTACCTTTTAAAGGCCAATAGAGTTGTTATTCTTCATGAATTTTTGTATATAAGTATTTAAAATTAGGTTATTAAAGTATGTTTTTATTTATTTATTCATTTATTTTTTCGTTTCTATAGATTATTAAAATTTTATTTTAGTATGTTTGTTAAACATATGTTAATGTTTATGATTATGTATGAGAGAGAGAGAGAGAGAGAGAGAGAGAGAGAGAGAGAGAGAGAGAGAGAGAGCATGCTTACGAGTGTGTGTGGCCTTTCTTTTAAATTGGAAGAAAAAACCACCCTAATGACCATTGCCCTGAGAATGTCAAGCAACATAAGTAGTTTCAAGATGTGTTCAGGAGAGGCACATTCAATGCACTCTTCTCAAAATATTTCCAAATCATCTTTTTGTCATTGATTTTAGTTAGAAATTTGCTTAATAACTTCTATTGATCAATGACAACGTAGGAGAAAAGTTGACCAAATGTGATTTATTACGTGTACAAAGCAGTGAGAGTTCCCTTGGAATTCCAATCAAAACCTTAGAAATTGACTAAACTATGGTTCAAAAAATGTAAAAGAAATCAATAATATCTTAAATGATGTAATCTGTCTATGCTTCTGAGGATATATTTCACCATTGACAATCAGAAATTGTGAGATTGTACATCCATTACAGGAAAAGAGATGTTGTTGAAAACCATGAGCAAATTCACCTTCCTTTGACCACAAACACTACCAAATGAATAGTCATTCAAGCACAAACCCTTCTTAAAAAAAAAAAAAAAAAATCAGTAAATAAAAAAAATTTGATATATTTAAAAGAACATAATCAAAATCAACGAAAACAATATTACTATTTGATATTAGCCAACTAATGTTATTAGCCATTTTGTTAATGTTAACATTACTCCCCTCCCCCTGGGAAGGTGTTGTTTAAGTTAAGTATATTGGAATTATGAATATCATCAGCTGGTTGTTGTTGTTAAGTGAGCATAAAGATTGTAGAATTCTTAGGGGTCAAATTAAATATATTAAGAAAATTTTACATCCAAGGAAGGTAAATATTTTGATGTTATTGTGTTAGTTAATGTATAAACATATGTTATTGTTTATGATAATGTATTTGCATCTGTACGTTTGTGAGCGTCTGTGTGAGTGCGTGTGCTTTGCCTTTAGGGCTAGCCATTCTTTTAAATTGGAAGCAAAAAACCACCTTGATGACCATCACACTAAAAATGTCAACCAACACGAGTACTTCTAAGATGCGTTCAAGAGACACATATTCAATGCACTCTTCTATGTCATACCCAGATTAAAAAATTATTTTTACTTTCCATCTTGTCTTTCTTAAATTGAAATCTTAACTCATAAATTGAAATCTTAACTCTGACATTGCGTTGGAGCACAAAAACTTAATACTCTCTTCTCCAAAATAATAGTGACTTTTAATAATTAAATTAATGACGTGATTTATGATGTTACTACTTTGATAATAGTGAACAATAGTCACTGCAGATTCTTGGTGCAATGATCGCTCCACAAATATACGTACTTGTAGGGTATGAGGGCAAAGGCCAATATTTAAGTTTTCAGGAAGAAGCTTCACACATATATATACTTAGATTAAACTAGCGTAGAATTCTATCTTGTATTAAAAAAAAAAAAAAAAAAAAAAAAAGCAGAAGAAGAAGATAGTAGTGAACAATAAAAATAAATAAATAAATAAATAACCCCTAAAGACCCTATCAACTATATTAAGGTCTTATAAGCTGAACAGGCATGTTATGAACGACATTACACACAATGCATTGGCTTCTAAGATTACAAAATATGGATCATTTGAAGAAAGAGAAATACAAATTAAAAGCTAACTGCGACAAGCTAAACTGCATTGGTCGTGTGACGTCTGTGAACTGTGATCCTCTTCTAGCAGGAGTAAAAAAAACACATGACAAGTATATATATAGAACAGTACAAAGCAAATTAATGTAGCGATGCAATGGACAAGCGAAACCCACCATAATTAACCACATTGCCTGAACATGTGTGCTACAAAGTCTACAATTAACCACAAAACTCAAAAAAAAAAAAAAAAAAAGACAGTAAATTAAGCAGTACATATGATATGGATCATTGGCCACCATATCTGCTATTATTTTTTTTCTATGCCACAAGGAAAAAGACACCTAACTTGATCAATCGTTGCATGAAAACTCAAAGAAAAAACAACACCATGACTGACTGACACATGTCCAACATGCAAACTAGGTAGTTCTCCAACTCTACACATATTCCACCGTGCACCTTATTCTTCTCCACCTCCCCTTCTTTCAAAACGTCGCGCAGCAAAACTCTAGCGCTTCCCACAGGCTTTTCTCGCACGTGGCCGTGCGCATATATGTCCGGCAAGTCCTCCTTGAACCTCACCTTCACCACCTCGCTCCACGTGGGGTTGGTGGCGCCGTGCTTGTCCACCTGGGTCTTCGCCACGTGGAGGTCCTTCTGGACGTCGACCACCGCGAACGCTCTCATCTTGGTCACGTGCTTCACGTTCTTGAGCTCCTGGGCTGAGATTATTAGTACCTCTATCTCTCTCAGTCTCAGATGCGGTGGGTTTCTTCGTTTCAAGTCGGTATTGTATTCCATTAGAGACATGGAGCTTCAAAGGTTTAGTTTAGAATCCCTTTTTTTATTTATAAAGAGAATAAAAGGTTCTAACATGGAGCTTCAAGGGTTAATTGTTGAAGTCCTAAGTAACCATTAAAAGGGTTTTTGTTTTAATATTACTCGAAATTTAATATTGCTTAAGGACAAATATCTTTCCTTAAGAAATATTAAATTTAATTATGTGCTATATTGGACCATGCAACCATATATATGCCAAGAAGAAAGTGTTAATTTTTATTGAGATTTTTTTTAAGGTCCAATTGAAATTGCCAGCAAATGTATATAGTATAATTTTTTAAACCAGTTTTCAATATGAAATAATATAGTTATATAAAAATGATGAACTAAGGCTGTCATTGTTGATATCATATTTTGTCCAATCTCAATTAACATGCTAAAATAGCGATTTGAAAATGTGAAAATCATGTTTTTGAAAACCAAAAGTTGGGAAGTATGTGAAAAATCCCATTTACCCTAATCAGACAACAGAACAACCCATCCAAGATTTTACAAAATTCAAACTTAAAATTTCTAGCAAAGTTTGACCGACGCTGACTAAACCCTAACCTGAATTGGTCATAACCATGACTTTTTTATCCAACTATTTGATCGAGGTAAATTCTTAACCATCTTAAAGATCATGAAATTCCCTTCGAAATGAAAGCTCATGGGCTAAAATCAAAGTTAAAACGGATAAAATATCAAGAAAATACCAAAATACCAAAACTCTTATTAAATGTATCATTTTTTAGGTAACATGACTATTTTTGGGGTATTTTCGCTAATAAACTATACCAATCTAACCACAACTAGTGCAATCTGCTAGGATCATATTAAAATATGATAATTATTTTCCGTAAAAAGGGCTCAGCGATATCTTCTCCGAATTGGGAGAAATGAATTTTTCAAGAATTGTGCTATTAAATTTTTTTACACTGAGTCACCTCCCTTCTAGACATGATATCTCGACAACCATAGCTCCAAATCATGTGAAATCAAAGCCTATGAAAACTAGAAATCCAGAAATTTATAGGGACAACAAATTTGAAGAAATCAGAGCTTTCAAATACCTCCAAAAAGCAACTCTACAACAGGGTCGAAACAAGGGAAAAAAAAAAACATACAAATTTGAGTGGTCAAGAAGGCAAAATTGGTGAGATGTTTTGGAAACATCTCACCCCAGCAGCCCCTTGAAATGGGAGGCTGAGGTGAGACATTAATTCCCAAAACTTCTCCCAATCTATATAAATAGACCCCCTCTCCAACTCTACCCATATTCCACTACCTTATTCTTCTCCACCTTCTCTTCTTCTTCTTCTTCCTCCATCGCTTCTTTTACACTAATGTTATGTTTGGAAGTTGGGAGGAAGATGAGAGTAGAATGGAGTAGAGGGGAATGATTATCTTCCACCTTATTTGGATGTTTTTAAAATTAAGCAAGGAGGAGGAGAATAATTAGACCTTCCTTTTGTTTGGATGTTTTTAAAATTAGGATGAAAATGAGAAGAAATAATTAAATATATTTGAATGGACAAATTTACCTCTATTTGAAAATAAACTTACAACATTGGTCTATGATTAATTTATTAGATTAAATAATTATATTCCTTAGCACACTTTTATTATTACTATTTTTTTTTCATTGCTGCTCTTTACTGATCCAAAAAGGTTCTAGTTGATTAATTGTAGAATATATATTTCTAAAAAAAAGCTGTAGAACGACCACCAGCTCATGGTACTCAGGAAACCATTCACTCCTGATTTTGTAGCATTAGACAACGAATTTGATTATGAAAAAAACAGACTCAAAAGAGAAGCCTATAAAGCTAATCATACCAGAGAACAAAAGAAAGAAGTATTGGATGCTTGGACAGCATTCATGAAAGAGATATCCAGCAATGTCCCTTTCTTTGAATACTTTGAAGAACATTTTGAGTGGCATAGAAAAACTTATGCGCTTACTAAAGCCTGGACCAAGGAAACTAAGGAAGTTGTCCAGTCCAGTCATGCACCCCTAGAAACCATAACCTTTAAACATCGTAGAAGTGATATAGTTACCTCACCTTTTAAGGTTCCTACAGACGAGGAAAAACCCATCAAGAAGGTGATAGAGTAGAACAACTATACCAATCAGTGTTTAGATGTTATAGGCAAACAGCTTAATAGGATAGAGGATAAGGTTGAAAACAAGGTCATCCTCCAGCTAGGAAACCTGATACCAAAAGGGGTGTAAGCTACTATTGTGGAATTAGGCCGGCTAAGGCCATCTGTTTACAAAATAAAAGGCCAGCTGAGGCCATCTGATTACAAAAGTAAAACCGAGTGAGGTATTACAAATGTAAACTAGGGTTGCCATCTATTACAATACTAAGAGTTGTAAAGAGGAGGCAAAGCTGAGTGAGGGTCTGAGATTTTTTAGAGCTCTTCCTAGAAAATTCGCCTCATAAAGAATGAGTCCTTGGCTGCCTTATATAGACTGAAGGGAGCTTTGGAGTCTTCTGCTGATTGCTGAAAATCCGGAAGGTGAATTGCTTTTACTGGAGGTGAAATTTTTTTCCACTGAAAGCAAATAGTGAGTCCGAATTATTGTGCGGGGTGCTGTTTAGTGAATAGTAGTTTGTCCCCATGCTTTTCTGGTTGATACTGTAGGTAAACAGTGACTTGTCTGACTGGTGCAAGTACTGTTGAAACAGTGACTAGTGCTGTTTGTTGAATAGTAGCCGCAATGGATTTTTATACTGAGCAGTGGTTGGTGTTGGTCAAAACAATTCAATCTGTTGAAGGGGCATCAAAAGGATACCCATCATAAGGATCCCAGGCTGGGTTATTGCCATCTTCTACATGCTTGTGGTAGATGGCATACTTATTGCATAGTCCGCAGTATATTAGTGGTTCATAGTCTGGTTCCCTTGTGATAAACTGACTAGGATCCTTAAACCCAACTCTGCGGAGACCTGGGACTGCTGAGGAGTAGGGTTTGTTAGTAAATACGGAAATTCTTCCTGTATTTCCTACATGGTGGTAATCACTCTATAATTCTTGTGTTCTGTCAAGAATTTAGTTAGTGAAGTAACTTCTCCAGCAACTTGCAAGAGCATATGGACTGCTATAGGATAGGTAAGAGTTTCCCTCACTCCATGGACCTTGGTAGGTGTACCCATTGATGAGTACTAAATGTTTGGAAGGCTGGACATTCATCCAGTTGTTTCTGTCCCATTATGGGATTGTGCTCTAGCATCATATAGAAACAAAAGGACTTTTGATCTTAGTCACAACCTGCTGAATGACCTGTCGAAACTGGCTGATTTGATCATGGCTTGATAACTTAATTAACCTAATGAAGCCATACTCAAACATTGTTGATAGCCAACTAGGATCTCTTTCCAATTCATCAGAACCTTCTTCATAATTGATAAGAAGTCGTGGGAAAGGATGCTTTTGCTTATATACTCTGAGGCTGTTCCCAAAGTAATCTTCCCATTTTGCCTGAATGAGGATATCTTCAGTATCATCTGAATTATCTCCATAAACGGGAAAAGTGGTAGTAACCAATGTCCTGAAATGTTCAAACCATTTGTCGGATGATTTAAACATTGCCTTGGACCCTAAAATACTGGTTTTTATCTCAGGAAGCAAGTTGGCAACAACACTTCCTAAGGTAGATTGAGTCTTAAGACTGAACCTAGCATAATCAGTGCCCATGATAGTTATTTTATCCATCGAATGGATATCCTCTTTGCCAGAGAGTTGACTAGTGATAGTTTCTTTTCTTGACTCAAGGTTCACAATGTGAATTTCTAGGGCTTTGAGGGTTCTTTGGAAAAGTTTGTTGTTGTTTTAGGTAAAGGCCATTTGAAGGTTATTAAGGATAAATTTAATGGAGGCTGGTAAATCTGTATAGGCTCCATTTCCAAATTGGTATTTCCTAGATAAAACTTCCTGTAAAACAATAGCCATATCACCACTGGAATATGTCACATTTTCTGGGACAAATTCCTGAAGGGATGTCGATCTTCTTTGGTTTCCCTTAGAGGATGCGCCTTCATACATTACAAAAGACTGTCCCGCTGGTAGTCTTTTGTCTTGATGATAGCCCTTTATAGAGGCCTTCCCCTTGTTCCTCTTCTCTGCTAAAGAAGTCATTTTCCACATACTAGTAGTATTAAAAATTATTTGCTCTTTATCCTACCAAGAGAGATTTAGACAATTCAAAGTTTGAAAATACTTATTTATAAATCTCTTGTTGTTGAAAACATAGGATGGTGTAAAGCAAATATTTTTATGATAAATGCATGATGATGTTTGAGATTGACTGGGGTCAAAAAGATCATTAACTGGAGGACTTGCTAAGAATGAATCAAGGTTCTCTACTTGATCATTTGAAGGAATGGTTGGGGTTGTACGGGTTTCTTTCCGGACATCTTGGCTGTGGTTATGTTGAAGAAGAATGCCACCATAACCTATGTTAGAGGCATCAGTCTAGACTATCTTGGAGGAATTTGCTGAAGGAATTCCTAAGCAAGGAAGGGTTTTGACGAATTTCTGGATTTCTTGGACAACCGCTGTATGTTTTGGAGTCCAAGGGGATGGATTTGTACGAAGTCTATCAAAAAGAGGTTTGCATTGTTGTCTGAGATTTTGATAGAAATCCAAAATGTAATTAAGAGATCCTAAAAACCTTTGGAGCTAGGTTTTATCTAGGATTTCATCTAGGAATTTATCTGCAAACTGAATGGCTCTATCTATGGGTTTGATAACTCCTTGATAAATATCAAATCCTAAGAAACGAACTTTAGTTTGGAAAAGCTTGATCTTTGGGGCTGAAACAACTAAACCATTGAGTTTGATGGTATTCAGAAATGCTCTTAGGTGTTTCTGATGTTGATCCAAGGATTCTGAGAAGATGAGTACATCATCAATGTACACAATGGCATGGCTGGAGAATGGATTAAAAATCTCATTCATAATGTTTTGGAATTCAAAGGGTGCATTCTTGAGACCAAAGGGCATTACGTTCCATTCGTAATGGCCAAAAGGTGTGGTAAGGCTGTCTTATATCTATCAGACTCTTTGATCTGTATTTGCCAAAACCCACTTTTCATATCAAACTTGCTGAACACTACTGCTCTACTAAGCCTGTTGACTAAGTCTTTTTTGTTGAGAATTGGATATCTTATCCATTCTAAGACTTTGTTGAGAATTGATTTTCATTCTCTAGAGTCCAGTGTGTAGGGAAGGTGGCTTCTGGCCATTTGAGGGTCCTTGGAACCTCGATCTTGGGTCTAGGGTCAGTAGTCTAGATGAGGGTCATCTCACCCTTTTTCTTTTTATCAAGTGCTTGGATGTTGAGATTGGTTCTCATGCACTTGTAGTAAACTCTGTATATCAAGGCTATTTGGCTAGTTCCCTACTTCATGAGGGTTCCATGGGTCTTGATATCAAGAGTAAAGGCTTTAATGACATTGTCATCATGGATGTGGACTGTGAAGTTAGGGAAGCAGTTGAAATGAATTGGTCCACTACTTAGGTTGGTTTCTATGGTTCCTAAGAGATTGTCGTCAAACCTTATATGACGAGTATCTCTGAGGGCCATAAGGATTGAGTTGCTCAACCCTTCTCTGACAAAAGGTTTAACTCCAACTTGGACTAAACCTATATCCAGGAAGTTATGACCTTTCTTCCTGTGGGCAACTATGGTGGATGGGCTTAACAGGTAGCACGTCTCGCACTCCTTATTTATCTCATAAACTTGTTCTATGGTTTTGACATGGTAGTCTGTCATGAAGGCTTTCTTCATGAACTATGAGGACCTATAGATCTGGTTGGTGGGTACTTTGGGGATATTCCAATCTCCTATGTCTAATTCTAAGTCTAATAACTCCAAAGCTTCTGTGTTAACAATTCCAACATCATGTGGGATCTCCGGGAGAGATGATGGTTGGGAACATCTAGAACTGGTAGTAGAGAAACTTCTGAACAACCTATTTATAATTCTGGATTTAAAGTTTAAATTAACAATTACAACCTAATTATCTTTATCTTCAAATCTCTGGATCTAACCTTTAGATCTGGAACAGAGTAAGCTTATGAGACTACGAACGTTATCCGACACAATACACCTAGCCCTTCCTTCTAACACGGGGACCACCCTAAACGCCTAACCCTCGGCTCACACGGACTGACCAAACCGATACCAGGAAGATAGCAGGACTTACGGTCAAAGACATGTCAGAGCTCGGTTCTACAAGACTCATAAAAATACAGCTGTAACAAACTTTCTGGGTTAAATACAGAAACATAAAGAAGCAGATAACTGGGATGCAGGAGTTAATCTGAACGGATAAACACAAAATGATAAACAGATAGATAGAGAAAGAGGCTCAGCCTACTATTCATGAATGATTCAACGAAGAATGTAGAGATACATAAAGATGGTGAAAAAGTAACAAATATAAGAATAAATGAATGGGAATGAGAGAGTTATCAAAAAATAGATGTAAAACAAAATATATAGAGTGGATCATACGTTCATGAAAACAATTTAATTTACTGGTAATGCTCAAAATAATCTTTTGATAACTATGGCGGTAATACCAGCCAACTTGATTTAAACAGAAATGTAACATACATCTAGATCGGCCAAACAACTTGGCTCTGATACAAGGAAATATTGACATCCGCAAGTGGCGGGAAAATGCAAATTGAATACAAACTCCCGAAAGCTCATGTTTGTCAACATGACGTATATTTCAAAACCCCTTTTGTCCTTGTCAAAAATATGACAGATAGTGCCATTTTAGGAAATCATTTTATGTATCTGTTGTATCCCTTCATCACAAATAGCGAAGATATTACTACACATCCCTTTAGACAGCCTGTTAAGTTTAAGTTCCTTTGGAATCCAGAACCCTGTGAGGTAAGCACCCTCCAGAAAGTATCTGTCTTCAAGTGTCTTAATACTATCAGCAACCAAACCTCTCCGACTATTGGTACCAATCAAGCCCAACAACTTGATCCTTTTGTACCTATCATCCCACCAAATAATCAAGCTGAGAACCTTGATTCATTCTTAGCAAATCCTCCAGTTGATGATCTTTTGACCATAACCAGTCTCAAACATCATCATGCATTTATCATAAAAATATTTGCTTTTCACCATCCTATGTCTTCGCCAACAAGAGATTTATAAATAGGTATTTTCAAACTCTAAATTGCCCAAATCTTTCTTGGTAGGACAAAGAGCAAATAATTTTTAATACCACTAGTATGTAGAAAATGACCTCTTCAGCAGAAAAGAGGAACAAGGGGAAAGCACCAGCAAAGGACTATCCTCAAGACAAAAGACTACCAGCGGGATAGTCTTTTGTAATGCATGAAAGGGTATGAACGTCACCAAGAGTGATCAACTTCATGGGTTGGTTGTTTCCTATTCAGTCTGACACTCATGACAATATGAGATATCATAACTCAATGTTGGATTTGTAGGCCAAGTGGCTAAAAGAAAGATATGATTCATTCTACCATTCTACATAGTCTACATAGCACATTTAAAAAAAAAAAAATCATTCATATGTTTGAATGATTACAATTCTTGTGGATGTTTTTATTGTAAACAAGACCAAATTTATCTGCAAAACACAATGTAACCCTCCAGTGTAGCCCTCAAATGGAAAATGGAGAAACAAAAGAGCATGAAATCCAAAATACAAAGAAAAAAATAATCCCATGAACATTTCACCACAATCTTGGTTTGTTGCCTAGTTGCTCTATCTTTATCATAAAGCTGAACCAATTTGTCATAGTTTGGAAATGGTTTGTTCTTAAACTCTTTTGCTTTAAGTTTAGCCTGTTAAAAAAGGACAACAAAATAAGAATTGTCAAAAGTATGAATCCACAACCAAAGTTCTGGTGTACTGATATTACTAGTATGCTTAAGTGTAAAATTTCTATTGTCATTAACAAACTATGAGTCAATAAGGCAGCAAATTTGTGCGTTACAAATTTACAAAAAATTTTGAATTCAGCAAATATCGAAAAGTCATACATCAAGGCTCCCTATTTTTTGTTAAGCCGATGCAAGAAGATCATTGCAACCATTCAAACATTCAAGACATCCCAGAAGTTCAGTCATCAAAACCACAAAGAAATTGGAAGTTACAAATGACGCACTTCACAATTCTTAAGGGAGTATCAATTGAAATTATTTAGAACGACGAAAGGTTAAAAAAAAAAAAGTGCCTGCAAAGAACAAAAGCATTTCACTTTCAATTTCTTTACTTAAGACTTTAATTTAGAATCATCTAAACCCTCTTACTGACTTGTTAATTGAATATAAGAACAAATACAAAGCACACAGCAAAGTTAAAACTTAAAACTTGGCATTGTCCTCATACCATTGGAGCTTCCAAAAAATAACAAATCTATCTCTATCTAATAATTATCTGTCCAAACTACCCGGTGTTAGAACTCTTTCCCTCTATCTCAAGCACCCTCCTATAATGTAATCAAGCAAAACAATGTAACATTCAAAAGGACTTCTAAGTTGCATGCTTTTAAATGCAATGCAAGGCAATAAAAGAACTCTTAACTTAAAATAGAATACAATGCAGCCAAACGATAATTCATACTAGCAGTTAACATATTCTTATATTCTACGCAACTAGGTGCTGTTCCTATAAATCTTAGGCCATTTACTGAAGGCCAAACATGTCAAGGCTGGCACACCATCTTTTTAACATGACAGATCGGTTAATTATGCACAGGTTTTATTGAATAGTATGGTTGATCAAATTAATAAATAAGCAGCCATATTTATATCATTTATGTTAAGCAATCTAAAACTATTCAAACCTTAATATGAAAATGGTCTCTCAGAAGCTATAGATAGAGAGTAACAACCTACTAATTGGACAAAAATGAAACAAAATTATATTTGCTAAGCATATGTTCTTGTCCATGGCATTGCCATGTCAAATAATATGCATAATCCTTAGACAATAGTTGTCAATTAAATAAAGAATAACCATAAGCTCCAAAGGATTTCTCTTTCTCTTGTTGGATAAATGTAGTTTTCCACATCATAGCAATTGTTTCATGACAACAGCGGGAAGAAAGAAAGACAACATAATAACAGCTTTGTTTTAAACATAAGCTTCATACGATGACAATTCTTCAGCAGCTTTCCAATAACAACATAAAACACTCACCACAAAAGGGTAATGTTTTATATCATTTATGTCAAATCTGTAATCAAAATTATTACTAAACTTGAGGTTGAAATGCCTATCTAAATCCCTAGGCCAGGAGTGACATATTAGCAAACTTAACTACCAAATCATTTAACCAGGCAAAAATTATTAAAAACAAGAAAGTACATCAATTTATTAGTGACTTAACCATTGAAAAAGAGCCAGAAAAATAGCGATTTAATCACTTGTAATATTTGAAGTGTGCACATTATCCTTGCACAGACCAGAAACAATCATTAGAAAGTAAGAAAATTAAACAAAGCATGTAGTTATATCCGATTTATAACTTAATGCTTTTAAATAGAGCTAAAAGAATAATGGCATTGAAAAATCATAGAATTATGTCAAAAATTTGACTTCGACTTCTGCTGTATACAAAAGTAATGAGTATTCAATCATACCAAATTGTCTATATCACTAGCCACTTCTCAGCAATCTCACTAAACCCAGCCATCTTATGTCATACAAAATCATATATTTCAATAATTCCATGATTTTCAGCAAACTCACTAATTCAAGCAGTTAAAACGTATCTTTTAAAAAAGCATAAGATCAATGAAATATGGGTGCAAAGAATATAAAGCCTTCATTGCATCTAAGAAATCCAGAGGCAGCATTATCTTATGGAATCTCTCATCATTAATAGCAAAGGACAAAATCAAACTCACACAGTACACAATCACTCAAGCAATTTATCAAATACATTGTGAGCAACTTTTCCAAACTTTAAAATTCTAGGGAAAAAAAAAACCATCAGGTCAGAAATCACCATTTATGTGCAAATGGTGACAAAAGCATATGAATATATGATAAAACCATAAACCCAAATTAACCCAAAATTAAACAATAAAACCAAGAGAGAAATAAGATAAGAATCTACCCATGAGAGAGAGCTGGGTGTGAGAAAGAAGAGCGAGAGAGCAACATCAGACAGAAGAGCAAGAGAGCAGCGTGACAGAGAAGAGAAGAGAAACAGAGCGTGAAGAATGATCTGAGAGACCCCTCCAAATCTCTTCCACTCATTCCCTAAAAATCATCAAAACAAGGTAAATTACTTTATTACCTCCTACTCTACTTTTTTTTTCTACTCCTCCTCGATTCAAATAAACAAAGACTCCCTCCTTATGGATTGAGATCCCGTGAAATACCTAGGGTATTGCACGGGGTGCAATAGCACAAATCTCAACCGTATATTTGATCCAAAGCTCATTATTTTGACACGTAATAGATCCAGCTTGGCAATCCGTGTGCTTTCAATTTCTCCCACTTACACTTTCTCATTTCAGCTACCAAATCAGAATTTCAGTAAAACTCTCTCTCTTCTCTCTTTCTCTCAACTGGGTTTCTCTTTCTCTCTCCCCTAACGCTCCACTCTGTCAACAGCCACGATTGCTCTGTGCGTCTCCCTCAACCTCATCGATCACCGCTACTAGCATACCCAACTCAGACCGGTTAGCAAAAAAAAAAAAAAGCAACTCACCATCTGAAACCAAACCCCCAAACACTCACGCCTACGAGCCCTTTTTAGTCCCAGATCAAGAGAGAGCAAGGGTTGGGGTTTGGAGAGAATCGGGTGTTGAGAGAAAAGTTGATAGCTTTGGGTTTGATCTAGGGAGTGAAGTGAGATTGAGAGACAGAGAAAGAGATTTTGGTCAGAAGAAGCTACCATCGGAGGTGGTGGTGAGTGGTGGTTGTGATGAGCCATGGTAAGGCTGACTTGGGCTTGTTTCAGAGACCACCGACAAGTAGTTTTCCCTTTTATCTCTCATTTTTTCGTTATTTATTTATTTTTTTTTAATAAACTCTGTTTGGTTGCTGAGTAAATAACGGTGTCACAATTTTGTTGATTGATTTATTGCTGCTGAATTTAATTCTATTTTCTTTTATTTTTAATGTTTTCGGTTTCTAGTTTAGGAATTGAAATCAAGTCTTATATTGCCTGCATTTTTTTCAATTGTTTAAAAATGCCTAAATCCTTGTAATTTGTATTCAATGAGCTTATTATTAGGCTCCTAATGATGAAAGCTTGAACCTTGAGCCATTTGACCAAAACTAATCAAAGCATGAATGTTCAATACACTGAAAATTTTTCAAAGAAAAATTTTGGCAGCATATATTCCTATTTGCAGGTAATTACACAATATTGATTTGAAGTCTTCTTGTAGATGTCTTGTTAAAAAGGCATGCTTTTTATTGTGTTGAATGATCCATATTGAGTGTCACTCCTTAGATATAGAAGAAACTAAATGAGTAGCACAAGTGATCAAATTTCGTAATTATACAAAATTTACTTTTTTAGATTTTCAATTGTCCTGGCATCCCTAGAAACTGCAACAGATGCATGTCAATAGCCATAAAGTTTGTTATTTACAATTTCTATAATGAAATTGGTTCTTTAATCTTAGTCTTTTGGATTTAATTTGTAGTCACTTTGGTTATATTTTTTTTCTTAATAACTTGTAGTACTTCCACAACTCAACTGAAAATCATCACAGCTCAATACTATGCTTTGGGTATGGTTGAATATGCTGTGATTAAATTTTTGTTTGATGGTGACTTGGTGAGCTTGTGTGGTTATAGCTTTTATTTGGATTTGAAACCAATGAATGGTGGTTGGATGGGCGTTTTTAGATTTTGGATGATTTCAAAATGGGTTTCTATTTATGTGCATAATTGTGAAAAAAAATGTCATGGTGCACATGTTGTTGAGCGTGAGTGAAATTTGTGTTTCATGAGTGTGCTTATATTAGTGTAAAAAAAATGCAGTAGGTGAATGCAAATCTACAAATTTGGATCTATAAAGGGTAAAGTAATGTGTATTAATCTTCTTCTTGTTTTTTTCCCCTTTGCTTTGATTTTTGTTATTGCCTTGCTTCTTCTTGATTTTTGTTAGCAAACTTAACTACCAAATCATTTAACCAGGCAAAAATTATTAAAAACAAGAAAGTACATCAATTTATTAGTGACTTAACCATTGAAAAGAGCCAGAAAAATAGTGATTTAATCACTTGTAATATTTGAAGTGTGCACATTATCCTTGCACAGACCAGAAACAATCATTAGAAAGTAAGAAAACTAAACAAAGCATGTAATTATATCCGATTTATAACTTAATGCTTTTAAATAGAGCTAAAAGAATAATGGCATTGAAAAATCATAGAATTATGTCAAAAATTTGACTTCGACTTCTGCTGTATACAAAAGTAATGAGTATTCAATCATACCAAATTGTCTATATCAGTAGCCACTTATCAGCAATCTCACTAAACCCAGCCATCTTATATCATACAAAATCATATATTTCAATAATTCCATGATTTTCAGCAAACTCACTAATTCAAGCAGTTAAAACGTATCTTTTAAAAAAGCATAAGATCAATGAAATATGGGTGCAAAGAATATAAAGCCTTCATTGCATCTAAGAAATTCAGAGGCAGCATTATCTTATGGAATCTCTCATCATTAATAGCAAAGGACAAAATCAAACTCACACAGTACACAATCACTCAAGCAATTTATCAAATACATTGTGAACAACTTTTCTAAACTTTAAAATTCTAGGGGGAAAAAAAAAACCATCAGGTCAGAAATCACCATTTATGTGCAAATGGTGACAAAAGCATATGAATATATGATAAAATCATAAACCCAAATTAACCCAAAATTAAACAATAAAGCCAAGAGAGAAATAAGATAAGAATTTACCCATGAGAGAGAGCTGGGTGTGAGAAAGAAGAGCGCAAGAGCAACATCAGACAGAAGAGCGAGAGAGCAGCGTGACAGAGAAGAGAAGAGAGACAGAGCGTGAAGTGATCTGAGAGACCCCTCCAAATCTCTTCCACTCGTTCCTTAAAAATCATCAAAACAAGGTAAATTACTTTATTACCTCCTACTCTACTTTTTTTTCTACTCCTCCTCGATTCAAATAAACAAAGACTCCCTCCTTCTAACCTTCCTGTCGGTGGGACCCACAAATTGAGAAACCGTGGGGCCCACCGGAGGGTCTCTATACCTGCACCGTGATGCGCTGTATCTAATTATCCAACGGCTCAGAGGCATCCCCCACCTCCCAAACTATCGCACAGCTAAACTCTAGCGCTTCCCTGTCCACGTTCAGCGCCGCCATGTAGTCCACGTTCTCTCATCTACATCCCATGTTTAACTAGAAACGAAACTAAGCGTACGTTTAAATGCACAAAGTTTAAGTAGAAATAAAACTAAGAGGGCGTTTGAGATTTGTTTTTTACTTTTTTATTATTTTTTAACTGACACATTTGATTTTTTTGTGAACAGTGCACACCGTGTACTGTTTATAGCCCCACAAATTTTACTTTTTAACAACTTTTTTTATTAAAAATGGGTCTCACAATACTATTTATATATTAAAAAATTATTTTGCTACAGTGTTTTTCAGTTTCAGTTTTCAGTTTCCAGCTCAATCCAAACGGAGTCTAAGTGAATGTTTGGATAGCGTTTTGCGCATCCAGTAGTTTTTTGTGGGTTTTGTATATTATTCACGGGATCAGTATGCACTTTTTTTCATAAAAACAACTTTAAAATTAGGTCTCATGTACTATTCACACATTTAAAAATTATTTTGCTCTAATGTTTTCAGTTTTCAGCAATAAGCGATATCTAAACAGATCTTAAAGGACAATTCGGTAAAAATATAACCTAACTCTCACAAAAACATTGGCTAAAAAATAAGGTCACACTCCCACTAAAACATTACTTAAAAAATAAGGTCACTCTCCTATCATTTTTCAAATTTCTCAATTCGCTTATAAATTAGATTTTTAATATAAAATTATATATACACAATAAAAAAAACACATTATTTTTTGCCTACGACCACTTAAAAAAAAAAAAAGGAAAGTCTCATGGCGTGTGATGAGGCTAGTATTCATAAAGAGAATAAAAGGCTCTTATCTATTAATAACTTATATGACTTTTTTTTTTATAAACAAAATTTGAGAGGAAAAAAAAAAAAGGAAAAATGTTCTGGGGTTAATTGTTGAAGTCCTAGTGACCAGTAAAAGGGTTTTTGTTTTATTATTACTCAAAATTTAATATTTCTTAAGGATAAATATCTTCCCATAAGAAAGATTACATTTAATTATGTGCTATATTGGACCATGCAACCATATGCCAACAAAAAAGTGTTAATTTATATTGAGATTTTTTTTGAAGGTCCAATTGAAATTGCCGGCAAATGTATATAGTATAATTTTTTAAAAACAATTTTTCAATATGAAATAATATTCTTATATAGAAACTAGTCGCAAACTCATACTACGCATGAAAATCTACCTGTAGGGGCACAAAATGGCCTATGGCCCAAAGGTGTGGCTGGGCTGGCCCAAGTTGCCTTTACAATAGAATTTGTAGAGAATGGGTTCAAAGCCTAGACCCCTGAGTACTTTTAGAAGGATGCGGTGTAAGGTCCAAGTCCACTTCTGTGAGGCGGCTTGCTGGCGGATTAACCCAACTCCCTTCTCGGACGTGGGCCGAGGAGCCTCTGTGCTGGGCGGCACTCTGTTCTTCAAGGGAGAGAAAGAGAGAAAGAGAGAACCTTCTTCTTCTTCCCTTTCCCTTAATTCCCGATCCCCCTTCTTGCAGCATCCCCCATTCTATTTATACTCCCCTTTTCTGGTTGCCACCAGTCTAGTCCCTGAAAACGCTCCCCAAGACTATAAAGCTGACCTCCGTCCCTTCAGAAGTCATCTCCTCATTAATGCGGCCAGGCGGATAGGTGGAAGCTTTTAATGCGGAGGCAGTAACCTTTTTGCAGGGCACGTCCCGCTTGCTCCCCTTCCTCGGCGTCCCATGGAATCCCGTTCCTCAGCTCTAGCCTTTGCCGTTAGAAGTCATGTCCTCCTCGGACGCGGCCACCTACGCAGTGATCTCCCCGCTGGGCCCATGGCCTTTGGGTCTTTAATGACCTCCTCCCTTTTCGTGGCTTCTTGGGCCGAACAGTGTCCTTGGGCCAGACCTAAGGCCCACGCAGCCATCCGGACGTCTCTGACCCCCACAATAACCCCTCAAAAATTTATTTGACCTCGATCCGAGAGGGGAAATGAGTTTTTGACTCACAAGTGTTTCTTCCACGTGCCCCTTTAAATGCAGCGCGTGCAGAATTTCTCCCGCGCCCTCTCAGATAGCTCGCGACACCTCGTAACGCACAACACCCGCATTTACTGCGCTAAGTAACTCCCTGTCGCCCACGTTGGACGGTGAGATGAGAATCGTGCGGCTGTGATTCTTCCTGAAAGTTTGTGCGGGTCAGGCCTCATAAATGCTTGCTTCTCCAAGATCCCTAAGCGTTTGGGAAGTCGCGCATCCACCTTTTCGCTCCCAAGAAAATAATCGCGCTCCTGGAAACGAACACTTTCATTTCGTCTACTGAAGCACTCTCAAAGTTGTGTCCTTCTCTCTTCGTAAGTTTTCGTCATCTTAGCCTTTTTCTCCTCGGCTGTCAAGTTTCCCTTTCACCTTCTAGGTTCGCTCCTTAGTCTGGGACACTATGGGTAGATTTAAGTGTCTGGTCGACTCCGAATCCGGTATGGAAGGGTTCCGAGCCAAGTTCCACATCCCCCCGGAAGTGGAACTTAAATATTGCCCACCTGAGGCGGTGGCTGACTCCAGGGGGAACGAGCAGGTGGTCATTCCCATCATCTCCTTCCTGGAGGGCGGCATGACCCTCCCCATGGGTCCCGTCACCAGGGAATACCTTCGCAATCACCGGCTGTGCCCCGATCAGTGCACGCCTAATATGTTTAGGGTCCTAGGGAGTGTAGACGCTCTAAATGAGCAAATGGGTTTGAACCTCACGTGGCGGGACGTGGTCTATATGTACGAGTGCCACCCGCTCACGTCCAAAGGGTATTACCTAAAGTCCCGGTCGAGCGTCGTGAGGCTCATATCGTGTCTCCCTAAGTCCAACAAAGGGATGAAGGATGACTACGTCGTCGCATCCGGGAGATGGTACGACGTGATCCATTGCCCTGTTCAAGAGGGGAAACCAGGTGTGATTGTCTTAGGTTTTGGGCTTTCGTTTACGTTTTAGTTCCTTTGCCTTCACTTTCGGGAATTTGACGCCCGTCGTCCTTACTGCCTATCTTTGTTGCCGAACTTGATTGTAACTCTTCTTTTGGATGTCTTTTCGCAGATAAGCAGCACGTTTCCCCCAGCCTCTCCGACGTTAACGTCCGAGACTTAAATAGGGTGCTGAGGTCCGAGGTGTTTGTGCACGAGGACTTACAAGTGAGGGCCGCCCATCTAATCTTGGGGTACGAGCCGTTGTCCACTGCTTTCGGGGAGGTTGAGGACGCAATCCTCGCCTGTGACAAAAGGCGGAGACGAATAGATGTCACCAAGCCCGGTTTTCTCGCCCCACGCGACATCCCCGACGACCCCGCGGTGATTCTGTACGCTCCGCCGGTGCGCGCAGTTCCAGTCTCGGTTCGACCGCCGAAAATTTCTGCCGAGGAGGAAGTCGGCGTCGTTGAGGTCTCCGACGACGAGGCCACCCAGTGTTCGGGCATCAAAGGCTTAATAATCTCCAAGGTCGACAGTAGTACCGAGGAGGACGACATGAACAGTCTGCGATCCCTTATGGGCGCTCGAGGTGCCCAGGTGGCTAAGAAGGGTGCCTCTGGGTCTCACCTCCCACCCCAGCTTCCCCCTCCCCCTCCTCCGCACGCCGACCCCAAGCTTCCCCCGGCCGACGCTAAGAAGAAGAGGAAGAAGGAAGAAGACGAGGCCGAGGAGGCTCGCCAGAAAAAGCTTAAGCAGCAGTAACACCAACAACACCAACAACAGCAGCAGCAGCAGAAAGCCGCCAAGGTCAGGCCCCGCGCCCACTCGGTGGAGAGCGGGGAGAGCCATCCACTGGCTGAGGTGCGCCGAGCCTCAGGGTTTTGGTCCCCGGCGCTGGAGCTGGACGGGAGTCCCATTCCCGAACGCGCCAGCATAAGGGAGTATCAAAAGGGGCACTCCCTGTATCTGGCTGAGGCCTTGGAGAAGCCTCTGCTCCTCCCCAAGGATATGGAGGCCCTCGAGCAGATGCAGCAGCCGCAGCTGTTCCTCTCTCTGAAGAGGGACTTAGGGCTGGTATGCTTCATCTCGCCATGGTTTGTTTATGCCAGTCCTAAACTTGTGCACTCTCTTACTCATACTTTTCGCGTGCATGCAGGCCATCCAGGAGGTCGCTGTGGCTGAGCGGTGGGTGGAGGACGCCAGGAAGAAGGCCTCCTATGAGCTGAATGTCCGAGTGGAGACAGAGAAGGCTCTCTGCCGCGTCGAGGCGGAGAACGTTAAACTTGGCCAGAAGCTGAAGGCGGAGGAGCAGGCCAAAAGGAGTGCCGAGGCCGGCCTTCAGAACGCTACGGCTCAGGCTGAGAGCCAGAGGAAGGAGCTTCTCGACTGCAAAGAGGAGCTCGCCGTGGCAAAGGGGGAGAACGCCGCAATAAAGGAGGAGTTGGCGAGGGCTAAGGAGGAGGCCCAAGCCGCTAAGGTGGCCGCGGATGCCGCTTCGGCCGCCTCCTTCCAGAGGGGGGTTGAGGAGACCGAGACCCGCCTTGTTGAAGAACTGGCAGACCTGTGCAGGGAATACTGCCGCCAGGTCTGGTCCGAAGCCCTCAACACGGCGGGTGCTTCTTCGACGTCCGAATGGAGGAAGGCCGAGAACATATGGTATCCACCCGATATCCGCGAGTTCGAGGCTCCCCCTCCTGCGGCAACCTCAACTCCCCTTGTGGCCCCTGTTCTTCCTCCAGTCCCCTCGGACCCAGGCCAGGAAGCCCCTGTCGAGACAGAGCCCGAAGATGCGCCCCAGCCAGAGGCCCAAGGAGCAAAGGATTTTCCCCAAGTGGCTGGAGCTTGAGCTGCTGGTCTCTGTTTTTGTTCCTTTATTTTCATCTAGAGGACCTTTTCTTGACAGTTTGTCCGTAACTATTTTATTAATGATCATGAGCTATGTTTGTTTGTGATTGAACTATTTTTCTGTGAGTGGTTACTCCGTAAATTTTTGGGATATGTTTCCTTTGTTTGCGCAAGAGGTTCTTTTTATAGGCTTTCGTTAACACTTAGGTAATTCTTTGGATAAAAAATGCTAACGAACTAAGGGCCCATGTGCTTAGCGTGATGCTAGTGCTCAAGTAAAAGATTGATATTAACATTCAACGACAAAGGAACAGTGTTAGACTTTCCCACAGTAGCGTTTAAAATAATTAAAGCGCGTTAAGCTTTCCCCTGGCAGGGGATCCGAGGACCTGGCATAACCAAGGTTGATATTGACACTTAATTCAAACAATAAATTGTACGTGTCAGAATTTCCCTAAGGCAGAAGGTCTGAGGACCTGGCATAGCCCCAGTTGATATTTAACACATTAAATGAGATAAATTGTATGTTAAATTTTTCCCAAGGCAGAAGGTTCGAGGACCTGGCTTAGCCGAGGTTGATATTGACACTTAATTTAAACAATAAATTGCACGTGTCAGAATTTCCCTAAGGCAGAAGGTCTGAGGACCTGGCATAGCCCCAGTTGACATTTAACACATTAAATGAGATAAATTACATGTTAAATTTTTCCCAAGGCGGAAGGTCCGAGGACCTGGCTTAGCCGAGGTTGATATTGACACTTAATTTAAACAATAAATTGTACGTGTTAGAATTTCCCTAAGGCAGAAGGTCTGAGGACCTGGCATAGCCCCAGTTGACATTTAGCACATTAAAGGAGATAAATTGTATGTTAAATTTTCCCAAGGCAGGAGGTCCGAGGACCTGGCTTAGCCGAGGTATATATATATATATATATATATATATATATATATATATATATATTATTATTATTATTATTATTATTATTATTAATATTATTATTATTATTATTATTATTATTATTCCATAATCTTCTTACACCTCCGTCTCTTTACATGTCTTTGTCCTTATCTTGGGATATTTGGACCAATCACCAACTTTTTTACATCAGGCATAAGAGAGATTAGATATTATTATTATTATTATTATTATTATTATTATTATTATTATTATTATTATTATTATTAAATCAGGATGTCCATCATGGTTATGGTAGTAAGGGTCGTCATGTCCCATCAGCAAGTATTCTTCTCGTGCAACTTATTATTATTATTATTATTATTATTATTATTATTATTATTATTATTATTATTATTATTATTATTATTATTATTATTATTATTATTATAATAATAATAATAATATATATATATATATATATATTATTATTATTATTATTATTATTACATAAACCAGTTTTAATCTTTTATTCCATAATCTTCTTACACCTCCGTCTCTTTACATGTCTTTGTCCTTATCTTTTTGTTTATCTCTGTCCCTTTCTCTCCCTTTCTCTATCCTATTATCCTAGTTGGTATCAGAGCCATATGAAGATGTTTTCCATGCAATTTGCTGTAACCATTTTCTTCCTCTTTTGATCAGTATACTTTGATTATTGTCCTGATTAGTATGCTCTGTGATTTACAGTTGCCACTATAAGTGGATCCTCTGTATCTATCACATCAGAACACTGGATTTGATAATCAAGTAGAACACTAAAGAGTTGCTCTTAATATTTTTAAAGAACCTAGTTTTCCTAAGTTATCTTGTGGACGTGTAAGCCTAGGTGTGGCGTTTGTGTCCTGTCAGATCTTAGGTAAACAGTTCTTTTCTTCAAGAAATACTTATGGCTAGTTCATCAAATGCAGTTCTTGATACCACAATACCTATTGTTGACCCTCCTCTTCGTACATCTACTGCAAATAAATTAGACTACTTGTATGAAATTTCTCATATACCTGAAGATAGTAAAATCCCTATTACTGATTTCCCTATTGTAAATCCCTATACTGTGTTTGATAAACCTCAAAATTCCTTCAAAAAATCCATAAAAAAGTTCTTAGGTCCTTCTCATCCTTCTACTGTTAAAGAATATGTCCAAGCCTCTAAGTTTGACCAGTACAATATTCCAGCCACTGAAAATGAAAATTTTATCACCTTAGCCCTTCCAAGAGAATTTGTTATTCCATGGCAAAAACAAGGATACACACATCTCCATTTTGGTGCAGTCAGATTGGCACTAACTTTTCATGGCAGAAAAGGACTCCCTGTAGCCTCTAGAATTTCACTTCTTGATTCTAGGTTCTTGGAGTATCATAATGCAGTCATTGGTACAGTCCAGACTACCTTAAATGCGGGAATAGTTTTTGTTACTCTTTTTCCCAATTTCAACATGTCTCTCAAAGACCCTCACCTTTGTGATGCTCTTAAGGTGCAAGTCCAAATTACAGGAGCCTCTCAGGTGCAAGATACTTTTGCAGCCACACTCCACTACCAGTTAGCCTACAGACTTCAAAATCATGCTTTTGATGTAGCAGTTCCGGAGATGGCCCAATCCAACGAAGCCTTGCTAATCCAAGTTGATCCAGGCATGACACCTATGTGTACATTTGTTCCAAGGCAGTTAGACAGAAACCAAATGACCTCTCTCTTTCCAGAATCATGGATTACAAAATATGAGATGCTTCACCAAGCAGTCAAGCCGGTGCAGTCCAACAATCCTTTCTTTGTCAAAAAAGAAAACGGTGATGTTGAAGTCAGATTCCTCACCAATACACAAGAAAAGAAGGAAGTCACAGTCTTTCCTACTCAGATTGCTATGATCCATCCGGTGTCATATGAAGGTCTAGATGGTCTTCAAATCAAAGCATTCAGAGAAGACGGACAGCCTTGCTATGAAGGAAAATCATCCTCTGGTCATATATGGTGGGATGTTTGTGATTGTGATGATTGTCGAGAAGAAGAAGTTTTTGAAAAAAGTAAGTCAAAAAAGAAGAAAAAGTCCTCCCAGCAGATTCTTAAAGAAAGATATGAAGCAGGAGATCCAGAAGTTGACCTCCTCGGAGAACCTTCGGGAAGGTTTGATTATTATGTCCTTTACCCCCGAACCAAAAAACAAAATCCATCCTCCCCCTCTCCATGTAAACAAAATCCAAGTCAGAACCATGAACCTCCTCTGACCCCTCCTTTGATTCCATACTACCAGAAAGTCCTCCCCAAATATCAAAATGTCAGCCCAAACCTATCAGCCAAACTCATGTCCAGAAACCCCTACCTTGCTATATGTTTGACCATGCTTCACCCTCCTACTCACAAAATTTCCCTCCTCTTGAGAATTTTGACCACCCTCAAGCCAACACCAAACATGTGTGGAAAATCAAAAATCCTGTTGGAACCAACCCAGATGGAACCAGGAAGCAAGTTTCCTCAGCCGAAGCAGCTTTAAATTGGCAAGCAGAAAATGCTGTGGCACAAAACCAGGTCCTTTCAAAGATTCTTGATAATCAACAAAAAATGACAGAAACAGTTGCTAACACCTTCTCGTCCTCAAACTCTCTTATCGAAGATTTAAAGAAGAAAATACAGTCAGTTGAGCAAGAATTGGCAACCATAGCCTCCACAGTAAAAGATTTCTCTGTCTCATTTCCACTCATCGGACAGAAAGAAAAAGAAAGAAAACAGCTGCTAGCACAACTTCAGTCTATGGAAAATCCAAGAAAAGAAGTAATCCAAGCTCTTCCAATGCAAGTCTACATGCCATATCAACCCCGCCAATCATTGTATAAAGACTTACCCATACCCCCAGCCTCACCCTTCTCCCCAATTTCCCCTTACCAAAACCTCCAACCATTAACCATGGCACATCCTGACCATAACCCGTTTCGACCAAGCGGAATACTTCCAAGTACAACATATTCTCCACCACTCCAACTACAACCCCAAACCAAACCACAAAATCCACCCTCTTTCATGAAAAAAGACAAAGAACCATTATACCATCCTCCAGACCCAATTGTAGGTGCTTCCTCACGACCTCCAGATATGAACATGTTGTCTACAAACCCTAACCCTCCAAACCCAATATCATCATTCCTCAAATCCCTCACACTTCAAGACTCACAAACTCCTTTTGTGCTCCCAGTCATTGCTGACACAGATTTAGATTTGTCTGATCTTGGACTAGATGAAGTATTTATGACAGATCCAAAGGTAGAAGAAGATGATGATGTCCTTCACCATGATCCACCTCCACCTCCACCAATATTTCCTCCACCTCCCATAATTCCTGACTTCCAAGCAAGATTAACCTACTCATCCACCACAGATTCAAAACACCTATTCACCATTGACAATATCCCTCCTTCAAAATGGCATGATGAAATTTTTAACATGTATTCATGGTGCACAGCTGAACTCCAAGCCCCAAACAACACTGTTGCACAAATTATTGCTAAATTTGTTGCAAGACTCACAGGAAGATTAAGACAATGGTGGCTCAACCTTGGAGAATACAGACAAAGACAAGCAGCCCAGTCTCCCACTTTCGAAGATTTTTTCACAATCATTCATAGTGAATTTCTTGGCTCTGTGGCTCATTATACAGAAGTTGCACGAGAAGAATACTTGCTGATGAAATGTTGTTCTTTTGAAAGAAGAGATTTGGAGAAACACTTTGACAGAATGTCAAGCCGGTACTACTCCTTCAATGGTATGGATGATGTTAATTGAAAGCACACCTTTCTGAACTCCTTTCCAGAACCATTAGGAGATGAAACTCTTCGAATGATGAACCTTCAAAAAATAACTCTGCAGCAAGCCTCTTTAGGAGAAATCTACCAGCATGTGCTCATTGCTCTTGAAAAGCTCTGCAATCAGAGAAAGTTTCTCTCAGAAATTGACAAGGTCCATAGCAAGCTCAAAGACAATTGCAAAAGAAAAGATTTACAGATAAAATGCTATGACAAAAGTTGCACTTGTTCCACAAAGAAAAGAGATCATTTCAAGAAATATCCCTGGAAGAAAAGGCATTATGCAAGTCAGAAGAAGAAATCCTTCAGAAAAAAGAAATGGAAATTCCTCAGAAGAAAGCAGTTCAAAGGAAAAACTTCAAAGGTCTGTTTTGTATGCAGAAAACCAGGTCACTTTGCAAAAAATTGTCCAAAGAAAGAAAAAGCAGTAAAGCTTCTTGAACAAGCCCAGATTCATGCAGATGATACCCCCTTCTCAGATGTTGAATCACTCTTTTCACTAGATGATGAGTACTCTCCCCAAGCCTTAGCAGTTATGGCTTATTCCTCAGAAGATGATTCAAGTTCAGAAGACTCAGACCCAGAAATCCAAACCATCTACACATCTCAGCCTCTCATAGCCCCCCTAACCAACCCTACACCCATAGCCCAAGTACATATCCTCCTTGACACCTATTCCAGACCTATTCCAGTAATAGCCTGTTTGACACAGGTGCAGCAGCCACAATTCTCCATCCCAAAATACTACCTCACCAATTCTGGCTACCCCATAACCAAATGTTCAAAGCAGCCAATGGAGAAACATTTACAATCACCTTGAAAAGCAAGCCTATTCTCATTAGAATCTTCCCAACCCTGACCATAAAACACCAAGTCCTTGGCTCCCCTCTCACAGGCAGAGACCTCCTTATAGGATTTGATCTCCTCCACAAAATACCTAGTCTCAGATGGTCCTCAAAAGGACTTTTGCACAAACAACATCTTCTCACATGGACTCAGGTACCTCATTTGTTCACAATAGACCCATTTGATTCTCTCAGACTCCAGATTATAAAAGATTGTTGTGCAACCACCCACTCAGAATTCCTCCTCAAAAATCCAAACCCTTTGTGGAAAAATCCATCCTTCTTCATAACCTTACCTTTCAAAAAGAATGAAGATGTCAATCCCACAAAAGCCAGTCACAGAGGAATGAACCCAGATCACTTGAACTTAGCCAAGCAAGAATTATCCACTCTTTTTCAGAAGGCCTCATTGAACCTACAACCTCTCCATGGGCATGTGAAGCTTTCTATGTAAATAAACATGCTGAACAAGTTCGTGGAAAACTCAGATTGGTAATCAACTACCAAGATCTTAACCATTTCCTTGCTGATGATAAGTTCCCTTTGCCAAACAAAAGTGCTCTTTTCCAGCATCTTTCACATGCTAAGATATTTTCAAAGTTTGATCTCAAAGCAGGATTTTGGCAATTAGGAATCCACCCAGAAGAAAGGTACAAGACAGCTTTTTGCATTCCAGACCACCATTATCAATGGACTGTTATGCCTTTTGGTCTAAAAATGCTCCTTCTGAATTCCAGAAAGCAATGGTAACTCTTTTCCAGCCACTGTTGACAAATGCCTTGATCTATGTTGATGATATCCTTCTATTCTCAAAGGATGCAGAATCCCATGAAAAATTGCTTACTGAATTTTATAATTTAGTAAAAACTCAAGGGATAATGCTTTCAGAAAAAAGATGATCATAGGAGTCTCCTCTATAGACTTCTTGGGAGTAAACATTTCAGATGGAAAATACACTTTGCAGCCCCACATTGCACTTTCTCTAACAGAATTTCCAGACAAGCTCATGAATACTAAACAGATACAGCAGTTTCTTGGAATTGTGAATTACATGTCAGATTTCATTCCAAAAATCTCCAGATACAGGAATTGTTTAGCTCAATTGTTGAAGAAATCTCCCCCAGATTGGAATCCCGTTCATACAGAAGCAGTTCAGCAGTTGAAAAAGTTAGCAGAAACACTTCCTCCCTTACAGATTCCAGGACCAGGCAAAAGAATTTTGCAGACAGATGCAAGTGATGAATATTGGGCAGCAGCTCTCTTTGAAGAAGCCAATGGCAAAAGAAACATTTGTGGATATAAAAGTGGTACATTCAAGCCCTCAGAACTCCATTATCATTCCACTTTCAAAGAAATTTTGGCAGTCAAGCATGGCATTGAAAAGTTCCAGTTCCACCTCCTCGGGCATAATTTTCTAGTAGAAATGGACATGTCCTCATTCCCAAAAATGCTCCAGTTCAAAAGAAAAATGCTCCCACACCCCCAGCTACTCCGATGGTCAAATTGGTTTTCACAATGGTCTTTCCAAGTCAAACACATCAAAGGTAAAGACAATCTTATCACTGATTATCTTTCTAGAAAACCCCAGTTCTTGCCACAACCATCATTCCTCCTCCTTTATGTGTATATCCAGTCACAGATCCATCCTCATCCTCAAGCTCCACTTCAACTCCTGATGATATTCTCAAAATGATAGAAACCCTTCCTCCAGAAATCAAAGAACAAATAAAGAACCTGACCCTTCAAGCCAGATCCAAAAGAATCATTAGAACCCTCCATGATTACCTCAAAGAACAACAGAGTCATTTCCTTGCCATTTTCCCAAACATAGATGAACCATGGAAAACCCCTTTTGCCTTTTGGATAACTAATTGGACAGTTGCTCATTATCTCTACATGTGGTACTTACTCAATGAGTACTACTTGTGTCTCCATTTTGAACCAGAATTTTACTCATACATTTTCCCCGTGAAAATAAGTATTTTTACAAGTTCTGGTCTGAAATCTTGAAAAACGATGCTCATGATGGTGATTGGTCCAAATATCCCAAAATAGAGCACCCACACTTTGGAGAAAAACTCACTTCTGCTTGTCTAGTTGCTAAGCTCAATTCCAAAAATGATGTTCGAGCACAAGGAATTCTTCACCCTGCAGACATGCATTGGGTAACTAATGCTGATGGTACCCTTCATAAACACATGGACATATCTTGGCAATCTTGTCACTATTCCCTCACGATGGCTGAATCTCTTAATCAAGGAATTCTCCCTGAAATAGTGCCTACAGACCCAGATATATGCAGACAACAATGGCCACATGAAGATCAATGGGCAATGCCAAATCCTTTGATGGGACATGACGACCCTTACTACCATAACCATGATGGACATCCTGATTTTGATGATCTTGATGAAGAATGGTTTCAAGGAAGAGATGGATGGGATGACTAGTGTATTGTAATAAGTTTATTGTAAAAAAAAAAAAAAAAAAAAAAAATAATAATAATAATAATAATAATAATAATAATATATATATATATAAGTATATATGACTATATATTACTATAGATACCAAAGCCTCAGAAGACTTTCCATGCAAAACAAAATTCTTCCATCCAAAGACTTTGTTCCACCAACTGAAGACTTTCTACACCAATTGAAGACTTTCATGGACTTTTGCATGCAATCTCTACACTTGGACGTCCAGCACTCCTCAACTTTTCAACCAACTGCAGGTTTTGTCCCAGTCCACATATCCCCCTTGTGACACTTGATTATCCAACTTGCCAGTTGTTTCTCTCCCCGCAGACAACTAATAACTGCTGGTCAGTAGCATCTCTGAATGAAGAAAAAATTAGTCAACTTATTTTACGCGTTCCCCGTATTTTTGTACATTTGTCATGACTAAAGTTGGCCCCTACTATCTACTGTACAATCTTCTTATCTTCAGATTGTAAGATATTGCTGTAATATATTGCCTATAAATAGGCTCTTCGTCCCCTCAGAAAGGCAAGGAGAGAAAAGAGAGAAAGAGTGAGAAAGAAAACCCATTGTAATACCCAGTCTCTCTTATGCCTGATGTAAAAAAGTTGTTGAATCTAATAATATCCCTTAGTTTATTGTATCTTGTGTTGTGTTCCATTCCTTACGTAGATGTTATATTTTATACAATCTTAGCAATATATGCCATAAACCAGTTTTAATCTTTTATTCCATAATCTTCTTACACCTCCGTCTCTTTACATGTCTTTGTCCTTATCTTTTTGTTTATCTCTGTCCCTTTCTCTCCCTTTCTCTATCCTATTATCCTAATAATAATAATAATAATAATAATAATAATAATAATAATAATAATAATATAACATCTACGTAAGGAATGGAACACAACACAAGGGAGAGAAAGGGACAGAGATAAACAAAAAGATAAGGACAAAGACATGTAAAGAGACGGAGGTGTAAGAAGATTATGGAATAAAAGATTAAAACTGGTTTATGGCATATATTGCTAAGATTGTATAAAATATAACATCTACGTAAGGAATGGAACACAACACAAGATACAATAAACTAAGGGATATTATTAGATTCAACAACTTTTTTACATCAGGCATAAGAGAGACTGGGTATTACAATGGGTTTTCTTTCTCACTCTTTCTCTCTTTTTCACTCCTTGCCTTTCTGAGGGGACGAAGAGCCTATTTATAGGCAATCTATTACAGCAATATCTTACAATCTGAAGATAAGAAGATTGTACAGTAGATGGTAGGGGCCAACTTTAGTCATGACAAATGTACAAAAATGCGGGGAACGCGTAAAATAAGTTGACCAATTTTTTCTTCATTCAGAGATGCTACTGACCAGCAGTTATTAGTTGTCTGCGGGGAGAGAAACAACTGGGAAGTTGGATGATCAGGGGTGACAAGTGTCACGAGAGGGTTATGTGGTCTGGGACAAAACCTGCAGTTGGTTGAAAGTTGAGAAGTGCTGGACGTCCAAGTGTAGAGATTGCATGCAAAAGTCCATAAAAGTCTTCAATTGGTGTAGAAAGTCTTCAGTTGGTGGAACAAAGTCTTTGGATGGAAGAATTTTGTTTTGCATGGAAAGTCTTCTGAGGCTTTGGTATCTATAGTAATATATAGTCATATATACTTATATATATATATATATATTATTATTATTATTATTATTATTATTATTATTTTTTTTTTTTTTTTTTTTTTTTACAATAAACTTATTACAATACACTAGTCATCCCATCCATCTCTTCCTTGAAACCATTCTTCATCAAGATCATCAAAATCAGGATGTCCATCATGGTTATGGTAGTAAGGGTCGTCATGTCCCATCAAAGGATTTGGCATTGCCCATTGATCTTCATGTGGCCATTGTTGTCTGCATATATCTGGGTCTGTAGGCACTATTTCAGGGAGAATTCCTTGATTAAGAGATTCAGCCATCGTGAGGGAATAGTGACAAGATTGCCAAGATATGTCCATGTGTTTATGAAGGGTACCATCAGCATTAGTTACCCAATGCATGTCTGCAGGGTGAAGAATTCCTTGTGCTCGAACATCATTTTTGGAATTGAGCTTAGCAACTAGACAAGCAGAAGTGAGTTTTTCTCCAAAGTGTGGGTGCTCTATTTTGGGATATTTGGACCAATCACCATCATGAGCATCGTTTTTCAAGATTTCAGACCAGAACTTGTAAAAATACTTATTTTCACGGGGGAAAATGTATGAGTAAAATTCTGGTTCAAAATGGAGACACAAGTAGTACTCATTGAGTAAGTACCACATGTAGAGATAATGAGCAACTGTCCAATTAGTTATCCAAAAGGCAAAAGGGGTTTTCCATGGTTCATCTATGTTTGGGAAAATGGCAAGGAAATGACTCTGTTGTTCTTTGAGGTAATCATGGAGGGTTCTAATGATTCTTTTGGATCTGGCTTGAAGGGTCAGGTTCTTTATTTGTTCTTTGATTTCTGGAGGAAGGGTTTCTATCATTTTGAGAATATCATCAGGAGTTGAAGTGGAGCTTGAGGATGAGGATGGATCTGTGACTGGATATACACATAAAGGAGGAGGAATGATGGTTGTGGCAAGAACTGGGGGTTTTCTAGAAAGATAATCAGTGATAAGATTGCCTTTACCTTTGATGTGTTTGACTTGGAAAGACCATTGTGAAAACCAATTTGACCATCGGAGTAGCTGGGGGTGTGGGAGCATTTTTCTTTTGAACTGGAGCATTTTTGGGAATGAGGACATGTCCATTTCTACTAGAAAATTATGCCTGAGGAGGTGGAACTGGAACTTTTCAATGCCATGCTTGACTGCCAAAATTTCTTTGAAAGTGGAATGATAATGGAGTTCTGAGGGCTTGAATGTACCACTTTTATATCCACAAATGTTTCTTTTGCCATTGGCTTCTTCAAAGAGAGCTGCTGCCCAATATTCATCACTTGCATCTGTCTGCAAAATTCTTTTGCCTGGTCCTGGAATCTGTAAGGGAGGAAGTGTTTCTGCTAACTTTTTCAACTGCTGAACTGCTTCTGTATGAACGGGATTCCAATCTGGGGGAGATTTCTTCAACAATTGAGCTAAACAATTCCTGTATCTGGAGATTTTTGGAATGAAATCTGACATGTAATTCACAATTCCAAGAAACTGCTGTATCTGTTTAGTATTCATGAGCTTGTCTGGAAATTCTGTTAGAGAAAGTGCAATGTGGGGCTGCAAAGTGTATTTTCCATCTGAAATGTTTACTCCCAAGAAGTCTATAGAGGAGACTCCTATGATCATCTTTTTTTCTGAAAGCATTATCCCTTGAGTTTTTACTAAATTATAAAATTCAGTAAGCAATTTTTCGTGGGATTCTGCATCCTTTGAGAATAAAAGGATATCATCAACATAGATCAAGGCATTTGTCAACAGTGGCTGGAAAAGAGTTACCATTGCTTTCTGGAATTCAGAAGGAGCATTTTTTAGACCAAAAGGCATAACAGTCCATTGATAATGGTGGTCTGGAATGCAAAAAGCTGTCTTGTACCTTTCTTCTGGGTGGATTCCTAATTGCCAAAATCCTGCTTTGAGATCAAACTTTGAAAATATCTTAGCATGTGAAAGATGCTGGAAAAGAGCACTTTTGTTTGGCAAAGGGAACTTATCATCAGCAAGGAAATGGTTAAGATCTTGGTAGTTGATTACCAATCTGAGTTTTCCACGAACTTGTTCAGCATGCTTATTTACATAGAAAGCTTCACATGCCCATGGAGAGGTTGTAGGTTCAATGAGGCCTTCTGAAAAAAGAGTGGATAATTCTTGCTTGGCTAAGTTCAAGTGATCTGGGTTCATTCCTCTGTGACTGGCTTTTGTGGGATTGACATCTTCATTCTTTTTGAAAGGTAAGGTTATGAAGAAGGATGGATTTTTCCACAAAGGGTTTGGATTTTTGAGGAGGAATTCTGAGTGGGTGGTTGCACAACAATCTTTTATAATCTGGAGTCTGAGAGAATCAAAATGGGTCTATTGTGAATAAATGAGGTACCTGAGTCCATGTGAGAAGATGTTGTTTGTGCAAAAGTCCTTTTGAGGACCATCTGAGACTAGGTATTTTGTGGAGGAGATCAAATCCTATAAGGAGGTCTCTGCCTGTGAGAGGGGAGCCAAGGACTTGGTGTTTTATGGTCAGGGTTGGGAAGATTCTAATGAGAATAGGCTTGCTTTTCAAGGTGATTGTAAATGTTTCTCCATTGGCTGCTTTGAACATTTGGTTATGGGGTAGCCAGAATTGGTGAGGTAGTATTTTGGGATGGAGAATTGTGGCTGCTGCACCTGTGTCAAACAGGGCTATTACTGGAATAGGTCTGGAATAGGTGTCAAGGAGGATATGTACTTGGGCTATAGGTGTAGGGTTGGTTAGGGGGGCTATGAGAGGCTGAGATGTGTAGATGGTTTGGATTTCTGGGTCTGAGTCTTCTGAACTTGAATCATCTTCTGAGGAATAAGCCATAACTGCTAAGGCTTGGGGAGAGTACTCATCATCTAGTGAAAAGAGTGATTCAACATCTGAGAAGGGGGTATCATCTGCATGAATCTGGGCTTGTTCAAGAAGCTTCACTGCTTTTTCTTTCTTTGGACAATTTTTTGCAAAGTGACCTGGTTTTCTGCATACAAAACAGACCTTTGAGGTTTTTCCTTTGAACTGCTTTCTTCTGAGGAATTTCCATTTCTTTTTTCTGAAAGATCTCTTCTTTTGACTTGCATAATGCCTTTTCTTCCAGGGATATTTCTTGAAATGATCTCTTTTCTTTGTGGAACAAGTGCAACTTTTGTCATAGCATTTTATCTGTAAATCTTTTCTTTTGCAATTGTCTTTGAGCTTGCTATGGACCTTGTCAATTTCTGAGAGAAACTTTCTCTGGTTGCAAAGCTTTTCAAGAGCAATGAGCACATGCTGGTAGATTTCTCCTAAAGAGGCTTGCTGTAGAGTTATTTTTTGAAGGTTCATCATTCGAAGAGTTTCATCTCCTAATGGTTCTGGAAAGGAGTTCAGAAAGGTGTGCTTTGAATTAACATCATCCATACCATTGAAGGAGTAGTACCGGCTTGACATTCTGTCAAAGTGTTTCTCCAAATCTTTTCTTTCAAAAGAGCAACATTTCATCAGCAAGTATTCTTCTCGTGCAACTTCTGTATAATGAGCCACAGAGCCAAGAAATTCACTATGAATGATTGTGAAAAAATCTTCGAAAGTGGGAGACTGGGCTGCTTGTCTTTGTCTGTATTCTCCAAGGTTGAGCCACCATTGTCTTAATCTTCCTGTGAGTCTTGCAACAAATTTAGCAATAATTTGTGCAACAGTGTTGTTTGGGGCTTGGAGTTCAGCTGTGCACCATGAATACATGTTAAAAATTTCATCATGCCATTTTGAAGGAGGGATATTGTCAATGGTGAATAGGTGTTTTGAATCTGTGGTGGATGAGTAGGTTAATCTTGCTTGGAAGTCAGGAATTATGGGAGGTGGAGGAAATATTGGTGGAGGTGGAGGTGGATCATGGTGAAGGACATCATCATCTTCTTCTACCTTTGGATCTGTCATAAATACTTCATCTAGTCCAAGATCAGACAAATCTAAATCTGTGTCAGCAATGACTGGGAGCACAAAAGGAGTTTGTGAGTCTTGAAGTGTGAGGGATTTGAGGAATGATGATATTGGGTTTGGAGGGTTAGGGTTTGTAGACAACATGTTCATATCTGGAGGTCGTGAGGAAGCACCTACAATTGGGTCTGGAGGATGGTATAATGGTTCTTTGTCTTTTTTCATGAAAGAGGGTGGATTTTGTGGTTTGGTTTGGGGTTGTAGTTGGAGTGGTGGAGAGTATGTTGTACTTGGAAATATTCCACTTGGTCGAAACGGGTTATGGTCAGGATGTGCCATGGTTAATGGTTGGAGGTTTTGGTAAGGGGAAATTGGGGAGAAGGGTGAGGCTGGGGGTATGGGTAAGTCTTTATACAATGATTGGCGGGGTTGGTATGGCATGTAGACTTGCATTGGAAGAGCTTGGATTACTTCTTTTCTTGGATTTTCCATAGACTGAAGTTGTGCTAGCAGCTGTTTTCTTTCTTTTTCTTTCTGTCCGATGAGTGGAAATGAGACAGAGAAATCTTTTACTGTGGAGGCTATGGTTGCCAATTCTTGCTCAACTGACTGTATTTTCTTCTTTAAATCTTCGATAAGAGAGTTTGAGGACGAGAAGGTGTTAGCAACTGTTTCTGTCATTTTTTGTTGATTATCAAGAATCTTTGAAAGGACCTGGTTTTGTGCCACAGCATTTTCTGCTTGCCAATTTAAAGCTGCTTCGGCTGAGGAAACTTGCTTCCTGGTTCCATCTGGGTTGGTTCCAACAGGATTTTTGATTTTCCACACATGTTTGGTGTTGGCTTGAGGGTGGTCAAAATTTTCAAGAGGAGGGAAATTTTGTGAGTAGGAGGGTGAAGCATGGTCAAACATATAGCAAGGTAGGGGTTTCTGGACATGAGTTTGACTAATAGGTTTGGGCTGACATTTTGATATTTGGGGGAGGACTTTCTGGTAGTATGGAATCAAAGGAGGGGTCAGAGGAGGTTCATGGTTCTGACTTGGATTTTGTTTACATGGAGAGGGGGAGGATGGATTTTGTTTTTTGGTTCGGGGGTAAAGGACATAATAATCAAACCTTCCCGAAGGTTCTCCGAGGAGGTCAACTTCTGGATCTCCTGCTTCATATCTTTCTTTAAGAATCTGCTGGGAGGACTTTTTCTTCTTTTTTGACTTACTTTTTTCAAAAACTTCTTCTTCTCGACAATCATCACAATCACAAACATCCCACCATATATGACCAGAGGATGATTTTCCTTCATAGCAAGGCTGTTCGTCTTCTCTGAATGCTTTGATTTGAAGACCATCTAGACCTTCATATGACACCGGATGGATCATAGCAATCTGAGTAGGAAAGACTGTGACTTCCTTCTTTTCTTGTGTATTGGTGAGGAATCTGACTTCAACATCACCGTTTTCTTTTTTGACAAAGAAAGGATTGTTGGACTGCACCGGCTTGACTGCTTGGTGAAGCATCTCATATTTTGTAATCCATGATTCTGGAAAGAGAGAGGTCATTTGGTTTCTGTCTAACTGCCTTGGAACAAATGTACACATAGGTGTCATGCCTGGATCAACTTGGATTAGCAAGGCTTCGTTGGATTGGGCCATCTCCGGAACTGCTACATCAAAAGCATGATTTTGAAGTCTGTAGGCTAACTGGTAGTGGAGTGTGGCTGCAAAAGTATCTTGCACCTGAGAGGCTCCTGTAATTTGGACTTGCACCTTAAGAGCATCACAAAGGTGAGGGTCTTTGAGAGACATGTTGAAATTGGGAAAAAGAGTAACAAAAACTGTTCCCGCATTTAAGGTAGTCTAGACTGTACCAATGACTGCATTATGATACTCCAAGAACCTAGAATCAAGAAGTGAAATTCTAGAGGCTACAGGGAGTCCTTTTCTGCCATGAAAAGTTAGTGCCAATCTGACTGCACCAAAATGGAGATGTGTGTATCCTTGTTTTTGCCATGGAATAACAAATTCTCTTGGAAGGGCTAAGGTGATAAAATTTTCATTTTCAGTGGCTGGAATATTGTACTGGTCAAACTTAGAGGCTTGGACATATTCTTTAACAGTAGAAGGATGAGAAGGACCTAAGAACTTTTTTATGGATTTTTTGAAGGAATTTTGAGGTTTATCAAACACAGTATAGGGATTTACAATAGGGAAATCAGTAATAGGGATTTTACTATCTTCAGGTATATGAGAAATTTCATACAAGTAGTCTAATTTATTTGCAGTAGATGTACGAAGAGGAGGGTCAACAATAGGTATTGTGGTATCAAGAACTGCATCTGATGAACTAGCCATAAGTATTTCTTGAAGAAAAGAACTGTTTACCTAAGATCTGACAGGACACAAACGCCACACCTAGGCTTACACGTCCACAAGATAACTTAGGAAAACTAGGTTCTTTAAAAATATTAAGAGCAACTCTTTAGTGTTCTACTTAGGCGATAAATCGTATGTGTGTTAAAATTTTCCTGAGGCAGAAGGTCTAAGGACCTGGCTTAGTCCCAGTTGACATTTAACACATTAAGTGAGATAAATTGCATGTTAAATTTTCCCAAGGCAGAAGGTCCGAGGACCTGGCTTAGCCGAGGTTGACATTAACATGTAACTTAGGCGATAAATCGTATGTGTGTTAAAATTTTCCTGAGGTAGAAGGTCTAAGGACCTGGCTTAGTCCCAGTTGACATTTAACACATTAAGTGAGATAAATTGTACCGATAGAGATGATAGTACTTGACAATTGGCACAAGACAATGATATCTGAAAATATGGCGGACACGCCTTTCATCAGTAGTAATACCTTCGAAGGTTATTTACATTAAAAGGTCGCTTTACAAGTTTGTCATCCAGGTCGGCTAGATAATATGCCCCCACACCGGCTACTGAGGTTATCCGGTAGGGTCCCTCCCAATTCGGCCCCAACTTCCCCCACGATGGGTCCCTTGCTGTTCCCACGACCTTTTTCAGGACAAGGTCTCCTGGAGCGAGAGGTCTAGACCGCACGTGAGAGTCATATCCTTGTTTGAGATTCTGTTGATAGCAAGCCAATCGGACCATGGCGTTTTCCCTTCTTTCTTCTACCAAGTCCAGCTCATTCAGTAGCATGCTATCATTAGCGTCTGGGGCGAATGACTGCGCCCTCATTGTCGGGAACCCCATTTCTACGGGTATTACGGCCTCGGCGCCATACGTCATCGCGAAGGGAGTCTCTCCCGTGGACCTCCGTGGCGTGGTTCGGTAAGTCCACAGCACATGGGGTACTTCATCCACCCATCTGCCCTTCGCATCGTCTAATCTTTTCTTAAGTCCGTTGACTATCGACTTATTGGTCGCCTCAGCCTGGCCGTTGCCCTGCGGGTAGGCCGGAGTGGAGTACCTGTTCGTGATGCCGAGGTTCCCGCAGTATTTTCTGAAGGCCTTGCTGTCGAACTGCAGTCCATTATCCGAGATTAGAGTGCGCGGGATCCCGAACCTGGTGACGATGTTCTTCCAAACAAATCTCTTCGCATCCACGTCCCGGATATTCGAGAGGGGTTCTGCTTCTACCCACTTAGTGAAGTAGTCTGTTCCGACAATCAGCCATCGCTTGCTGCCTGTCGCTCTTGGAAACGGTCCTACTATATCCAGGCCCCACTGTGCGAACGGCCACGGGCTGACCAATGGATTAAGAACACCACCGGGTTGGTGGATGTTGGGAGCATACCTCTGACATTGGTCACACTTCCTCGCGTACTCTTGCGCTTCTCTTTGCATGTTCGGCCACCAGTACCCCTGCGTGAGGGCCCTGTGGGCCAACGACCTTCCGCCCGTGTGGCTACCGCAAATTCCCTCGTGTAGCTCTTCTAAGAGCTGCTCCGTCTCTTCCGGATGTACACACAACAGGTAGGGCCCCGAGAAGGAGCGTTTATAAAGCTTTTGGTCCTCGGACAGCCAAAAGCGCGGAGCCTTTCGGCGGATCTTGCTGGCTTCAGACTTGTCCTCCGGCAGTATGTTGTGCTTAAGGAAGGACGCAATGGGGTCCATCCAACTACACCCAACTCTGACTTGCTGGATCCGAGGGGTGTAACTTTCCTGCCCAGTTGGCTTGAGCATGTCCTCAACGAGAATGACCCGAGGGAGCCCATGGGCCGAGGTGGTAGTGAGAGTGGCGAGCGAGTCAGCGTAGGTGTTTCCGCTCCTCGAAACATGTGACAACCCGAAGGACTCGAATTTGGCTTGTAAGTGCTTCACGTGGGCCAGATAGTTCCGCATCCTTGGCTCCCTAGCCTCCAGTTTTCCTTCCATCTGACCAACCACCAGCTGTGAGTCAGAAAATACTAGCACCGACCTTGCCCCCATTTTTTGTGCCATCTCCATTCCTGCCAGCAGAGCTTCGTACTCGGCTTCGTTGTTTGTGGCCGAGAACGCTAGCCTCAAGGATTTTTCTAAGGTGATCCCCTCAGGGGACGTCAACACTATTCCCGTGCCTGAACCCCTCTGGTTTGCCGCTCCGTCAACGTAGAGCTTCCACACCGGATGCGTCTCGCTCGAGATTGCACCGACAGGCTTTCCGTCGGCGCCCCATCCCCCCAGGTTTTCTTCCGGGGAAGGCTCAGTGAACTCCGCCACCAGGTCGGCCAGGACTTGGCCCTTTACAGATGTACGAGGTAAATACTTAATGTCGAAGGCCCCCAAGAAGGTTCCCCATTTGGCGATTCTACTAGAGTAGTCAGCGCTCTGCAGCACGGATTGGAGTGGGAGTTGAGTTAATACGACGACCGTGTGAGATTGGAAGTAATGTGGGAGCCGGCGCGTCGCGTGCACTATGGCCAAAACCGCCTTTTCCAATGGTAAGTACCGAACCTCGGCCTCCTGCAGAGACTTGCTGATGTAGTAGACCGGCCGTTGTATGCCGCCGTCGTCCCGTATTAGAACCAGGCTAACTGCGTGGGTAGCCACGGCAAAGTACGCAAACAGTACCTCGTCTAGATCGGGGCGAGACATAATGGGTGGTCGGGAGAGGTATTCCTTCAGCTGTTGGAACGCCAAGGAGCACTCCTCGGTCCATTCGAATCCCTTCCATTTGTTTAGCAGCTGAAAGAACGGTCGGCATCTGTCTGCCGATCGTGAGATGAACCTGCTAAGGGCAGCTGTCATTCCAGCCAGCTTCTGGACCTCCTTCGGGTTTCGAGGTGGTTGCAGGTTACAGATCGCGGAGATTTGCTCGGGGTTGGCCTCGATACCCCTGTGAGTAAGCATGTAGCCCAGGAATTTACCCGATCCCACGCCGAAGGAGCACTTAGTGGCATTCAGTCGTAACTTATGTTCCCGCAGAGTCCGGAATGTGCTATCGAGGTCGGCCACGTGGTCTGATACGGCCCTGCTCTTCACAACCATGTCGTCTACGTATACCTCGACAGTTTTCCCCAACTGAGCCTCGAACATCCGGGTCATCATCCTCTGATAGGTGGCCCCTGCGTTTTTCAGACCAAAGGGCATCACCTTGTAATGGTAGTTGCCGGTGGGGGTCACGAAGGCGGTCTTCTCCTGGTCTTCCAAGGCCAGGGGTATCTGGTGGTATCCCTGGAAGGCGTCCAGGAAACTCATGCGAGGGTGGCCGACCGTGGCATCTACAAGCTGATCTATGCGCGGCATCGGGAATGGGTCCTTGGGACAGGCCTTGTTGAGGTCTGTGAAGTCCACACACACTCTCCATTTCCCGTTCTTCTTCTTCACCACCACCGTGTGCGCCAGCTATTCAGGATAGAACACCTCTTTGATAGCTCCTGCCCTCTTGAGCTTAATGACTTCCTCCTTTATGGCCTCTGAGTGCTCCGAGGAAGAGCGCCGAGGAGGTTGCTTCTTTGGCACTGCTGCCGGGTTAACGTTCAGGTGGTGGCAGATGAAGTTTGGGTCGATCCCAGGCATCTCATGCTCGTCCCATGCAAACACATCGAGGTTTTTCCTCAAGAGCGCGACCAACTCTTCCCTTTCTTCGGTCGGCAGCTGAGCACCAATCTGGAAGAACCTCTCTGGGTCGTCGCCGACAAGGACTCTGTCCAACCCCTCGCATCCGGGCCCTTCTGCCACTGCCCCTCTAGTCGTGGCAGAAGAGGCTAATTGCTATGGGACCGGAGCAGTGGGCGCCGAGGGCTCGGGCTCCAGTTTGCGCAAAACTGCTGCTGTCAGGCACTGTCTCGCCGCGGACTGACTTCCCAGGATTTCCTCGACTTGGCCGCAAAAAGGAAACTTCACCTTGAGGTGGAGGGTGGATGAGACGGCCCCCAGGGTGTGCAGCCAAGGCCTCCCCACAATGGCCGTGTAAGGAGAGTAGGCGTCTACCACGATGAAGTCTACCTCCACCACTGCCGGGCCTGATTGTACAGGCAGTCTGATCTGTCCCTTCGGCACCATTGTCCTCCCCTCGAAGCTTATCAGAGGCGATTCGTAGGCCGACAAGTCCTCTTCCCTCAAGTTCAGCCCCTTAAATAGGTCAGGGTACATGATGTCTGCGCCACTCCCCTGGTCCACCATCACCCTCTTCACGTCATATCCCCCGATTCTCAGCGTTATAACTAACGCGTCATCGTGGGGTTGGATCGTCCCTTCCTTGTCGGTGTCCGAGAAGGTCATTGGGGGCGGCCCGTTGCTCTTGATCCTCTTCGGCTTGGAGGCAGATTCCTCGGCGGAAGTTCGTGCTAGGGACATTATCCGGGGAGGGCGTGAACCGGTCCTCCCGGGAGTGGCCAGGATGGTATTGATGGTCCCCAGCGGGGGCTTAGGGGCGTGATGGCCTCAGTTCGCCGGCCCAGTTTGTCCCCCTTGCTCCTCTCGCTAGTGCACGAACTGTCCCAACTTTCCCTCCTTTGCCAGCTGTTCCAGATAGAACCGCAAGCTCTTGTAGTTCTCGGTCGTATGGCCGTGCTCTTGATGGTATTGGCAGTGGAGGTTCTGGTTACGCTTCGAGGGATCGCCTATCATTTTGTTGGGCCACCGGAAATAGGGCTCGTGGCGGATTTTCTCAAACACCCGTTGTATGGGCTCGCGAAATGCGATGCCGAGTACTTGCGCTGGCGCCCGACGAGGTTGCCCGATGAACTCTCTCCTCGGCCTACTGTTGCTGTACCCGTCCGACTTGAAATCCCTCCTTTCCTGAGGGATAACCTTCGCCCTAGCCTTCACCTGTAATTGATCCTCCTCCACCCGCGTATACTCATCAATGCGGTCCATGAGCCGTCGCACACTCTTGACAGGCCGCCTGGTCAGCGACTTCCTCAGGTCGTGCTCGTTTGGTAGGCCGACCTTGAAAGTGCTTATGGCAACTTCGTCGAAGTCTCCATCAATCTCATTGTACATCTTCCAATATCTGTCGGTATAGGCTCTGAGGGTCTCTCCCTCTCTCATAGCCATGGACAACAGAGAATCTATCGGCTGAAGGATCCTGCTGCACGTGATAAACCGCGAGCCAAACGCCCTGGTGAGCTCCGCGAAAGAGTTGACAGAACTTGCCTTTAGGCTGTTAAACCATCTCATCGCGACGGGTCCTAGGCTGGAAGGGAAGACCTTGCACATCAGGGTCTCGTTCTTCGAGTGCACTGCCATCCTCTGGCTGAAGTGGCTCACGTGCTCCACTGGGTCCGTTCTCCCGTTGTAAATGGTGAAGGCTGGCTGGGCGAACCTCCTTGGAAGTTTTCCCTTCTCGATCCTCCGGGTGAAGGGCGACTTGGAAATCTGGTGGAGCGCCTTACTCAGTGCATTGTTGGCCAGGCCTCTAGAGGACGTCCTCTTGTCCTTAGGCTGGCGACGGTGCTCGTCCTCCTAGGAAGAGGACTCGCGAAGGGGAGTCCTCGACCTGGAACTGCCGGTGCTACTGCTGACATCCGCTGAAGACCGGTCTGAAGGGGAAGGCGTGCGCCTCCGTTTTTCCCGGCGCAGCTTTCTTCTTAGATGGTCAACCTCCCTTTGCAGGGTCTCAACACTTTTCTCGCTGGAGGCCCTACTACCACCGCGTGCATGACTCCTCCCGCGCGTACGTCCCGTGTGGGCACTGGCATCGTGCTCTCTTTCCAACCGCGCGAACTGATCTTCCCGCTGGGATCCCCTGGACTCCGCGTGACGTGAACCTGAGCCTTCCATGGCGCTTCCGGTCCCTCCAGTCAAGGCTTCCCACAGACGGCGCCAATTGTAAGGGCACAAAATGGCCTATGGCCCAAAGGTGTGGCTGGACTGGCCCAAGTTGCCTTTACAATAGAATTTGTAGAGAATGGGTTCAAAGCCTAGACCCCTGAGTACTTTTAGAAGGATGCGGTGTAAGGTCCAAGTCCACTTCTGTGAGGCGGCTTGCTGGCGGATTAACCCAACTCCCTTCTCGGACGTGGGCCGAGGAGCCTCTGTGCTGGGCAGCACTCTGTTCTTCAAGGGAGAGAAAGAGAGAACCTTCTTCTTCTTCCCTTTCCCTTAATTCCCGATCCCCCTTCTTGTAGCATCCCCCATTCTATTTATACTCCCCTTCTCTGGTTGCCACCAGTCTAGTCCCTGAAAACGCTCCCCAAGACTATAAAGCTGACCTCCGTCCCTTCAGAAGTCATCTCCTCATTAATGCGGCCAGGCGGGTAGGTGGAAGCTTTTAATGCGGAGGCAGTAACCTTTTTGCAGGGCACGTCCCGCTTGCTCCCCTTCCTCGGCGTCCCATGGAATCCCGTTCCTCAGCTCTAGCCCTTGCCGTTAGAAGTCATGTCCTCCTCGGACGCGGCCACCTACGCAGTGATCTCCCCGATGGGCCCATGGCCTTTGGGTCTTTAATGACCTCCTCCCTTTTCATGGCTTCTTGGGCCGAACAGTGTCCTTGGGCCAGACCTAAGGCCCACGCAGCCATCCGGACGTCTCTGACCCCCACACTACCTATTTGTATAACAAAATAAAATAATTTTAAAAAAATCCTAACTTGATTATGAAACTATACTATCACATAAATTATTTCAAATATTACCCCAAAAAAAAAAAAAAAAGAACCCAAAACTATCGATGCTAAAACTTCCAAAAGGACAAAAAATTAGAGGGTGTTTGGGAGAGTAGTTTGAGTTATGTTATTTGGGTATTTTTGATGTATGTGTGGGTGAAAAAGTGTGTCAAAATGTGTGTAATGTTGTTTAAAATGGGTAAAAATTTGTTAAAACTAAGGTGCCAAATAGGCCCTTAGAGAGTCAAAATAGTCCAAACCTAAAAATTATAGAAACAACGTAAAAAAATGTTACTATAATGTTACCTTTAAAGGAAATAATTCATCACTGTGGTCGTGGAAATCTGTTAGATAGCTTCAATATTGCAAAATAATATTTCAAAAATTCATATGTTAAAACTTCCGAAATTCCAAAAAATATTAAAGAATTAGAAAATTCATTATTTAGAAATTATTGAAACAAAAAAAAAATGTATATATAACTACACAATAGAAAAATATAAGAAATAGATGGGTTACCTTAAAAAAACATCCATAGCTATAATTGTAGAAATTTTCCCAACAATTTCAAATATTACAAAAACAATGAACCCAAAAATACATATGTTAAAACTTCCAAAAGACAAAAAGAGTTAAGAATCAAAAGATTCAAAGCCTACATGTTATAGAAACTGTTGAGGTCTAAAAAATTATAATGCTGTACCAAGGCCCAGAGTGGCATAGTAAGTTAAACTCCTAAAAAATAATAAAAGGCTTGAGTTCACAACAAGAAAAAAGGGATGGTAGGCCCAAATCCATTAAAAAAGATTTAAACCCAAGACCCACGAAGGGATGGGTCTTAGAAATGAAGGGAAGAAAGGAAGAAGCTCGGCCTGCAAAAAATTAGAAAATCAAAAGGGAGTCCAGTAATAAGAACTAGGTCGGGATACCCAGGGACTGCCAGGAGCTCGGAGTCCTCGAGACATGCTGCAAAGCTAGGATGAGATTAAGACAAGTCAAAAGAAGTGCCCAGAAACACAAGGAATGAAAAACTGATACGTCCTCATCAGCCACTCAATGATGTAGAAAGGAATCAGAGAGCTTGGGGACTAACAATTCACTGCCAGGAGCTCGGAGTCCTCGAGACATGCTGCAAAGCTAGGATGAGATTAAGACAAGTCAAAAGAAGTGCCCAGAAATCTGGGGAAGAACCGAGAAGAGATCTTGAGTTCAGAAATCTAAAAGCTCTGCTGGAATCAAGCCCTAAAGCCTCTAGGAACTTCAAGAACTTTAACTTCGAATACGAAGAACATTCGAAGAGAAATCATCTAAATCATCTTTCTAGATCTCAAGATCACTGGAATCAAGTTCAAAAGCCTCCAGAAACTAACACACCAAGCCATCTAGTTCACAAGCAACATCAAAGAAGATTCAAAAGTATTGAAGCTCTGCTAGAATCAAACCCTGAAGCCTCCAAGAACTTCAAGAACTTCAACCTCGAATACGAAGAACATTCGAAACAAAATCATCCAAACTACTTGTCTAGATCTCAAAGGTCACTGGAATCAAGCTCAAAAGCCTCCAGAAACCTCAACAAATCACAAATCATCGAAGATCTAAGGATTCAAGCCTCCAAAACCCCGAAAAACTTCCACCACAAACCTTCAAATACAAAGAACATTCGAAGAGGAATCATCCAAATCATATTCTTAGATCTCAAAGTTCACTGGAAACAAGCTCAAAAGCCTCCAGAAACCTCACAAACCACAAATCAATAAAGCTCTACGGATTCAAGCCTCTAAAGCCCCGAAGAACTTCCACCACAAACCTTCGAAGACGAAGAACACACGAAGAACATGAAGAACGTGAAAAACAAAGAATTTCTAATAAGCTCATAGCCAGAGATTCATTGTAATTCTATTTCAAAGGTCTTTGATCCATCCTTCAGCCAAATTGAAGGATATCTTGTGTTCGAATCAAAATCACATCACCACAATTCCAATCAACAAATCTTTCTGGGGTAGAACCGAAGAGAAATCAAAATCTGCTGGAATCAAGCCCTAAAGCCTCTCTTCAAGAACTTCAACTTCAAAGAACATCACTGGAATCAAGATCACTCAAGGAGATTGAATCAGAGGATCACTCTTTTGTAATTACAGAGAATTATACCACACATTTATCAATACAAATTCACATTTGTGAAACTATTTTACTTGTTTGATTTATTTCAAACCGAGTAATTTAGTCGTCCATAAATTCTGGCACGCCCGGTGGGACATCTCTGCCTCTCATCTCATTCTCCTCCAAGGAGAAAAATCTTTATTATCTTACTACCAACCTCAATGGCCTCTAACAAGAACATTCAAGCTTCAACAATAAATACTTCAGTTAGACTTGGTATAGCTACCACTAACAGTTGCATTGGTGCAATCAATTGTAGCCAACCTAAAGCTTATAATCAACTTCAATCTCAATCAACCAAGGAAGCCAAGTTCCAAACAATCATCTCTTTAGACCCTTTTACAAGAAACAAGGTCATTAACAAGGACATCTCCACCTTGGAACACCTCAAGTATGAGGGCAAATCCCCTTCTTCCTTCACAAGAAGTTGGTTACACGATTTCTCTCCTATCAAAAGGAACCCAAAAAAAGAAATTTCACGTGCTCACTCCAATTCACTTCCTTCTCCATCATCTTGGGAAGTTGTGTCAGTCATGATGACTAACACCTCTATCATGGAAGAAAAGATGGTTGACATGGAGCAAAGGATCATCCTTCTCACAAATGCACTTGAAGATAAGGACCTCTAAATTGCAACTTTAATGAATAAACTTGAAATACAAGATCTTGGTGAATCAAGCCATAATCCTAAGTTCCCATTTGGCTTCACTTCTACAAAAGGTGGCACAGGGAAAGAAAATCAAGACACTCCTCAATGTTAAAAATCACTTCGGTTGCTTTGTTATCAGTTCAACAATTACAAGACATGATAACAAATACCATTCGAGCACAATATGGAGATTCTTCTACAAGTTCTCTCACATATTCGAAACCCTACACAAAGCGCATCGACAACATGAGAATGCCAAATGGGTATCAACCCCCCAAGTTCTTGTAGTTTGATGGCAAAGGAAATCCTAAGCAACATGTTGCTCACTTTGTAGAAACTTGTGAGAATGCAGGGACTCAAGGAGGCTTCCTTGTAAAGCAGTTTGTCCATTCGCTCAAGGGGAATGCCTTTGATTGGTATACAGACTTAAAACCTGAGTCAATCAATAGTTGGGAACAACTTGAGAGAGGTTTTCTTGACCGATTTTATAGCACGCATCGCATAGTAAGCATGATGGAGATTACCAATACTAAGCAATGGAAAGACGAGCCCATTGTTGACTATATCAATCGATGGCATTCTTTGAGTTTGGATTGCAACGATAGACTTTCTAAAATTTCTGCTGTAGAGATGTGCATCCAAGGCATGCATTGGGGACTTCTTTACATCCTTCAAGGGATAAAGCCCTAAACATTTGAAGAGTTAGCAACTTGTGCGCATGACATGGAACTGAGCATTGCTAGCCATGGAAATACAAACCCTCCCATACCTGAGGAAAGGAGAAAGGAAGTAAGGAGGAATGATAGGAATGCAAAAGGCAATCTAAAAAACCCAGTAGCTGTTAACACTGCCATAGTTAAGATTCCAAGAAGAGGAGCAAATGCAAATGAAAAACAACTTGAAGGATGGCAAAAGAATGAAGTGCGTCGTCTGACCTTTATGGAACGTGAGCAAAAAGCATATCCCTTCCTTGACAAAGATGTGCCAAACATCTTAGAACAACTATTGCAATTGAAGTTGATTGAATCGCCAGAACGCAAATGACCAGAAGACATGGGGAAAGTTGATGACCTTAACTACTACAAAAATCATCGCATCATTGGCCACCCAATCCAAAAATATTTCGTTTTCAAAGAACAAATCATGAAGCTTGCCAAAGAAAACAAGATTGATCGAGACTTTGATGAAGTTGTCGAGTCAAACCATGTTACCGTTGCTTGTGATGTACATCCAACTCTCAGGCAGGGGGCAAACACCAACAAGGATTACAAATTGGTTGATAATGATGGCGTAAGGATCGACTCCATCAAAGGGAAGTTCCTCAAACACTTCTATACTTGAAAACTGAGGACTGCTCCTCGGTAAGAGTTTAAACTGCCCACTGCAGCACTACAAGGGTACATGATGTCTTTCCATTACCTTTGAAAGCGTACAAATAAAGAAAAATTGATCCCACTCTATGTCACCATTTGCGAGTGTGGCGTAGTGGTTGGATGCCGTTGTCGCCCTTGAGGTAGAGGTCTTGGTTCGATCAGTGGTGATACTCACTATTGCGCAATTGGCACCCATGAAATGCCGTGGGGTGTGGGGTGAGGATTACACACGTGAGCCCTCCCTTTTTGTTAAAAAAAAAAAAATCATCCAAAAAAAAAAGAGTCATAAAAAAAAAGGTCTAAGAGAAACCTTAGGTAATTACAATACATTCGAGTTAATCATGTCCAATGACCTTCATGAACATTTCCATTGATTTTATCAATGGATTGATTTATTATATCTCAATCCATAATAATTCTCACCACAAGCTAACACAAAGGTTTTCTTTGTTACTCACTCACTTTATTACATTTTACTATGATAAATGCTAACGGATATCCTTAGGGTAATGGTTAACAATCCATTTAAAGAAAGTTTTTATAGGAAAATGAAAAAAAAATAATGTTTTAATAGTTTTTTTCATTTCCCATAAAAGTTATGTCAAAACTTTCCTAAAATAGATTGTTAACCATTACCCTAAGGGCACACGTTAAATAGCATGACCCTATTACTATTACTCCATTAGCTACACCCACTAGGACGAAACCCAATCTTCCCTCCGACAACATCATACACCACCTCTAATCCTTTTTGTTGTTCATTCCTGAAAATGACAATTTCGCTTGGATTACTATTTCCAGCAAAGGCTAAACAAGCTTCTGTTTGGCTCACTATATAGAATATACCCACTTTGTTCAAATCCACGCTCACACCACCATCGAAAAAAAAGCTTATGCTTGGAATCAAAACAGATTGGCTCTTACTAAGGTCATAGCATGTATCAAATAGAGAAGAACTTGAGCTTGTCATCGGATAATTACGCATCTTTTCTCGAAATGATGTTCGCAATGCATTGTATGCTGTAGGAGGCAAACGTGTAATGACTGTCCCAGAGTCAATTATAGTACCAACGGTCGAAAAAACCGATGTGGGAATTGATAATCTTTGTCCACCCACACTTATTCCAATCAAGTTGAGGCCATAGAATGATGGCCCTTGAGAGAGCGTTAACAAAGGTGTGAACTTTGTGGAACTTGAAACTTCTCTACCTTTTCCTAAAGTAAGGTATCCCATTGAGCTAATTGTGGAAGGAAGACAATACGAGAAAAACTTGTTGTACTTTTGAGCAGCTTGCTGAACAAGGGAAACTTGGCCTCGACCAAGGCCTAACAGCCCTGCAAATCCTTGAAAGAGTCCTTCGTTGTCTTGGCCACAACCGAATATGAAATTGTCCACCACATCCGATGCTATAGTTAGCCTCTCTGTGCTTAAATATCCAACTGTAAATGAACCGTCACCATATTGCACACCATATATGCATTTTGAGTTGGAGGAGCATTGTCGTGGGCTTCCTGCAACATGAATAAAATTTCAAAATTATAGTATCAAATTAACAAGTTTAGTATTGCTTGAGCTCATTTGGTAAAATTTTCAGTCGTTAGATAAGAGACCTGAGATTTGAACCCCAAATACACAAAAAACTAATTGGTATCTTGGACTTGATAATAAAAAATAATCATTATAGAACAAACTTTACAAGTTGAAATTCAAAAAAGTGTATGTGTGGCTCTATACCTAGCCTCTAAATAATTTGTGTTTTTTCAATTATTGGGTAAGAAGTTCTCCAATTTATGTTTTGCAAAAGGGCAATGCTTAGGACTATTAACTTTACTAGACGAGACTACATAAGTTAATAATATTTCATGAAATGAAGCAAAACCAAAATCCCCAACCCCCCCCCCCCCCGGTGCTAAATTTTTTTTTTTTTGGGTCAAATTTAGGTCAAAATCACCAAACTTTGGAGATTCTAAATTCATCATTCTGTTAGTGTTATGTTGACTAGCTAGTAGAGGATACATCACAAGAAAATTATTTTAATAAGCAAAATTTGTTAAAAATGAAATATCTAATTGATTTACCAAAATAGGTAGTGATAATAGCAAAATCCTTTCTATTTTGTTGAATGAGATTATATTTATATGGTTTACCTGTTGCAGATTTGAGTTGAGAGCACAAGGGTGTAGGACATGAAATGTTGGTGTAGGATGTGGATTTGGATGGATCAAAGATTGGGTCTACTTGCTGATAGCACTGTCTAGCGCATGGTTTACACTGTGTCCAAGTGAGGTCGCTACCAGTGTCAAATGCGAGTATTTGATTTGTTTTGGGAGTGCCAAGGCCCACGATGACAATGTAGTTACCCGTGCCGATGGTGCCACCAGATTTAGCTGGAATGGTGGTGGCTTGAGATTCTCTTAATTTGTTGTCATCTGAGTTCTTAGAAAACTTGGAATGAATTGAGTTCACCCTGGATTGGTCTTGAAGGAGGATTTCAGTGTGATTAAAAATCAGTAATTGGTCTTTGTTGCTTTGAAAGCATGGGCCATATTTGTGTATCACCGTTAAGGATGCCTCCCTTTTAGGACCTAAACTTAAAATGGATCATCAATTTGAATTTGGAACAGTACATTCATAAATGAATATTCAATATAATGAGGATCAAAACAAAACAATTCTTGCATTTAATCATTTTTTTTTTTTTTTTGGTTGCTGAATCTTGTAATTACAACATGTTTTTACATAATTAATTATGTTAGATTTGTCAAAATGATAAATTTTTTAATTAATAACTTCATTACGATTGTGCTTATTGATTTTTCAAATTTTGAAACGTTGCTCAATTGTCTCATTGTTGATGCTATAATGATAATAATTTAAGCAACTTCTACATTTTTTAACAACATGAAATTCAAAATTTTAAAGAGTCAATTTAACATGAATCTGACCTAACTAATAAAGAGTTTCACTACCACTGCGCATCTTTGGTGAGGTGGTCATTCTACAAATATAAGTGCTCATGGGGTGTGAGGGGTAAGGATTGGGGTTCAAGTCTCTAGAAAGGAGCTTCACACACATATACACTTAAATTAGGCTAGAGTAGAATTTCTATTTTGTATATAAAAAAATAAAGAGTTTCACTAAACTTAGTTAATACTTCAAGTAATATAAATTAAGTTATACATTCGTTATTAGAAATTAAAAATAAAATTGGTAATATAATTTATTTCATATCTGTCCAAGAAATTATTTTTATTAATTTTCTAAATAAGCACTGTATTTCTTGAAAATAAATGTCATAAACATGGCTTTTCTTTCTTCTTCTTCTTCTTCTTTTCTGTGAAAGTATCAAATAAATGTTTCCTGAAAGTAGTTTTAGATGGACTTAAAATAGTTTTAAATAGTTTATTCAAAGTTTTACTTAGAAATATGGTATATATATTTTTTGATAATTTGATAGTTAAAATAGGGGATTTGAGATTTGAATCTCAGATGTTTTGGAAGTAGCAATACCATAATGTGCTAACTAATTAAATTATAAAGCTCCTAACCATTTGTATATTTTTTAAGTTTAGATTCATAAACCTATGTGACAAGACACTTTACACGAAATTAGAGATGATGACATTTGTCACGAATATTTGAAGTCCATTTAAATTATAGAGACAATTAGCATTAAATTAATTGTCACCAAACACAAAATTGGAATGTAAATAAAATCTAATTCATCTTTTTCTTTATTTTTCTTTTTCCCTCTCTTGTTCTAGATTATTTTTTGGGGATGAACGGGAAAATTTTCTCTACAAAACCAAAACAAGAGGCAATGCAAAACAGGAGACAATAAACTAACCAACAGGCTGCTGCTCCTATTTAGAAGTGATTTTTACAAATTCAGCAAGACTATGGTCTTAGTATATGTTTCACGTTAGCTTATTTAACTTTTCACGAATTAGTTTTTGTTAAAAGTGTGTCGAAATATATTTGCATTTTGAAGAAAAAGAGTTTTAAATAATTGTAATGTGTACCTTAAAGCTAAAAGTTGAAAGAAAAGACTGATGTCAAACGCACATTACAGCAAAATAACCCTGACATAGCAGACTACAAAGACCATCTGGCTAGCACATAACAGCCCAATCACTTCTCTTGGATCCATCTAAAAGAACTTGGAAGCCCAATATTTGGTATCATCGCAGATCGAGCACGTCAAATCTCCATGGAATATCTTGGGGAAGGGCCGGGCCTTGTCTTCTTATGGAAAAGTAATAAGGAACGTAGCCTTTACATTTTTTTTTTTTGAAGACTACATTTAAAGGAAGCAAAAAAAGAAAAAAAAAAAATCTCATTGGTTTTGTTTTTAGGTAGCATTTAGAAAGGCATGTTTCTTTATCTACAATAGGTTTTTAAATCGAAAATAATTCTATTTTTATAATAATAAAATTCTAATAATTGTCCCCACAAAAAATATTTATAGTGAGTGCAACAGTCCAAAAAAAAAAAAACATTCAAAATTTATCTAATATTTAACATAATATACCAAAGTTTTTAAAAATTTCTACATGAGAAAGGACTGTGTATTATGGTTGGAGAATGCTCCTCACTAATAGCTATTATGTTGGTCAAAGATGTAATATTTGTTAATAACGTCTAGATTACCTCAATATATGCTCAATGTGGGACTCATCATATACTCATCTAATACACACTTAATGAATATCCAATCAATTTGAGGTGTCACAATAAAAATTAACATATGTGATATGCCTATATGTGGTGAAAAATGAAAAGAAAAAAGAGTTATATATAAGGGTTTGTAGGGATTGGATTTGATGTATTTTCAACCCAATTCCACATCTTTTAGATTGAGAAATTATAACCCAAACTGAACCTATGATAGTTTTGAAAACTAATTCCAACCCCTCCTGTAGGGTCACCCATAGATTCAAGTTAGGTTAGGTTGGGTTGTCAGCTATTTTGTTCTATCTAATAAAAAAAAGTGGGTTTTCATTCAACCATTAAACCCATTATTGAGCAAATGAATATAATTTATACAATTGAACAATAATATTACAATTTTATCAAAACTAATACTCAAAATACTAAAATAAATCAAACAAATAAATTTAAACAAAGTCACAAAATCCAAAATATACGAAATAAATAAATTTTCAAAAATTTATTAATAGCATGGTTGGTGTCTAGTTACTTGTATAAAAAATAAAATTCAACCCATACTCAACCCCACCAAGCTTTTAATTTATTGAGTTGGTAGATTGAATACACACTACTAATTTTGTTATATATGGACAAGTTGCATGCAAAATTAATATCACATACGACACCACATATATCAAATTTTTATTGTAAAACCGCACTTTCTCTAATAGGGGGGGGGGGGGGAAGAAAAAATAATTTCATTTAAACTTTTTCTATAATAATTAGATGGATTAAATAAAACAAATTCTGTTTATACCTTATTACATGTCTCTTTTTCTCTCTCAAATTGATTTTTTTTATGATCTACAAGAAAGAGACAATGGTTTTAATATCTAAAAAAAAAAAATATTAAGAACGTATGAAAGGTTAATTTTTTTTTTTTTTAATTTTTACAAAGGCTTCGTTATTTAATAAGAAAAAACCTAAGATCCGCATGTAGCTTTTAATGGAAGAGATACTAATGTGTTTTGCAATATCTGATATTATGGAATTTTGATTTATTCTACCAAATAATTTCAAATTGTTCTATTTCATAATTGTGTACTTTAAATAGTAATCTTATTTAAAATTCTTGTAATGGGTTTATTCTTTTGATTTGGATTTTTTTTTCTCATGTTTTAATCTTATCAACATAAAGAAAATCCTAGTTCTACCATTGTTTGGGAGTAACGCTATGATAAAATTAATATTTTCATAAAAAAAAAAATTCCACAACTTTTCAATTTGTGAGTTTTTATTGGAACAATGTTACTTTTATTTGGATCTATTATATATTGACGCAATTTTTATTGTGCATCCATTATAATAGATTATGTCAATAATTGTGAGAAAGAACTTGCAAAAAATGTTTATTATTTTACAATCAATTCCAAAAGTTGTGAAAAAAAGCCACGTCCTTAGACTTATTGCATTGTTCCATGAACATTCTTTTTGTTACGATTCTTGTTCTAGGTTTCTCCACTTGACTAAATTGCATTTCTCCCAAATTTATAGTTTTACAGGTTCTGTGACAATAAAAGCGAAAAATCATTTTATCTTTTTTTCCCCTCTAGTTTTTTGCTTTGTAGGAGGATCAACGACAATAATAATAATAATAATAACAATAATAAATAAATAAATAAAAAGATAGAGATAATAATAACGGTGATGATGACGATGATCATATAATAGAATCAGAGAACTTAATTATTGTAGAGAGAGAGAGTGTGTGTGTGTGTATTAAACCTTTGCTAGAAGCGCTGCAGGTAGTTGATGGTATTAGAGAGCTGACTTGGACAGTATGATAATGATGAAGGTGGTAGTTTTCTGCAGTCTCTCTTGCTTCATGGGCATGAAGGCATTGAAAAGCAGAGAAACTATAGATATAGAGGATACACATAAGGAGGGAGGAGATGCGACTAGCCATGGTTTAGTTTTTTGCTCAAAACCTGTACTCCTGCAGTCCTATTTATAGTGGTTTCGCCTGTTCGTATTCTGCTACTGCTATGTTTTAGTCGGTTAAACTATTTGGCTTTTTATTGAATTACATGACTTTAACACTGTTTTATGAACACCGTGGTCATCACATAAGTATAAATACTGTAGGGTGTGAAGAGTAATGACTTGGGTCACTCTATAATTATAAGTTATTGTGGGGTGAGAGGAGGGAAGGTAAGAGCTAAGGTTCAAGTTTTTAGGAAAAAACTTCATACACATATACATTTAGATTATGACAAAACTTATGTACAATATCTTAGGTGCTGTTTCTTAGGTTCTCCTCTTAAAATTCTGTCATATAACTACTTAATTTAAAATATATATTTCCATCCATAAGATAAAAAAGTCACATGACAGAATTTTAAGAGAAGAACTTAAAGAATAGCACCTAAGTACTATATCTAAATCTTGCTCTTTAGATTATGTTAACTAGACATATTTTGTTTTCGATTTGCCAACACAATACAACAATTATTCTAAATATTTAATTTAAATCTTTAGAACCTAACAAAAGTGATTACTTTAATCTTGTATAAATACTCAATTACGGTGTAATTGTTCATTAAGTGAGATAATTTTCAGTTTCATTATATTTCTTCATACTTTCATCCTCTCTTACTCTGTGGTTCATCTTCTTCTTGCAATTTCTTTTCTTTTCTTCTCTTTTCTTTTATTTTATTTTATTTTATTTTTTGCTTGAATTCTTCTAACAGTTTCTTTGTCCTATACAAAAGCTTTACTTGATTAGTTTTATATATATGTATAAAAAGTCATAATATTTTCATAGCATTTTTAAAACAAATTTTAAGTGACAAATTGTTACTTGCTATTATTGGTGGGTAAATATATATATATATATATATATATTTTTTTTTTTTTTTTTGGGTGACGAGTTTAGATTAAAACTTGTACTAACCTATCACCTAAAATTTGTTGTAAAAATATTAAGAATATAGAGCTACTCATTTTATAATTGTGAAAACCTTGTAAAGAAAGATCTCACTTTTTAGAGTTCTCACTTTTTACATATGTTGTCTAGACCTAGGAAGCACTCGTGCAGATTCGAATTCGAGTGCAGGTGCGGATGCACGGTAATTTTTGAAAAAGTAGGACACGAGTGCTGTGAGATACATATATTATATAATTATTAAATATATTTTAATTTATATTTTCTATATATTTTTAAGCATTTTTTATATTATACAAAATATATACTAATGTATTATTACTATTATACTATAAATGAATATATATATATATATATATATATATTAAACTCAAATAAAGTGAAATTGTGAGTAAAAAATTTCCTTTATGGGTTTTTTTTTTGGTTGTAAATACAACTACTATTTTGGGTAATTGTAAACAAGGAACCTTCCATGAAGGTTCCTTTTAGCAGCTGTATGTCATTTCACAACTCATACAAGTAGTGGTGGAGCCATTGTTGGACTAAGGGGCCAATGCCCCCCTAATTTTGTTTTTAAACTACTATTATATATATATATATATATGTGTGTGTGTGTGTGTGTGTGTGTGTGTGTACTAATTTTGACAATTTTATTTTATAAAGTTACATTTTGCTCTCCTTAAATAATATTATTGATTCTTTTAAGAGTAATGTTATACTAACAAATTTTTTTACAACATTTTTACAAATTATTTTGGTAACAAATTCTTATTGGTTCACACATGGCCCACCAATTATATAATTTTTTTACTTACTAATAACTACTTATTACATCATTAATATATAAAAAAGTTTGTAACTCTAGCATTTTCCTCATTTTAGCGACCATAAAAAATTTATAGATCTAAAATCTAAAACAAAATATACAATCGAAAAAAGTTAGCTCAACAACAAAAATTATCAAAGTAAAAGTAAAAAAAATTAAGCCCAATCACCAATTTTATCCAAAATAAACAACCCTTCCTTTTAAAAAATTCTAAACAAAATTAACTTTGTTCTTATCCACCAAAAAAACAAAAACCTTAGCGGTTAAGTAGCAGTAGAGTCAGAGGTTGAAACCGCCGCATACAGTCAACAGTAAACCTAACCCTCCTAGCTCAAAGTTCTGGTTTCGTCCCTGCTTACACGTGTGAAAGACCAAATTCTCACCTACTCTCTTTAGTCTTTCTTTCTTCGTTATTCATTTACTCTTATTCAAAGTTCAAATTTTCAGCTCCTTCCTCATCAGATTGTGAGTTCCATAGTGCTCACTTCTTCTCTTATTCCCATCATCATCATCATCATCTTTTTTATATTCTTTTTATTTTTTTCACCTCCTCTGTGCTAGAAGGTGGTATAAGGTGTTTCAGATGCATGCATCCTCACACCACGTCCACAAGAGTTCGACACAGGTGCAAAGATCCTGATCATCATACCTGTGCTTCCTAGGTCTAGACTTTAATCAGATTCAAGTCATAGTCATATGCTAAAGGATGACCACTTTTATATACCCAATCAATGAAGATCAAAAATAAACAATGCATAATCTGAAACCTGGAATACTTTTAACTTTTAAATTTATTTGTTTATATACAATTTTTTAAGGTTCCATTTTTTTTATTACAATTCTATTTTTTTCCTCTATAAGTAAGAATACAAATTAATGAACAAAAAACTAATGCACTCAATATCATCCATAGTTTTAAAAACTGGACCAGACCGACCGGTTCATCAATTTAACCAGGATCCAGACACTAATCTGGTCCGGTTGTCATTAATAACTGAAAATGAAGGAAAAACCGGCTTTAACTGGAAACCGCCAGTTTGATTGGTAAAACCGAGAACCGTTCCGATCTAACTGGTTTTGAAACAATCGAGCAAAGTCTTTGTGCACAAAAAAAATAAATAAATAAAGGTAGAACACCAACTACAGCATGGCAGAGAGAAAGATGGTGAACCAAACAAAATGCAGGACTTGATCTACATTACAGAGGATGAAGTAGCATCTGGAAATAGAAGAGCAAATATAAATACCGGCAGCACTTCTTAAGAGAGTTGCAAGTTTAGTGGACTCTGGAAATGTAAGATGCTCTAATAAATGGTGAAAATATAATCTGGCAATGGCGGTACTAAGTGTTGCCTTTATATTTATGAATCAAGAGAAATGCTAGGGACACACAAGTTTGCACGACTTCACGTGGCGAGTTGTGATTGGTTAGAATGTGTCCCCACATGGCCAACTAATACACTCAAACCAATCACAACTCGCCATGTGGCGAGTTGTGACAAAATTGTGTAAAAGTGTGTCCGTAACATTTCTTATGGATCAAACCCTAGGGCTTCTCATTAGATGATTTAATCCTCATCTTTTTTTTTTTTTTTTTTTTGAGAAGTAATCCTCATCGTTCAATCATTAAATGATCCACCTGTCAATATGACTTCTCATTAAAATATTCTTATTTCTTACACAGGTGCTGCATTGGTAGATCCCAATAAAGTAGCATTATCATGTTTCACAACTTATATACTATTATCATAGAGGCTTTTAACGGCCAAAATGGTCAAATACCACCTTTTCATAAAATTTTTAGCCAAAAAACACTGTTTCGGAAGTAAATGGTGACTACCACTTTTTCTAGTACTCGAGCTCACCAAACTCGAGTACCATATTTTCTAGTTCCACTGTGGCATGGTTGACATGGCATTTAGGATTTAAAAATGCCACTTAGTACTCAAATTTCATGGGCTTGAGTACTGTATGGTGTGGTACCCGAGTCCACTAAACTCGGGTATCAATCTGGGTTGGCCGCAATTTGTTGGGGGCATCATGCCAATTGATACTCGAGTTTCGTGGACTCAGGTACTGCTAACATAGTACCCGAGTCCATGAAACTCGAGTATCAATCTGTGTTGGCCCTAATTTCTTGAGTGCATCATGATGATTAATTGTTCGCGTTTCATGGACTCGAGTACTGTGTTAGCAGTACCTGAGTCCACTAAACTTGAGTATAATTTGTATGTGGCCCCAATTTCTGGAGTGTTAAAAATCATGCATTAAAATATTTACGTTCGTTTGATTTTTTATGTCCATTTGCTCAAGTTCTCACTTATTGTACACTCTTAAATCCATTTGATTTTTTAGTGAACATTTTTTTTTTGTTTGATAAGTTGATTTTGGTGAATGAAGCCAGAACTTCATGCAAATGGATTGAATCTGCTTGATGGACAAGAGTCACAAGACCCATGAAACAATGCACAAGGTTTCCTCCATAACTAAAGATGGCTTATATTGATTGAAACAATCAAAGTGACCACCATTTTAATAATTGTAGATTTGCAACAAACATTTTCAAAGTTAGTACAACTAACTTCAAATTAATAGTAAAAGAAACTCAAATCATTTGTGGGAAAATTCTTTAACCCATCGATTGACCTTGGCATGATGCAATTATTTGTGAACAACATTATCAATTTGTAGTCAATTTTAGGGCCTTCTTAGCACCTGTGCTAGACTCTTAATTCTCAGTCACTACTCACTAGTGTTGTGTCTTGAAATATTTAGCAACCACTGTCCTGAATCCGGCATCCATTTTTCCTTATTTTACAAAACGCAGTTAGTATTTGATAAGTACACAGCCTACCAAAATAACCTACCACAAATAATTAATACAACCTACCAAAATAACCTACCAAAACTGTGCAATCATCTCAGCCCATGCTTGTTTGCTAAATACATGTCCAATTTTATTCCCTCTACGTACTTGGTCTAGCATTTGGTCAATAAAATATTGGTCTTGGGATGGAGTCCAATTAGCCCTCAAACTATCATTGATTATAAAGAATCATAAGAAATTTCACAATTTGTTCACAGAAATATTCAGGAAAATCAGCCTATTGAAACTTCACCTCTTAACTTAAGCCACACTGAGAAGGGAAGAAATCCCAAAATGACATTCAATGTATATGTAAGACCTTAGTAATCAAATTATTTAGATCAAATATACCATATATCACATGAGTCATAAGCAATTGATGTATCAAGATTGGAATCTCCCTCAATAGTTGCTAATCCACTTCGAATTTTACAGCCTTCTCCATCCAAGCAGATAACTGCCTACAACATGATAAAGTACATAAGAAAGAGATTAAGATGTTAATGCTTCTACAAAATGAAAATGTGTGGAAGGCAGCCTTGAGTTTATATGATAAATGTGCCAATAACACAGGCATGAGAGGTCAAATCTTTTACAAAAGCCACAATTAATCTCAAAAACCTCAACACACTTCAATAAACCTTATGAGATTGCATATGGAGGATAATTACATTTTCATCAATATAGTAGGATGGAAAAGAGAGAGTATTATTCTGCCGACTAGATGTATGACGCTGACTAGATTGACAACCTCCATGTCATTGATGTCCACTTGCTTGCCGACCACGCCCTATAGCCGATTCACTTGTGTTGTCCGCAGTGCGTGCATTGTCCAAGGTCAACTAACCGATCTCTTCAACAGATTGCAAGGCATTCATACATTCGGTGTAGATCTCGGACCCTTGTTCGCACTTCACCATAATCCTCAACTATGATTCAACTTGTCACAAGTATACAAGAGTAGTGTTAGAAGGTTGAACTAAACTATGCGAGGCGAGGTACATTTATAACAGAACAATCTTTGTAAACTTACCAAAGTGTCCCAGTACGAGGTCTCTTTTGTAATATGCCGAACAGTGATAGGACGATACCACACCATATACTCGTCATTGTAGCTCATTACCCCATGAAAGGGCAGTGCTTCGGCAATTGTGGCGTGCGTAGCCCATCTAGCAATATGCGTGGCATGTTCTTTAACCCAGTTTTTTTTGTGCTTGCCCTAGATTGTTATCTTGTAGAGTTCAATTGAAGTATCGACATTGACCGGTACGTCTTGCTTCATCCCAAACTGTCGGAGAACACGTTCGAGGTAATGGCCTTCAACCACCCAAAAATGTATGAGTGGCACAATGAACCTCCATATGTCTTGGCCTGCCGTACAATATGTAGGAAGGGAACTCAAATAATCTCTATATGACTCCTAGACAATCTATAATGATCCAACATATGCAAAAAATATAATTAGAAAAAATGTGTAACGAATGTGAACAATACATGGCAACAATGTTTAACTCTGAAAGGTATTAGGTTTATTCATTCCAAAGCGAATTGTAAGTACAACAACTACATGCCAAAGCGGTTCCCACTTGTTAAGGTCGATACCTGATTTGGCCATAGCAAAGCAAGCAACACACGATAGACGCGTAGGACATGCATTGGATGTTCAGTTGTTATCTTAGTCCCTTTCCATCTAGCAAACAACACAGACATAACCTTCATATTAGTTACTTTCATAATTCCCATGTGAAACTATAGCATATGTGAAAATGTAAAACGGTAACTAGCTAAGATCCTACATACCTGACAGCAAGTGGACTTGGGCGCAAAGCATGGAAACCTCTCGCTCTCCCATGCTCTCAACAGAAGAACAAGAGGAACTCTCACGCAGCAATAAGAAGGTCAAGAATGTTGGCCATGTAGGATTCCAAGAAGGGGAAGGCTCGGCACCATTGTCTCCAAGACATGGTTCTGGTCTTTGGAATCATACAGAGTCTTTTAAGGGAAGATTGATGGGGGAGGTCCCAGGTGCCTACACCCAAGCCTTTAGCTTCGGAGACCTCATGGAGGATGATGCGGAGTCGGATGAGGAGGTGGAATCTCTCCGAGAAGGTCTGGTGGCAGTTAAGTTCTCTAAGGATTTCAAGAATCAGATTCGTAGTCCTTGGACTAGAGCTCTCATTGTCAAGGTTTACGGTCGGTCTGTTGGATTTAACTACATCCACAGCAAACTATTATCCCTATGGAAGCCTGTTGGGAGGCTGGATTGCGTTGCCTTAGGTCATGGATTCTACCTCACGCGGCTATCCCTGAAAGAGGATTATGAGAATATCCTTAGGAAGGGACCATGGTTTATTGGAGAGTATTTTTTATCCATTAGACCATGGGAGCCTAACTTCCGACCGGCAACCGCAAATGTTTCCTCGGTAGCAGTTTGGATTAGGCTGAACGAACTGCCTATTGAGTATTATAATGTGCAAGCGTTGCACCAGATTGGTAAATCGATTGGGAATGTCCTTAGGGTCGACACGCACACGGCCACTGAAGCCAGAGGCAAGTTCGCAAGAATATGTGTGCAGATTGATGTCAATAAGCCTTTGGTCTCAGCCATTCTAATAGGGAAGTTTGAACAACCTGTTTGCTACGAGGGTATTCAAACTCTTTGTTTTGGTTGTGGTAGAGTGGGACACCGGAAGGAGCATTGTCCGTACATTATCCGGCATGACCAACCACCAGCTAAAACGGAGAAGCAAAACGAAGGAAGCGTGGCTGCTTTGTCATGCACCTTGCATGCTCCTGCCAAGGGTGAATCAAGACAAGGCCACGATGGGAGCGTAATTGGCAGTGCAAATGAGGAGGCCTCTGATAGTACGTACGGTCCGTGGGTAGTGGTCAGTCGTAAGAAGAATGGGACAAAGAATCAAAGATATGGTGGGACCATGAGGCAGGCGCATGAGCAGACTAGACTGAGTCCAGTGAGAAATGGAAAAGAGACAACTTTTTACACGGGTAATCTGCAGGCCGTTCATAGCAATGGGCCTGGGAAGGACGTGAAAAGGAAACTATGGGAAAACAGGGATATTAATGGGCCTCTTTTGGCAAGTGCTATACAGCGATTAGTGAAGGCATCCAACTCTGGGGCCCAAAAGGAAGCTGAGGTAAGCCCAAATGACGTGGGTGTGGAGCAAGATGTAGGCCGGGATGGGTCTGGGAAAGATAAGGGTGTTATCAAGTCCAAGTCGAAGGAGTCAGTGAGAGGTAAGAGAGCTCTTGCTCGTGCTAAGGCTAATCAAGCCATCTCCATAGATGCCGCTGGAGATAAACCTCCTTGCATCCCTCTTGATTCTCCGCACACTCAAGGCCGCACAGCCCAGAATAGTGATGGCGACCAGCCCTCGACGTTTTCTGTGGGTTTTCAGTTCACAGCTGCGACGTTGCCGGAAGTGGGTCTTCTTCTCAGTGGGCAAGATCAGCCGGATTACGGAAGCAAGAGCAATCCTGAATCGAGTGCTGGGTTTTTTCCAGGTGTAGCTTTGGGAAGTACAAAAGAATACTCTTGCCGTGATGAAGGTGATGGAAAGGGAAGGAAGGTTATTTCTGCCGACCCTGGGTCGAGTGACAGTGATGATTCGGCGGTGGAGGTGCCTGACCGGGGAAGGTCAGCAGAGGAAGATAATGGAGCAGATCGTATGGATTTGGAGGGAGGTGGCATTAATGCTACCGGCTCTCAATGATTGGCCCTTCTCAATCCAAATTTGTCCCATGAATATCATCGTCTGGAATTGTCGAGGGGCTCGAAAGCCCTCTTTTCAAAAGCATGTAGGTGAGCTGGTTCGAAATTACAATCCAGCGATTTTGGTTATAATGGAGACCCGTGTTGGTGGTGATAGAGCAAAGATTATCACTGATAGATTACCTTTTGGTGGAGCTGTGCATACGGACACTATTGGGTTTGTTGGCGGCCTCTGGATGCTTTGGGATCCAGATAGGGTGATCGTTACTCCGTTGGCAAATACTGAGCAGGAAATTCATGCTACAGTTAAGGTACAAAATTCTGACTCTAGCTGGCTTTTTACTGCTGTGTATGCTAGTCCTAGAATTGGTGAAAGAAATATTTTATGGAACAATCTTATTAAAACTGCTGAGTTGCACAATATGCCTTGGATGTTGGCGGGTGATTTTAATGAACCTTTGTCTGGGGATGATAAATTCGGGGGCAGAGCAGTGAGTGTAAATAGATCGCTTTTATTTAAGGATTGTCTGGATGTTTGTAATATGATTGATATTGGTTTTTCGGGGCCTCGGTTTACTTGGTCTAATAGAAGAGAGGTCCAAGACTTAATCCAAGAAAGGATTGACAGAGTCTTTGTTAACCCCAGCTGGTGCCTATTGTATCCGGAAGCTCGTGTTGTCCATCTTACTAGGTGTCACTCAGATCACTGTCCTGTGCTCTTAGAGATGAAGCCGAGACATGCTGGGGGAAAAAAGAGGCCTTTTAGATTCCAGACTTGCTGGCTGTCAGAGCCTTCCTTCCCTTCTATTGTTTCTCAAGCGTGGCGAGATTCTCCTACTCTTGGGGAGGCAGTTAACAAATTTACACAGACTGTGAGAAGATGGAATAGCTCTCATTTTGGTAATATCTTTACTAGAAAAAAGAATATTATGGCCAGGATCAATGGCATTCAACGAGCTTTATCTGTGAGACCATCAGCCTTTCTTGTTAATCTAGAAAATGATCTTCTTAAGGAGCTTGATCGAGTGCTTAATCAAGAAGAAGAGCTCTGGGCTTTGAAGTCTCGTGTTAACTGGATGATACAAGGAGACCGAAACACTTCCTTTTATCACGTGTCCACCCTTGTTCGAAGGAAAAGGAATCAGATATTGGCCATAAAGGATTCAATGGGGGATTGGATTCATGAGGAGAGTGCTATTAAAGAGATTGTTAGGAACGGTTTCAATAGTATCTACACCACATCCTTTGGGTCGGTTTCTCGGGCTGCTCCCTTTACTTCTCAATGGCAGGCTAGATTATCCGATGAGGAAAAGGTAAGTGTTAGTGGGGTTGCTTCGGAGGAAGAGATAAAATCTGCCTTATGGTCTTTAAAAGCCTTTAAGGCTCCGGGTCCGGATGTGCTGCATGCTGGTTTCTTTCATAGATTTTGGTTGGTTGTGGGCAGCTCAGTGATTGATGTGGTTAAAAAGGTCTTTACAGAGAGGGTGGTTCCGGAATACTTGAATAGCACTCTTATTGCCCTAATTCCGAAGATTCAAAGCCCTGAGACGTTGAACAATTATAGGCCTATTAGCCTATGCAACACTGTGTATAAGATTGTTACTAAGATCATCGTTGCTAGGCTGAGGCCATTCTTGGACAAGCTTATTTCTCCTCTTCAAACAGCGTTTGTCCCAGGAAGAAAGGGCATTGATAATGCAGTCATAGTGCAGGAAATCATTCATACCGTAGGTAGGAAGAAAGGAAAGGCTGGGTACATGGTGCTAAAGATTGATCTAGAGAAGGCGTATGACAAACTTGAGTGGAGCTTCATAAGAGACATGCTTTTAAGGGCCAATCTACCAGCGGATTTGATTGACATAATTATGAGCTGCGTCTCTACGGTTTCGACCTCTATCTTGTTTAATGGAGAAGCTCTTGATCCGATTTTTCCTTCAAGGGGGATAAGGCAAGGAGACCCTCTTTCTCCTTACTTATTCATTCTTTGCATGGAGTTCCTTGGTCAGCTCATCGAAGAGAAGTGTGTTGCTAAGCTTTGGCAGCCCGTGAAGTCTTCGTGTAGCGGAATAGCCTTCTCTCATTTATTTTTTGCCGACGACTTGGTCTTGTTTGCCAAAGCCGACCACACCAACTGCTCGGCTGTGAGGGATGTTCTTGATACCTTTTGTAGTGTTTCGGGTCAATCTGTGAGTGCTGCTAAGTCAAGGGTTTATTTCTCTCCCAATGTGGATAGGGACTCTAGGGAATCTTTTTGTGACATTCTTGGTTTTGCTTCTACTTCGTCTCTTGGAAAGTACCTTGGTATCCCTTTAAAGCAGCCTGGATCTTCCCCTCAAGAATTTAATTTCATCCTTGATAGGGTGAAAAATAAGCTAGCTGGTTGGAAAGCCAATCTGCTCTCTCTGGCTGGTCGGGCAGTCCTAGTTCAAGCTTCTTCGGCGGCTATTCCTGCTTATGTCATGCAATGTACTATCCTCCCGAACAAAATCCTAGATGGAATTGATCGGGTTAATAGGAATTTTCTGTGGGGTTCTTCGGAATCTTCCAAGAAAATTCATTGGGTTGGTTGGCAAAAGGTAACGAAGCCGAAGGAGAAAGGTGGGCTGGGTTTACAATCTGCCAAGGGAAGAAACATTTCCTTGCTTGCTAAGCTGAACTGGAGACTGCATGTTGAAAAGGATGCCTTATGGGCCCGAGTTCTAAGGTTAAAATACTGCAACCAGAGGAGAATCAGCTCTCCCAATGCAAATAGGCTGCCTTGTTCGCAAATTTGGAGAGCTTTTAAGAAAGGGAGGGATACGTTCCAGGAGGGCAGCATGTGGTCGATTGGTAGGGATAGTAATGTTAGCTTTTGGAGGGACAATTGGACAGGTAAAGGTCCTATTCGCAGCATGATTCAAGGTCCCTTAATCCGTGGAGCTGATCAATGGAGGGTTTGTGATATCCTCTCTGATTTGAGTTGGGATTGGAATCGAATTCCTTTTGAGCTTCCTCCCCAAGTTAAGTCCATAATTCAAGCTGTTCCTTTCTCCATTACCAGTAGAGGTCAAGATAGGCTAACTTGGGCTGGCAATCCGAGGGGAATCTTTGATCTCAAAAGTGCGTACTCTTTTGCCATGGCTGATGAAGTTGTTCCTCCTTTCAATGCTGGTTGGATTTGGAAACTTGACACGCTGCCCAAGATTAGAACTTTCTTATGGATGTGCCAACACAACAGCATAGGTGTTAAGATGTGCCTTGCAAGAAGAGGAGTGGTAGTTGATGATGTTTGTCCTATTTGCCAGAAGGAACCTGAATCAATCATCCATGCCATGAGAGATTGTGAATGGGTTAAGGGAGTTTGGATCCAGCTAGGGGTGAACGCTGCCAATCAAGAATTTTGGATGAGTAGTCTTCAAGATTGCATCAACTTAAATGGGAAAACCATTAGTAGCCGTGACCAAGGGAAACCTCCTTGGAAAATCACATTTTCTTTTGCTGTGTGGTGTATTTGGAGAAACCGAAACATGGTTGTTTTTAATAGGAAGCCTTTGAATATGAATCTGCCAAAGGATATTATGAGCCAAGCTTTGGAGTTTATGTATTGTGTGCGCTCTCCTAGGACCCCAAACAGCAAAATCATTAGGAGCTTTCGATGGGAAAGACCTCCAGCAGGTTGGAAAAAGCTTAATACTGATGGGTCTTGCTTGGGTGGGGCTGACAAAGCGGGTTGTGGAGGTTTAGTTCGAAATGAGCAGGGAGAGTGGGTTGCGGGTTTTGCTAGACACATTGGATCAACAAATAGCTTTATAGCAGAGTTATGGGGGCTTCGTGAGGGTATGCTTCTCTGCTGCAACTTAAACATTGACTGTCTTATTGTCGAAATGGATGCTCAAGCTGTGGTGGAGGTCTTTAAGAACACTGCTTATGCGAATAATGTTATCTCTCCCATTTTGGAAGATTGCAGGAATTTGGCAGCTCGTTTCCAGCAAATTCAGTTCAGCCATTGTTATCGCCAAGCCAACCGGTGTGCAGATGTGCTTGCTGGTATGGGTGCTCTTCAGGTTTTAGATTTTGTGTCCTTTGATTGTCCTCCTGTGGACATTAGTAGTGCCTTTGAGGATGATTTTAATGGTGTAATCTATAGCAGGCTGTGTCCTGAAGCTGCTGTTCTTGCTTAGTTTTTGTTTTAATGCATCGTCAATTTACCAAAAAAAAAAAAAAAAAGTGGACTTGGGCGAGGTTTCCACACATATGCCTCATCACAGGACATATGTGTGGAAACCTCGCCCACGCCCACAACTGCATTAACAACAGTGCACCGCCAATTTGCTTGGTTGTCTTCTCTGATGCCTTACAGAGGTGTCTATATAGCCAACTTAGTGCTGCACTACCCCAACTATAATTCTTTCCATTGCTGATTGGATTGAAAAATTGTAGATACATGATTGAGGGACATTCGCCAGACTTGTCCATAAACAACATATTACCCAACATTTGGAGTATGTAAAATTGAGCATACTGCTGCACACGCACCTCAGTGGCATCAACAAGGAGAGGGTTGATAAACTGCTCCTCGAGCCATTTGGATTTTATCCTCCGCCCTTCCAACACTACAGTGTTCTTTTTCATACCAACTGGTCTTTCCAGTGGACGGGGGGTACCTAGCAAATCAATGCATAAGTCACGCCAATGCTCCATATGAGTAAATCCCACCACCGGCAAGCCATGTACAGGTACCCCCATTATGTCCTCTATGTCTTATAGCGTGATGGTCATTTCACCGTAGGGCAAGTGGAATGAGTGCGTCTCTAACCACCATCTCTCCACTAAGGTCGTGATTAGTGCATGGTCAAGGTCCATATGTAGGACCTGAAGTAGCTCATCTAACCCCGCATCTGTGATATAACCGGCAATCCGTGGATCTAACCCACCTTCAAACAAACCTTTCTCTCAGTGACGACAAGTCAGTAGACCTGGCACTTCCTGCAAACAGAGCAGCTTAGTATTAATAATAGCATTCACCAAGCATGTAATAATTACGCTTCAAACTTAAATGCCAAAAATCTTTCTACTACATATATTGACTACGATTTTGGACAAGTGCATACCTGGCCTTCTAAAGGAGCATCCCAAAGCAAACTTGAACGATGCACAGTCTACCTCGTCAAGACAGTCTGTATAGAGAGTCTCGCTCGATGTGGGTCCATATCTGGCATAAATTAAAGATGATTAATGGTCCACTAAGTGAATAATGGTCCATTAGGTCAAATGCAAAGCATAAACATTCTAATTCTCTTTTTAAGGAGCATGACACATGAGGAAAATTCACATATTTGAGTTCCTACTTTTTCTTTCTTTTTCTTTAATAAATTTCTCTTATAAGCTTGAATTTTATTCAAGAGAAAGTGGCTATATACCTTACAAGTAGATTCAAAATAAATAGAATTGCATTGGGGTAAAGTGAAGCCATTTGTTTTGGATGTGTTTATGCCTGGTAGGTAAATAGAGTCATGGCATTACAATGGGTAGGGTGTTTAAACTACAAGCATGATCTTTGAAATTGGTATGGTAGTTCACAATTAGAAGTTGAAACATCTTTTAATAGGTATTATGCAATCCAAACACACATCTTTTACTTGAACAACTAAGGGTTATCATGCATTTGGTGACAACATCAATCAGGGGAAAATTCACTTCAATACATAAAGTTTTTTCTTCTTCTTCTTCTTCTTCTTCTTCTTCTTCTTCTTATTTATTTAATTATTTTTAATTATAAACATATTTGATTGAAAATGGCAATAATATATATCTAATGCAGCCTTCACTCATATCATAAGAAAAAATGAATTAAAATTTAGAATGTTAAGTAGTCCAAGCATCCTACTCATTATTCAACAACATCAAGCCCCAAAAAAATTTAGGCTTAGCTTTGGATCCTCTATATATTCTAAGCATATATTATTACATTAAGGTCATCCTAGATCTAAAGCATATTCTACATTGGAATAGCCCTTTCAGATTTGGCAAAACCTTTTTCAAAATAACATTGTGGGTTTTTTATGAAAGGAAACTTGTCAATGATAGATTTGACAATATAAACTTGTCTCAAAAGAAAACATTTTCTTCATAAAATACACTGTAGCGAAATTTCCTCCATCACCATGTTAGGTTCCACTCTATTTTCTCAATAGAGAAAAACAGTGCATCGTTCCCACATCGACAAATTTCAGGGAATATACATTGTTTTTGGGTAAAAATGCATGCATTTGTTCAGCAAAAGTGTTTGAGGCAACAAATTTCACAGAGCATGTGCTTTGTGAACCGTTACCACACAAAAGCCACGACCATATATTTCCTAACGAAATAGCTTGGTCTTTCTAGTTTGTACTACAGTCCAATGAATCATGGATGTTTGATGATCCAAGCAACAGCAAAAATGTCCAAAAAATCTAAAACCCAAATGTAATAATCCACCCAAAATAATATAATTTCATTAAGTGGAGCCCTCAACTTGTTGGTAATGTAAAGGCATTTCCAAGCAACAAAGTCAACCATATACTAAACTAAAACAACTTTCACTAAGTGGTCAGTGCAAACCCAAATGATAAAGAGAGAAGAACAAAATAAAATGTAGTGGCACTAGAAATTTCCTTATAATCCAAACACTCTTTTATAAATTATTTCCGTTTGGTGGCTATGTCCTACAATGACTAATTGCTCTAATAACACATGAAAATGTTCATTAAAAATAACAACAACAAAATTAAAAAATTACACCACATATACCCAAAAATACCCACATATACCCACAAATACCCAATGCTCAAACAAATATTGAGATAAGGAGACATACCTTGTGAAGATTCAGACAGAGAGTGAGAGTAGAGAGCGTGAGCAAGAGGAAGCGTACAAAGCGAGACTGAGACTGAGAGGGAGATCGAGAGCGAGAGGGAGACTGAAAATGAGAGCGAGATGGAGACTGAGAATGAGAATGAGAGCGAGAATGAGAATGAGAGCGAGAGCGAGAGCGAAACTAAAAATGAGAGCGAGATGGAGACTGAGAATGAGAGCGAAAGCGAGACTGAGAGGGAGATTGAGAGCGTGTGGGAGAGTTAGAGTGAGAGGGAGATTGAGAAAGGGAGAGATGAGAGAGTAAGCTTAGTGTGGGTAACAGGGTTTAAGATCTAATGGAAATTATACTCGAGTTCACCAAACTCAAGTACCAAGTGGAATTTTTAAATGCATAGATTGATACTCGAGTTTAGTAGACTCGGGTACCACACCATACAGTACTCGAGCCCATGAAACTCGAGTACTAAGTGGCATTTTTAAATCCTAAATGCCATGTCAGCCATGCCACGGTGGAACTAGAAAATATGGTACTCGAGTTTGATGAGCTCAAGTACTAGAAAAAGTGGTAGATCACCATTTCTTTTCGAAACAGTGTTTTTTGACTAAAAGGTTTATAAAAATGTGGTATTTGGCCATTTTGGCCGGCTTTTAACAATAATTGTGAACATACAGTAGATTACTTTTAATATTTAAATAATATGTACTAGATAAGTTCTGTATAAAATTATTAGCATTATTAAAATTATAAAAACTTATTAACATTATCAAAGTTAAATATACACATAACTCAACACTTTATATTTTTATAATTCATCTTGTTACCACAGGCCACATGAACAGAACGAACATAAATCCCTAATACCAGTTTAATGGAAGCTGTTGAGATCCTAAAAAATATCTCAATACTTGCTTCTTGATTGGTTACGTACGAGACCCTTCTTGCTCAGCCACGATGACACTGCTCCTTGATTTGATAAGAGCCTAGCTGCATTTGATCCGAGTAAGACGAGTATGTGGTGGCCCGAAACACCATAACAATTCATAATAATTAATGCACGTACCAGTCCTACGTACCCAGCTTTTATTGAGAACACTCTGTCCAGACATGAAATTGAAAATGAAGTTCAATCCATCTAATCTGCGTGGGCTCATTGTTTTGGAAGCAAGCAGAGAGGGTAAATGGCCTGGGCCATGATCCTTCTTTGCATCAATAATACCATCTTATTTAATGTTTGTAGAGGTTGTTGGTGTGAGTATGTGATCCATATGACTCTAAATCTTCTATTTAACTCTTTCTACTCTACAAATAAAAATATATTATATGTTTATTTATTTTATTAAATGTTAAATTTATGTTTTTTATTATTTCAATTAGCTTGTAACTCTATGCATATGCATGGATACACTTAAAAATATATAATAAGATGCATAATATAATTTTTATATATATATAATTTAAATATTATTGATAGTCATTTTTATATTTTGTTAACTCTTAAAAAAAATTTATAAGGATATTATTAGCTATAAAATGTAAATTGACCATATATTTTTTTAAAATTATTGTTATGCACTTTTTTTTTTTTACGATTAATTTATTCTAAATTCTTTGGTTTTTGTACTTAATAACTCACTTGAATGAATATTTGTGATGTGATCTTACATTTTATTCTAAAATTAAGACATAAAACTCTTTAAGAATAAATAATTTAGGACACATGGCACAAAGTTAGAGCTCTAATTTAGAATTTTAATTTGAGTTTCTCGCAGCTTCACCTATTATTATATATATAGAAGTGAATTCTATCTTAGATTATAAAATAAATAAATAAATAAATAAATAAAACTCTAAGCCTATATATTTAGGCCTTCTCATGTTAAACTTATTTAATAAATAAATCATTCTCAATGTAAATTTGGTATTTAGAATATATGGTTATCTTCACAATCTTTATATTTTCATGTTTTTGTTTCTGTCATTATCTCGACTAGTATGTAACCCATAATACTGCACGAGAATGGATATAATTTAATAAACCAATAAATATATTGCATTTTATTATTTAATTAAGTGATATTTTTGGTTTTGTTATTTATTTATTTATTTATTAATCATGAATTTAGTCATGTTTAAAAGACTTAGTTTATTCATGTTTAATAAAACTTAGTATTATGTAATTTTTTAACAAATATTTTTATCATACAAAATTCTAATGAGAGAATGCTATATAGACGTATATATTCAAGGTTGATTCATTCACGGTACATATAACTATGATTAAGTTGCTTTATTACAAACCATTTTTAACAAAATATTTTAATCAATTAAATGTGAATCTCATAACTTGCATCTCATAACAATATATAATAATAGAATAACATGAATCTCATTCAAAAAAAAAATTTATCAATTAAAAATCACAAAAATTATGAGCATAAAACGTAAAGACAAACAAATATGATAAATACTAATTCCTTAAAAGAAAACTTACAGTGAGTTGAGAAAACTACATAAATAATCTTTGATATTTAAAGAATAATGAGATTACAACTTTTTTAATGAAATTACAACTTCCTTTCGAAATTGGGTAGAGACTCGTGCTGATAACATGTTATGAAAAAGAAAAGAAATATGCAACATCAATGATAGGAAAACAAAAAAATTTTATAATTAAATAATAAAAATTATTGACAAAAAGGAAAGAAAGTATAGGCAGATAAAAAACAATAAACATACAACATCAATCATAGGAAAACCACAAAATTATATAATTAAACAATAAAAAATTTACACAAAAAGGAACGACAGTATAGGTAGATGAAAGAAAGCAGTAATCAAACCTTAGGAATGATTGGAATTCGTTTTGCAGAGCATAAACCAGAACCATGAAAATTGTAAAGACAAGTAAAATTGGAATATTTGGAGAACCTTTTCTTATATAAGATACAAAAATACCCAAATACATGCATCATTGATACCAAGAGATTCTTTTGAAATTCTATGTGGAAAAGAGAGGCGAACTTGAAAATACATGGGTGTGGAAAAAGGAGGTGAATCGAAAAAGGGAGGTAAACTTGAAAATACTTGGGTGTGGAAAAGGGAGGTGAACCTGAAAATACGTGAGTGTGGAAAAGGGAGGTGAACCTAAAAATACACGGGTGTGGAAAAAAGAAAAAGAAAAAAAAGAAGCACATCGGAATTACGAATTAGACTCCAATTTCATATTTACATTGACACGTGGCACAACAATAGATTAGAATTCTAATTTAGAATTCCAATTAGAGTTTCTCTCTGCTTCACCTATTATATATATGTATATAGATATGATATCTGCAGAGTCACCAACATGTGGTCTCCAATAGTCCACATAACAAATGTTAAGCAAATCTCAATGCATTAGAAGTTTAAAATCACATAATGCATATTAAATGACCAATAAATTTTTTTTGAAGCAAAGAAACACAAAAAAATAAAAATATGTTCACCTTTTCCAGTTTGCCTGATTCCTCTCAATTCTCAGCTTTCAACTCTCAACCTTGAATTCAATAACCTTCTAAAATATTATAGCATCTCATTTGCACATAAATGATAAAATCAAGATAATTAGAATCTCATCTTAACTCAATCTAATGACTTAATTTGAAATAAGAAATTAAGTATCAACTCTTTTACCATTAAACACAAAAATTAAAAAATAATAATAATAAAGAAAGAGCGAGAAATAAATACATAGAAATACATAAGAGTTAGCCAACCTTCAGATATCGTGGACATATAATTTTCTCTTTTTATAGATATTCAAGCACAACAGTCAAGACCTAGGTCCAAGCCTAATCATACTTGGTATGCAAGCCAAGTTTTTTACTTTTATTGCAAATATGCACTCACCTCCAATTTATTTTACATAACATCAATGCATCTTTAACAGCCAGCCCGGATATACCTAGAAGAACAAAAAAAAAAAAATCATAAATTTCTTTTACAACTTTTAAGGTGACAAGTTATTATTGGTAGATAAAAAAGTCATATCAGTGGTGAGCTCATACGAGAATCAATAAAAACTCTTTAGTTCAATTATTGTGAAAAATATTATAAAAATTGTTTTGTCTATAGCATTCTTCAATTTGCCCATAATCACATAAAATAATTTTTGGGCTAAAACATGTCCTCAAGTTTTCATAGCTTTCATTATGGTCTTTATATTTTTAAAGTGGCTATCATTTTGGTCTTTGTTGTTATCTTGCTTACAGAAAATGCCAAAATGGCTAATGGACTACACTGCTAGTTTAAAAATAACATTTTTAAAAAAATAATAATAATATGGTGGTAGGAATGACAACAGGTTTAGAAATATAAGGATCAAAATGAAAGTCATAAAAATTTGAAGATTATACTGAAGATAAGACCAAAATATAGAAATAAAAAAATGTGTTTTTATGAGGGAGAATTTGACTTTTCAAATGTCTCTTATCTTAATTAAAAAAATATGGGAAAAAATGATTGGGGAAGGGGTGCCAAGACATATGTTTTTAACAAAATAATATAGTTACATAGTGGTAGTTTTAGCAATTTTTTCAGTAGTCATTAAGAAACTTTAATTATAAAAAATCTAACAAAAAGCAAACTTGAATATATCGATATCACAAAAAAAAAAATGGAAATATATGAAATTTTATAATTTTCTTCTATTAACAAAATGAATGAACAAAAAGGGATTGATGAGAGAAAAAGTGAGAATTGAGAATACAAAAATGAGAGTAATAAAGTGAGAGTCTAAAAATGAAGAGAGAGAGAGAGGCAAAGTTGCAGGTAGTGCCACTAAGGAGAAATCATGGCCACAATATCTCTCTTGATACTTTTTTTTTTTTGAATAAATTTTTTGTTAAATATTTTGTTTATTTGTTTCTGTTTGGTCTAATCTTATTGGACTAATTTTTATTGCCGTTATTTGGATTTTTAAGGGTTAAGAATTATATTTGGGTGTGAAAATTATTTTTGTTGAACCCAAAATTTTGAATTTTCAAGTTAGGGTATTCAATATATATATATATATATATATCCAGAACGATGAATAAGTTGTTTAGAAGTTACTCTTCTACCAGTTCTAGGTGTTCCCAACCATCTTCATCCCTTCTTAAGATTCTACAAGATGCTAGAATTATCAATTCAGAGTGTTTATATATATATATATATATATATATATATTATTTTTATGGTAGCCGAAACGTATGCTAGTTTAAAAATAATTATGACATAACTGTTTTTTTCCTTCTGTACAAAGTCAGATTGTTTTATATGAACACCTTAAATCCGCCGCCTGACATTTGCGTTTGTGAACGACATCCATTAAGCCATAACTCAGTCAAGTCATCATTGGCAGTATGTTAAATTTATTTTTTGTTCTGTTTCTTTTGAGAAAGATCATTATGTTTAGTCAAGTAACTTCCAGCCACTTCTTCTGCAAGCACACTTTAGCCATACAAAAGAGTTCATCCATTATCCACTGCTTCGGCTGGCTGGCACTCACAGAGTCACCCACGCATGTTCTCGCTTTGTCCCTTTCTATGTGACATTATCTCTTGGATACAAGCATGTATGACTTTTCAAGGAAAATATCAAAAGGTTCAAGAAATTCTAAGTTCTAACGATATAAATCTTATAAATTGACATGATGATTAATATAATTGGCGGATTTCAATCGCTTGATAAATTAAGGATCATGTTAATTGCTTTATCATCTTATCATAAAATTTTTTTAAATGTTTGTTAGGATTTCCCGTAAATAAATGTTTAAATTATTTTTTTGGTAATTGGTGACATATTAGTTTGTAATAAACTTTATGTAAAAATACCATTTTTGTACTTATATTTTAGAGTCATTGTCAATTTCTTACCTACTACATCTTCGGTAGCCATCATTTTGGTCCCTATTATTTTCAATTTTTAGTCAACTTGTAGTCAATTTTTGATGTAGAATAGACCGTCATAGCCTTTCTAAACTTTCAAGCGCGCTTAAAACTGCGCAAGGCAAAAAGGCACTAATAAAAATCATTTGAGCGACTGAGTTAGAATCGCATGAAATTTTGTAGGCTAAAGCGAAATGGTCTTCTAAGCAATAGTTGTACCTATGTCAAGAAGTATTTCCTAAAAATGGCAAATTCCTTCATTTAGGGTTTGAAAACTGCGATTTTGCCATTTATGGTAATTTATGTTTTCTTAATAACTTTTTACTCAAAATTAAGAATAAGGTCTCGCTTGTTTTGGAACGACCTTTAAGGTCAGTAGTTTATGATTCTGCATTTAACCTAATTTTTTCCTTTTTGGTGAATTTTGGGTATTTTGTCATCAAATCGCATAATTAGTGTAAATTAGGGTTTCAAACGTTTTTTTCTTAGTATTTATATGTTTTGTAACCGTCAGAGACAGAATAGACTATTATTAATAAAATTACAGAGTTTTCTTAAACTTTTCCCTGGTGGACTCTAGTTTATCTCGTGAATTTCCCTCGTGGACTCAAGGTTTACTACCCAAAAACTAACAGCTTAGTTTCTGTCCATTAAAGAGAGTACTGTGTGTTCTTTCTTCAGGCTTTGGCAATATTAATTTTTGTTAGTGAGTTAACGATAAGGACTAGATTACTGAAAGTTGAAAATAAAAAAGACCAATTTGACAATGATGCCAAAATGTAAGGACTAAAATAATCGCCTAAATTTAATATATCTAATAGCACTCAATTTTCAATTATATCCATTATATTGGGGATAAAGGTGTTCCACTAGTAGGTATCTTAGGCAATGATGGAGCCAAAAAAAAATTTTTCTTTGGAGGGAGGGCCATGGTTAACCATTATTATTATTATTATTATTATTATTATTATTATTATTATTATTACTATGAATTAAATCTAATTACTCTAGTCTAAAAATAATAAATATTGCAAAACTGTAAAATAATTATAGTAAAAATAAAGTTTATTTTTAAAATAACCATATTGAACTATGTATATTGTTTTACTAAATTTTTTACAATGTATAATCTTATTGTTGGAATATTATTTTTTTGTATAATATTTAAATTGTTATAATAATAAAATAAAAAAGAATAATGCATCCATATTCACAATAGTGCCCACGCCTTCTTTCAAATCTGAGCCTACAACATCACGCAACTCCCATGGAAACTCTGTTGCTGCCTCGCTGCTAGGTCTTTGATCTCTTAAGCAAGCCGTGCCACTCACCCTTCAGATCTGTCCACATCAAGCCTTTGCTTGATGAAACCAACAATACAGATGTACTCCACGGCATATCGCAAGAAAAACCCAGAAGACCGGCCTCCACAGGAATTTGCACGTGCCTCCACGTGTTGACCAAGATTCCAGTAGCCCCTCCACGCGCCACCACAAAACGTGAATCCTAGATAGGATTATGGTCACACGCACCGCTCTATCGGACTCGTGGCATGCCGATTTGCAAAACCTGAGAAGTCCGACCGTGAATCTCACTCACACATGCCTACACAAGCTGCCTGGATTTTTCACTTCTTCTTCACGCACCAGCAGACACTCACGCTCTAGCAATGCGCTAAAGAACCCCTACTGATGTCATCTAACATCATTGGATGATGTCATCATTCCACGTCAGTAGCCACGCAGTCACGTTCATGTCAGCCCTAGCTGCGTCAGCACCACGTCAGGATGAGTCAGCGTCTATGCAGCTGATTTGTGACTCGACCCAAAAACCCTGAATTGACCCGGACCATGTAGCCATTGACTGATCGTTGACTTTGACCAGGATCCATTGACTTTGACCTTCGTTGACTTTAACTTTTGCATTGACCTTTGACCAAAAATTAAAATTTTCGAAAGGGCCTATCTTGCTTAGTTTTTCATATAGATTTCAATTGTGGACTCCGTTTCCTCATTTGAAGCTCCAAAATTTGTCAATTGGCATCTTCTTCATTGTGGTTTCTTCAATGGCATTCTTCAAGGCATCTTCAAGGGATCTTCTCATGCTTATCCAACCTCAAGCCTTCATAGAGCTTCCGCCTTGTGTTTGAGGGAGGGTGTTAAAGATATATTAGACATATTAGCCTAATGTAATAGGCCCAAGTCCACTCTTGCTTGTACTAGTAGTCTAGGGTTTAGTAACCTATATATACACATATTAGGTTTCATTGTAACACAGGTTATTGTACTACACTCTTACACAATAATAAAGATATAGTCCTTAAGGAATTCCTCCATAGACGTAAGCCAACAAGGCTGAACCATATAACCCTCATGTTCTCATTGTTCCTATTCTATACTTCCCCTTCCACATTCGCTCTAACATATACAACATGGTATAGCATATCACGTTGCTAATAATATATTTAACACTCTTCAACCACAACATTTTGAACACAGCCACAATATATTTAGCAATTTCTAAAATTTTATTTCAATTTAGCATGAAATTCAATGCAAATAATAAGACTTAACATTCACGAGCAATTGCGTACCTATAAGAATCCTATGACTAAAAATTCATCACTAATTTCAGTAAAAGAAAAGCACAGGCAATTTGAACTTTGAAGTTACTTTATTTGCCCTTTTGTTTTTTGTTGGTTTTCATTGTATTTGGCCTATAGAAGCAATTTAGCCATGCTTGTTGTATTCAAGGGAAATTAGAACTCTGATAATGTTGAAATGAACTTCTGTGAGTGGAATCATAAGCTGAATGTAATCCTTATGTTTGGAATGCCTCATTCATGAGTTTTAACTTTTAAGCCTGTTCCACAGGGTTCCTATGGCTTTTTCAATGGCGTTATAATTTATATCTTTGTCACTTTCGTGAATGATTTGAGATCTCATAGATGACTTTTATACAGCAAAACAATTGATTGCTTCTCAAAATTATTATCCATTATCATGATTGCAAAATTAACAGCTTTGTAACACTAATTGTGTATTAAATTTTATAGCCAGGAAAAAGATATTAAATCGTATAATAGTTTAAAGAAAAACCTCCATTAATTAGCCAATCATATTTCATTCACATGTTGTGCTTGTGGGATTGGGGGGTTAATATTAATAAGAACCCATAATCAAAATGGATTGGGCTGTCAAGACCACGAGCTAAAACCTAAGTTGGAATACACGAAGCCAATATGCTGACCGACCTGAAAAATACTCACCTAAGAAGTCTATTGTTACTATTAATCTGAGCACTCTTCATGTGCTAGGAAAATTAGGAGGAACAGCGCTGATTTAAACGACCTAGACGAGTGAGTTGCAATGAGAATGCCCCCAATGCCATACTAGTTGGAACATCCATGGCATCTCAGACCAGCCGATGATGCCAATTAGAGTCTTATAGATGAGTAGAATTGTATGCTCTGCTTTATGAAAAGAATTAGGATTCAAATCCTCACTCCTTTTTATTATAACTATCGAATTATTAAAAAAAAAAAGTTTGGAATATGCCCAAAAAAAAAAAAAACATTAACACATTTCATTCTTTCAAGGAGCTAGCACAAGATAATCTTACTTTCATGATTCTCTAAAATTCGATGTTAATTTGGCATAATATTCAATGCCTATTAGAATACCATTACTAAAAATTCATTAAAATGAAAGCAGAGATGGTGAGGAACTACTTTATTTGTTTTATTATTCATTGTATCTGGCATATAGATGCATTTGGCTTTACTCTGATTGTTGTATTCAACATTTATAAACAAATATTTATTAGAACTATTTTCTTTTATCCATGAAAGATTTTAGTGACATAAAAATAATTAAATAATTCATTTAAACATGAATAATTGGGATTTTAAGAATTTTAAGCTGGGTTACTAGTATATTCTAATCTAAAATCAGTTATCATTATTCATTCTATGGTGAAATAAAATTTTAAAAAACTTAACACTACTTCAGTGAAAAAAAAAAAAAAACTTACCACCATATTCACTTTTACCCGTATTAAAACTAAAATTTCATTATATAAATGAAGAGGATCTTGAGGAGTTCTGACATAGATTTCATTTCCCCTAATCTCACTCAACTTTTATTTTAAATAAACATTGAGAATTTTTACTAGGATTTTTCAAATTTCTAAATCACTATCCTCATCTCAAAAGGTCCAAAAAGAACTTTTGGTAATTACAGTACATCCAAGTTAATCATCTCCAATGACCTTCATTTAACATTTCCATTGGTTTTATCAATGGATTTATTTATTATATCCTAATCCATAATAATTCTCACCACGAGCTAATATTTAAGTTCTCTCTTTTCTGAAAAAGTAGTTTATATCAAATGATACCACATTATCCATATTAATATTCAATAAACAAGAGACATATGTGCAAAAATAATTATTCACTAACACATATCTTTCATTTATTAGTAAGCTAGTTATTTTTTGTTAACATGTTTCACACTTATTGAATTTTGATACCGCTGACATAGTATCATTTGATATCAAATACCTTCTCATTACTCTATTACTTGCTCACTTTATTATATTACTATAACTCCATTAGCTACAACCACCAGGACGAAACCCAATTCTCCCTCCAACAACATCATACACCACCTCTAATCTTTTCTGTTGTTCATTCCTAGAAATGGCAACGTCGCTTGGATTACTATTTCCAGCAAAGGCCAAACAAGCTTTTTTTTGGCTTAACATGACAAGTACTCCTACTTTCTCCAAATCCACGCTCACATCACCATTGAAAAAAAATGTTTATGCTCGGAATTGAAACAAATTGGCTCTTGCTAAGGTCATAGCATGTATCAAATAGTGACATACTTGAGCTTGTCATGGGATAATTATGCACCATTTTTCAAAATGTTGTTTGCAATGCATTGTACGCTGTAGGAGGCAAATGTGTAATGACTATCCCAGAGGCAAATGTGTAATGACTATCCCAGAGTCAATTATAGTACCCATGGTTGAAAAAACATATGTGAGAATCGATAATTTTAGTCCATCCACACTTATTCCAATCAAGTTGAGGCCATAGAATGATTGCCCTAGAGAAGCGTTACCATAGGTGTGAACTTTAGTGAACTCGAAAGTTCACTGCTTTTTCCCAAAGTAAGATATCATGTTGAGCTAATTGTGGAAGGAAGACAATACGAGAAAAACTTCTTGTACTTTTGTGCGGCTTGTTGTACAAGGGAAACTTGGCCGCAACCGAGGCCTAGCAACCTATCAATGCCTCCAAAGAGGCCTTCATTGGTTTGGCCACAACCAAATATGAAATTGTCCACCATATCTGATGTTATGGTTAACCTTTCTTTGCTGAAATATCCAACTGTATATGACTTGTCATCACCGTATGCGCATTTTGAATTGGTAGAGCATTTTCGTGGACTTCTTGCAGTGTCAATAAAATGCAAAAAATAATTAAGTTATAGTACCAAAGTCACAAGTTTACTATTGCTTAAGTTCATTTGTTAAAAGATTTTGTCGTCAAATGAGAGATCTGGGGTTCGAACCTCGCATACACCAAAAACTAATTGATATCTTGGGCTTGATGATAAAAGACTATTATTATGAAATAGACTTCATAAGTTAAAATTCTATAGCATCAATAACGGAAAAAAAAAAGTGTATGTATGACATTATCCTTAGTCTCTAAATAATCTTTTCTTTTCTTTTTTGAATAATTGGGTAAGAACTTCTCCAACTTACCTTTTGCATAATGCTTGGGATTCTACTAATTTTACTAGAGGAGTCTATATATCTAGTTACTTAATCACATTACATAAAATGAAGTGAAAAAAATCCCAAAAAAGAAAACCTCCTCAAATTTAGAACAAAATCACCAAACTTTGGAAATTCTAAATTCCTCGCTTTGTTACTATGATGTTGATTAGAGAAAAAGAGTAATGCAAAGAACACAAAAAAAGTCCACAACTTTTCTCATAATTTGCCACGTGGCAAGTTGCAAGTAGTGAAGGTAAATGATGGGTCCACACCACCTCTCAAAACTATCCATATGGCAAGTTGTAGCAAAAACTATGGAATTTTTTGTGTCTTTAGTATTTTCTAGATTGAAAATACAGGGAATTTATTTTAATAAGTAAAATTTACTAAAAATAAAAGATTGAATGCATTTACCAAAATATGAAGTGAGTGGAGACAATAGCAAAACCTTGTCTATTTTGTTGAATGGGATTATATTTATAGGGTTTACCTATAACAGAAGTGACTTGAGAGCACAAGAGTGTAAGACATGAAATGTCGGTGTAGGATGTGGATTTCAATGGGTCAAAGATTGGGTCTACTTTCTTATATAGCACTATCTTGCGCATGGTTCACACTGTGCCCAATTGAGGTCGCTACCAGTGTCAAATGCCAATGTTTGATCTGTTATGGGAGTGCCAATGCCAACAGTGACACTATAGTTACCAAAGCCGATGGTGAGATCGGGTTTAGCTAGAAGGGTGGTGGGCTGAGAATCTCTTAATTTGTTGCCATCTGAGTTCTTAGAAAACATGGAGTGGATTGAGTTCACTCTAGATTGGTCTTGAAGGAGGATTTCAGTGTGATATTGAGAACCAATAATTGGTCTTTGTTGCTTTGAAAGCATGGGCCATATTTATGTATCACTGTTAAGGATGCCTCCCTTTTTGGACCTGAACTTAAAATGGATCATCAATTGGAAGTCGGAATAGTACATACACGTATGAAGAGTGTATTTGGATATCGCTTATTTTGCTAAAACTGAAAACTTATTGCTGAAAGTACTGTAGATAAAGATAAAAGTTAGTTAAAACAGTACAGTGAGGCCCATGAATAGTACTAAAAAATGCAGTGAGGCTCATGAATAATAGAAAAATAAGTTAAATAGTAAAATAATTTTAATTTTTAATCGGTTCCCAAATGCACGTGAATATTGAATATAATGAGGAATCAAAACAAAGTAATTCTTGCATTTAGTCAATTACAACATGCTTTTACGTCCATAAAAAAATTACTATTAAATCGATGATAAAAGCCAATGCAGAAATAAATAAATAAAGCAAGATAAAATAAGTTGTTCCCCACATATTACACAAGTATTGATTATGTTAGATTTGTCAAAATGATACATTTTTTAATTAATAAATTATTACGATTGTGTTTATTGATTTTTCAAATTCTGAATTCCTGCTCAGTTGTCTCATTATTCATGCTAATAAGCACTGTATTTCATGGAAATAAATGTCATAAACATCACTTTTTTGGGGTCACACACACACACACACACACTACAAGTAGTTTAGATGGCTTTAAAATAGTCTAAGTAAAGACTAGGGCACTACTTTTTTATATTAAAAAAAAAAAAGTTTACAAATCTAAAGTTTTACATATATAGAAGTATCCAACATTATAATATATTTATTTATCTAATAATTTGATAGTTACAATAAGAGAGAGGAATAAGAACCTTGGATGTCTTGAAAACACCATAACGTGCTAATCGATTGAATTACAAAACTTTTAACTTTTTGTTTTTTTTTTTTTGTTTTTTTAAGCTTAGAATCTAAAGTTTTACATATATGGAAGTATCCAACATTATAATATATTTATTTATTTGATAATTTGATAGTTACAATAAAGGAGAGGGATAAGAACCTTGGATGTCTTGAAAACACCATAACGTGCTAACCAATTGAATTACAAAACTTTTAACTTTTTATTTTTATTTTTATTTTTATTTTTTTGTTTTTTTAAGCTTAGATTCATGAATCTACATGTCAAGACACTTTGTATGAAAGAGAAATGTTATATCCACAATAATATTACAACAAATGTTAGGTGACAAGTTGTTATTAACAGTTATTAGTAGGTAAAAAAGTAATTTTAGTGTTGAGTTCAAATTAGAATTAGTAACAACTTATCGCTTATGTATAAAATAAAATAAAACAACTTATCGCTTAAAATTTGTTGTGAAAGTGTTATGAAAAACTTGTTCGCATTACACTTTTCTTGCCTAAAATTAGAGATGAAAGGACACTTGTCCCAAATATTTGAATTCCATCTAAAATATAAAATATAAAAAAAGTTGACATTAAATTAGTTGGCAATCACTTGAGACGGAATTGAAATGCAATTAGTATCTACTTTGAATTTTATATATATATATATATATATATATATATAGGGTTTTAAGAAATTTTAACAATTTTAATCTTTGTCATTTTCTTTATTTTTATTTTTCTCTCTCTTGTTCTAGATTATTTATTTATTTATTTATTTTGATGAACCGGAGAATTTTCTCCACAAAACCAAAACGAGAAGCAATACAAAACAGGAGACAACAAAGTGACAAACTAACCAACAGGCTCCTCCTCAAAAGTGATTTTTACAAAATTCAGGAAGAGAAGTATGTAAATGTACGTTCCACGTTACTCTATATAGATTCTTACTTATTATTTTTTTGGTTGAGAGTTGGTGCCGCTCTAGGATATATTTTTAGGGGGTTTAGTAAGAAGTTGCATTTTGGGTAAAAAAGTGAATTTTGTGGTCTACGTAATTTCTTTATTACAAAATTTTTCATAGTACGTACTAGCAAAAAAATAAAAGATGAGAAGTGCTACATCTACAACATTTTCGCAACGCTTTTCCAACAAATTTTAGGTTATAAATTGTTATTAGTTCTAATTTAAACCCACTAATGAAATTACTATTTTTTTCCCATTCGTAACAGCTAGTAACAATCTATCACTTAGACTTTGTTGTGAGCGTAATATAAACATAGCGTTTTTCATATAAGATAAACTATAAGTTCATTGCATATTGTTTATTAATACAATGAAAATACTAATGATTGTTGCTAAGATTAAATCATGAAAAATCATATATTGTTTTTAAATACAATCAACATATGAATTATTGTTGTTAAGTGAACTCTAAGTGAGATCTAAATACAATAAACTTTTATGTATTAATTTATTTCAAATTTGTTAAGATCTAAATGATTTTTTTAGATTTAAGATGAACAAATTTATACTTTTGTTGTTAGGCTTACTATTTTTTCCCCATATTTTTAGATCAAATTGGTTTGTTATTGGGTTTTTTTTTTTTTTTTTTTTTTTTTTTTTTTTTAAAAGATCAAGATATTGTCAAGATGGTCATATTCAAGTTCATTTAAGCTAGGCTTAAAAATTATTTAGGTCTCCGGAGTTCAAAATTTATTTTAGGAGGGTCAAATAAAAAAAATATATAATTTATATTTTGGCCCACCAGGCACGAGCTTAGGGGTTCATTTGAACCCCCTGAATTGCACCTAGAGCCGCCCACGTTGAGAGTGTATTAAAGTACACTTTTCTTGCCTGAAACTAGAGATAAAAGGATACTTGTCACAAATATTTGCAGCCCATCTAAAATATAAAAAATAAAGACAGTTGACATTAAATTAGTTGGCAATCACTTAACACAAAATTGGAATGCAATTAGTATCTAATTTGAATTATATATATATATATATATATATATACCCCACACACACACATATATAAAAAAAAACTAACTCCAAAGGCACACTAAAGCCTAAAATAACCTGACATAGCAGATTTTAAAGACCGTCTGGGTAGGCACATGAGCAGCTTTATTAACTTATCTTGATCCATCTAAGTTATTTATTATAGCACAGCACTTCAATTCTCCGTGGACTCTCTTGGTGAAAGGGCCTTGGCCTTGTGTTTTTACGGAAAACTAAAAAGCAACCTAGTCTTTTCACCCTTTTTTTTTTTTTTGGAAGACTACATTTAAGGGAAGCCCAAAAAAAAATCTCATTGGTTTTTGTTTAGGATAGCATTTAGAAATGAATGTTTGCAAATAATTTTTTTAATAAAAAAATTCTAATAATTGTCAGCACAAATATAATTATAGTGAATGCAATAGTAGAAAATAAAAAGCCCTCAAAATTATCTAATATTTCACATATATCTCAAAGTTTTTTTAAAAAATTTCAACATGTGAAATTACATCAACTTACTATTGGGATTGCGTATTATGAGCAACTATGTTGGTCAAATATGTAACATTCGTTAATAAAGTTTAGATCATCTCAATATATGCTTAATGTGTGACTCATCATACACTTACACAACATAAACTCAATCAATAATCCAATTAATTTGGAGCATTACAATAAAAATCAACATATGTAATATTCCTATATGTTGTGAAAAAAAAAAAAAAACAGATATACCTTATATTTAACAGTTTGAATGGATTCGATTGGATGTATTTTCAACCCAATTCCACCTCCTTAGACTGAAAATTTTCAACCTAACCTAACCTATGATAGTTTTGAAAACTAATTTAGCCCCTCTTCTAGGGTCACCCATAGATATGAGTTAAGTTGGGTTGGGTTGTCGGTTATTTTGTTCTATCTAATAAAAAAAACTTGGGTTTTTACTCAACTATTTAAACCCATTATCGTTCAACTGAATATAATTTATACAATTGATTGAGCATAATTTTCCAATTTTATCAAAACTAATACTCAAAATACTAAAATAAATTAATCAAACAAATTTAAACAAAGTCTCAAAATCCAAAATAAAACCAAACTAATATTTTTTTTTTAAATTATATATATATATATATATATATGTATATATAATTCAATAGCATGGTTGGAGTCTAGTTACTTGTATAAAAATAATTTCAACCCAAACCCAAACCAACCAAGCTTTTAACAAAAAATTTCAATCCATCCAATCCATCATATCATGAAAACCAATATGATATATCGACTTGATATATCAAATTTATCGAGTTGATATATTGACTACACACTACTTGTATTATATGTAAATGGACATGATGCATGCAAAACTGATAATACGAAACCGCGTATATCAAACTTTTATTACATAACCGCAATTTTTCTAATATGAGGGGGGGGGGGAAGAAAAAAGAATTCCATTAGCTTTCTATAATAATTAAAAAAAAAAAAAACTTATTCTGTTTATACCTTATTACATCTCTCACTTAAATAGATCCATTTTATGATCTGATCTACAAGAAAGAGACAAAGCTTTTAATATCTTAAAATAATATATTAAGACTACATTTGGATAGCGTTTCTTCTCCCTGCATTTGCGTTTTGTTTTTTTTTTTTTTTAAACCAGCGCCTATAGCACTGTTCATGGGATATGAACAGTGCAAATAGGTAAATGAACAGTATTTTTGATGTGAATAGTAATCTAAAATTGTTTTCAGATTTTAGTTTTCAGTAAAATAAGCGGTATCTAAATGCACCCTAATAACATTTGAAAGGTGAAAATAAAAAAATAAAAAATAAATCTTACAGAGGCTCCGTTAATTATTATTGATTTTAGAGATAATTTCAAGTTTCAACTTATAATGATTGCTCTTTAATGATTTTTTTTTATCATTAGACCATAGCACCAATTGGTTTTTAGTGTAGATGAAGATTGAACCCCAAATCTTTTATTGGACAATAAAAGAATTTACCAATTGAACTAACTAAAACTCATAGAAGCTTCGTTATTTAATCAGAAAAAGCTAAGACCCGCCTGTAACTTTTGATGGAAGAGATATTAATACTTCTTTTGTCCCAGGTTGTTTGTCATCTAATCTATTTTGAGATGTTCCAAAATATTGTCCGGTTTCTAAAAATAAAAGTCATTAATTTACTTATGTTTCTATTATACCCCTACTTTATTTCAAAACCATTTGACAAGAAAACGAACAAATATTTAAAAAAATCAATCTAATTGGGGCATCTTTTTAGTTGTCTCATTAAGAATAACTCTTTTTTAAAATCTGATAAGTTTATTTTAAGGGTAGTTTTATAATTAATTTATACATTTTTATAAGACAGATAACACAATAAATTATGTTCCCTTAAAAAGTTTGACTTTTCAAACGGGACAAATAAATTGGAACAGAGAGAGTATGTATTTACAATATCTAATATTATGGAATTTAATTTGATTTATTCTACTAAATAGTTTCAAATGGTTCTATTTCATAATTGTGTGCTTTAAATAGTACTCTTATTTAAAATTTAAAATTCTTGTAATGAATTTTTTTTCATCAGATTTGTGTGTGTATGTAAAAAATAGAATTTCCTTCTTTAGACTGGACTTTTATGTGGTTCAAAAATACCTCCAAATCCTACGTTTAATTGGGAAAAAACTTGAAGATAACCCGGTACAAATATATCTCAAACTCTACTTAAAATGCCTATAAAATAGGACAATCTCCTACTAATCTATGTCTACAAAATAAACTTATCCATATTTTTTTAAAAAAAAAAAAAAAACAAAATTATGACACTGGACAAAAAAAAAAAAAAAAAAGGCCTCATCGCACACTATGACACTCCTACTTCTACCATTGTTTGGGAGTAATGCTATGACAAACATTTTTTATAATTATTTTTTCACAACTTTTAGATTAATAGAGTTTTTGATTGGAACTAATCACTTTTACTTGGATTTGTTATTGATGCAACTTTTATTATACATCAATTACAACAAATTATGTCAATAATTGTGTGAAAAGAAATTTGCAATTTTTTTTTTTAAATTTCTAAAAATCAATTCCAAAAGTTGTGAAATGACATGTCCTTAGACTTATTGCATTGTTCCATGAACATTCTTTTTGTTACTATTCTTCTATTCTTTTTTTTTTTTTTGGGTAGAAAACGAAATATCATTAAAACTAAGCAGCAAAAACAAGAACAACACATTGTCTGTTACAATACAGACCACGGCTATTAGCCTCCAAAACAAAAATAAGGTCCATAGGTGGACCATTCAACAACTAAAAATCAGAATCTAAATTCAGCTTAAAATTTGCAAGCCACTCTGCACTTCTGTTTGCTTCCCTGTAGATGTGTCTAATGCTTGCTTGGGGAATTTGGTCAATCAAGAGTTTACAATCATCCATTATTGAGGACACAATGGTGTTAGCTACAGATTGGTGATTAAAGGCATCACCTATAGCACTTGCATCTAGCTCAATAACCACAACTTGCACATTCATTTGCCGACATAAAAGGAGACCATCTCGAAGAGCCCATAACTCAGCTGTGAAGCTGTTTGTTATGCCAATCCTTCCAGAAAAACCCCCCAATCCAGCTGCCATTCTCATCTTAAAGAAGTCCTTCGCCACCAGCCAAACCCGAATTCCCCATGGATGAACCATCCGTGTTTAATTTCAACTAGCCACTACAAGGTTTTTCCCATCGCACCTGCTTCACTATTTTGCGTTTTCTCACCAACGGCTTGCCAACACAGTGAAAGTATTCTAAAGCACAGTGGTTGATGTCCAAGGCAAGGCTTGACTTTAAGTTCTTGTTCTCAAATACCAACTGATTCCTACCCTTCCAAATTGTCCAAATAGCAAACATAAATGTTTGATTCCAAGGAGCTTGTCCTGAACTTCAGACACCTTCATCTCTATAATTAGACACAAGCCAATTTTGAATGTTGGCCGAGAAGAAACCTGTGTCCTGATAGCTAATACTTAGCTAATGCCAAACTACCTTAAGCACATGGTAGTCCCGAAGGGCGCTGAGGATGGATTCTAGGCCATTGTGACAGTAAGGACAAAAATTATCAACTTGTAGCCCCCTAGCTTGTAAGGAATCTCTGACCCCAATACTCTAGTGCATGCATTTCCAAATGAAAGGCTTAATCCTTGGCAAGGTATCTAACTTCCAAATCCACTTCCCTTGAAAGGCCAACTCAGGGAGGGGTTCACTAGCAAGGAGATATGCACTTCTAAGATCAAATGAACCTTTGGGAGAAGGTTTCCAAGCTAATATTTCCATGTTCCTTGGTACATATGAGAAAGGGGTAGCTTGAATCTCTCTTCTAACATCCTCAAGAATCTCCATTTGTAGCAAGTTCCAATTCCATCCCTCTAAACCAGCAACATCCTTAATTTTAAGCATATTAGACTCGGTGTTTAGAGGACCTTGGATAATGTTTCTTAAAACTCCTACCTTGTTCCAGCTTTCATGCCAGAAACTAAGGCTGCTTTCATACCCCGGAACCCAAGTGATTCCCTTCTTGAAAACAACTTCCCCTTTCTTTATACTCCTCCAAGTGTGAGAACAAGGTAACCTTGCTTCATTTCTGGAGTTTACGCGCTGATTAGTACAGTACTTAGTGCAATACTTCAGTCTCAACACTTTTGTCCATTGAGATTCTTTCTCCGTATGAAATCTCCAATTTAGTTTAGCAAGTAGAGTTGTATTCCTGCCCTTTGCAGCTTGGATGCTCAGCCCACCTACATCCTTAGGGGTAGTGACCTTCTTCCATCCCACCCAGTGCATACTTTTCTTGTTGGTCGAAGAGTTCCATAAGAAATTCCAATTAACTTGGTCTGTGCCTTCTAGAATCTTTCCTGGGAGCTGGTTGCATTGTATTACATAAGTTGGGATGGTTGAAGTGGTTTCTTGGAATAAAACTGACCTCCCGGCCATGGAGAGGAGATTTGCTTTCCAACCTGCGAGTTTCTTCTTAACCCTTTCCAACAAGAAGTTAAAGTCCTAGTTTGAAGCACCACTATGATTAATGGGGAAGCCAAGGTACTTACCTAAGTTAGGTGTAGACTGAAACCCGAGAATGTCACTAAAGCTTCTATGTCACTTCGATCCACATTCGGAGAAAAGAACACCCTGGATTTAGCTTCACTTATGGTCTAACCAAATTGACCACAATATTCATCCAACACTTCTCTAATTACTAGACAATTTTCCATGTTTGTCTTGGCAAAGAGGACAAGATCATCAGTAAAAAAATAGATACGAAAAGGCCGGCCCTCTCTGGGAAGCTTTGATAGGAATCCAAGACTTATTTTTACACATTTCCTGGATTAATTGCCCAAAATAGTTCATGCCCATAATAAAAATGTACAGAGATAGTGGGTCCCCCTGCCTTATCCCTCTGGTGGGAATAAAAGGCTCAAGAGCCCCTCCATTAAAAGTAAAGAGGTGGAGACTGAAGAAATGCAACTCATAATAAGCTCAATTAAATTCTCGGGAAGACTGAACCGGGTCAACATATCCCTAATGAAGCTCCACTCCAATTTATCATAGGCTTTCTCAAAATCAATTTTCAATTCCATATATCCTTCTTTCCCCTTGGTTTTACCCATAGTGTGAATCAACTCTTGAACAATAATAGCATTATCCACTCCTCTTCTTCCCAGCACAAATGCAGCTTGGCAAGGGCCTATCAAATTATCCAAATACGGTCTCAACCTCCCACTATAATTTTAGTGATGATTTTATACACCGAGTTGCACAAACTAATAGGTCTGTAGCTACTAATGGATTTCAGGCTTTGAATCTTAGGAATGAGAACTATAATTGTGCTATTCAAATAGGTTGGAATTTTCCTACATAGAAAAACATTCATAATCTTCTCTTTAACTGAATCCTCCACAGTGAGCCAGAATCTCTAAAAAAAACCTATAGAGTCCATTAGGACCTAGGGACTTAAAAGCCTTAAGAGACTACAAGGCAGTGACAATTTCTGCATCTGTCACCGACTGATCTAAGCTTTGTTTCTCCTCCTCCGTGAGACTAATTTGCCAGCTATTCCGAAGGTTATGACTCCATGCAGCCTTAACTTGGGTGGTAGTATACAACCTGATAAACCCCTCTCTAAAATGGTTCATGACTTCTCTTTCCTCTGATAACCAGTCCCCTACTTCATTTTTCACCATAGTAATTGCATTCCTTTTCCTCCTTGCAAGTGCAGAAACGTGGTAGAAAGAGGTATTTTGGTCTCCCATCACCATTCAATTAATTCTAGATTTTAAGGCCCAGAACTTTGCCTCTTGATTCAGCACTAAATCCAATTCTTTATGAAGTCAGTTCTCCAGTTCAATTAGGGAGGAGGAGGGATTAGAAGCTAAAACCCGATAGATTCCATTAAGTCAAGCCATTAATCTCCTTTTCTTCCCAAATATGTTCCCAAACTGATTTTTATTCTAGAGTATCACTTCTTTTGTGAATCTTACTATAGAGGCTGGAAGGTTCCCATCCTGATTCCAAGCCTTAGTCACTACTTAAGGAAAAGAAGTGTCGGACAACCAAAAACTCTAAAATCTAAAAGGCCTATTAAGGAAATTGGTCAGTCTAGGAACAGTTTCTAATAGCACTAGACAGTGATCCGAATGGCAACGAGTGAGATGAGAGACTCTAGCTTCCGGATACAAGAGGCACCAACTAGGATTCATAAAAAAAACCTATCTATTCTCTCTTGTATGAGGTTATTTAACTCCCTCCTATTTGTCCACGTGTATCTAGGACCCGAGAATCCCAAGTCCACCATATTGCATTTATCTAGGCAATCTTTGAATAAGAGGGATCTAGATATGTTGACAGGCCTTCCTCCAAACTTATCCTCATCCAATAGGGGTTCATTAAAATCCCTGGCTATCACCCATGGTTTATTATGAAATTCTGCTACTTTAATTAAATTTTCCCACAAAATATATCTTTCTGCATTCTTAGGACAAGCATAAAAAGCAGAGAAAATCCAAGAGAGGTTAGTGGCAAGTACCTTCACTTCCACATGGATTTCTTGCTCTGTATTTGCCAATTGTACCACCTCCACAATATCAGAATTCTAAAGCAGCCAGAGGCCTCCTGCGAACCCAATTGTGTCGATGTGGATGGCGCCATCAAAAGGAAGTCTGTTCGTTATTTCCCTAGACTCATCAGAAACACCCACCGCAGGTTCTTCATCCTTCCCCACTTTAGGTCTACCTGTGTTAATAAACCCCACCTTGCACTCTCGTCCATCTAAAGAAAAATTAACTTCCAAACTTTCTTCAAATATTGAATGATCCACCCCAACATATGCTCCGACCATACCATTGTTTCTATTATCACCAACTCTGGAAATTGAATGAGTGAGCTTACCTTGACCTCGATTACTCAACTCGGCGTGAGGAGCTCTCTCCATCTTGCCTTAACCTTGAATGCCTAGATCGGCAGTTCGGTATCTCCAATTGACATATAATTTATAGTTTTAAAGGCGCTGTGACAATTAAAGCATAAAATCTTATGGTCCAAGTAGACTTTTGCTTAGGTCCAGAAAGCCCACTCAGTCCATCAACGTGTACTGCCTGTGTCATCTCAAAGTTTGACTTTGAAATGCCAACTTCCACATCCACAGCTATAGTAGTAGAGTTTCCTTTATCTACAACCTCTATAGAGATAGAGTTTTCATTATCAACATCCTCTATCCCTTTTTTCTCAGTACACATCTGCTGAATATTCGAGTCTATCCCTTGATTCTCAGCCTGATCATCACTCTGAGAGAAATCCATTCCAAAATTCTTGGGCATCCATAAATCAAGATCATCCTCTATAGCTCCCTTCCGTGGTGGCAATCTCTGTTGTCCACTTGAAACCTTCAACCAATCTCCATATTGGTACTCAACTTCCCCTCCATTTTTCTCCATGGCATAGTGACTAGCACAATGACGTAAATCATGCCCAAGAAGTCCACAATAGTGACAAAATATATGTAACCTTTCATACTTAAATGTCACCCATGTGCGTACACCATCTGAGTCTGCAATAAAACATCCACGCTTCAAAGGTTTCGAGATGGGCAGTGCAACACGGACTCTCATGAAATAGTTCCGCATGTCTTGTCTTCGACACCTTTCAACATCTTCCACAATACCCAACCTACTACCTACTTCAGTCACTACTTGAGAAGAAACCATGTCAAAAGGAGGTCCCCAAATCTATGCCCAAAGAGAGGCACATTCTAATTTCACATTACTTGCAATCATCCCTTTATGCCATCTCTTAAGCATAAGCAATTGAGTATCAAAGCACCACGGTCCCCCTCTCAAAACTCGGTTCAAATCAAAGTCATTATGAAACTTGAATTGAAATAGATTCATTCCCACCTCTATAATCTACAAACCAGAATGCATCCTCCATACTCTCCTCATCGTAGACATTGCAGCCCTTTTATTAAAGGCCTTACAAGTCAAAAAATTGCCAATTAGACTCAAATTACAACTTTTGATCTCAGGCAGCCTGGCCTCCTCAGGTGTCGTAATAGTTTCTTCCTCTTCAGCAGTTAGTTTCATATTCCCCAAGCTATCAATCACATCCTCCGCCATAGGAAAAGAATGGACAATCCCTGCCAAAAGAAATAGAAAATTTAGACCCTTAAGGATGCACCTAAGGGAGGGAGAGACTCGCTTAGAAAACAAGAGAGAAGACTCCTACAAAAGGAGAGAACTACAAACAGCACACAAGAACCAACAATACTTTCGTATATTGTTAGAATTGTTAGTGTCGGCTAATTCCCAGGTCAAAATCATATTATATAACATATAATTAAAGTTAGGCTTAGAAATTGATTGTGCCAAGTAAATATCATGTTTAATTGTCAAGTAGTTGCACCAAATTTTACCAATCTTTTAGATAAAAACAACAACTTATTATTCTTATCAAAATTTTTCTCTATTACTTTATGAATTTTTTGGATAAACACAATCTTAATAGTTGATATCAAAATTTTTTTTTCTGATACATTTTATTCTTTCTTTTGTTGAAGTGCCACACTTTTCTCTCCCAATACATGCTCGTATGTACTCCTGCTACTTCATATACTATACAAAATAAGTAGGCTCTTATGAGCTTTGATTGCACCAACAGGATATTTTTACCTAATTATCTATATAAATAATAAATAAATAAAAAGAGTGGATAGTGAGAAAGCAAATGAAAATCTTTGATACGGGATGCTCAATCGATCCATCGAAGGGTCTTGAATCGTGGTTATAGGGTGAGGTTTTTAAAAATCATAGGGTGTATTGAGTTGTTTGATTTAGTCAGGCAATGAGGTGCATTTAAAAAATCTTTGACAAGGTGTTTGTGTGTCACCGTGTTGTTTGTAGAGCTTCACAAGTTCCCCAATAAGAGGGTCCGCTGGAGGCATGAGTGAAAATAATTTCTCCTAACAGCTACTGTTGAGGAAGATTGCGGTCTTATAGCAATATCAAAATTGATTTTAAACCAACCTGGTTGAGGAGAAATCCATTTTGTAATCAGTGGGAACCAAATTGCAGACCAAGCAGCAGAATTCATTTAGTAATAATTTGATTCAGTCCAGGCTATGAGATCACACATATATGCTAGATAAGCAACTTTATCAAGGATCAATACTAGTTGTTTATGTAACATAACTACAATGTGCACTTTTCATTCACTATTCAATATTAGTTGTTTATTTGATACTTATAGTAATAAGGATTAACTAAGCAAGTGAATGTGGCAGAATCACAAATTCATCCAATTTTATTTTATTGAAATTTGAAACACTTATTCTGAACTAGGAGTACACGGCATCAGCAGGCACAAACATGGGGACTAAAACAAACATAAAATAAATGGGACATGACACATTTGCATTTAAATCCTCCAATTACTTCTGTTTTTTAATCAAATATAAGATATGGTTAAGATTTTTTTTCTTAAACAGCACATCTTATATCTAAATTAAAATTGAAGAAATACTGAGGATTTAAATGAGATGGTTTTCTTTCCCAAATAAACAAATCCCAAGGATATCAACACACCACACATCAAGCAAGCATCAAACCACGATTTATGAACCTTTGAGTCATGGACTAATGCATGGGGTAGTAACTATAGGGACACTATAATATGCAACACAATAGTCGCCACCGTGAGACCTAGTCGTAACCCAAACAGAACACCCCACTCTAGCCCTTCAGCTGTGGTGGATTTTCCTTCCTCCAAGGACTTCCTCCTCATCTCATCCAGACCTAAAAAACAAACTTGCGCTTAACATATTTCCATACTCACCAAACACGTGCCAAGTGTTTTCAAGTTTCTCCTTGTTCAGCCCAACTTTTGCTTCAATCTCTTTGAGAATTGTGGGGCCACCTGGATGGGGTACCCAAAACAATGAGTCCCAATCACTAATTCCCAGTGGGCTAAAAGCTTCAACCAAGCATTTCTCAGCGTTGTCACCAATCAAGGTAGGCACATTCTTTGACAAATGAAAAGTAAGACCTAGTTTTCGTAAATGTGCTTCAATTGAACCTTCTGAGTAGGGGTGTGCAAAAAACCAACGAATTGAAAAAACAGGCCGAAATCAACCGAACCGATGCCTAAATTTCGGTTTGGTTTTGGTGCGATTCGATTTCGGTTTCATTTTTTAAAAACCGAAATTTTCGGTTTCAGTCTCGGTGTTGGATTTTTTCACCCCAAAACCGAACCGAACTGACCGAAATATATGTGTGTGTGTGTGTGTGTGTGTGTGTGTGTGTGCGCGTGCGTGTAATTTTAAAACATAACTGATCAATGGCTTAGTGGTATGCTTCTTGTGGTTTGGCTAGTTAATCCCAGGTTCGAGCCTTTGCGTGGGACGTGGGCTTTTTGTAGCTATTTAATTCTTTGAGCATATAAAGACGGAAATACCCCCTCTTCTTTTCTTCTCTTTTCTTTTCTTTTCTTCAGTCGCCCCCTTCTCCAACTTTATTTCTTAATTTTTTCTATCTCTTTCTACCCTTCTTTCTGGTTCCCACTTCAGTTGACACACACACACACAAAGCAAAATGGAAGAAGAAGCTTTCTTAAGCTTTCTTCACTCAAATTCTTCAGTCTCTCTCTCTCTCTCTCTCTCTCTCTCTCTCTCTCTCTCTCCGAGTTTCATCTCTTCGCTTCAGATCGATGAAAACCAACTGTAAGAGATCTCTACTTCCCTTTTCTTTCGTATATATGAGATTCTCATATAATCGGTGAGTTTTTTTTTTTACACTTTAGGCTGTGTTTGTTTTGTTTCGTCTATACTATGATTTTTTTTTTCAAGTGAACGGTGATTTTGCTTTAGAGTGATCTGTGTGACAAGTTTTGAGCTTGTGGTTTTTATTGATTCTTAGTGTGATTCTATGTACTTTGATTTTTGCTTTATCGTTTGAAAGAGTGTGGTTTTGAAAATCTCAAACCCTCTCTTTGGAAAACCGAAAACCGACTGAAACGGACTGACACCGAAATACACCGAAACCAATTGATTTCCAGTCATTTTGGTCGGTTTCGGTTGAGAATTTCACAAACCAAAATATTCAGTTTCAATTGGCCATACCCATACAAACCAACCGAAATTAAACCGAGCACACCCCTACTTCTGAGTTATCCAGAATTGTTTTTGCAACATACACAAGTTGGAATAATGGCCGTTCCATCAATGTATTGGGATCCGCTCCAACAATCACTGCTGCTGCAGCATCACCAAATATTGCTTGGCCTACAAGAAAAACTAGGTCGGAATTTGAAGGCCCGCGAAAACCATCTATTGTTACCTCAGAGCAGACAACTAGAACACGTGCACCAGCATTATTCTCAGCCAAATCCTTAGCAATGCGAAGAACTGTCCCACCAGCAAAACAGCCTTGATGAACATACAACATGACCCTCTTTACAGATGATCGAAGGCCAAGGAAATTGACAATTTGATAATCTGCACCAGGCATATCCACACCTGAAGTTGAATGGAATATGAGATGTGTGATATTGACTTTAGGTTGTCCCCACTCTTCAATAGCCTTCATTACAGCTTCTGCACCAAGCTTCTGTGACTCCACAATTTTGATATCTTGACGTGTATCCAGTGATGGGGCGTCATAGGTAGAAATTTCCAGATTCTCTTCGAGAATTTCTTGCGGGACGTATAAATGGAGTTTCCTTATCATTGATTTCTCGCCTGTTATGGAAATGACCTAATTATCAATAACATCCAACCCTATAAGATCATATAAAATTGAAAAGAGTTTATTAATCAACCGATCCCTCCTGAATTTTCAAAGTGAGAGTTCAAATCTCCCCCAACTATCAAATTTTATATAAATATATAAAATTTGAATTATAGCCATGTATAATTGCCCCTACCATGGACAGTGGCTATTGAAGATTTGTTTTCTCGTTCTAGTAAACATTTTTTAATAAAAAATTGTCATATAAATATTGGAAAAGGGTTCTGAAGAGCGATAATGTACCATTTTCCTTTCCCTTGTAGCATAAGTATCACAATTTTTTAAAAGGTAAATTGCAATCTACACTCCTAAAGTTTAGAGTTGTTTGTATTTTACACTCCAAAGTTTCAAAATTTTGATTTTATACCTTGAAGTTTAGTTCTGTTAGCAATTCACACCACCCCTCAATTAATTTTTGCAGTTAAATGACACCTCATGTGCTTACGTGTCTTTTTGTTTTGCCAAATCAGCCCATAAAAAGCCGTTAAAGTTAAACCTAAGAGAAGAGTTGGCATTTTAAATCCGCACCATTTCAACCCAAAGTTAAAACACAAACAGTTTCAGGTGTTTCTCAAATATCAAAAACACAACCCTACCACAAAGGTAGACCTTCAGCTCGGTGAACCCAAATTATGGCTAGACCTCCCAAACCCATTTCCTCCGCTCATGTGAACCCATCAGCCCAACCAGATCAGGTCCAAGACGGCGGCCGTGGCCGGCCACATCAACAGTAAAACCATTAGTTCACTTTCTCTTCTTTCCAGCTCTCTCTCTCTCTCTCTCTCTCTCTCACTTTTTCTTTGGGTGGTTGTAGCTGGATTTGGACTAGTTGGAGTCTTTTTTGGGAATTTTCTTTTTTTTATTGATGGATTTGCTCAATTAGATCATTGTTATTGGAATATAATTTATGTGTAATTTGTTGGGCTTCGATAAGGTCAATTTAAAGACTGCAAAAAATTCATCACTGTTGCAAAAGCTATGATAACTCAATAACCTTCCAAAACATAGTACAAAATTGCTTCTTGAAGTTAGCTACTATGATAGTTGTCTCTTGTTTTCCTAATCTGAATTTTACACTCACTCACTACAATTTATAGTTACGAAGCACGAGTGCGTTTCTAGATTCGGGTGTAGGTGCGAGTGCGGGACTTGGTAATTTTTTAGAAAGTAGGGTGCGAATGCAGAGGGGTGCGGCAATTAAAAATATATTAAAAATATATTTATTTATATTTTCTATATATTGCTAAGCATACTTTTTCACATTATAATGTTATATAAACATATACCAAATTTAAGAAAAATAGTAGATAATAACTAAAATATGATGTTCATAAATTAAATACAACCTTAAGTGAGTGGTCGTGGGTTCTTAGGGAGTGAGAGAGGGAAGACAAAGAGTGAGTGAACTAGAGAGTAGAGAGGCAGGGAGGCAGAGACCAGAGAGCAATCGGTAAGAAGAGAATGAGAGATTTTAGGGTGTTTTTTGTTTAAAGATGCTTCAAGTTCAAACGGTGTGTTTTGCACTCTCTTTTTTTAATTTTTACTTGAATTTCGACCAAGCCTGAATCAGCCGATACAGCCTGAATTGGTCAATTTCAACCTGAATCGGCCTGTTTCGACGGTTTTGGCCGATATGATCTGATTCGACCCGAATCAGCACGAATCAATCCGAGTCGGGGCCGAGTCAGTGCAAATCAGCTTGTATCGGAAAAAAAAAAAAAAAAAAAAAAAAAAAAAAAAAAAAAAAAAAAAAAAAAAAAAAAAAATTCAACGTAGTATCGACGCATGGGCAGCGGCGTCGCCCACTGCACCCCACGTTGAACGCAAGTGTGACACCCCTATAACTGTGTTGATGCTTTCCAGGTTCATCGATGGTCAAGGTGCCTCATATTGTATGCAATCATTTTATGTATTTTTTATTCTATGTATTCGGATCCCATTATGTTTGATGGAGCGTTGAGTGATAGGGAGGCTAAAGGTCTGCCTTCGTGGGGTTATGTTTTTTATTTTTGAGAAAGGCATGAAATGGTGGATTTGTGTTTTAACTTTGGGTTGAAACGGTGCAGTTTGAAAATGCCAACTCCTCTCTTAGTTATAACTTAAACGGATTCAATGGGCTGATTTGGCAAAACAAAAAAACACGTCAGCACATGAGTTGTCACTTAACAGTAGAAACTAACTGGGAGTGTGAATTACTAACGGAACTAAACTTTAGGGTGTAAAATTAAATTTTTAAAATTTTCGGGTGTAAAATCCAAACAACCCCAAATTTCAGGCGTATAATTTGCAATTTACCTTTTTCTAATATTAAAAATATAACAAAAAACACTATGAACCTTATTTGCTTAAATATCGTAAATTTTTTTTATGAGAAATATAATATATATATATATATAACGTAAATTTACTAAGCTAAAGTGCTTTCTCTGTGTGCACATGGAAATAACATATGTTTTAGAGTCCTTTTATGGTAACTCCATTTTAGGGTCTTGTTTATTGTCTATTTAAAATGATAAAAAGTTTCCAACTAAAAAATAATAATAATCTATATATATATATATATATATATAAAATCGAAACTCTGAAACTCCCACAATTTTCCACGTCATCACTATTTTCTTTTTCTTTTTATTTTAGATTCTTTTTATTGTAATTATCTTATCAAATATTACAATAGTTTAATTTAAGTAAAATTCTATTAGATATGATATGTACCTCCGATTTTTTTGCTAAGCTCCACAATTTTACACATGTTTTATTTAAATAACAAAAATAATCCAAATTTTACACACCGGCATTATTTAAAGTTTTATTTAAATAACAAAAATAATCCATACTAAAACGGTGAAACCCCTGACTCTGTTTTATAACCCTAAACTCAAAACCCTGATGGGAGCCATTCTCTTTGCTCTGAAGATTGACAACAATGTGACTGAAGTTGAAGGAGATTTTGTAATTGTTATCAATTTCCTTAACTCTGAAGGTTGCTGCCTTGCGGGTTGTGTTTGTGTGATTAAAGACTCTCAAGTAGAAGTAGATTAAAGATACTAATTTTATCTCTTTTTCCAATGTTAGATGCAATAGTTTTAATCTTGAGGACATATCTCTTTTTGTAATCTGTGTCAAAGTTTTGATTCAATAATATCACGGTCTTGATTCTCAAAAAAAAAAAAAAAAAAAAAATTCAAAACCTTGAATACCCACACGTATAAATCTTTGGTTTTCAATGTGTGATTTTCTCTACTCCAGGGTCCAGTCTCTATCTCAATGACCAAGAAACCCTGACTGGCCATAGCTTCCACTATTGCCGACCTTTGCTTTCCAATGTAATGATTTTGGTAGTGTTCTTCAAGGTAAGCTTTCTTTTTCTCTTTATTTTTTTTGAGGGCTCGTCATTATGAAGAGCTATGATAGTGCAAGGGTTAATATATGAAGAACTATTATTATTATTATTTTTTTTTTTTGGCAATTGTCGGAAGTCTCTCAAATCTTAATATATGAAGTGTGAGTAATATCTAAAGCATAAGTTCAGCAATTGTTCTCCCTCAAAAAAAAAAAAAAAAAAACAGCAATTGTGCAAGAGCTAACTCTAACTGTTATATATATATATATATATATACATACATACATATATAAGTTGGAAAAACTGGTGTGTAGTTCCCATTTTGTGAAGTGGTAGACCTAGATTTGGTTTGTTATCCATTTATGCTTTTGACAATATTTGATTGATGAAAATTGTGGTTATTTTACTTTTTCTATACTATTGTTTTAATACTTTGAACCAAATTCTCATGCTGTAGTTGCTTTATGGTTAGAATTGTTAGATACATATGTTTGATTGTTAGATACTCCTTTTTTTTATAAACAATTGCCACACCATTTTGTTGTTGATTAGTCATAAATTAATTAAGCTATTTGCATCTTAGTGAGCATATATTTTCATGTTCTATAGTTCCATTAGACGCTTTATGCTTTGGATGATATTTTGGCATATGAAAGAAAGTGTTACTGCAAAAGTTTGTGTCTTCCTCACTCATTTTAAGGGCTTTAATCATTTAATATAATGCTATGAAACAAATGTCTTTGTTCTTTAAATTTAATGTAGTTGTGAATTTTCAATTCATTCATTATGATAATATTTGATATCATTTTTCATTGTCCTCACATATGTACCGTTCTGATTTTAGGTTCAATTTCAAAGAAAGTAAAAACTAATTGTATTTTTTACCAATTTTTTAGTAGAACCTCTATTTTGAACTAAATTATTTATTTTCCTTCATTTTTAACTCAATTTTATTTAATTATCTCGTGCATCGCACGGGTTAGCAACTAGTAATAAGTACAAAGTAAAAAGATGAAAAGAATAAGATGAAAAAAGATACGACATAAGAAAACCTAAATTAGATTTGATGTAGACATAATCTTATTTAATCTTATCACAGTTTCTATGAAAAATAAAACACTAACAAGTAAGCTTACTCGTTAGTGTGATGTAAGTTACCCACAGATGTGACAAAAATATTGTCGTGTGTAACCCCCGTTACTAGTAGAAAAGGATTGGATTTTTGTAGAATTTCTCCACGTTTTATGGTTATATAGATAAAATATATGTTTATAAAAAATTAAAAAAAGATAAATTATATGCAAATTATAATTATTATTATTATTACTATTATTATGGTCTTCTATTTTTTGGGATAAAGATTAATTTAGAACATATATTATAATTTGAGATTACTACGTACATTTTTCAATCACAAAAAAACCTAGGGGTGTGATGGGTAATATGTGTGTTGAAATAATTTTTCATTACACTCCTAAGTTTTTTTTGTGATTAGAAAATGTAATAATCCTAAATTATAATAAATATTCTATATTAATCCTTGCCCAAAAAAATAGCGCGTGCTCAGAGGCTAGTTATTATTATTATTTTTTTTAAGACAAAAAAAATGGTATAGAAAGGATGATGATAACAAAGTAAGAAAACCAAATATAAACCAAATATAGGAAAGTAAATAGTGAATGAATAAAAAATACTTACATTTTTGCCGTTGACTACGCATCCGCTATGTAAGTCTCATAGCTGTTGAGCTAAAGCTATAGAACAGTGGTATTAAATAGAATTTGGTGACAGATATTCGAAAAACATAAAAGCTTAAATTATCTGACATGAATGGAAAGAAAATGATGAGTAAATACCTTTTTAAGTGGCTTGCTCTAGCATGTAATCACCAATTACTATTGTTCCTCTTAGTATAAAAAGTAGGGACTTGAGGATGGAGATGGGGAGTATTTTCTTTTTTATAGAAGAGATGAGAAGTAATTTGATAACATTATAACTGCTGGGGAGATTTAATTTTGTTAGTTAGCAGTTTGGAGTTGTGTGTGTGACTAAAATGTGGGTGTACGGTTGGCTTTTTTTTTTTTTTTGCAATAATTGTAGATGTATGTAAGCACCCACATTCACGTGTGTTAGTTTTTTTTTTTTTTTTTTTTAACCATCACTTTATCAGTATGTGGGGTGTTTTTTTCTTTTTAAATAATAATAAAGTTTTTTTTTTAAATCAAAAAAAGTGGGTTAGTGGACATTTACGTGTGTTACTTTTTTTATCAGTAAATGTGTTACTTTTTTTTTTTTTTTTTTATAACTATCAGTATGTGGGGTGTTTTTTTCTTTTCTCTTTTTTGATAAGGGTGTTTTTTTCTTTTTAAATAATAATAAAGTATTTAAAAAAAAAGCAATAAAAGTGAGTTAGTAGAAGAGTGTTCTTATTTTGTAGGCAATGTTTTAGTGCAAGTTAAACATGTATTTTTTTCCGGACTATCTTTTAATTTTGTCTCTATTTAAACTTAGGAGAGAAGGGGTATTTTAGAACAAAAAAAAATCCGGTCTAAACAGGAGAAGCTACTTAAATAATAGTATAGATTATTATTATTATTATTATTATTATTATTATTATTATTATTATTATTATTATTATTATCTATACTACTATTTAAGGAGCTTCTCCTGTTTGGATTCTACATTTTGGATGCCTAAAGTACCCTCATCATATCCACTTATAAGTTTTTAACTAACAAGGATAAATATGTAAATTAAAATCCTACACTTTAAAATCCACAAACTCACGTATGCTTTATAGTTTCTAGCTCACTTTTTATCTCTCATTCTTCTTCAGATTGAAGACATTTAGTTTAACTCTACATCCTCCTTTCTTTTTCTTCAGATTAAAGACATTTATTGTCAGAGACTCTAACAAATTTCGAGATTATATCTTTTGCAAGTTCCTCTTTGTTTTTTTTTTCTTTGGTTTATGATTGATTTTCTTTATCTCTACTTTTTTTTTATATGTATCACGTTAACTTTTTTTTTTTTTTTAAATGTAATTTTGAAATGAATGGTTCCTTCATATACTCTACCATTATACTTCTTAATGAATTGTCATTTCATGTTGTAGGTATTGTGATCCAAAGACAGGGCTGCCTTATACTACAAAAGAAGCATTCAACCAACAAATTTTCAGGTTCTATCTTTTACAAGTTCCTCTTTGTTTTCTTATTTTTGGTTTATGAATGACTTTCTTTGAGTTCTACTTTTTTTTTTTTAATATGTATCACGTTAACTCTTTTTTTTTTTTTAAATGTAATTTTGAAAATTTGAATTGAAATAAAAATACTTACTACAATATTCCCTGATTTAATGATCAAAATATAAATGATTAATTACTATTTCCTTCTATTTCCTCACTTCTTCTTTGTTTTCCTTTTTCGTATTTTTTTTCTTTTTAAGAATTTTTTTTACCATCATTGTATATGTTTTTGGCGTTAAATTTTTTTTATTTACTTATTTATTTATTTTTGAAAAGTATTTACTTATTTATTTAAATAGTTGATGATGTGATGAGAAGATTTTAAAGAGTCCATGATAGGGTTTTTTTATATTCTTAAAAAACCTCACGTTCAGTAAAAAAAAAAACAACTAAATAGTAAAATTTCTAATATTTTATTCTTAGAAAAAACCTCATGTTTAGTAAAAAAAAAAAACTAATGAAATACCATTAATTTAATAAACTTATCTTTATCTCTAAATCATAAGAAATGGTTTAAAATTTTAAATTGATAAAAATTGAAAACAAAAAACCTAATGAAAAAAGCCACGTTTGGAGTACTATTCAGCCAATTTGTTTCCCCATTATCTACCACGTTTCTATTTATAAAAAAGAAAAAAAAAAAAAAAAAAAAAAAAAAAAAAAAAACCCTACGTTTTGTAAAAAAAAAAAAACTACCACGGCCACCCCTTTTTTTTTCAAATTCAAAAAAAAAAACCTTAACAGGTTTGAATTCCACTCCCACATTTTACTCCTAACAAATTGCTTGAATTCCACTCTCTCATGTTTATCCAAAAACAAATCTAAATAAAAAAATAAAAACCTAAAGAACAATCCGGATTGTTTTTGTTCTAAAATACCCTTACATTCTTTTGTTTAAGTAGAGATAAAACTAAAGGACAATCCGGAAAAAATAAAACCCTAACTTCCACTAAAATATTGCCTAAAAAATAGGGTCACTTTCCTATTTATTTTCAAATTTATTTATCCACTTATAAATTATTTTCTCAAAATAAAAATTATATATAAAAAACATAGATTTTTTTTTTGGTACTACCACTAAAAAAAAAAGCCTTATCTCTCGCGCGAAGCGCGTGGGATGAGGCTAGTTATTATTTAAGGGACTTATCCTATTTGGATTCCTTATTTTTTAATTCAAAAATGCCCCTACAGCCTTATATTTAAGTAGAGACAAAACTAAAGAACAATTTTGTAAAAATGCAACTTTAACTCCCACTAAAACATTGCCTAAAAAATAGAACCACTCTCTTGTTAATTTTTAAATTTATTTATCAACTTATAAATTAGATTTTCAAAATATAAATTATATATATATATATATATATATAATCTACAAAATAGGAATACTAACCAAAAAAAAAAAGGTGAAAAAATTAAAACTTTCCACAATCCCCACTTTCTCCTAAAAAAACCATCCCACCTTCTAAAAAAAACCACCCTACCATTTTCTATTAAAAAAACACCTATCCTAAGTTCGGTAAAAAAAATTAAAAAAATAAAACTACTCCACCTTCTTTAAAAAAATCCCACCCACGGTTTCTTATTAAAGAAAAAAAAAAAACTAAACATATTTCAATGTTATTTTGTGTTCATTTTTTAAAGCTAGCTTTATTTTTTGACCATATTAGTGTTCTAAATCTACCATTTTTGTGGAAAAATAAGTGTAAATTTCAAATTAAAATAAGTGAAAAATTATAACACTAATCCAAAAAAAAAAAAAAATCTCATTGCACGCACAGAGCGTGTGTGATACGACTAGTTATTATTTAAGGGGCTTCCCCTGTTTTGATCGAATTTTTTTTTTTTTTTTTTGTTCCAAAATACCTTTACACTCCTAAATTTAAGTAGAGACAAAACAAAATGATAGTCTGGTAAAAATACATGTCTAACTTGCACTAAAACATTGCTTACAAAATAGAAACACTCTTCCACTAACCGACTTCTTCAAAGTAACTATACATTTTTTTTTCAAATAGAAAAATAAGTTAAACAACCCACGCTGCTGCTGTTTTTTTTCTTTAAAAAAGCACCCCGTGTTTATCCAAAAACAAAACTAAATATAAAAAAAAAATAATACTAATAATAGTTATCCAAAAAAAAAAAACTAAACTAAATAGATATATACATTTTTTTTATAAGTAGATACATCTTTAACTTCCAATAAAACGTTACATGTAAAACATGACCACTCTCCTTATGATTTTCAAATTGCTCTTCTATTTATTTTTTTATTTTTTTGTAAAGGTTAATAATTTGCATCTATTATAATTTACATCACATCCCTAGATTTTTTTTGTGATTAAAAAAATGCAGTAATCTCAGATTATAATGGATTCAAATTATTAATTTTTACAAAAAAAAATAGAAGAGCTTTTGAATACGCGCGTGAACACGTACGTGGTCATAGGCTATTTATATATAATTCGCCTGTATTCATTAAAAAAAATAAAATAAAAGTTTGTGTGAATACATACATATGCGCTTGAACTTCTCTTTAGTCTGTCTTGTGTTGGCTCTTAGCGATGCTGAAGTAATAATCACGAAAATCATCTTAGGTTCCGTTTGGATTCAGCTGAAACTGAAAACTGAAAACTGAAAAATACTGTAGCAAAATAATTTTTTAATGGGTAAAAAATACTGTTCACCCTTAAACTTACTGTTCATTGGCCTAAAATCACTGTTCATGGCCAATGAACAGCACAGAATGCGTGTCCCATTAATAAAGAAAAAAAAAAAAAGTGAAGGGGCTGAAACGCAGATGTGGACATTTCAGCCCCTCCCAAACACACTTAGTACGCACAGTTTGGCGGATTGGCTGTACCAATGGCTAGAATTGTGGTCGGACCACAAGCTCGTCGGGCATTTCGTATTTTTTGAACATCTGCCATTGACGCTAGGCTGAAGCAAACATAAGAGTTAAGAGAAGTCACAATTTGACACTTTGTCTTGACCCCCAGGTTCAATTTGTTTCTTATAGAGGAATTTGTTCCATAAATAAATAATATGTTTTCCCTTTAAAACCCCTTCAACCACTACTCCATATTCTAAACTCTGTATGATTGGAGGAGTGGTTGAAGAGATCAGTTAAGTTTGATTTGGCCAGTTTCTTAAAGCATACTGAGTTTGGCTTTACCTAGTTCTTAGGGAACTTCAAAAAAAAAAGGCAAACAAACAAACAAATTCCATCACATGGGTCAATTCTCAATATTACACTTTGCTTCTAGAGAGTCGTTCATCCGCACTGAGTTCTACTTCTGTTATTGTTGTTTATTATTCAGATTAAACTTCTTTTCTTGAATAAGATTTGTGCATTCATTGAATATATTTCCAAACAATTTTAAAGATGAGTTTCGTGTATTTTGAGATGGATGAACAAACTCTTCTCTTAAAACTAAAACTATTTTGACATTGCAAAGACACAACATTTTCATGGAAATAATTTTAAAAGGTGGAACAAAAGACTCAAGTTGTTTTGGATCCGTTGACAGTTTAAACCTAATCGATCTCATACTTATTTTTATACCTGCAAAGGTTAAGCCAAATCAAAATCCCAAAACCCATTGATCAAACAAAGAAAAGTTTGTGTGAATCCATTCTAAGATGTCAACGGATTTGATCTTCTACTTCTGCCTGTTAAGATCTGATGTTGCTTGCATGTGTTTGGGATTTTGCTTGATTTCATATGTAGCGTTTTGGGATTTTGCTTCTGATGCTAAGATCAATGGGTTTTGGGATTTTGCTTGATTTTGGGTAGCATAATAAAAAATGTAAAAGAGTAAATATTTTATTGAATAAATGTGTAGAATAAATAATCTGACATGAGTATTTTGTAAATACAAGTTTGCAAAATAAAAAAAGTAAACGGAAATTTTGCAAAAGCCACAACTACGGCTGCGTTTGGCTCAACGAAAATCATTTTCCGAGCGTAAAATCATTTCAGCTGAAAATATTTTCGGGAAAGGAAAATATTTTTAGGTGTTTGATGGCATTTTAGAAAATACTTTGGAAAATATTTTCAAGTGTTTGGTAACATTCTGAAAATGTAAATTTTTCACTGATTTCTCACATTTTCTCAGTCATTTTCTCACATTCCAAACAAATTTTACAATAGAAAATTGCATTCCATCAACTTTTAAACAAACAAAAATCAAAACAACAGCAAGCCATTCGGTCAAACTGAGAAAGGGAGGTGAGACAGGGAGGAGGAAGAGAGAGATCGGCGGGTCACCGATCTCGCCGGCGCGAGTTCTATAGCGCGATCTCGCGCCGTCGAGCTTGCGCCGGCGTCGATCTCGCCCGGCACGAGCTCGAAGGCGCGAGATCGCGCGTTGATCTCGCCCGGTGCGAGGTCGACGGCGCGATCTCACGCCTCGATCTTGCCCGGCACGAGCTCGACGGCGCAATCTCGTGCCTCGATCTCGCCCAACGCGAGCTCGACGGCAGAGCCGTGGGTTGAGGACGACGGTAGAGCCCAGCGCGAGATCGCGCGTTGATCTCCCTCTAGCTCTCTGTCTCTATTTTCTGGTGGGTCGTTGGTCTCTCTCTCTCTCCTTTTCTGTTTTCCAACTGGAAAATTCTATTTGAAGGTAAAATAGGAACGGAAGTGATTTTCAGTCTGAGAAGTGGGTATTTTCCGGTCAATGGAATTGATTTTCAGTTTGACCAAATTTTCAGCTGCTGTCAAACACCTGCAAATGTGGAAAATATTTTCTGAAATTGATTTACCGTCCAACCAAACGCAGCCTACATCTTTCATATTTTCCATCTTAAGTATGAACGCATAATACACAATACAGATTGATTTTTGTCATTTTTACAAATAGTATATAAGGGTAAGGAAATCAAGGTCCCCTAGTGTTCTTCTACCACATAAAGTTTCTTTACTCTTGACCGTTATTTTATAACTAGCCTTTGTGCGCATGCTTAGAAACTTTTTAATTTTTTTGGGTACAATTTAATAATTTGCATCAATTATAATTTGGGATTATTACATATTCTAATCACAAAAGAAAACCTAAGAGTGTAATAAAAAACAAATTGATGTTTTGGCCGAAATATAAAAAAAATTCATCATGAATAAATTGAATCTAAAATTAAAGTTCCAAATAATTTAATGGATTTGTTCACTTTTTATGACACTCAAAAGAACATAGTAGAAAAATAAAACCCCATGTATTAAATTAAAATTAATATTTAAAACAATTTTTTTTTTAATAAACAGATGAGGGTAGTTTAAACAAAAGCAATTGTTGAGGAAGTTTGATTTTTTTTTTTTTTTTTATTTTGAAGGAAACGTGGGAAGCAACTTTTATAGTATTTTCTTTTACTGAATATTTTTAAACTTTGAAAAACTAATAGATATTTTAAAAAAAAAAAATATTAACATTTATGTTTATCCAAAACTATTTGAATGTATTTGAAAGACCATTCCCATGATTTCCACAATTCTCTGTTGGAGGGTGTGGTAGTGTCATAGTGGCTATTGGGTTTGTAATTGTATGTGGGATTTGATTTTTTTGAGATTGTTTCAGATTTTTTTATCTATTTCTATTTCTTAATGAATTTAATTTTGAAATTTACTTGCTTATCGACTCTACCCCACCATTTGTTATTAGTATAGGAATGAAAATAATATTATCATTCCCACCCTTTAAAAAAGACTCATCAATTAGAGAAAATATTAAACACTCATCAAACTGAACAAATAAAAGAAAAGAAGAGATTAAAAAAGAAAAGAAAGAAAAGATAATAACATGAAAAGGATAATGATAACAAAGTAAGGAAACTAAATATAAACCAAATGCAAGAAAATAAATACTTACATTTTTGTCATTGACTACACTTCCAAGTCTAAAGTTCAAACTGTCCATTGGAGTTGGAGGAAAGAGCACAGAATTGAGAAAATTGGAGAATTGAAAAAGAAGCAATTTGAGTTTAAAAACCAATGTGAGTATACTGGGAGTGTGGTATTATTTTATAGATAGTGTTTTACGTGAGAGTTAAAGAATCATTTTTACCAAACTTTGCCCTCATTTAGTTTTTTTATTTTTTGATATTTAGTTTTACTATTGAATATACATTGCTGGGTTGTTTAACTTATTTTTATATTAAAAAACAACTGTTTAACTTATTTTTATATTAAAAAACAACTATAAAAGTATAGTTGTTTTGAAAAAGTAGATTAGTGAAAAAGTGTTCCTATTTTGTAGGCAATATTTTAGTGCAAGTTAAACATGTATTTTTACCAAACTGTCCCTTAATTTTGTCTTTACTTAAACCTAAGAATGTAGGGATATTTTGGAACAAAAAAAAATCCAGTCCAAACAGGGAAAATCCCTTAAATAGTGGCATAGATAAACTGTCCAGATTATGTCGTGAAATCAATCCGCCAATAACATTCATAAAGTTATTATTTTTTAAAAGAATAAAGTTTGACTACAAACTTAATTGGAAGCTCAGGGTAAAACTCACAGTAGCAAGATGACATGTCACCATTTGGTAGTCATATGCATTGCACATGGCTTAGTTAACCACTTCTCTCTTCTTTTATTTTTATTTTTATGACATCTTTCTATGACAGGCCCAGGAAATTTCATCCTGGACAATATAGTAAACTCACTCCTCTGCTCAAAAAAAACGACATGATCATGCTTTCGATCGAATTTGAGAAGATCATTTAACCTGTGATAGGAAATGCTCCAAAATATATCCCACAGGGACGTTATTCTATGCAATTTGTACACCTGCTATCCTAGGAATCCCTTATGTATCTGCCACCCTAAAGACTCCTACTAAGATATACATAAGAGCTTGTATGCATATACAAAAAAAGTCATAATCGAATTTGTAACATGGGGCCTTGAATTGCTTGACAAAGTAGTCATATAGGTTTTGCCTAGGTGTAGTAAATTCTAAACCTGCAGGGTTGATTTTGTAAGTCAGGCTTGGAAATGGACAAATGTATGTCAAGCGGTGAAACGTGAAACAAATCAGTTCCAGAGATTAGTACAGTTGTGAGTCCAACAATAAGATGTCAATAAAACAGTACAATGTTTAGGATAACAAAGACTACGGATCCAACAGTTGAGAAACAGTAAACGAGAATAAATTCTACCATGACAATTTCAAATCAAACAACCAAAGACCACGGCAAAGAGAGTATAAATCTCCCCTTGAGTCACCCTCCAAGCCATCCTTGACATCTAAGTCATCGCCGAGATTGTTCCACGTCCCCAATTTTGTTAATATTGAACTACAATAAAAGGATTTAACACGAGTTAGAAGGAAAATTTACTAGAAAGACAGCACAATACAACTCTCTAGCTTTTTTTTTTTTTTTTTGACTTTTATGGGTAAGTAGGCACAATAGCATAATTCAATATACAATGTATAACTCTCATACACAGATTGACAAACAACTACCTAAGGTAATACATTTAACAAAATCATAAACCAATCTCATCTCCATTCAACTCAATTTCCTGACATGGTTATCATCGCTAATAAGTATCAAAATATCTATTAACAAAACAACTGACCAATAAAGAACAAACAACCATCATAATATTTATTAAGATTTTATGTCCTGAATCAGAAAGTTTACAGAGTGCCACTTTAGATGACATGGAATAACATGATATTGGGAACGTCAGCCACAATATGGAACCATTACAATGCTGCTACTACTGCTATCAAGAGAAACCCACAAACATAACATGACATTTCAAATACTAAATAATCAGGTTAGGTTTTAAATAGTTCTAGTAAATATATGATAATCAAGACTATGTAACCATTCATATAAATATATACATGTTAAATATCTTAAATGTAATCATTCATATAAATGTATACTATAACAAATATCTTAAATTTGGGGAAAATCAACATTTTATATAACTGATTCAAATATCATATTCTCCGACAAGATATTAATAAAACCATGATGTAACCATCGACAACAAGTGAAGTCATATGATACTAGTACCATATCAAAAAATTACCCCTAAAGCACTAGTGAACTCATAGCTATACCAGTAATGTAGTAGCAAAGAATGTTCTCATAAGTTTGTATCATGGAAGGTGGTTATGTAACAGGTGCTTCAAATAAAAACCATATGAGCAATATAAACAACACCTACAAAAAGCTAGGAATAAAAGTTACTGATATTATATAAGCATACATATAACTCCTTAGCCTTGCTATGCCCAACTTTCACCGTCCTTATCTGGAACTTCATAATATAATGAACTGGACTAGGCATACTTCCAGTCTTTTTAGAGTGCAAGCATTAATTTTTCTTTTAAAAATTAAACAATGCAAACTCTTGTTAAAATTAAAAACTTCATTCATAAACTGTTCAATATACCAACTTAGGGATGTATAAAGGAGAGTCCTGATACAGATCTTCGCACATACTAATAGAAAAAGGAGTGTTCTGATGCAGCCATGGAAGATTAAGTTGCTACTGCTGCTCCGTTTGTTTCGCTGTAAAATGTTTTATAGAAAATCTTTTCAACATTTTACCGTGTTTGTTTTGTTGTAAAATCTTAGCCAAACTGAAAACATTCAGTCAACAGTAAACCCAGTCGCATATGTAAAACGTTTTACACTTAAAAGATGCCATAAAACATTTTACATCTCTCTCACGCACAGAACACCCCCCCCCCCCACCCCACTTTCTTCCCTCTTCCTCACGCAAACCCCCTCTTCTCTCCTCTTCTCTTTGGCAGAGTCTCTTGGAACTCCAACTGACAAGCGGTGGTAAGGGCAGTCGGCGCTGATGTCTCTGGCATAGATGTCACAGTGCAATCTTTGATGTTGCGGCAGTAAGGGCGGTGCCGATCAACGATCACCACCCTTTCTCAGTGCAGATTGGCGGTAAAAGGGCAATTTTCAGCATGGTTTTTTCATATTGTGGGTTGTGATCTCAGATTGATTTTTGGGATTGCGGGTTGTGGCTTCAGATCTGGTTTTTTCACAATGGTTGAGTAGGTTTGTGGGTTACAATGGTGGCTGTTTTTTTACCTCTTCCTGATCTGATTTTTGGGTGGTTGGTGGTTGGTGCTGGTTTGTGCTTGCATTTGGTGCTGGCTGGTTTGTGCATGCATTTTCAAGTATTTAGGTCACACCAAACACTTGAAAATGATTTCACTGAAAATATTTTAATATTTTCAATGTAAAATGTTTTACAACAAAACAAATGGAGCGTACATTACAAATTCATCTATTCAAGATTTTTATTTTGTGGGTTCCACGTGTGGTGGGTTAAGTTTTAGTTATATGGTTGTAAAGGTCTAATTATATTTTTCCTAGGGTTAAAACATTTGGGTTTTTATTTAACAAGTCTTGGTTAATTTTGTGTTTAGGGGCAAAATTGTAATATCTGCTATCCCTGAGAAAGCAAAACTATAATCTCTGTTATCCCGGCTACCTAAGGGTATTTTGGTAATTTACTTGAGTCTGTAATTTTCTAGAAGATATTAATTATCTAAGGTTTTATTTTCATTGAATCCAAGTTAGAATTTAATTAGTTATTATGTTTTTCCTAATATTACTACTAGTACAAGAAAGAGTCTTTTTATATTTATGCTCAATGTAGTGGATGGAGTTATTCAATAAAATATTGAAAGTGTTTTTAATATAGATGCATGTTGTCCTAATATTTCCTTCTATTTGATATTCTATCACTCTTTACCTGAATTGATCATAGATTGTGGAGAAGGGCAATTTACATTTCTTGTTACCTCTTTTCAACTAGATCAGATCTTTTCTCTTCCCTTCAAAACTCAATTCATTCTTATACTCTGAACCTTCTTTTAAAAGTTCTAAACCCTTAATCCACACGTCATCCTAAACCTTAACCCACCACAAGCACACATTGACAAGTTCTCTAATTTGTCCTACATCAGATTTCTAATAAGAATTCAAACAAATAACCTGTAATTCAAACCATCACAAAACTGATATGTAATTCAAACTGTCACCTAACCCTACATATAAAGAGGTTCCCATCATAACTTACATCAAACAACTTATATGCACTGTTTTGAACACATTCAAAAAGTTTATACCTTGCCTCATTCAAGGATATCAATCAATTATAAAAACAGGGTCAGCAAGGTTCATTCCCTTCTTCCAGTTGCTAAAAATAGAATCATGTCATGGTATAGTAAAGCACATACCAACCACACAATACTCATGAAATCCAACTCAATCTAATTAACTGAGGTTGAGAATAAAATCCTAAATGTATACAATTCCAGTATTTTTAGACCATTTCTAAATTAATTCCCTACAGAGTACAGATCAATGCGAGTACAAAATTTATTTGAGGCTAATTGCTACGACTATTTCAGCACCAATTCATTTTTTCTCATTTATTAAAATTCCCCCACAAGGCAGAAAACTCAATCATGTTCCTGAGTCCCTGACAGATTTAGGGTCCCAAAGGGACAATTACTATTCTAAGTAATCCATTTACTATGAAAATAAGCTTTAGATGTTGGCTTTCATTCTGACCATCTTGGCCTTTCAAAATCAATCTACATTATCTATGGGTCCATGACTCAGTGGCAGAGTATTTGACTGCAATCTATGCTATCTATTTTAACTTCTTAACTTCTTAACTATAACCAGACCAAAAGTACCTGGAGGAGCTCTCTGCACGCCAATTCAGCATACACATGCTAGCCAAGGAGATATATCATATCACAATGATAGAAATATACTTTTCATATTGATTTATAGATCAATACCAAAAATTTCCACAAAAATAGACGTGTACTAGTTAAACGAACAGTCCAGGCAGGTTAGGACCATATAGACGTGCATAATTTATCAATAAGCGAAATTTGTCAATACAATACATAGCACGTCATAGTTACCAGTCAATAATCAAATAACATATAGCATGTCATGGGCACCAGTCAATAATCAAATAACACCCAAGCACAAGCAACTTCAATTTAGTGCTAAGGCATATACATCCATGATATCGGATGTAACATTATCAAAACAAAAATTAATCAAGTGATCCAACAAGGCTTAAATACAATAAACCCAATAAAAAGAACAAATCCATCTTACAAACACTAAACAAAGAACAAATTAGAGTAGGTGAACTCCTCTAACTGAAACCCCAAAACAAGTAAGCTACCTATTACTCAAACTTTTGCATATTTGGAGTCATTTCATTCCTCTACTCCAGTCCCAACCAATGGCTCATGCCCATCCCTGATGCTAAAATTTAAAATGACAAATGCAAAAAGTTACTCATCATTCAAACCATAAATGGATCATGGGCTCCAAAGGGTTCAATCACATTTAAATATTAACATCCATTAACTTTCGAGCATATTGGGGAAGGCAATAACAGTATGTCATTTTTGCCTGTGAATGAGCATAATATTTCAAATCCACTGCTCTAAACTAAACTTCAATTGTTATACACACACACACACACACACACACACATCACCATTCAATATTTCTTAGCCCACTAGCAGCCGCACCACCTGAGCACCAGGTCCTATGTGAGTAGGAATCACTTAACAATGCTTCATAATTGGGGGAAAAAAAAAGCAGTGTGTGTGTATATATATATATATATATATATATATCAAATTACTAACCTCTGCCTCATGATTTGCTGCGCTTAAGTGCCTTGATATTCTTCACTATATAACTGATCACCTCCTTTAATGTAGCTTTCCTATCTTCTTTGAAGTTCCAAAGCTCAGGAATGATGTATCGGCCGCTTGGATTATACTCATTCATCTCTTTCAATGCCGTAACGACAGCCGCATATATCTGAACACCCCACTCCTGTTTAAGATTTCGTAATTTCTCATCGTCTTCATCCAATATTTCCTGTATAAAAATGATTGATTAATCTGGCAACCAATCCTCAACAGTCAAGTAAGCTGGAAAAAGAAAATTTTTTATTCTGGAACTAATGAAAGAGGAGAAACTTCCACCAAAAAAAAGAAAGATGACAACCCAATATGGAGGGCTTATATTTGTAATTTTGATGCTTAAATGAACACACTCAATATGAGAGAAAGTTTGTGTAAGAAATTGGAGACAGTTGGACCCATCATGAATAACTTGTAAGCAGAAAAATAGTATATTGAAAGCTAATTCTCATTCATTCCTTTTACAATAACATATGCAAATAAAATCAAAGACTATGCAAATTTGCACTAGCTCATAAAATAAATACATACATGAATACAACAAATAAATAAGGTTTAGAAAATATTTAAAAGAATATACCTGAGGATTCCCATTGACTTCAACAACTTTAAAAGGATGCCATTCTGGATTTTTCAGGTGCTCCTGCCACAAAGAGCACAGCTTTGTGGCTTGCAAATTTGCTTCCTCAATATGAAATCGCTTCTTGCATGTATCTTGAAATGCCTTGTGATCGATTTCTCCCATTCTCTTAATTCCAATATTCGTTCGAGTAGTAATCATGTCTGTCAAGCCCTAAAGTAAGGGGAAAAAAAAAGAAGCATAAGGTCATTTGTTCTCCCGAATATATACGGACTTGTTTAATAATATGGAGTAGTAATAAGTGAAACCATGACTATTTCTCAATTAAAGAGCAGGCTAGGATATGAAATTTAAAAAAGAGATGCAGCATGTGTATTTAGAAGATCTCAAATATGCTTCAGTAAGGTCTATCCAATTTGAGTTCTTTGTAAAATTTAAGAAGAAATCTACGATTTTCAAGCCTAAATATAATGCTAAATTGTCAAGACAGGTTATACAATACCCCGCCTAACCGTGGTGACCAGCACTGACCCATACAAGTTTGCATGGGAAGATGGTGCAACCCTGTCAGAATTGACCCATTATTGAAGGGTAAGTCTGGCATGCAGGTTGTATGTATTTAGCCTGCCCTAATCCACCCAAACCTGCCTATGTCCCATGTGGACGTTATAGAAGGAAAGAAATAGGAGGACATTTGAGGATTAAAATCAGAAGCTTTTGCTGGAAAGAAAGCTCCTAAAGTACTTGACGAAGCGAAGATTAAACAAAGACAAATATATATGGGCAAAAGAAACCATACTGTAATTAATTGTTTGCGAGCATCTTGTAGCTCATCATTGCTCTGTCGCTCTTTAGCAATAAGAACATGATTCATAGATTCCACATCATTCAGATCCTCAACTTTTTCTTGCAGTTCATTACTCATGTCCTCCATCTTCTTTTGAACTGCTGCATCATCTTCATCTCCAAGATGCTTCATAACCTGTAGTTTCCCTTTTATCTCTTCTATTTCCATCTCCAGTTTTTGCTTAGCATCCAACTGCTTTTCCAACTGAAGAATCTTATTCAGGGCCTCCTCCTTCTCCCTCTGAAATTAAAATTACTAATCAATGAAAGCTACAGAACGAGTAAATTCAAGAAGGAATGTTAAAAGGTATATTATATGCTAGTCTCTAGTAAAAACCTAATACTAAGTCGCACACCTTTTGCTCCTCAACCAGCCTTAAGACATTCTCGTCAGCCCTTTTCTGCTCCAAGGAAGCCAATTGAAGTGAATTGTTCCTCAGATCATGCTACAAGGACACAAAAACAACATCAGTACACAGCTTGATGCATCATTTTATAAAATCAAAGAAAATGTTTTCACCTGATCAAGTCAAACAGTGTCTGCTAAATTGGTCATAAATTGTTCCAAATACACCAATACTAGTAGTTTTGGTTTATTTAACCCAAAAGCTACGTGGGGCAGTTAGCTAAGCTAAGCTATACATATATATAGAGATACAGGTATGAAAAATAACTGTGAATGTACCGTACTTTGTAAACGAATGTCAATGAAAATATTGTGTAAATATACTAAGACTACAGCTAAGTAGCCTTAAAAATTAAACTTCTTATGAATGAAAGTATTTAATGGATGGGAATTTCAATTTCACATATATCACCTTTTTCTTCTCCTCGTCAAGCTTCTGTCTCTCAAGCTCAGTTAGTGTTTCACGTTTGTTCAATTCTTTGCTCCATGAATCAAGTCTCCTCTTCTTGGTCTCCAATTCGTAATTCAGTTTTTCTTGTTCTTCAAATATCCTATGAACATTATCACGAGCAAGCCGCTGCAACTTCCTTGTTTCTGATAAACAAGTCAAATGGTTAAAAATATGACTAATTTATCATATCATATTTGTGCATATTATAAAATTGATAAACTATCAGTTTTCCCAAAAGCTTAAACTTCTGGGAAATGGTGAATTTTACAGTCGAACCTAGGAACACCAACTCTAATACTAAACGGCCACTATTTCCAAATCTTAAGTTTTTATGGCATGGTGAATTTAATCATTTAATTATTATTCTAAAAAATAATCACTAGTTATGTTTAAATTGCTGGCATTATTTTGTGATCATCTCAGTCCTTGGGTTCAATGCTATGAGCTTATTTCAAGATGCAACAATGAACAGTTTCTATTATTTTATGTCACACACAACCATAGGTCTTATCATCTTTTCAAGAGCGTGACCTGCCAACCAGAAACAAGGAACAAAGTACAATAATTTAATTTTTATTTTGTTTTTGAAAGGAGATTAATTGAACAATCATCAGACTGTTTGAATATACAGTGCAACATGCAACCTGTTTATATCATATAAGTTTGGCTAAGCATAAAATGAAGCAAACTTTACCAGATACATACAGACACTGCAAATGAACATACAAAATATGAAGCATGTATGAAGATTGCATCAACAAAGAAACACAAAGAAAGAGAATGAAGGTAACAAACCTTCTTCAAAAGCATAGTGTAGCCTGTCTTTCTCTTCTAGCATCCTACTCAAGGACATGGTCTTTTCATTGTATTTATACTGTAGCTCATTCAGATTTTCATTTGTAATATCAATTTCATTGGCTAGGTCTGCCACAACATTGTTTCTGCTTTGTGCTGCTTCCCTGTCAATGTCAGAAACTGTTCTTAACTGCCCTTTATTGCGAAGGAAATCACCTATCGGCCCTTCAGCATCATAGTCATCAGCGCGTGCACACCACCCATAGCAATTAGAGCCAAGATTTGTTTTCTGTGCATTCCACTCCTTTTTGCCATGATGCTCAATTTCAAACAATTTCTCAAATTCAGCACAATTCATGAAACCTCTCCAATCATTACTAAATTTTACAATGGCCTGTCCCATGAGGTCCTTCTCATCCGGGAATACTACAATTTCCACCGGTTGAAATCTCCTGAACCTTGTCAACCAGTGTTCAGAACCAAGTAAAATGTCTTTATTCTCATTGGTACATACAATGTTAACAATGATGCCCATCCAAGGCCATACGTACAGATCATCAAGCTTTGGAAGTGGAGCAACGGGTTGTGGCAAAACTGGACGTTGTGTTTGGTCCGCTTCACCTGCTAGATCAGTCTCCAAATACTTTGCCAGGGCAAGGTGGTTTGCCTTTTGTTTTGCAGATCTGTTGGCAGAACCCTTACCCACTCCTGAAGCATGTTGAAGCAAGTCCTTGTACTTGTAATCTTGCTTCTTCTTCCCAGCACAGAATGGACATCTAAGGTTGCCATTCAAACCTTTGACTTTAAACTTTCCAGCTGTCAGCTCCTCATATGGTTTATCGACGTAATCATTGATCTCAGATTCACTGATATCTGACTCTTCAGAACTGTAGTCCATCTGAATTTTATAAATAAATCCAAAATCAATGTTAGAAGAACAAAAAGTTTTGAAGTGATAATAAAAACGCTAGAAATTATCAAAGTAGGAGCATGTAGATAAACAATCTAATGAACATTGAGCAGAAGTTTCACCCCAATAAAAGCAGAAATAAAGACATTAAACAGCTCTATAAAACAAGTTTAAAAGAGATGTTGGGTTATGTTGACATTAAAGCATACATAAGGCCAAGGCCCACTAAAAAATATATGTCATTGCAAAGAGAATTGAATATCTTGCAATAGTGCAATACACAATGGAGAAATCATATAAACGTTTAGACGAATATATACTACAATTTTCGTATTTGAGTGCACAAAATCAAATTCAACTACTAAAAAACACAGTTTCTTGGAAGATATCCAAAAATTAAAAGGCACTTTTGAGATTAGAAGAGTAAAATAATTTTAAAACCTGAGAGCAAATGTAAACACAAACTAAAAGTTAAAGAACAGAATGAATCAATAAGGATTCTTCCATTTAAATTTGGGTATCACTTTGTTATAATAATACAAAACACAAAATAAAAATACAAATATAAGATGCGAAAAATTCAAAGCAAAATAATATGACAATGGTGAACTAACAAATATGGTTGTAAATAAATAAATCAAGCTTATTAAATATCAGTTTATATAACAGTGAAACAGAACTCACTTAATCATGTGTTACGCTTTGCAAAAGAGTGCATGATTTTGTGCTTAAGCTATACTTGATAAAATAGAGATGAAGGACTAATAATCTAAATAAAGGATGGTGCTTAAAAATAAAGATCACTGAGTTTGATAGATCCTATGTGAGAGGATAATTTGAATAGCAAGTAGATCTTAAATTCAGAACCTTACCCGCCAGCGTAATTTTTATATGGACCAGGGAGAAAGTGTGATTTAAGCTAGAGCTCATTGGCTATGGATACTTAACTCTTCCCTGAACTTAACTACCTTACTGAGGTTGATCCCACGGTGGTATACATTTTAAGAATGTCTAGCAAACTATATCAACTCAATCGTAATAGTGTAACAGTTTAAATTTTCTTTAGTTTGGTGAACATCTTAGAATATGGAACTAGTTTTTATTTTGATCAAATTATTTTAAGTATAAAAATATCAAGTTAGATAGTGAATCTAGTCTAGATAAGCTGCATATAAATACTTTAAAATTAAATTGATTTTCCTTTTAGGATTAGGTTCTTGATTGGTAGGTGGCAGGCTAAGCCCCCTACTTAAGACTCCATTCATAAGTGCAATTTTCTGTTGTCATGACACTTTTGGAAACAAACTGAGAGAATATTTGTTGCAAAAAAACCCATGAAGTTAGAGTAATATTCATTACAGTTAACAAAGACTTAAAAGTCATGCACAAAGATTAAGAGATACAGAATCATTGTTGCAACACAAGGGCATAGAGTGACAACCCTTGAAGTGCTAGGTGCAGTGGCAAAGCAGAATTAAAACACAGGCTTGTTTCCATTTTTGCATATAATCTGATTAAATAATGAGGCATAGTTAGAATTGAAGAAAAGAAAAGGTTTTCACATGACAAATAGAAGTAATGAATTTCAAAGAGGAACCCCAAATGTGAAAAAAAAAGAACGAGAATGTGGCAATTAAGGTTGTAACATACCATTACTTATCCAATATATATATACACACACATTAAGGTTGTAAGCTGTAACCTAAAGTGCCAACATAACATAGCAATTCAAGGTTCTTGAACACGTGATGGAATGAAAGACTATTATTTTCAAACATGCTGGAGCAAATTCATTACTGAAATTTACTTTTGGGTGACTGGGTCAAAAGTTAAGTTCAATCAACCTAGGAAGTACTTTTACCACAAATTTCTTAGTCATCTGGCTTACATATGAGGTCATATTTACAAAACATGATCATTTTAAAACAATTCGGCAATGGACAAGCTCTTAACATCTAAGTTACCTGTAAAGCTGCTAAATGACCCCACCAATTATGTTAGTATGCTTCCAAACTAAGAATGTTTCTTACACTTCCAGGAAATGGGTGTCCTCTATATTTCATAACTAAAACAGGTATCATCAAATTTTATTCCCAAACAAAACCATTTCCCAGAAATATCAGAAAATGGGTTTTCCCCAAACTACTTAAATACCCACTAAATTCCACAACCACGCTAATTATTACACAACTAAAACAAAATAAAATAAAATATTCAACTGCTATGCAAAGTTAGGAAATGGGTTTCCTTTAAACTTCTTAAGTGGAACAACCACCAAAATCCTTCTTCTCTTCTAAGCCACATTGAACGCACACATTCATGGATATTCCTCAGAATATCAAGGATCTCCTTCGTTGTGAACAACAAAATGACAAGTCATCATAAACAATAAATATAATAAATCAAATAAGAGATATTCTACAGAGAAAGAGATTGTGAGATTTACATACATCAGACTCTCTTTATATTCTTCTTCTTATTTGAAGGGAGAGCAAAGATGACGAGCCTTCCCAGGAGCAATTTTAGTATTTGCAAGGGCGATTCTAACACAATGTTGTTGAGCTCAACAATATTCACAGGAAGATCTAACAAACTGAGGCCTTTATTGATCAGCCCAAAGTGAAACCTGCGGCTATGACTTGTCGTTCTATCAACTCCACCCACCGTTCAAGTAGTCAAGCACCATGAAGTTTTGCGCTCCCCAATACCCTGCAAATCTTCAGCCAGTATTCTTTATATCATTTAAATTTTTTTTTAAAAACACGGTAAAATGTCTTTATTTCTATGTTTTTGTAAAATATTTTTAAAATGAAATTTGAATATCAGATGACATGAACACAGAGCCTAGACTTTGAGGTAATATAATCCACGGTAAATTTGCTAAAATATTTATGTTTCCATTTTTGCAGATTATCTGATTAAATAATGAGGCATAGTTAGAATTAATGAGAATAAAAGGTTTTACTTTTAACATAACAAATAGAAGTAATAAATATCAAACAGAAACCCCAAATGAGAAAATAATGAATAAGAATCTGGCAATTAAGGTTGTAACATAACATGTCAACATAACATAGCAAGTCAAGATTCTTCAACACAGCCTGAGTTCCCTCTAAATTCTATATCACACTAACCCACTTTTGTGTCAAAAAATTCAAGGTCAATCAACTCAGTGAGTACTTTCACCACAAATTTCTTAGTTACCTAGCTGACATCTGATGTCATATTTACAAAACATTGATGATCACAAAACATTCAGGAGTTGGACAGGCTTTTAACTTAACATATAAGTTACCTGTAAAGTTGCTTAATGACCATGCCAATTATATAAATTAGTTTCCAAACTAAGAATGCTTTCTAACCCTCCAAGGAATCAGGTTTTGCTCTATATTCTGTAATAGCACAACCAGATAACTTAATTTTTCCTAAGCACAAATATGAAGCCATTATAGGAAATGGGTTTTCCTCTACATTTCATAACTAAACAATTTAATTCCCAAACAAAAAAATTTTCCAGAAATGTCAGGAAATGGGCTTTCCCTAAACTTCATAAATACCCACTTAAATTCCACAATCACACTAATTAAGTAATTATTACACAACTTAAATCCAAAAAAAAAATCAACAACTAAGCAAATTTATGAAATGGGGTTTCCTTTAAACTTCTTAAACACCCACTAAATTCCACAAACACACACTATTATAATTACAACACAACTTAAATCCTAAAAAAAATTAACTACTAAGAGCAAATTTAGGAAATGGGTTTTGCTTTAAACTTCTTTCTTAAGTGAAAATACCCACCAAAACCGTTCTTCAAGCCCACATTGAACACATGCATGAATTCATAGACATTGATCGCTCAAAAATACCAGAGATTTCCAACATTGTGTACAACAATACGACAAGTCATCATGAACAATATATACAGCATAAAAAAAATCAAATAATAGAAAATTTTGTAGAGAGAGAGACAGAGAGATTTTACATACATTATTAGACTCTCTTTGTCTTCTTCTTCAACTGGAGAAACAGTGAGAAAGAAAAAAAGAGAGACGATGACGAGCATGGTCCTAGAGCAATTATAGAAGCATTTGTGGGGGCAACATTGTCAATATGCAGAGGCCGATGAGATGAGATGGCTTTATATTATTGGTCAGACCCCAGAGTGAAATCCGCCGCTACGACTTGTCGTTCTGTTACCTCCACATTAGGATCGAATTTTTCAGTGATGTAAACAACATTTTTATAATAGTTTTACAAAAACAAATGGTAAGTTGTTATTTGAACTTAATATTTGAAATTACTCTTTTTTTTTAGTTTTTTAGTATTGTGTACATGGAATTTGAGAGTTAGTAATGTTCTAGTTTTAGCAATATGGTTATTGTGGCATTAATGGCCTGTTTGGATGGAGGGGAAAGGAGGAGGAGTGGAGGGGAGTAAAGTAGAGTTGGCTAAAAATAAATTAATTTTGTGCTAAATGTACTCTACTTTACTCCACCACTCTCCCCTTCAATCCAAATAGACCATATGTGTAGGAGCAGTGGGTCTATCTTTTACGTTAGAATCTCATATCTCTTATTTGAGGATAAGAAAATTTACCAGTAAAGTTAATTGAATACACAATTTTTAATATAATTTACTTTAGCTAAAACTCTATTACATAGGTTTCAATAAAATTAGAATTCTGTACCAACAAGAATTCGTGAATCACAAGCATACAAAGTCGCACTAGTGTTAGCGACTATGGTTCCTTCAGGAAGGATGGAATGGAGATTGCTCAGTTGCTTGAAGTGAGCACGTCACAAGAGGCGTTATTGAGCGCACTTGGGGAAGGATATGTTGAGATACATGAAAGCTTAGAAAGGGAAATTATTAGGTCTGTAGGAGGACTGCTGAGTAGAAATAGGAAGAAGCCAAGATGATTCTTTTTTTTTTTTAATGTACAATGAGATATCCAGCCTACCAGAGAGACCAAACTTTTGGCATTGCTCCTAAAAAAATAATGTAAGAGTGATACCTATGTCCTCCTTTGACTTCATGCCTTGGCTTACAATTTTGAACCTATCTAAAACCAGGATCAAAGCCTTACCAGAATCTATTTGTAAGCTAACAAGCCTTGAAGTGCTAATTATACAAGATTGTGTATTACTAGCTCTGCTATCTGTGAGTGACATGTGACGAAGTAGATGACATGTGTCACAGTTTAATTGAAGGAGTTTTAAGACTTTTTCTCCAAGACACATGACATCTTTTGATTGGTCAAAATGTCTTGATTTTCAATGTGACACTTGTCAACACTCAATTAGATTGCTTATGTCATTGCTTACATGCGCTGAGCTGCTTATGTCATTGCTTACACGCGCCGATGTGTGATTGGTTTTTGTATACTTTTTATGTCTTTATTTCAACGACACTTGGCAATTTTTTGTTGATTTCTAAACAGTGATAACAAAACCTAGTAGTAATACATGGCACTTTGTAATTGGCCATTTGTAATTAGTCGTACTTTGTGGACTTGATAATATGATGTATCAGCTTGTAATAAGTCGGGAATTTCCCTCTCTACACTTTCGTCTGAGGAAGTATCTTTGAGATGACTTCAGGTTCTTGATCTCCAAGGAACTGAGCTTAATAAATTTGCGGATAAGATTTCTGAACTGGGTTCTCTGAGGCAGTGGCACTTGAAGGGATCATTCTACGGCACTGACAACAGAAGAGAATATGTTAAGCTGCCTTGTGAATTGCTCTCACATGAAATAGCAAGTCTCCTTGAATTGGAAAAACCGAGTATTATGATGTGTACCCGGGAGATAAGAGGGGGATTAAGATTGTGAAATCTGGCATAGAAGAAGTGTGCAACTTGAAATTTTTTACTATTTTTTGTTGAGTTTATTGAACTCTTCCTTTGAACAAGCCTAACATGGAAAACTTGGGTTTAACTGAATTCAAATTTATAGTTGACCATGATGTGAAGCGCATAGTGTCTCTGCATGTGGACAATCTGGCATTTAATTATGTAACTTATGTTAAATTGGGTCAATCCTTGAGGTTCATAAATGCTGAGATAATACCAAATGCGGTGGTGGAAGTATCAACTCATACTATTGCATTCTGTTTAGATCATCATAACAATGTTTGCAGCCTATCAGAGTTTGGAGTCAGTTACTTCATTGGACTGAGATTATGTGCAGTGAGGGAATGTGCCAAGATTCGAACAATTATTGCTAGCATGGAACTTTCTGATGCAATGTTTCCAATTCTGAAGCACCAAAGCATTAGTTATCTGTCAAAATTGACGATGATTTGTGAAGAAAAGATACCACTGGGACGCTTTGCTAAGCTAAGAGCATTGACAGAGTATATATGCCACAATTGCATTTTGTTTTTGCAAGCTGCATACTCCAGTTTTTCTCTAATTTAGAGGAGTTGCTAGTTGAAGATTGTTCAGCTATTAAGGAGATCATATTTCAGGATCAGGTAGTTGAAAAGATTAGGACTTCACTATCTACCCAACTTGGTTAACACTATGCAATACAATTGGAAAACATTAGCTTCTATGATTGCCCTATGTTGAAGAAGCTTGGCATTGACTCCAATACAAGTCAAACCATAAAAGAGATTAAAATAAAGCAGAGAAAGATTGGTTGGAGGAATTAGAATGGCAAGATAGTTCATTATGTTCATGTCTTCAAGCTCACTTCGCCCCGATTAGTGACTAGGAAGTGTAAGGCGGACACCCAGCAAACCACAAATTCCGGTGACAGTTCATAAATACTCTGTGAAAGAACATGCATTTATTTTCTTAATGCCTTGGGGTCACTTGGTCACAGTTGCTCAGGATCATAAACCACTGCATAATTTTTTATGTCCTAGTTTCGTAATAATTTTTGGAGTTTAGAAGTAAAAGATACACTACGTGACTATCTCAGGCACGCTCATTAATTGTTAAATAAGTTTCTTATTAATTGTTAAGATATATATTTCCCCAAATCAAATTATCATTTTTTTTCTAGATATTCAAATACTACGATTTAAAAATAGTTTAATTTAGGTAGAATTCTATTATTTATGTTTCAAAGAAATTTAAAATTTTATTCCAACAACAAATCTAAATATAAATTAGAGAATATTGAAGATTCCAATGGGAAGGATCTACTCCCAAAATAATAATGCTTTGTATTCTAGCCTTTGCTTTCTGAGCTTCTTAAAATTCATCATTGATTTTTCTGGTTTTTTTTTTTTTTTTGCACGATCAAAGTTCAAAATTATTTTTGACTTTAGTCAGATCAATGGTCCTAATTGAGTTAACATTAAATTGATCACTACATGTAGACAGTATTTTATGACTGAAATTAGTTCTTTTCTTATCATATGAAAAACTGATAATAGCAGAAATAACAAAAAGTTCTTAACATTATATACGTCATATAAATAGAAGCAAAACACCATTTTGTTAATAAATGAAGAGAACAGAGTAAATATAAACAGGGAAAATAGGCAGACATATTTCTGCCACCAGAAAGCAAGAATTCAGATATATTCCTCTGCCAATAAAAAATGTTCTAGATTTTAACTCAGAATTCACCGTTGCTTTATCGAACCAAAAAGATCTTCATATGATCGCTTCGGAGCATTGTCACGTGAAACTATTTCTACAACTTTGTAAGATGCTTCAGGATACACTAATGCCTCAACAGCAACTTCTGCAACCTTATCTCTGGATATGGTACCTTCATAAAGAGTATCCTAAAAAGGAGAGAGAGTACAAGAAGCGACTGAATTTTTAGTATATGACCAAGATGAAGAAATGGTTTGAAGTTCTAACAAAGCATGGCATTACCTCCGGCTCCATTACAAGATTTCCTGTAGGAGGTTCATTTCTCAACCCGCCAGGCCTTATTATTGTATAGTTTATACCAGATTTCCTGATATGTTGCTCAGCCTGAAGCTTTGCTATTAAGGTGAGTCCAAAAACATTGAGAAAGATGTAAGCTGGATTAAGTATCTGTCCCATGGCAGCTCCATTGACTAAAATGGAACTGACAAGTATGAATCTATTCACACCTAGTTTACGGCATGCTTCAACAAGGTTTACTGTGCCAAAATTATCAACCTGCAAAAACATTGTATTTTTCAGACAGCAACACTTAAATTACCAAACAGCATCATAAGAAAACATGTGCATCTGCAACTTTAGGGCCATCAAATATCAAAGGCACCATATATAAGGACTTCCCCAATTGCCATTCCTAAATTCCTATTAACACTGTAGTCATTATCAAAACAGAACTTCTCATTCTCAAAACAGATAAAGGTTATCAATTTACTTTGATTTTGTTTTACAACCTATAGTGTGGTAAGTCAATAGTTCTTTCTATATTGTACTTTAGGCCTGTTGCCCCTTTCAACCAACATCCTTCCATGATAAATTTTAATTACGATTGATTAACAGCTGAATCCAACAAAGCTGAAAGAAAGTACATGACAAGAAGTTGTAAATACCAGAAGAGTTTCACACAGACCAATATAAGTGTGAAATCGTAAACACAAAATGCAGAACAGTCAATAGAAGATCATCCTTAAAATAATAAAATAAAGTAAAAGGGTATTTACAACCCTTCTCTGATTGAACAAATATGATACTCTCCTACTCAAAATAAAAACATTAAACTCTAAGTTACCTATGTGTTGAGGCAATTAGTTTGAAAATGAGATAAGATTGCCTTCATCAACATGCTTGTGGATGACATCAAAGTATGTTGATGGATCCAAAAATAAGTCGGTAAACAGCAATGAGGGAGAATTCCCCCCCCCCCCCCCCCCACACACACACACACACACACACACACACACGTCTATATATATATATATATATATATATATATATATATCAAAGTAACAGCTGAAACCCCGTTAGCCAGTGTTTAGTGACAACTACATTACAGTGTCACAGGACTTAAAAGTATAAATCTCATTATTTTCTTAAGGCGTTGTGAATGACAATTAACAAATACAACAGCATAAAAATGACTACAGATAGTGCATGAATATGAACAATTTACAAATACTAATATGAAACAGGCTACAAAAGGCCAAACGAGCATAGAAATCAATCACACAGGCACAAAATTCACTGACCTTCCATGGAGCAAACAAATCCCATCCAGGCTTAAACCCCGTAGCACATATCACAGCTTCTGAATCATCACCTATAGCTTCTGCTAGCCTCTCAGAACCCTCTGTTACATCAGCTTTCACCTACAAAACATTACCAAACCTCAAAAAATTTAAGCCAAACTCAATACAACACCAAGAATTAACAAAAACCCAACTGAAAAAGTTTCACTTTGCACTTAAATACTAACAATTTGAAGGGCTGGGTTGTCATGGGAAAGTGAAGTTTTGGCTTTTTCCAAGTCACGAACCCCAGCTTTGACATGAAAACCTTTTGCCAGAAGCTGGTCCACAATTCTCTTGCCAGTACTTCCAGTTGCACCAGCAACAAAGATTTTCTTCTTCACATTCCCATTGGGTCCTGAAATCTCTGTCACTTCCTCAGTAATTTCAGTTCCTTCCATCTAAACATCAATAAATTCAGTTTCATTGAACAAAACCCATCAAGAAAATGAAAACCCAGTAACAAAATTTGTTTCTTTTTTTGTTATTATGAGACGTTGATTGATTGGTTTATTACCTTGGTGGAATTGAGCTGAGAAAGAGACTTGGAGTTGTGAGTAGAGAAGAGAATAGGAGATATGGGTTTGGGGAAGTGTAGAGTTGTGGAGAGAGTAGTGAAGGGAGAGATCCTGAAGATGAGAAAAGAGGCCATTGCTTATGGCTTAAGCCTGTTTCTTATAACCACAGAAAACTCAACGCCTGCCACTGATTTCTTCTCCTTCCACTACCGACCTCTAACTCTGCCACGTACCTACATATTTCACCATCTACGTATGCTCCATTGGCTTCACTATTTTTTTTTTTTTTTTCTTTTTCTTCACTTAAATGAAATGGACAAATACAACTATTTTGAAAATATATTTAAAAGCAAGGGAAATGTTATATTTCTTTTCCTTCTTTTTTTCCTTTCTTTTTTAAGTAATTACTCTTACCTTCAAAAATAGTTTTAGTGCCCTTCCAAAATAGTTTAGCACATGCTTTGGTTAGAACTTAGAAGTTAGAAGAGCTAAAATTGCTAATCCTATGTTAGCCCTTATGGAATCAATACCATCTCTTGATATTCTTGATGCATTCACTAGCGATTTAAGCCATATCATCATATACTATATAATAAAAGTTTGACTTAGAAACCGTAGTTATGCCAAGTGATTACACAAAATTCGAGAAAAATCAAAGAATTTTTTAAAATTAAAATTAAAATTAAGTATTATTTATATCACTATATCTTATTATAACTAGTATGTAACCCATGCTACAGCACAGAAATGGACATAATTTAATAAACCAATAAATATATTACATTTTATTATTTAAGTAATACTGTTGGTTTTATTTTTATTTATTTATTTATTAATCATGAGTTTAGTCATGTTTAAAAGACTTAGTTTATTCATGTTTAATAAAATTTTGTATTATGTAATTTTTTAACAAATATTTTGATCATACAAAATTCTAATGAAAGAATGCTACATAGACATATATATTCAAGGTTAATTCATTCACGGTACATATAACTATGGTTAAGTTGCTTTATCACAAACCATTTTTAACAAAATATTTTAATCAATTAAATGTGAATCTCATAACGTGCATCTCATAACAATATATAAAAATAAAATAACATGAATCTCATTAAAAAAAAATTATCAATTAAAAATCACTAAAATTATAAATATAAAACGTAAAGACAAACAAATAAGATAAATACTAATTTCTTAAAAGAAAACTTATAGTGAGTTGAGAAAACTACATAAATAATATTTGATATTTGAAGAATAATGGGATTACAACTTCCTTTCGAAATTGGGTAGAGACTCATGCTGATAGCGTGTTATGAAAAAGAAAAGAAATATGCAACATCAATGATAGGAAAACAAAACAATTTTATAATTAAATAATAAAAATTATTGACAAAAAGGAAAGAAAGTATAGGCAGATGAAAGACAATAAATATACAACATCAATCATAAGAAAACTACAAAATTATATAATTAAACAATAAAAAATTTACACAAAAAGGAACAACAGTATAGACAGATGAAAGAAAACAGTAATCAAACCTTAGGAATGATTGAAATTTGTTTTTCAGAGCTTAAACCAGGACCATGAAAATTGTAAAGACAAGTACAATTGGAATATTTGGAGAATCTCTTCTTATGTAAGATATAAAAATACTCAAATACATGCATCATTGATATCAAGAAGTTCTTTTGAAATTCCATGTGAAAAATAGAGGTAAACCCGAAAATACGTGGGTGTAGAAAAGGGAGGTGAACCTGAAAGAAAGGGAGGTAAACTTGAAAATACGTGGGTGTGGAAAAGGAAGGTGAACCTAAAAATACACGGGTGTGGAAAAAAAATAAAAAATAAAAAAACACATCGGAATTACAAATTAGACTTTAATTTCATATTTACATTGACACGTGGCACAACAATAGATTAGAATTCTAATTTAGAATTCCAATTGTAGATCCTCTCTACTTAATTCACCTATTATATATATATATATATATATATATATATATATGATAGTGTATGATAAAATACAACTCTAATTTCGTCCATAGAGATCGTCCAGGACGAGCAAGGTGCAAGGATGGGGCCTCTAGACAAGGTAAGCTGACTTAGGGCCTCAAGACGAGGTAAGCTGACTTGGGGCTTCAGGACGAGGAATGTTGGATGATACATTGACACTTGAGAAAATTCATGTGTGTAAAACAATTCCATATCATACGTGTAACTCCCAGTGACCGTTACGCAAAAAAAATGTAACTCCTAAACAATTGAGGAAGTTATATTCGAACACACACCTCCACAAATCAAGGGGAGGTTACAAACCCAATAATTACTCTTAAGACACTATATAAACATTGATTCAAATCAAGAAAAGGTACGATCTATGATTCCTAAAAAGTTGAAACTCAAAAAATAATAGAGAAAAAACTGATTTTGTCATCGGAGGGTTATTGGCCGGCAACCCCGGTCACCTTTGATAATTGTTCTTTCTTTTTCAGGTCATCGGGATAATCCGTAGACCTTTCAAATCCGAAGCATCCAGCCTACTGATTTTCATTGCATCATCAGTTGGCGCCGTCTGTAGGAACACAATAATTTTCGTTTTCTTTTCGTTCGATCGTTCGTTGTTCCCAGACAAAAGGCTGAATGGTTCGGACAAGATCAAGGGCTACCAGCCCAGGCCACCAGGAGAGTAGGGATGCTTCTAGTAATCCCTACCGCGACCGTCAGTCAGCTCCTATTACGCAACCGCCTTCTGTTCAACATATGCAGTCCATGGCTGCTACTATGGCAGAATTGACCCGCCAGAATCAGGAGTTGAACAGAGAGATCAACTTAAGAAGGCCACGCCATGAAGGGCATGCAGAGGGACGAGCCCAAAGTCAAGAAGGTAGAGGAGAAAACGTTGAGTCCGAAGGTCAATCAAGAGGTACTACTTCAAGAAGAGTGCCACAGCTGGAGAAGGAAATGGATTTGATGAGAAAAGCTATAGATGAAATGAAGGAGAATATGAGGCGGGCCAACCCCGTAGAAGACTTGGTTCACCGAACGGACTTCCCTTTCACGGCTTTCGTCAACAGTCATCCCTTACCCCCTAAATTTAAAATGCCTTCCCTGGATTCATACGATGGAAATCGTGACCCATGTGATCACATTGCTACTTTTAAGACTACCATGCACCTTCAAGGAGTTCCAGACGAGATTATGTGCAGAGCATTCCCTACCACACTTAAAGGACCAGCGAGGGTGTGGTTTAGCAAAATACTCCTCAACTTTGTCGGATCATTCGAGAAGTAGAGTAAGATGTTTGTCAATAACTTCATTGAAGGACAACACCACAAGCGTTCCTCTTCCAGTTTGTTAACTATTGAGCAAGGGGAGAATGAGAGTTTACGGTCCTTCATTACCCGTTTCAACAGAGAGGTCTTGACAGTGGATGAAATGGATGACAAGTTGCTGTTGGCCGCTTTCCATAATGGGGTCAATTCTGACTTGTTCATTCACAAACTGTATGAGCAGGAGCCTCAGACTATAGCTGAACTCATCCATTCAGCCCAGAACTTCATGAACGCTGAGGACGCAATAATAGCCAAGAAGAGGAAAAGGTCAGAACGCTCGGAAGCTAGTCACCAGCGACATCCAAATCAAGGTCCTCGTCCCAAGAAGGCCCAGGCAAATGAGAAAAAGGATAGAGATGGTAAAAAGGCAAGTTCATCATCAAGAAGTTAGCAATACACTCCCTTGAATACTCCACTAGAGCAAGTCCTTATGCAAATCAAGGATGATCCGTCCTTGAAGTGGCTGGAGAAAATGAAGGGAGATCCTAACAAGCGCAATAGAAAGAAGTATTGTCGCTTTCACAAGGACCATAGGCACGACACGGATGAGTGTTTTGATCTAAAGCAGCAGATAAAGAACCTCATCAGGCAGGGAAAGTTGAGGAATTTCCTTGAACGAGACCAAAAGGACGAGAAGTTGAAGGCCAAGGTGGAAGAGTCCTCACAACCCCCGCTAGGAGAAATAAGAGTTATTATAGGAGGAACCTCAGCAGCGCAGCCATCTAAATCGAGGAAGACATACCTGAAGGTGGTTCAAAACGTCCAGCTGTCAGGACGATCTCCCAAGACGAGGGAAGCTGACGAGCAAGCCATCACGTTCACGGACGAGGATGCTGGAAGAATTCATCACCCCCGCGATGACGCGATTGTCATTACTTTACTCATTGCCGACTATACGACCAGAAGGGTGTTGGTAGACAATGGCAGCTCGGCGGACATTCTGTATTACCCTACTTTCCAACAAATGAGGCTAGGACGTGATCAGCTTCGTCCAGTGAATTCGCCCTTGGTAGGATTTGGAGGGATGAAAGTACAACCAGTGGGTACCGTCACACTGCCAGTAGTGGTTGGAGCATACCCACAGCAGATAACCAAAGAGGTAAACTTCCTTGTAGTTGATTGTTCATTATCATATAATGCTATTATCAGAAGGCCTACTTTGAATAGCTAGAAGGCGGTAACCTCTACCTACCATTTGTCCGTCAAATTCCCGACTGAACATGGCATGGGTCAAGTACAAGGAGATCAGTTAGCTGCTAGAGAATGCTACCTAGCTATGTTGGCGATGGACGAGCATGTACATACAATGAGCATAGACGAAGGAAGAATCACAGCGGAGCCCGTTGAGGTGTTAGAAGATGTCCCCTTAGACGATAGTAGGTCCGAGAAGTTCACTAGAATAGGGGCGAGCATGGAAGAAGAGGCGAAGCATGCACTGGTCCAGTTTTTAAAGAAAAGCCTTGATGTCTTTGCATGGAGTCATGAAGACATGCTGGGTATTGATCCGAGTGTCATTACTCATCATTTGAATGTATGTCCCTTCTCCAAACTAGTGCGTCAGAAGAAGAGGATATTTGCTCCTGAGCGAGACAACGCCATCAAAAAAGAAGTCTAGAAGTTTATCACCGCGGAGTTCATCAGGGAAGTTTACTATCCGGATTGGTTGGTGAATGTAGTCATGGTAAAGAAGGCCAATAACAAGCAGCGAATGTGTGTGGACTTTACCGACTTAAACAAGGCTTGCCCAAAGGACAGTTATCTGCTGTCACGCATCGACCAGCTGGTGGACTCGACGACAGGTCACAGGCTACTGAGCTTCATGGATGCCTTCTCAGGCTACAACCAAATAAGGATGGACGAGGCAGACCAAAAGAAGACTTCATTCATCACCAGCCAAGGCTTGTTTTACTACAAGGTAATGCCTTTTGGTTTGAAGAACGCGGGAGCGACTTACCAAAGGCTAGTGAACCACATGTTCCATCCTCAGATTGGATGAAATGTAGAGGTCTACGTCGATGACATGCTGGTAAAAAGTTTGGACGAAGGGAAGCATCTGGACAACCTTCAAGAGACCTTTGATACACTTCGGCGGTACAACATGAAACTGAATCCAAGCAAGTGTGCCTTTGGAGTTTCATCAGGGAAGTTTTTGGGGTTCATGGTTTCACATAGAGGAATTGAGGCAATCCAGATAAGATCCAGGCAATACTTAACATGGAACCGCCAAAAAACATCAAAGAAGTCCAGTCTCTTACAGGACGAGTTGCCGCCCTCAACAGGTTTATTTCGAAAGCTACTGACAAGTGTTTACCGTTCTTTAAAGTCCTCAGGAAGGCGTTTGAGTGGACGGACGAGTGTCAAGGGGCCTTCCAAGATTTGAAGACTTACCTCACAAGGGCACCGTTACTAAGTCCATCCGTACCTGATGAAGAGCTGTATTTGTATTTGGCGGTATCCCCGCATGCCATAAGTTCCTCGCTGGTCAGAAAAGAAGAACGAGTTCAGAAACCGGTGTACTATACAAGCCGGGCACTTAGAGGAGCGGAGGGACGGTACCCAATGATGGAGAAGTTAGCTTTTGCCTTGGTCACGGCTTCCAGGAAGCTGAGACACTATTTTCAAGCTCATGTCATCATTGTCCTAATGGATCATCCCCTAAAGAAAATAATGAACAAATTGGAAGCTATAGGACGGCCAGTCCAATGGGCAGTGGAGCTCAGCGAATTTGATGTCAAGTACCAGCCAAGGAATGCAGTAAAGGCGCAGGCGCTGGCGGACTTCATTGCGAAGTTCACACCAAGCCAAGACGAGCTGGGCAAGGATGAAGGAACAAGAAGGTGGGTTATCAATGTGGATGGATCATCCACGATGTACGCAGGAGGGATTGGAGTCATACTTAAGTCCCCAGAGGGTGATAAGTTGGAGTATGCAGCCCGTCTACAGTACCAAACTACCAACAATGAGGCTGAATATGAAACTCTACTCAAAGGGCTGGAATTGGCTAAGTCTCTAGGAGCGGAGTCAGTAATAGTCAAAGGAGATTCTCAGCTAATCATTAATCAGGTGAATGGAATGTGCGATGCCAAGGAAGATCGGATGAAGAGATACCTCAGCAAAGTGAGGATGCTTGCACGAAAATTTTCAGAAGTGAGTTTTGTTCAACTCTCAAGGGAGGAAGATATGGAAGCAGATGCGTTGGCAAGAGCAGCTTCGGCAGGAGGAGTTATGGACGAGTATGGTAAGGTCCAATACATGTCGAGCATAGACCTCCTAGAACTACAGCAAATTAGAGGGGAAGAAAATTGGATGAGTCCAATTGTAATTTATCTCAAGGATGGGAGGCTTTCGGAAGACAAGAACGAAGCTAGAAAACTGAGGGTCAGGGTTGCAAAGTATGCCCTTATAAACAAAGTGCTGTACAAGCAAGACTTTTCTCACCCCTACCTAAGGTGCCTAGCTCTGGACGAATCCAATTATGTTCTGAGGGAGGTTCATAAAGGAGCATGTGGGAATCACTCAGGAGCAAGATCACTCGTCCATAAGATTATTCGTGTCGGCTACTACTGGCCCACGGTTCAGGCAGATGCTAAGGCTTATGTCAAGGTGTGCAACCAATGTCAGCGCTACAGCAACATCCCTAGGCAGCCGGCGGAGTACTAGACCCTAATGATGGCCTCGTAACCCTTTGCACAATGGGGACTGGATATCCTAGGTCTTTTCCCCCTAGGAACCAGACAAATGAAGTTTTTGGTAGTAAGTATTGACTATTTTACAAAGTGGGTGGAGGCTGAACCCCTTGCAAAAATTACACAGCAGAACGTTAAGAATTTCGTTTGGAAGAATATTTTGTGTAGATTCGGAGTACCAAGGGTGCTGGTATCTGAAAATGGATGACAATTTGACAACGCACCATTCAGAGACTTTTGTGAGCATTTTGGAATCAAAAATCATTACTCCTCACCCTTCCACTCACAGGCAAATGGACAAGCAGAGGTAGCAAACTGATCCTTGCTGAAAATCATTAAGACTCGGCTCGAGGGGGCAAAGGGGATATGGCCAGACGAGTTACCAAGCGTTCTTTGGGCCTACATAACCACTATGAGAACCCCGACAGGAGAAACTCCCTTCAAGTTAGCTTATGGAAGTGAAGATGTCATATCTGCAGAAGTTCATATGGTTAACCATCGAGTGATGAAGTATCAAGAGAAAGAAAATGAAGAACTGCTTCGCCTTGACCTCGATCTCATTGATGAGGTAAGGATGGATGCGGAGCAAAGGACAACAAGATACAAGAATCTTATGGCCAGGCAACATGATGCCATAGTGAAACCCAGGCGCTTCAGCGTAGGGGACCTTGTTCTCAAAAGAGTATCTTTGGCAACTAAGAACCCAGCTCATGGAAAGTTGGGACCCAATTGGGAAGGACCATATAGGGTAGTCAACTGCAAGAGGCCAGGGTCGTATTACTTGGAAACTCTGGACGGACGAAAACTAGAGCATCCTTGGAATGTGGAGCACCTGAGAATGTATTATCAGTAATGGGCTTGGACGAAGTTAATCAAGGACGAGGTTACAGCTATGGACGACGCTACTACTGTGTTCGCATTTATTAATGTCTACTATTGTGTGTTCTTACTACTGCTATGGTGTGTACTAAGAATAAAAGTGCACTAGTTCTTAAACTCTTACACCGTTTTCGGACAAATTTGTGAAATATGAGGTTATGTATTTTAAGTATTTTCCTAAGTACTTTCATAAGGCACTAGCTTCTAAGCAGGTGTCATATTTGTGAACAATGTTTATATAATGATATGGTTTGGATTTTCAATGTATTTTATGCATAAAATCTGACTCCCATGGAAAAAACCCACGAGGGGGGGCAAAACCCTAAGACGAATGAAAAATCCCTGGACGCAGGGATGTAACGTTCGCAAGCTTTCCTCAAGATGAGGGTAAAGTGAAGCCAAGGCACAAAAATTATATAATGAAACACAAGTCCATGGACGAACATCTGACCAAGACACCCAGGTGCTCTAGGACGAATCAAACACTTGAAAACGTCCTTGACGAAAGGCAAAAGCCAAGCTTATGGACGAGGCAAACAAGCCAGGCCTATGGACGAGGGAAACGTCTGACATGGCTATTATCACTTCGTCTATAGAAAAATAAGCCTATGGACGAAGGAAACTTCTGACAAGGCACCATCACTTCATCTATAGAAAAACACATGGATGAACCAATAACATCGTCCATTAAAAAAAAAAAAAAGTATAAGGACGACCCTTTAATACTTAAGAAATATGTAAATTTCGATCACAACAGTGACAAAGAGGGCAAACATGTCCATACGATAACAAATAATGAATAAAAATAAACATTCATTGAAGTTTTAAAAAGGGTAGACGACCACCGTCCAAAAACCCTTAGAAATTAGGCCTCAAAAGGCAAGGTCAATAAGCTCGTCCATAACATTCTAGACGAGATGATTGTACAACAATACATTTCAATAATAAAAAAATAAAAAATAAAAAAAAAGCAAATTACATTCAAACAGAAAGACATCTTTTACAGGTGGGGTTTAGCATTGGGTTCGTCTTGAGGAGGCAAGGTGGTAGCATCGTCCTCCACATTAATATCCTCCGAATTGGTCTGGACGAGGGAGCTTGTAGTAGCCCCACCAAGGTTTAGCTTGATAGAACTGAAGTCCACCTCAGGGAATTTGTCTATGGCGTTCATCCTAAAATCCTCGAAGCCAGCTGCGTAGTTGGCGTCCATTGAATCAGTAAATTCTTTGGACACCTTAAACTCTACAACGGCGTCTCCTTTGGCTTTTTTCTAGAAGGGCATCCAACTCGTCATTCCTCTTTTGAAGGAAAGCAAGATGAGCATCCTTCTCATGGACTTCAGTCTCCAACTCAACGATGCTGTTTTTCAACTTCTCCGCATCATCCTTGGCCTTGGTTGCCACCTCTGCCCACCTCTTGGACTCGTCCTTTCCCTTCTTGACCATCTTCTCCAGCAGTATCCTCGTCCTGTCTAGTTCAGTTGCCTGCCTAGACACGGCGATGAACTTGGATATTGCCTGCATAGATTAAAATTTTATTACAATGCATGCATGAGCTAATAGCAAGACGAGATAAACATATAAGACCTACATACCTTAAAAAGATCATGAACACCAGAGTGCTCAAAATCCTTCAATGACATGTTGTAGCTCGCCGTCACGTCATCATCTATCACAACCCTCTCAAACTTCTCCCAAGCCAAGTCCTCGTTCTCAAGAAGATTCTGAGGCACCTGGTAAGAAGGTTAAGACGAGGCTGGGACTTCGACTCTAGACGGGATGTGTAAAGAAGGAAGTTCTGGATCAACATCTAGGATTTGAACAGGATGGCTGGGAGGGAAGAGGAGAGAGCTAGGTTGATCCTTAGTTGGAACGTCTTGAGGCTTGGACGACCTAAGCTTCGCCTTCTTATCCTTGCGCCTACTTGGGAGGTTCCCCAAGTCTATGCCTAAAGAAAGGCTCTTTCTTTTGTCGCCAGAAGCTGGACAAGGATGGGATTTTACCCCTTGCCCAGTTTCCTCGTCCGCCACGTACTTACCCTTATTATGTTTCATTGTCACCATCCCTGCAAGTAAAGACGTCAGTAAAAAAAAAAAAAAAAAAAAGCAGGGCAAAACTTACGTCTTCTAACAGTTACTTCGTGAGCAATGGCTTCGTCAGAAGGTTCAGGACCTAAACCCCAGGTGGCAAGACATCGTAGACTAACCAAAAAAGTGAAAAGTTCTGTCAGTGTAAAGACGAGCTTTTTGAACTCATTCCAAATGAAACCTATCCAGGTGGGGTCGTCTAACACCTTCAAAACAAAACGAAACAAATAGCACATTAGACGACCATAATCAAAGACGAGTATAGCTAATATAATGACAAACACATACCTTCAGGACGAAGGTTCCCTATCTCTCCTGTGTAGGGAGGAAATGGATCCTTGTCAACCTCACTAGGACGTCCAGCCTAGAAACCAAAGACAAAGAAAAACTCCGTCTTCCAGTTTCTGTCTAAGGTGACTAAGGACTTTATCAACCTACAATCTTTCCCTCTAGCTGTAAATTGATAAAAACCAAGGGATTGGTTAATTTCGGAGGGTTTATAACTAAAGAGGAACTCGTCCACGGTAAGAGGGCAGTTCCCCTCAAACACCTCCCTCCACAAAACTTGCATGGCTACTACCAGCCTCCATGCGTTGGGGTTAAATTGACATATATCTAAACCTAATCTGGAAAGAAACTCCCTAGCGAAGGCATTGAAGGGCAACCTCAAACCCCCTAGGAGGTAATCCTCGTAAATGCCAACACCAAAACGGGGTTGACAACACCACTCGTCACGAACAGGTATCCTAGGGTCCAAACTGTCAAGAATTTGGTACCGAGTCTTGAGAAGACCCAACTTCCTCTCGTCCGTCTTAGAACCAACCCCTATGGCACAAGTATAGACTACCTCCTCCTCGTCTTGAGCAGAAGACGAGGGAGCACTTGTGCCAGCCCTAGAACCAGACTTAACCCTCGTCCTAAGCTCTTCCTGAAATACCTCTAAAGGAATCCTAGGGACCCCAGACGTATACTCGTCTGTGGTATTCCCATCACTACTGCTATTGCTACTACTAGAATTACTATCACTGGAACCACTAAAGCTACTTGGGTCTTGGTACTCGTCTGTGGCTTTGACAATACTATCACTAGACGAGGAAAGGACTACCTCAGACATTTTTTTTAAGGAAAAACTTAAAACCTGAGGACGAAGATTGGAGAAAATACCTAGATCTAGACGAGAGAATACTATGGACGGAAGAAACTTCTAGACGAGGCGCTAAGACGAGAGAGGTCGAGGAAGAAAATTTGAGAAAATAAGGAGGGTAACGGAGGAATTCTACTATTTATAGGCATTAACCCCAGTACACGAAGCGACGCGACCAGTCAAAATGTGCCAAATGGCACATCCCTCGAAAAACGAGTTGACATGATTGGTCTCCAATTAGATCATGACAAGTGGCACCTACAGCAGCTGACATAAGGACACATGTCCAATTAATGACGTTAGTGGATGTGAGTCCTAGACAACCCATGGACAAGGAGGCAACTGATGAGGTATGATAAAATACAACTCTAATTTCGTCCATAGAGACGTCCAGGACGAGCAAGGTGCAAGGATGGTGCCTCAGGACGAGGTAAGCTGACTTGGGGCCTCAAGACGAGATAAGCTGACTTGGGGCCTCAGGACAAGGTAAGCTGACTTGGGACTTCAGGACGAGAAATGTTGGACGATACATTGACACTTGGGAAAATTCATGTGTGTAAAACAACTCCGTATCATACGTGTAACTCCTAGTGACTGTTACGCAAAAAGAATGTAACTCCTAAACAGTTGAGGAAGTTATATTCGAACACACACCTCCATAAATCAAGGGGAGGTTACAAACCCAATAACTGCTCTTAAGACACTATATAAACGTTGATTCAGACCAAGAAAAGGTACGTTCTATGATTCCTAAAAAGTTGGAACTCAAAAAATAATAGAGAAAAAACTGACTTTATTATCAGAGGGTTATTGGCCGACAACCTCGGTCACCTTTGATAATTGTTCTTTCTTTTTTAGGCCATCGGGATAATCCATAAACCTTTCGAATCCGCAGCATCCAGCCTACTAATTTTCATTGCATCATCAATATATATATATATATATATATTTATATAGATTAGGATTTCTAATTAACGTGTTTGTTGTTATTCCATGGAAAAAATAGAATAAAAAAGGTCATTTTATGGATAGAATGAAAAAAAAATATTGATATCAACATAATGTAAAAAAAAAATTAAATAAAAATAAAAACACGCGAATGAGGCAATAAGGAGATAAGATAGAGTTTTTTTTTTTTTAAAGAATATATATTGTTATGGTCCCATTTGATGTAAAATTTAAATCCTATTGAAAATAGAATTGTTAATCAATGTGTTATATTACCAAACTAAAATAAAAAAGAATAAATAAAAAAAGAAAGGTCATATGAAATTATGAATAGAATAAGAGGCAAAAACCCAAAAAAAAAAACGTGACTGTTCCGTAAGGAAATAGGATATGATTTTTTTTATTAAAACCTAATTATCAAACGTAGAAATTTAAAAACAAAATAATATAATTACACAAAGAACAAAACTAATTTATCCTAAGAAGTGATAAAACAATAGAAGAGAGGTTGATAAGAACAAATAATATGTTATATTTATCTAAAAAATCGTTGTAAATAAAATAAAATAAAAAACCCACAAAGAAGAAGAAGTTATCAACATAACTTTATCCAAAGAAGTTATAAAGCGTCTAAAGAAAAGTACAACTAATTTGTAATAATCTTTTCCAAAAAAATTGTACGGTTTCTCTATCTTAAAATTCTATATCAATTAAGTTATGTTCCATCTACTTTGCATGGGCAAAAATCGTTTATTGTATCCAATGAATCTAAGATAACAGATGTTATGCCATCACGAAAAGTAGGTACAATATAGATGTAATTTGTAACATTAAGAAGGAAAGGTAAGGAAATTTGTGCTACTAATATGTTCAATCTATCACCCTATCACAATCTCAGTCCAACAACAAACAACAATGGTTAGTGATTCTCATACTCATTTTTTCTAATAGGAATTGAAAGCTAATTCTTAGTCCTTTTGAAATAGTGTTGTTTTTCATTATGGAGTCAAATATTTTTTTTTTTTATCTTAGGGAATCGAATCTCTGAAAGGATTGATAAAATTCATGTTCCATTTGCTTTCTTTTATATAGTTTTAGATCTATTATTTTATTTTTATTTCAGTTTTGTCATAGGAAACTCTTAAATTGACATTAAATTCAAAGGTTGTATAATATACAGTTCTATTTTTAATTTAGTTTAATTTTCTTTCTGATTTATATTTTCAATTTTAGCTATTGGTATAGGTTTCATTCCATTTGTTATATGTTGTAATAGTTTTTTCCTAAAATTTATTTTCGATTTTTTCATAGGTGATTCCTAGCAAGCATCCTATAAAATTGTTGATGACTCCTAAATTGACATAAAATTCAAAGGTTGTAATTTATGTTATTATATTTTTTTAACTTAGATTTCTATTTCTTTCTATTTTGTATTTTCAATTTATTTACGTTATTGCTATATAAAATTTATTTTATATTTTCTTTTCTTTTCTTTTTCAGTGTTGTGACTACATCATCAAGTAGGCTAAGAGTTGTGATACTCAATTCTCGTATATTATATATATATATATATATATATATATAGAAAATGAAAAAAAAAAAATTAATGCTTATACATTTGGATAGCTTATAATTTGTGAATTTTATGTTGATACTAATTTAATGCTTAAATATTAGTTTACATGGACATTTTATTTTGCTAAATGTTGATATTAATTTTTATTATTTAGTTTTATTAGACAATTGGTACTGTTGAATAGAATTATGAATAAAAATATTTCATTTAATTTATTATTTCTCAAATGCATTAATATATATTGTATTTAATAAGCTATTGACCAAAACCGTGCAACGCACAGGCATTCAACTAGTTAAATAAAAAGTATTACAGTCTTGCTTCTTAAAAATAAATGGTTGAAATTTTAAAATTGTATATTCTTATACTTTATAAATTATATATATATATATATATATTAATTGAAGACGGTCATTTTTTAATAAATTTTATTAATTAAATTTAAATCATTTACTATATAATAAAAGTTGAGTTTAGACACCATGGTTGGCCAAATGGCTCACCATATTGCATAAGTTTTTTAGATTTTAAAAATACATATAATTTTTCTTCTCCTATAATTTCTAAGTTGATAAATATATCTTAAACTTCATTATTATTAACTTTTTTTTTTCTTGATAAAGTAGCAGTTGTGTTTTCATATCAACTACTTTTATAATTCATGTAATTTTTACTTTTTTTTTTTTTTTTTTTAACGTGGAGTTGTGAGAGAATTTAGAATTGTTAAAGATATAATTAAATACGTTGAAGATAAAGTTACTTCACGTGATACAAATCTTAATTCAATTACAGTTGTGTAAGGGCTAAAAGTTCAGGGCATGCTCATGAGCTTGGGCTTGACCCGATGGTATTTACTTGTCCGAGGAAGGTTAATGGTAGTAATGATATCAAATTTAAAACCCCGCAAGCAAACTGTTGCAGGAGAAGTTGATGAAAATAGTCCGAGGAAGGGCAACCCCTCGGCTCAGTAAAGTGAAGGTCAAATGGTACGCCGTGGTGATAAGAATGATATTATAGACAGGCCTGTGGATGTAAATGTGTTCCACAAGGGCACAGAGAGGAAGACCGAATGAGAAATATCTTAGAGAAAGCTGCTACCACCGCATTGAAGACTCTGCACCTACCTCTCTAGCCACATTAACGAGGAAGAGACATTCAAATAGTGGTGATCAGCCTTACAGCTATTGTTTGAAGACTTCAAGAGGGAGTGGATGAGACAAGTATCTGGATCGGTGTTCTGATCCACACGTGGAAGATGGAGAAAATGAGGAGGATCATATAAAAGGAGAAGAAAGGCATTCAGGGAAGGGGGATCAAAGAAGAAAATAGAAAAAGCATTGTATACACCATCACCCTTAATTGTAATCTATTTGTGAGAGAAGGAAAGATAATACAAACTGTTCTCGGCTTATGTCCGAAGAGAGATTCTGTTACATAACAACTCATTGTATGTGATGTGGTAATTTAGCTCATTATTTTTGTTATCTAATATCCCTAGAACCTAGATTTCAAACCACTCTCTACAAATTTCATTGTATTGGGCTTTTTGGGCCTGTCCCTTTTGCACTGTTGGGTTCGGGCACAAATTGTGACCTTACAAGTTGAATTACATTTGTTGTGCTTAATATGTCTCCATGCAATTTCCTTTAAGGATTATGTATTTGAATTGAAATAAAATTAGATTAACTTTAGACTTTTTGTTTAAGGTTGCAACATAGTGTAATCCAAACACTTGCATCTATGGATTGGGCTTTGAGATGTTTGTTTTCCAGAAAAATAGTGTATTTCAACTTGCAATTAAAGAGGTCTAATATATCATAAATTGCAGCAATATTTATAGATTACTTTTTTCTTATCTTCTGATAAAATAAAATAAAATAAAATAAAGAAACGTGATATATGATTGAGTTAAAGTGATTATTTTTCACACCTCCACAAATTAAGTTTGAATCCAAGAGAAATTGAGTTGGACTAAAACTATTTAAGAATGCTAAAATCAATCCAAAAAAAAAACCAATTACTACACATAAAAAAAAATAGATATAATTTTTTTTTTTTCTTATCTTCTTCTCCTATAATTTATAAGTTGATAAAAATCTTAATTTAATTACAATCCAAATTCTTTTCTTCATCTATTTCTTCTTAATTTGATTACAATTAATCCAAAAACTTCATCTTCATCTAATCTTTTATTTTTCCATTTAGGTTATTGTGGGAACCCGAGGACCGAGGAACATTAAACAATTGAAATAAAATCCTGCTTAGGTGGGGGGCCGAGGACCGAGGAGCTGTGAACAGTCATCATAGTCACCCACGGATAGCCGTAAGCATTGAATGCTGAAGATAATATCTCCTGACCGCAATAAATAAGGACGCGACAGCCTGACTCTCAGTATTAATGAGGAAGTGACCTGAACAGTGGGAAGGATCTCTAGATATTTTTACTATCATTATCTTCTACAAATAAGGGAACAGGTGGCGCCACAGGGGTAGAAGAGGAACGAGATGGAGGGTGGAGATGAGAGGAACAAAGGATATAAATAGGAGGAGAAAGAGAAAAAGAAGCGGGGGGGAAAAAAAGGAATGATAAGGAGTGATAGGAATCCTCGGGGCCTGTATGTTTCTCTGTTGTTTGTTCCCATCTCTACAACACTTCATTGTTTTGGGCCAAGATTCATAATGGGCCTATGCTATTGGTGATTTGGACTTAGGACCATAAGGGAAACTTGGACCTTACAATTGGCGCCGTCTGTGGGAATAACAAAGTAGAGCGTGCTGTCTGGAGGACAAATGGTGAGTGCAAATCAAGATAGGGAAGAGTCATTAGGCTTGCAGAATGAAAATCACCAGAGGAATGGTACGCCAAGTGTGGTAGTGGAATCACACCCTGGAAAACAAGCACGTAAGAGCCTGTCATCCACCGGAGACCGAGCCTCTCGTGATGATGAAATGCAAAGAATGCAGTCAGAGATAGAACGTTTACGGAGAAAGTTGAAACGGAAGCGTAAGACCAGGCCAAGCTCCTCCTCACCATCCATTGATAGTTCTGAGGCTGATGAGGAGGAAAGTGATGGCCGAGGGTCTGAATCCTCCACATATAGGTCGTCCCCTAACACCAGCGCATCTGGCCGGGTTAAGGGTAAGGGGAGTAAGCGTCCCGGGAGATGGTCATACCAAGGTACGGGGAATGATGCTATGAGTAAAGCCTTGAGGCAGATCTCCAAATCTCCATTCACGAAATGGATAAACAGGGCAAAGTTGCCCCGCAGGTTTTCACAGCCCACGTTCGCCATCTATAATGGAAGGACAGACCCCGTGGAACACGTAAGCCACTTTAACCAAAAGATGGCGGTTCATTCGCGCAATGAGGCGCTGATGTGCAAAGTCTTTCCGTCTAGTTTGGGACCGGTGGCCATGAGGTGGTTTGACGCATTAAAAAAATGGTCATTAGGGTCTTTTGAGGAATTAACAAAGGCATTTGGCGCACGGTTTATGACATGTAGCAGAGTCCCAAAGCCTTTAGATGCTCTGCTGTCAATGACCATGAGAGAAGGCGAGACCCTTAGGACATATTTAGATAGGTACTGGGAAACATATAATGAGATCGATGGCGACGTGGAAGAGGTCGCAGTGAGGACATTCAAGGTAGGACTCCCGACTGAACATGGCTTGAGAACGTCCCTGGTAATGAAAACGGCGGTGAATATGCGACAACTCATGGATCGTATTGATAAGTATAAACGGGTAGAGGAGGATCAGATGCAAAGTAAGGGAAAGGCGAAAGCGTTGCCCGAGAAGAGGGATTCGAGGGGGGGTGGCGTCCAGGGTAACCAAACCAGGAAAGACTTCGGGGGTCATCCGTATGTACCTAGGACGCCAATGGTTAATGCCTTGTTCAAAGAACCGGTACATCAAATATTGGAGAAGATACAGAATGAACCTTACTTCCGTTGGCCTAATAGGATGAATGGAGACTCGTCCCAGAGAAATCAAAACCTTCACTGTCATTACCACCAGGATAAAGGGCATACCACGGAACAATGCAGGACATTACGTGATCATTTGAATCAGTTGGCTAGATCGGGAAAGATCAATCATTTCTTAGTACAACCAGGAAGACAAGCACAGCGCAATGGTGGGGCCCGAACAGATAACATTGCTCAGCCAGCTTTGGGAACGATTAATGTGATCTTGTCTAAGCCAATGGGAGAACGCGCACCCCCTTCCCGAGTCATGTCCGTGCAGAGTAGTGTGGATGGCGGCGCCGAGTACTTGGATAACCACGTCATTAAAAAGATGAAATTGACCCCCATTCCCACATTGGGATTCTCCGAGGAAGATAAAGAGGGAACTATTCAGCCACATGAAGACGCCTTGGTAGTTACTGTCAGAATCGGGGGATTTGACGTCAAGCGAGTCTTGGTGGATGAGGGGAGTGGGGCTGAGATTATGTACCCCGACCTGTTCAAGGGCCTGGGATTGAAAGCCGAGGACCTCAAGACATACGACTCTCCGCTAGTTGGCTTCGATGGCAAAACTGTAATCCCGCAAGGAACGATCAGCCTACCTGTTCGTGTAGGAAACAAGGAGGTACAGGTTAATTTTATAGTGGTCAGGACCTATTCGCCCTACACCGCAATATTGGCTAGACCTTGGCTTCACGCTATGGGTGCGGTATCATCTACCTTGCACGTAAGGATCAAGTATCCCACGGGTGGACGGGTAGGAGTATTGCTAGGGAATCAGTTAGTAGCAAGGCAATGCCTCATGGCAGCAATTACGAGGACATCAGGAAGTGCCGAGGAAGAGATGGCTCAGCGGGCCTTGTAGCAATCAAAGAGTATCGGCGGGGTAGAAAATCCCTCCGGAGATAAGGATTCTACCGAGGACCTTCAAGAGATCATGATAGGAGAGGAAGGAAAATATTTCCGCGTGGGATCCCGGTTACCCGATGCTGAGAAAGCCGAGCTAATGGAGTTCTTAAAAACCAATATAGACGTCTTCGCTTGGACAACCTACGAGGTTCCAGGAATTGATCCAGACTTCATTTGCCATCGTCTAAATGTTGATCCCAGAGCCATCCCCCGAAAACAACCCCCTCGGCGGATGTCTTGTGAGCATGCCGAGGCAGTGAAGGAAGAGGTAAACCAATTAAAATCGGCAGGTGCCATTCAAGAAATTTTCTATCCAGAGTGGCTCGCTAATACGGTGGTGGTGAAAAAGAAAAACGGCAAGTGGCGAGTATGCGTGGATTTTACTGATTTGAACAAGGTATGCCCAAAGGACCCTTTCCCCATTCCTAGGATTGATCAGCTAGTCGATGCAACCGTGGGGCACCCGCGAATGAGTTTCTTGGATGCGTTCCAGGGATATCACCAAATTCCTATGTCAGTGGCCGACCAAGAAAAGACAGACAGCCTTCCGGACTCCCGGCGGTAACTATCACTATCGGGTAATGCCTTTCGGTCTTAAAAATGCAGGATCTACTTACCAGAGGATGGTGACTCGAATGTTTGAAGGGCAGATGGGACGAAATATGGAAGCCTATATCGACGACATGGTTATAAAGAGCAAAAGGATAGAGGACCACTTGGACGATTTGAGGGAAACTTTCGCGGCATTGAGAAAGCATCAGCTACGCCTGAATGCCTCTAAATGTTCTTTCGGCGTCAGCTCCGGAAAGTTCCTCGGGTATATGATTACGCATCGGGGGATTGAAGTTAACCCCGACCAGATTAAGGCTATTATGAGCTTGCACCCACCCCGGAATCCCAAGGAGGTCCAGAAATTGACCGGGATGGCGGCGGCACTAAATAGGTTCATTTCTAGATCCGCGGATAGATGTAGGCCATTTTATCAACTCTTGCACAAGTGGAAAGACTTTAAATGGACGGATGACTGTGTTCGTGCCTTCGCCGATTTGAAGCAGTACCTTGCTAGCCCACCAATATTGTCGCGACCCGAGAAAGGGGAAGTGTTGTATGCCTACTTGGCGGTCACGGAGTACGCCGTCAGCTTAGTCTTGGTGCGCAACGCGGATGGAACTCAAAAACCAGTGTATTATATTAGTAAATCCTTGCAGCCAGCAGAGTTGCACTACTTGCCCTTGGAGAAAGCAATTTTAGCGGTTGTGCACGCTACAAGAAAACTTCCCCATTATTTTCAAGCTCATACCGTGATTGTCCTCACTCAGCTTCCGCTGCAAGCTCTTATGAGAAAGTCGGACTACACGGGTCGAGTCGCCAAGTGGGGAACAAGATTAGGGGCGTATGATGTCAAATATATGCCTCGCACCGCTATCAAGGGCCAAGTCCTTGCCGACTTCGTGGCCGAATTTACGGATACGGGCCTACCGCCGGGGAGGGCGGTCTTAACAGTTGCGGCGGCAGAATCCAAACCAATTCCCCCATGGGAAGTCTACACTGATGGAGCATCCAATCGGAAGGGTGCCGGCGTAGGTATTGTGATGATTACCCCTGAGAAATTAGTCATGGAAAGGTCATTGAGGATAGGGTTTGTAGCAACTAATAATGAGGCCGAGTACGAGGCCATCTTAGCCGGCGCCCAACTAGCCAAACACTTGGGAGCCGAGGTGGTCAGGTTCTTTTGTGACTCCCGGTTGATCGTCGGGCACATCAATGGAGATTTTGAAGCACGGGATGAAAGAATGCAAAAATATCTTGAGAAGGTGAGGGCTGCGTTGTGCTTGTTTGAAACTGTTTCGGTCAAGCAAATCCCTCGAGGGCAGAATTCCCACGCCGATTCCCTGGCCATGTTGGCCACCTCTTCGGGGTCCAAGCTTCCTCGGGTAGTTTTGGTGGAAGATATGATGACCTCCAGCCTAGCTGCCACTCCGGCTGTGGGAGTTCAACATATTCACATAGGACCAAGTTGGATGGATCCCATTGTGACTTACATAAAGCAAGGGATGCTGCCCGAAGACAAAGGGGAGGCAGAAAAGGTACGACGGGCTACCCCTCGGTACTGGCTGTCCGAGGAACAGAAGCTGTATAAACGCTCGTACTCGGGACCATACCTTCTGTGTGTGCATCCGGAGGCCGTTGAGTCCATTTTAGAAGAATTACATGAGGGCATGTGTGGAAGCCATACGGGGGGAAGGTCCTTAGCTCATCGGGCATTGACCCAGGGATACTGGTGGCCGAATATGCAGAAAACCTCCCAGGACTACGCGAAAAAATGTGACCAATGCCAGCGATATGCCCCGAACATGCATCAACCAGGTGGGGTTTTGAACCCCCTTTCCAGCCCATGGCCTTTTGCACAATGGGGCTTGGATATCGTGGGGCCTTTTCCTCGGGCGACTGGGAACCGAAGATGGCTACTCGTCGGGACGGATTATTTTACCAAGTGGGTGGAGGCAGAGCCACTGGCTAATATTAGAGACGTGGACGCAAAAAAGTTTGTGTGGAAGAACATAGTGACTAGGTTTGGTATCCCACACACGTTGATCTCGGATAACGGACTTCAATTTGACAGCAAAGCCTTCCGAAGATATTGTGGGACAATGGGTATCAGGAACGGGTATTCGACGCCAGCGTACCCGCAGGGGAACGGCCAAGCAGAGGCTACTAACAAGGTCATCCTGGCAGGAATAAAGAAAAGACTGGACGATGCCAAAGGCAGATGGGTGGAAGAGTTGCATCATGTGTTGTGGACTTATCGCACTACACCTCGGAGATCAACGGGGGAGACCCCTTTTTCGATGACTTATGGAATGGAGGCAGTTATCCCCCTGGAGTCCGTCCTGCCAACGTTAAGGTCAGAACGTTACGGCGAGGAACCGAATAACATTTTATTGCGGGACAGTCTGGACACCATCCAAGAAAGGAGAGAAATAGCCAGTGTGAGGCTGGCCAAGTATCAGCAGAAGCTTAAACAAACATATGATAAGGGGGTGAAGCATCGACCATTTGTGCCCGGGGACCTGGTATTAAAGAAGGTTGTTGGGACAGCAAAAAACCCAGCATGGGGAAAGCTCGGGCCGAATTGGGAAGGGCCATACAGGATTACGTCAGTTGCCGGCATCGGAGCTTACCGCCTAGAAGATCTAGATGAGAAAGTAGTACCTCGTCCATGGAATGTAAATAACTTACGGCGTTATTACTACTAGTAATAAGAAATGGGCTGTTTTTGTCAAAAAGGATGCATATGGTTTACTTTTTGTTCGTGTTTGTGCGATGGGTAGCAAATTTATTTGAGTGTTAAACTGAACCTAGGTCTTGCCTGGCTCCTCGGGTCACGAGCCTAGGGAAAATTAACATCGTGGCAAATTTATTTGAGTGTTAAACTGAACCTAGGTCTTGCCTGGCTCCTCGGGTCACAAGCCTAGGGAAAATTAACATCGTGGCAAATTTACTTGAGTGTTAAACTGAACCTAGGTCTTGCCTGGCTCCTCGGGTCACAAGCCTAGGGAAAATTAACATCGTAGCAAAATTATTCGAGTGTTAAACTGAACCTAGGTCTTGCCTGGCTCCTCGGGTCACAAGCCTAGGGAAAATTAACATCGTGGCAAATTTATTTGAGTGTTAAACTGAACCTAGGTCTTGCCTGGCTCCTCGGGTCACAAGCCTAGGGAAAATTAACATCGTGGCAGATTTATTTGAGTGTTAAACTGAACCTAGGTCTTGCCTGGCTCCTCGGGTCACAAGCCTAGGGAAAATTAACATCGTGGCAAAATTATTTGATTTATTTGAGTTTAAACTGAACTGAACCTAGGTCTTGCCTGGCTCCTCGGGTCACAAGCCTAGGGAAAATTAACATCGTGGCAAAATTATTTGAACGTTAAACTGAACCTAGGTCTCGCCTGGCTCCTCGGGTCACAAGCCTAGGGAAAATTGACATTGTGGTGAATTTATTTGAGTGTTAAGCTAAGCCTAAGACTTGCTTGGCTCCTCGGATCACAAGCCTAGGGCGAAGTTAACAACCCAACGGGGAATGGCAGGTCTTGAAGCCCAACCAAAAACCTACTTGACTTTTCAGGCTTCAAGTCTAAAGGAAATTAAAGCGACCGCGTAATGGTCTAAGTAATATGTTAAAATTGGAGCAAACACAATTTTAAGTTCAAAAGTAATGGTGAAATCAGATTTTGAAAGATGATATGAGTCATCAACATTTTGAGCATCAACATTGTATGTTATTTAAGCAATAACCTAAACTCAGAAAGAAATATACGCGAACTGGATAAGGGCTGTAATAAAAGAGAAGATAGTGATATTCAAGGATAGTTATAAGAATATAAAACGAATAACAACTATGTGTAAACGGAAATATTGTTAAAATTAAGTTTTTAAGTTCATGTAGTACAACCGGTGCCGATCTGTGGCTTCTCCTTCAAAACAAAATTAAAAACAAAACGCCTGCCCTAGTACAGAATTCTAAAAATGCTTGGGACGAGCCCTTCAAACGGTGAACTATTGGCCGCTGTGTTCCCTCGCTTCCTTCTCTTTCAGCTTATCTTTTTTCTTCCTCTTCGTCAGGGCGACCTCGGCCTCCTCTTCCTCGTCCTCCACGGCAATCACGATGGACTGGGGCGGAGGGGCTTGATCTTTATTTTTGTCTTTTGGAGAGGCGGGCTGAAGGTTTTGTTCTGAAGACAACGATGGAGGAGAATGAATGGGGCTAGGGTCCACCGGAGGCATGGGGGGAGGAGGCTCTAGTTGCAATGCAGGGGGATAGAGCACGCTGTTCGGGTCACGAAGCCCCGAATCAGCAGGAACTCCCGCTGCGTCTAAGGCATACCCCCAAACCTCTGAACAAAAAGTTCGGGCAACGCCCCGAAGTTGGGCTGTAAGGCTCTCTGCAGCTTTGTTCATTCCAGCGTCATAAGCAGCTTGTTCTGCCTCGGCTTTCTCTTGCTCCATAGCCTCCAACTTTGTTTGCACTTGCTTGAGCTCAACAACCGTTAACGCGAGACGGTTTTGAGCGTTCTTCTGCGCTTCTAGGGCCACGGAGGCTTGTCTTTCAAAGCCTTCGAGGGCAGATTCAGCATTTTTATGTGCTTTCTCTGCCTCGGACAGCTTGCCCATGACGTCCTTCAGCTTCTGCTCGGCCTCGGATTGAGCCTTGACAGCGACCTCGGTGTTATGTTCGGCTTTTCGGGTCAAATCCAGGTAATGATCGACCCACTCTTCAGCCATGAAGGACGCTTGGACGGCCTGTAAAGAGCACGAGTTAGAAATGAATAGGCAAATGGCAATTGTATAACAAGGGAACGTCTAAGGAAGGAAGGGTGTGATACCTTTGCTAAGTCTTGCTTCAATGATAAAAAAACCTCCCTCTTCCGAAGAGATCGCAACTCCGCCATATTCTCGGGAAGGCATAAAGCCTTCTCCAGACATTCGGCAACCAGCCTTGAGCTCCCTTTCTGCGGGTCTCTGAGGTTGGCGTCATCGAGGACTGGGCTACCTGAACTCAAGGCGAAAGTGGGACGCCAGACAGAAGGTCTTTTTGATTGATCAGCACCCATGTCCTTGGACGTCCCTGCGTGGGTTGATTTTTTGGAATGGCCCTTGCCTGATCGGGCCTCCTTGGCGGGAGGTTCGGTCACTTCCCCTTCCTCGGGCTCGGTGGGGTGTTTGCTGCCTTGCCCCTTTTTTCTCTTCTTCTCGGCACCATCAGTATGTACTGATTGAGAGATTGCGGGTGTGATGGGCCGAGGAGGAACAGTGACCGCTTGGGTTGAACCCCCGGCATGGGATTGTAGAAGGGCGAGCAAGTCTGGTTCTTTTTCCTGATAACCCATTGTGCCTGAAGATGACGGCGCAGAAGTACTGGGTGCGTCGGGTCGGTAGAAAACCTCGAAATCCTTGTCGTGTACCGTGACCTGCCGAGGTGAAGGTGACTCCTCCCTAACTATCTCTTCGGTAGCAGCAGTAGACGCCCTAGGATGGACGAGTTGAGCTGTTTGGGATGCCGAGAGCTGGGCGACTTGTACACCAGATGGGGGAGGAGCGTCTAGCAAAAATCCTGGCACGGCAACGTCTATTTTTGCCAGACGAAGATCTCTAGCCCTAATTACGTTCTTCGGACTTTGGAAGCACTTTTTGGATGGCTTGTAGCCGAGGATCACGTGAGCGGCCCTCAACTGTCCGTCCGTGTGAAGAAAAATTTCTGACCGGAGAATGCGGTTCAAGTCCTCAAAGTTCACTAGGTGTTTGGCGGGTGCGATGTGATGTTCGTCTGTCATGAAGAGTAAACTTGGTCAGTGAGAAAGCCAATGTGAATGTAAAAAAAAAAAAAGAAGAAAGAAAAAGCCTAACGAGTTAATTTCTGCACTGTCGGGAGTACTACCTGGTTCTCCCTCTCTAGTGGGGCAGTGCAACCCGTCGTGCCAATTCCCGGACACGATGAGAAAGTCTTCATCCATGCCCTTGCTTGAATCGGGTAAACAGGAAATTAACCTAACTGAAGGGACCCTACATTTCATGTAGAATTTGGTTTTTTCCCCCTTTTGGCATCTATATATCCAATTGACGTCGTGCCATGTCAAATTGGTTCCCATTTTTCGGTTTAAAGCATCTACACATCCTAAAATCCTAAGGACGTTGCTAGAGCATTGATAGGGGGTCAATCTAAAGTTTAGTAGGAAATCTCGGGTTACTCTACCCATAGGAATTTCCATCCCACCCTCGATGAAAGCGATCATCGGGATTATTACCGACCCGGGGGGTCGGGATGATATTAACCACTCCCCCTCCTCACAATGTTTGATGTCAACATCATCGGGAATCCTATATTGGGCTTTAAATTTGGTCTTGGCCTCGTCGGTATCGACTAGCTTAGCATATCTACCCATCGAATCGTATGAGAAATAAAAGTTAACAGCAATAAAATGAGCGACAAGGGCAAGCTAGTGAAAAAAAACTAACACACCTCTTGAAAACTCTCAATTCGCTCCTCGGGAGGTCTTTTCTTCAGAATGCAAAAATGAGCCTCCGTTAGCCTAAGGTCATGTATATATAGTGGTAAAAAAGGGGGTGCGCGCGAATTTTCCCGCCCAGTAAAAATAAATCAGCACCGTAAATTTTCCATCACACCGTTGAACGTGGGTAGACATGAAGCCGCCTGACACCATAAATGGCAAATTACGGATACCGAAGCGTCAGGAACGTGCTTTAGTATTCGAAAAGACACCCCCACGTGGGAAGCTGACGGGCACGACATAGTCGGCTTAAATGAATTAAAACTTATCCTTTGATCTGGAATCAATGGTACAAGTTTTAAGGGGCTATTGTGGGAACCCGAGGACCCGAGGAACATTAAACAATTGAAATAAAATCCTGCTTAGGTGGGGGGCCGAGGACCGAGGAGCTGTGAACAGTCATCATAGTCACCCGCGGATAGCCGTAAGCATTGAATGCTGAAGATAATATCTCCTGACCGCAATAAATAAGGACGCGACAGCCTGACTCTCAGTATTAATGAGGAAGTGACCTGAACAGTGGGGAGGATCTCTAGATATTTTTACTATCATTATCTTCTACAAATAAGGGAACAGGTGGCGCCACAGGGGGAGAAGAGGAACGAGATGGAGGGTGGAGATGAGAGGAACAAAGGATATAAATAGGAGGAGAAAGAGAAAAAGAAGCGGGGGGGAAAAAAAGAAATGATAAGGAGTGATAGGAATCCTCGGGGCCAGTATGTTTCTCTGTTGTTTGTTCCCATCTCTACAACACTTCATTGTTTTGGGCCAAGATTCATAATGGGCCTATGCTATTGGTGATTTTGAGTTTAGGACCATATGGGAAACTTGGACCTTACAGTTATGATTAATAATAAATAAATAAATAAAAAAACAACAACAACAACGAGAGTTGACCTAAAACTCTTTAAGTCTACTTTCTATTAACGTAGTTCAATTATTACTTAAATTCTATGATTTTTTAAAAATATTTTACATAATGCAATTCATCTCAATTATTGATGTATTTTTTGATTTAGTGTTCTTAATTGATTGTGTAAATTATTTCCTCACCTATGGCAATATCAAAATGGCTAGACAAATAATTTAATGAACGTCTAGCCATTTTGAAAAACAAAAAAAGTAGTACTCTACCAATTGAAACGTTAAATGAACATTAAATTCAAACTAAAGAGAAGCTATTGAACACAGAGAGAGACTAAGAGAGATACCAATGTGGAGATAGATCTACTAGTCAGTTCTTTCACTTTGTGAACAGGATCGCTGATTAGAGTTGTGCTTGCAAGTTTGTATATTTTTTTTTTCAAAAATAACTAAAAAGGCTAATGAATTACCGTATTTTTGCTTTTACCTTCACAACAAGGTTGACAAAATGGGTAAATATGCTTATGTATTACAGTAAATGTCTTTATCTATGTAACAGAGTCAATGGAAGCTGTTGTTGAGTTGATTCCTAAGATCGTTGTTGAAAATATAATTAGAGATCCCTTAAAAGATTACATCAAATATGCTTCACTTCAATATATATATATATATATATATATATATATGCTTCACTTCAATGCATCTTGAAAGTACTTTAATTGTCCAATATTATCAAAATGATAGTTATGAGGGTTCTCTTTTTGCTTTTAGGTAAAGAGTGCGGTTAAATGATGTCTTTAAAACATTTGTTAATGACCTATTTTAGAGAAGTTTTAAAATCACTTTTGTGGAAAATATAAAAAATTTTCAACAAAATTATTTGTTTTTTTCATTTTCCATGAAATTTGCTAAAAGAATGCTCTTAGGACATTTGTAGGGATGAAGGGCCCAGATGTAGATATTGGGCCATGGGCCGTGCTCGAGAATAGATAAGTACTAGTGAAGGTATACAGATTAATAGGCCATGGAAGAAATCTAGTCACAATGTGCAAGAGACATTGTTCGAGGAGAAATACCTCTTCAGCTAAGCAAAGTGGGGGTCAAAAGTCCGACCATCCATCAAGAACAGGGCAACAGGCAATCTTGCTTTGAAGGATAAACATTAGAGAGGGATGAGACAAAAGAGAGTTGGGAAATATCTAAGAAGAAAATTGCTACCACCACATTGAATGTCCTGCATCTAACCCCCTGACCGCACTAATGTGGAAGTGATACCTGAACAGTAACTTTCAGCCTTATAGCTACCCTCAAAAATTTCAGGAATGTGCTAATGGGACAAATATCAAGAAAATTAGTAATATGACCTACACATGGAGAGCTGAGATGAAAGAAGGGGAGGGAATGTAAGAGAGAAGAACCCCATTACAAAGGGGATCATCAGAAAAATTAGAGAAAAATCATTGTGTACCCAAAAACTGTAATTTTTGTATAAGTCTAAGTGAAATATATAAGAACAGACCTTCTTCGGACTTGACTGAGGAGAACTTTTCTTATTCAAAATTGTTTGTTTCATTCTTTCCAACAATAACTAACCTATTGTGATCATTATCTACCTAATTCATTGAAAGTTTAGTTTCAAGCCCACAAATTCACAAACATAATAGGTTAACATAATCATCAACATTAACATATGTTTATACATAAGCTAACAAAACAAATTCAAACATAAAAAATTATAGAAACAAAATATATTATAACTATATCATAACTAAAAAAAATATTATTTCATACAAAAAACTGGTTGAAAAATTATAAAGAAAACATTTTATAGTTACTTACCTGGTGCAATTATAATATTTCTAGGTTGACTGTAGTATTGCAATTCTTTTCATTTTTATCCTATTGCATTCTTAGGAGAAAAACAATTGAGACCCCCAAAAATGTTATGGCATTTTTGTTACAATGATTTAAAGTTTTACACTTATTATGTGTGTGTAGATTTGAGTAATGACTCTCTTATTTTTATACTACAATTGTGTAAATGATACTACATTATTATTTTCCTCATATTACTTTTATACCATATATAATTCATTAAACCAAAATGAATTTCATATATATATATATATATATATATATTTCTAAAAACTTATAAATTTATATAAATAAACTAGTAGAATTTTTTTGGAGTGGTTAGGGTTCTAAATGAGTTAGTTAGATTATATTAAAATTAAGATTTGATTGATTGACTCAATGTGAAGAAATAGAATTGGATGTTATTAGTCTCCGACATTAATAATGATGTGTAGAGATATTTTTTTGTTTTACTGCATGATTCTTGCATGAACCGTGGGATATTGATAATTGAACGAGGTAAAGATCTGTATTGATCTGTATTATTGATTATTATAACATTTGTGTGTTTATAAGCAAGCTTTTTTCTTAAACTATCTATTCTTTGTAGGTCTCACAGTACTTTTTGTACAAGTTTTATTTCAAATAATTTAACTTTCATATTTTTAGAAAAAATTTAGTCTAAAAAAAATCTAGCTTTTAGCTTTTTTTATCTCACATTAATCAAATAAAGTACCAGAAATAAGCAATTCCTAACGATTCACATACTAATCAATAAATTAAATAAATCACTATACCATTTGCTTTAATAATGAAACTAACCTTGCTTATAGTTCTCTTTATGCAGTTTAGCTAATTTTAACATAATTTTAAATTGAACACACATAAACATAAACATAGATATAAAATTAACATATGTATATACACAAGCTTATAAAATTTATAAAAGTTAGTAACAATGTTTATATACAAAAATTTATGAAGACATGCTATTTCAATTTTAAGGCAATAGGATCTTGTGAGATAGTTCTATGAAATCTCTTTATCACACTATTTGCAAATTTCACATATTCTACAACAACAACAAACAAAACTTTAGTCCCAAAATTTTAAGGTTAGCTATGAACCGATAACCTTAGTTTATCATTTCCATATAACTATAGTATTTCATATTAAAAATTGGTTAAAAAATTATAATTATATACATTTTATGTAGTTACTTACCTAGTGCAATTATAATACTTCTAGGTTGACCATAGTATTGCAACTTGTTCCGGTTTTTATCCAATCGCCTTCTTAGGAGAAAAACAATTGAAACCCACAAGAAAGTTGTGGCATATTTTGTTACGGGTTTGAAGTTTTGCACTTATTCTATATGTATATATATTAAGTAATGAGACTCTAATTTTTGTACTACAATTATGTAAATGATATTACATTATTATTTTCCTTTTCTTAATCTTATACCATATAGAGTTCATTAAATTTAAATGAATTTATTGCATATATTTCTAAAAATATATAAGTTTGTAAAGATGACTAGTGGATTTTTTTTTTTTCTCTTATTACTCTTATAATATTAGTACGTCATGACAACATATTCAAGAAATATATTCCCAGAAATATAAATAAATTTCTTATGAAAATCTTTATTTTTCAAAAAACAAAATTTATTATAATTTGGTATTTGAAGAATTAGAGATGTGAACAATATGTTAATATTTTTTTTTAGAAGAAAGGACAATTGTGGATTTGAGATGTGAACAATTAGTTAATATTATTTTTCTTTTAGAAGAACAATTGTGGATTTTGTGATTAGAATTTACAGATCCTGATTGCATTTGTCATGTATGGATTTTCATTAGTTTAATATATTATTATGTTTTTCTTAGATTGACTTATATATGTTACAAAGTGAACAAATCTATTTATTTAACTATTAATATATGATTTTCATGATTTTTAAAACTAATAATATACTCTAATTTATTTAACAAAAATTATTGAACTAATCTATTTAAAAGATAATTCATATTTTACAAATGACTAAATAAAAAAAATCCAAATATAAATTAAAGACTAATTTAATGTAAATATTATGCTTATATATAAGAAAATAGCAAATGTTAAATTATGTTATTTTTTATGTATGAGTTTATGTTATATGCTTTGGATTTAAACTTTTCTTGATATATATATATATATATATATTTAAATTGAGCCCCCTAACAAAAGTTTTTGGCTCCATGAACCATTAGAAGCTTTCTACAATCTTTATGCTCACTTAGCAACAACAAATAACTAATGATATTCATAAATCCAACATATTGGACTTACATAACACCTCCTAAGGGAGGGGAGTGTAATGTTTTGAAAAATGTTACTATTACTAAAAAATATTTACGAACTAATATGATAATAAATGTGATTAGTAAATTTCAATAACATTTTTCTTTATGAGAATAAATGTGATTAGTAAATTTCAATAACATTTTTCTTTATGAGAAGAGGATTTCAACAACTTAATGAATGAATATTTGAATTAAATTATTGTGATTGATGGTACATTAGTTTGTAAAGCTTATATTTTTCTCAAAAAAAAAAAGTTCATAGAACTTATTTAGTAAAATTTTGTGTTATAAAAAATATCACTCATGTTAATCCTAAATAAGGGTGGCAATGTTTGGCACAACCCGTAAACATGACATGAACAAGACACATTTTTTGCGAATTAGTGTCCAGTGTCAATGGGTTCATGTCAAAGTAGGTTGACATGCTTTATACCAATTAATAATATTGATTCTATATTGACTTACTTAACCCACAATCAATTCAAAAGGACCCAATTCATATAAATAAAATTTATTTAATTAGAAGAATCAATGATCCAGTATTGATATTAAGTTTCATAGGGAAGCCCCACAGTCAACTATTTATTTAGTTAAAAGGTTATATTGATAAATTATATTGAAACTATAAAGTTCTTAATCCTTTTATCCAAAAACAAAGGGAAACTCTCTCTTTTGTCTTTATCTTTTTAGAATTGTCTATTAAATGGGTTATGTCATGTCAATCTGCTTTATAAAAAAGTTGGGTTAAGGTTGAAGGGTTTCGGCTCAATTATTGGGGTCAGGTTAAGGTTTAGCTATGAATTTAAGTACTCTTATTTTGAGACGATTTGAACTTTACTTGCTAACAAGAATTGTCTTCAAGGACTTTAGGTCAATTGATAATCTACGAAATATTTGAGTAATATCTTATTTGACTACTTTCGATGGAATCTGAGTATCATTGTAGAATAGGGTATATTTATTTGATCATTTGAAGCAACTGGAAAAATTTTATGCCATCATCCTTAGCGGTTCAGTTATGGTTTGTGAGTTTAACCAACGATTTCAGTTTTTGAATACACACATTGTGTTACAAACTTACAATGTAACACACTATGTGTAATATATTACTTAATTTTCTTGTCCTAGCTATTTCCACCTCTCTCTCTTTTTGATTTTCTTTTGGAAGCACTTCATACCAACGTCTCTTTTACGACTTACAAGGAACTTTTATATGATAACAAAGAATAATAGAATTTGTAGTAGAAGTCATATGTATATATTGGTTAAAGAAAATTGGGGTTACCTAGGTTATTCCACCACCAGGCAGGGCACTCGGGTTAAAGTTCATCCTTTTTGGATGCAACCAAATCCTTTTTTCTTCTTGTTTTTTTGGTTAAAAAAAATAGGGGTTAGCTAGATTACATCAAACCCCAAGAAGTAATATATATGTTAGATTAAATTCGACAAAGAAGAATAGAATTTAGCTTTATATTAACAAAACATATATCACCCCACACATCTCTATTGTTTTTTTTTTATATATATAAAATAAAATTTTTACTCTAGTCTAATTTAAGAATATATGTGTGTGAAGTTCTCTCCTAAAAATTGGAACCCCGACTCTTACCCCCCACACCTAAATATTTATAAAGTGACTATCGCACCAAAGACAGCGAGGGAGTTTTTAAGTTATAAAAAATGAGTTAATTGGCAATTTAATTAAAAAAATTCAAGTTGCCGGGACCCACACAACTGACCAACAGCTGTTTCGTTGATCTCAACTCAGGTGAACGCGAATATCTCTCTCATTTCACTTTCTCCATCTCTCTCGTCCTTTCATCTCACTCAATCAATCAAACCTTCCCTCCAACTCAGCTTAGGTGATTCTTCTTTGTTTTGGACCTCTTTATGTCTACTGACTTGGATTCCTAAAAATTGGCAGCGGGGAGATTTTTCTCTTCAACAAGAAAAATCTCACCTTAACTGTTCCTTCACAAGGGCAGCAAGTTAAGGCTTTATGTCTAGTGACTTGGATTCCTAGAAATTGCGAGGACCTTATAAGTGGGGACACAAACACCTTGAAAGGAACAAGCCTAAAGAGCCATTCTTTGCAAACTAAGTACGATCTGTGGATTCAAAGGAATAATCGAACCTATGTTGGTGAGGTTAAGACAGAGGAGCATCTCCAATAGGTAAAAGTAAAATAATCTCTATAATAGAGAATGAGACCAAAAAAATGGTCTCTAATGGATTCTCTAAATCATGATTTTTTTTGGCTTATGAACAGTAGCTCATCAAATCTAATGGACTACTGTACATTAGCTAAAGAATAAAACTAAATAAAAAAATTAGCAAAGAAAAGAGTAGGATGGGAATATGGAAATGTGTGTTAAAAAATGAATAAATAATATTTAAATGGGATAAAGAAAAATAAAGAATCTATTGAAAGATGTATTAAAAAAAGTAAATAAAAAGTAAATGTCACTGTTTATTGTCCAAACAGTACAAAAATATAAAAAAACTGACAGAGCATGGCATCAAAAGATATATAAGAAGGATGGAGGGAAGCAATAAAGTGGATAACTCCAACATTGGCAAAATTCTCTGTGCAAACTGTGGTGGTACTCAGATAAATTTGTATATTTTGTAACTTGATGTAAGGGCTGGGTTTGGCTCTGGTGGATGTTTAGTGCAATATTTGAACTTGTGCCTGTAGTTGAGTTTGTTTAGACTGTTCATTTGTGTTTTGCTGGTTTGAATTTCCTGGCTCCCAGCCTTAGGGCCAGCTTAGTTTTGGGTTGCATCAATTATGTTCTTAGTTCTGAATTATCAAAATAATATCTAATTGCTTTTTGGCCAAACCAAAGGAAATTACATCAGAGTATACATTCACACAGTAGGCAACTAGGTAAGATAAAAAGTACTGCATTGATTCTATGGAAATATTCAAAGGACTGAAAAAAACAGAGGGATTTGTCAATTTTCATCTAATCAAAACTATCTTAGCATGTGGCAGCGGCAATTACATTAATATAAAACACCTAGCAAGCATAGAGATCTACCAACTTTTCACATTAATTTGCCATAGACATTATAACTCAAAAAAAAAAAAAATGATACACAGAAAGAAACCACTGCCAAGAGAAATCTATGGAGAACCTATTAAATTAATGCAGTTCCAACTTCCAATTTCATTTTCAGCTTAAGACAGTCCTCAACAAGCAGATACACAAGCTCTGCAAACCAAACTCTTCAATGCCATGTTTCTCCTCCCAAGGTTCCTACCGTGCTGCTCAATTGCACTGTCTCTGAAATTCATTATCACTCATTATTTAACAAAGAGTAAGCCATATGTTAAAAAGATAGAATCTGATATTTAAGGTGTAAAACAAGAAAATTCACTCAAATTGACACTTTATTTGGCATGGTGGACTAATCTACCAAAATGTCACATCAGTGCCAAATATTCCCCCCATTTCAGACAAAAGTAGACTAGATAAAATAGAGGGACTTATAAGAATTTCAAAACTCTGTATAAGAAAAATTGAAACAAATCCACCCCAGCAATCAAGAATTGATTTAGCAAAATTTGACTACGTACCTGCCTGAATTTTGCAATTGGGGTTCGTCATGTTACAACTTAAGAAATCATATGCACCACTCCGTCAGCTATCATCACTCGGTTATCATCTTGAAGTTTCTGAACAGTTTCGAAGAACGTATTATTAGCATCCCATTTAGTATTTAAATTAAGAAAACTCACCTTAGGCACCACCCATCAACAGATGTTAGCTCAAAAAAATTTAAGGAATTGTTATTAAAAATTAACAGAAAAAGGAAGAATACTACCATCTGAAATCAATAGACCGGCAGGGTTACCAAATGCATGTATTACTTTCCATTCTAATAATTATATTAAATATTGTACCTCTAACAGGAACATGATCTCTGTCCTCACATAATGAAAATCTGCTCCAGAGTTGACGACATTCTCTATATCTGCAACGGATATGAGATCCAGGTGGTTTGCCCTCATATGCTGACCAAATAAAGAATTAAATGCTTCTATTCTGCAAGTGCCGGGGGGGGGGGGGGGGAACCAATGTTAGGAAAAAGTAAACCCAAGCTAAAATTGACAATTTGAAAACAAAGTACGTGATATTGGAGATGCTTGCTGGACACCGACCTTTCCTGAGAAACATTAACTGCAGATTCGGCTGCAGGAGGGTCATCCACTTCCATAGCATCCGTCATCGGACTAAGCAAAGAAACCGTAGGAGCAAAAAGAAGGGTGAAAATAGAATAATAATAAAAAGGTCAACTACTGATTACATAAATTGGTCAAACTACCATTGCTGCAATAAAGGAAACTGAAGAAAGCATTAAAATATTCATCCAGAAAAAAGATAGGCTTCTTTTGAAAACCTTGTTGGCTCATAAAAGTTTAAAATCATTAAAAACTCAATTTAGTGTGACTAGCTTGTTGAACATACTACACTACACCTAAATCAACGTGAGATCAAAATGATGCCATGGTCACTATGTTACCAGTCTATAGGAAAACCTATTTAACTCAACTAGGCGATGCAAGGAATGGCTGAAATTCATCAACACAGGAAAGGATTCACATCCAACTACCATGGTTGCCTGAAGTTTCAGAGACACACATAGGGAATAAAGAACTTGCCCATAGTTAAAAAGGCAAGAGAATAATTGAAAAGACAAAATAAAACAAATTAGTTCAGAGCTTGCATATTCAAATGAAAGTCTACACCAAAAACTACACAGAGTGTGATTATTTATATATAGAAGTATATATATAAAAGCACGCACACCTCAACAGAAGCCAAATGACAGATTTTCCATGAATAGATACCAATGCTTCTAAGCAACAAGTACATTCAAACTTCATGTAGAAAATACAGCTATGACTCACCCTTCTACATCTGAAGTTCCACTTTCGCGTCTATCTTTTTTTCCAGGACGATGGTCTCTATCATTTCCACCAGGATGGTCAGCTCTCCGTTTTCTCTCCAATTCTTTCTCCCTTTCATGCTCACGCTCCTCCATTTCAGTCAATTCCTTATGATATATTGCAAAATATAAAACCTTCAGGGCAGCATCAACATCAGACTTTGAAACCTGACAAGAGAGATCAATTTGTGATGAGCAAGCAGAAAAACAATGGAACCCCTAAGTTGAAGCTCAATACAAATAAGACCTCTGAACATGAATATTGCACTTGGATTCATTCCAAAAACTTAAAGAGTATAATGAACACAAATCTCATTATATTCTCATTTAATTACAAGAGACATCAAAAGAGAGATGGATCCAGGTACCTTTCTGCTCAACTTCAATTTGGCATGAGCAGTAGAGAGACGTATTATGGTTTCTAAGGTTCTAGCAGTGATTGGAAGTGTTCCCCCAGTCTACACACGAATTGATAAAGAGAAAAACTATCATTAATTGTATAATATGTTTTTCAGTGGATTAGAAAACCCATATAGTTAATTTCTGGATGTTTGTCAATGGATTACAATGCACTAACCTTTGCATTTGAACCGGTATTTCTAAGCTCTGCATATGCTGTTGCAATCTGTTCAGATGCCTGCAGACAAAAAAGAACTAGTATTAGTCTGGCTATAGCCTCATTACATTAAGGCAGGAATGAAAAACTAATAATTATAATGACCTCATCAGTCAGATCAGGCTGAATCCTATGCTTTGCATAATGAATATACTTCTTAAGAAACTTGATAGTAAGGGTATCACGCTTCCGTCCCCTTTCTACTTTCTTTCCATGTAGCATTCGGTTATACTTGACAAAGACAGAGTCAGCATCAGATTCGTCTTCTCTTCCATATCTTGAGCTCCCATCAAGTGTCGCCTCACCTAAAATTTAACTCTTTAATTAAGCTCATCATAGAGACCACTAGTATTCTGAGCATGAGATTAGTGTTAACACACCTCCAACTGCAGAACGGTACCGGTGCATGCGCAAAACATGCTCAGAGATTTGACGATCAATATCAGGATCCATTTGATCCAATACTATAAATAGTAAATCAAAACGAGAAAGCAGAGAATCTGGGAGTCCAATATTCTTCGTCGGAGTCAATGAACGATCATACTGCACAACCAGTAAACAGCATGAAATCAAGCTAAGCAATTAAAGCACCAATCGCCTAGCATTTGCAGTAAGGTGCACTTGAATTACTACCAAATGTACCACTTACAGTTCCATATATGGGATTTGCAGCAGCCACCACACTGCATCGAGCATTGAGTGATGCATGAATACCAGCTTTGGCAATAGTTACAGTCTGCTGCTCCATAACTTCATGTATGGCGACACGATCTTGATCATTCATCTTGTCAAATTCATCAATACAGACAACACCTCGATCAGCAAGAACCATCGCACCAGCTTCTAGCCTTCTTTCTCCTGATCAACAGCCACTGGTCAATTACCATTTCCTTAAAGAAGAAAAAATGCCACGTAATGCAAAATGCTAGAGCACATGGAGGTGCTTTACCTGTTTCTTGATCCGAAGTAACTGCAGCAGTCAAACCAACACCAGAAGAACCCCGACCTGTAGTTGATATGGCCAAGGGAGCAATATTCATAATGGCTCTTAGAAGTTGAGACTTGGCAACAGAAGGATCACCAACCATCATCATATTAATGTCGCTGAAAGAAACAATTAATCAGTTTATTAACATTCAAGGTTCAATTATTATGCTAGGGCCTCAGGGAATGGTCCTAGATACACGAAATAAGAGAATTGCATAAGAGAAAGGGTACAATAAAAAAGATGCATATAATGGCGATAGAATATTAGAGAAGAAGGTACAACTCACCCTCGCAAGTGGGTTCCATTCTTTAAGTTCTTTTCCACTCCACTAAGCATTAATAAAATTACAGCTTTCTTTATCCATGAATGCCCATATATAGACGGTGCCAGTGAATTTCCGAGTAGGTCAAATGTATCATCTCTCTCAGCTATTTTTTTAATATTTTTTAAGTCTTCAGGACTATAGATTGGTGCATTTGCCTCTTTGTTGAGCAGAGAAACATTGTTTGCTACAAGAACAGTCCTACACAACAAGATCAGTAAATCAAGCTCTTTATCTCGGAAACATCATGCTATAAAAGGAACAAGGAAATCACATTAGTACACAATATCTACCTGAATACTCCATTAACACTTCCCTTGCTTTTACCCGGAAGAGCTTTGTATATCCCTACAATAGCCACACGGTCTCCAGGCTTGCATGAATCAACCAGGTCATCCTCAGCTATGATATCCACTGTTCGTGGAAGCTGACCAGGAGCAGAATTTTCTGGCACTTCTTGCATTGACAAGGTTTGATGATCTTTGTATCTGCACATTCCATACTCAGTCACCAACAAGTTTCCACTTTCATCCTGCAGCAGAACATTTCATTAGAAAACTCCCTCGTCTGTTAGTAGCACAGAAAACCACCAAAACAAAGGACTTGGGATTACCCTTGTAGGATACACAGACCCAGTGGGCAAACCCATATTGGATGCAATGTCTCGATATTCGCGAGTAGTAAAGGCCCCAGTTGTAGGGCAGAAGTGAACACTTTTTACAACCTTTGGCCTTACAAGAGAACCTAAAAATGAACAATATTAGATTTATGCAAATCTACAATTACTGACATGGAAATATTGAAAAACTATCTAAATTTCTAGTTCCAGCATCATAAAATTATTAAGTGCAAGTAACAGTAATACAATGAAAAATGCATGAAATTGTAGCAAAAAGTTTAAAGAGTATAGTATAGTACATTTGGTGACAATGCCCTCAACGCAGACCATGGAACCAATGAATTCAGAAAGAAGGTCTCTTGGCGTGACACGGCGAGAAACAAAAGGGCCTTCAAACCCAACAAGAACATGCTCTCCTTCCTTCAAGTACTTGGGATCAATAGATTTAGCAGCGTCTGTGACCGCATCACAGAAAGGTTGCATGTACTCACTTGGATTCTTGAGAATCCTAAAACATCAGAAACAAGGACAACAAATTAAAACACAGTCAAATAAAAACAGCTCCACTCAGCTACTGTAAAACTTAAAATTCTGGTTAAATTATTGAATTCGACATTTTGTTACAGCTTAAGCGTCTGTTTGGTTAGGCGATCTGGGTGGCTAAAAGCACGTTTTTAAAAACCAAAACGCCTTTTCGCAACAACTCCTCATAGCTTTTTTTTTTCTTTTTTACAAACGTTCATTTTAAACCCAAAATGCTGTTTCGCAACAATTTAAACAAACACACCCTAAGCTCCACTTTACCATCCATTCAAAGAGTTTTAAAAAAAAATCCAACTTGTTAGGCCTCAATTCCTTAATCTTTTGGGACATTCAGTAATTTATCAATTTTGACAATTTAGAATTAAAAAAAAAAAAACCTACAATTTTTACAAAATGGTGGTAATAAAAGGTGATTTGATAGTGGGATTAGTGGTCCAAATAGATTGAAAAGAATAGATTTGTGTAGAATACAAGAAAGCAAAAGCAAAATGAAGAAAATGAGAATGGTACCTGGAGCCCAAGTCGCGGAAAGAGTGGAGATCGGAGATGTTGACGATGAGGCGGTGGCGCTTGTGGTTTATCATCGCCTTTATTTCGTCCATGTACACGCCCCTCCCCACCTTAATTATTTACAAATTCACCATCAAATCATAATTTATTACACACAAATTACAATAGAGACAGAGAGAGAGGTGGTACGTACATCTTGATCCAAGAACTCTAAGAACTCTCGCTTGTGAGCTGCCCTTTGTTCTTCGCTTATGTCCATTTCTCTTTTGCCCTTCTCTCTGCTTCTGCTTCTGCTTCCCAGAGATAGAGAGAGAGAGAGTGCGAAAATGAGCTTTGCCCCTTTTTTTGAGCCCTAGGCTTGGGGGTGTAATTTTAGTTTTGGCGGGAAACGAGGTCTTGTTGCCTTTACTTTGGCGGGAATAATTGTATATCGTGTTTGGGCCTGCCCTGCCTGCCACCTGTCTTACTCTTTTTTTTTAAATAAATAAATAATTATACAAAAATTTACAAGATGGACTGATTATTATAAATAACACCTTTTTTTTTTTTTAAGTGTATTTCAATAGGGATTATTGTTTTTAGAGATTAGGATTAAAAAGCAACTGATCAAGAAAAATACATAATCATAGTCGGCCCATTCCTAATAAAAATTATAAATATTTTAATAAGTGCTGAAGTGCATTGATTAAGGATAATTTTTTTTTTATTGTAATCATTCAATATTTTATGAGTCACACAACATGCAATTAAAGGGGTATTTATTTATTTGTGTCATATTCCATATAACAATACATAAAAGATGTTAGGTCTTAAAATCTTTGGTATTTTTTTTTTTTTTTGTTGAGAAAACAAAATCTTTGGTATATGTAGCCCAAATTTAAATCTTTGTCCATTTTAAATATAATAATTAGATTTAGGCCCTTCTACCCAAAATCGGTAGAACTAAATCCTTCTATTCTATACCAGCGGACCCATGTTGTGATCGTCCTTTGAGCTTGAGTCGGTGGTTTTGTTTGTCCATATGAGTTTAAAAGTTCTTTTACTTCCTACAATATATTAACAGTTCGCCAATAAAAGAAATGAAGCACAAACTAGAATGAAAAATCGTTTATGGTATTACAAATCAAGACCCCATCAAGATGCAGTTATAAATAATCACTCCCAGCAACAGTAATGCATTAGAAAACATTTCCGTAATACATGAAGTCAAATGATAAACTTCATTTAGCCACACACATATATATCGACAATTCATCAAACATTATCGATTCTCTCATTTTTCTTCAATAATATGTTTTCATTTTTTGAAAAATTCTAAGACCACATAACATAGCACTTGTGCCACATTTGTCCATGTGAAAAACTCTGATGGTAGAGAAAAAATAACAATTGTTCACGTGAAAAACTTTGAGTGATAAAGAAAAAGTAACGAGTCTATTTAAAAGTGACAGGTAGTCAATCACAGTCTAATATGTAAGATAATTATAGCAAAAGTTGTAGTAGTTTGTATGGTCATAGAACTTCATTTTACACCATGTTGGAGTAGTAATTAGTTTTGCCAATGATTTCATACTAGAGAGTAGAGACAATAAAATATGGGATTTGCGAGACAATAAACACTTGATGACGATTATGAGATTAACTAAGATACCCAACAATTTATTCTGATGGCAAAGGATCACAGAGTACAATTTATACACGTCCCAAGAATGCATAAATTCTAGTACGCGCGGGCCAGAATATAATTTTTTTTTTTTGAAGACGTAAATAAAAATAATTATAGCTAAATACTTGTCCACATTAAGGCAAAGTTGAACCATCAAGTTTACAGATCATTAAACAGCTTCATGAGTACTATAAGCCTCTTGTATCCATCCACAGACAGAGAACCCTAAGTTGGGGTTTGAATATAACAAACTTTGTGTTTGTGCCACCTTGTTCGAACTTGAAAGCTATTCTGGACTAATCCACAGAATTAGAGCAGAACTAAACCCCCCTCAGCCTGATTTTTATGAATCTGTATCAATCTACATTCCAATCAAATGACTGAGAAAGATAGTGATATAAAAGGAAAACGCCTTTGGCACTTTTCTATCCACTGAATAAATTAAAATTGAATAAATTCTTATACACCAATAGCCCAATATATCGGATAGTTCTTCGGTAAAGATGTCAGGAAATCCTCAAGCTTAAATTCAAATCTAAATCATCACAGAAATTAACAAACTAAATGTGGCTTGACAAGTATGCAGCAACTCCAGAAATTAAGAAAATGAAGCAGCCGCAATATCAAAGTTTTAACAAAATCTCGAATAACCACAGCTCATCTCCCAAAAGAAATCCAAAATGACTGGATGATCAAGGTTTGAATGCAGAAAAGGCCACAACAGAGTTGTGTCCACCGAATCCAAATGAATTCGAAATAGCTGGAAAACATATGAAAAATTAATGAGTTATTAAATCAGAATGCTGAGGCTTCCAAAGCAAATGGAAGCAAAAAGGCGTGGTGTTTAAAGTTTTATGCATCTTACCAACATTCACTTCATGCTGCTGCTTTGTATTTGCAACCGTGTCAAAGTCAACTGAAGGCTCTGGATTCTGCATCCATCAAGAGAACATGTCACTCATTGTATTAACCTTTATCCAAATCTTAAAGAATAACGATGGAACCAGTGCAGTGCAAAAAAGAAACTCAGTAATAATTTATTTAGTGGTCCAAAGTAGAGAAAAGGGAACCATATGATTCTTAATTTATTTCCTGTTTCTCAAAAAATAAAAATAAATAAAATCCAACTCTAAACCATTGGGACTTGTAAAGATTGCAGTAGAGTTCCAAAGCTTCCTACTTTCCACTAGTTCTTGCAGTCAAATTATGTAAACCAAATATTTCATCTCAATCATTTAGTCCCAATCAAATATCTCAGACGGACTACTCTAATGTTTTAAGCCATTAATAGTAACAATCAAGTAATATTACTAAACAGTGTGCTGTATCTGTGTTTAGAAGGTTGATTCTAAGACATTGTCCAAAGCATGTGTACTTATCAAAAAACATTTTTCTGTGTTGATGGGAAAGTAGCACATACAAATTGATTTATACTAGGATGCAGCCATCCTGTATTTATAGCTTTCACAGTGGCAATGGCTTCCAAACCCCCAGCAGCACCAAGGCAATGCCCAATCATTGACTGAAAACAAAATGAAGACAAGAACAGATCAATCAGAAAACAGAATGAAAGAAACATCAACATATAACCAGCTTAAATTTGGAAGAAGAAAAAGAAAGTGTGCACTTGGAGAAAAATTACCTTAGTTGCATTAATTTTGATCCCTGAAGTGTCCTTGAAAACCTTTTTTATGGCATTTATCTCTGCCAGGTCACCAGCAAGAGTAGAAGTTGCATGCGCATTTATGTAGTTAACCTGTAAAATTGGTAGACTAGTTTAAATTACTCTCTTAAACACAAACACACACATACACACACACACACATACACACATACACTTAAGTATATATAGTCTGTTTTCGTTACTATTTACATCATTCAGATTTTTTACTTTTTATATGGAAAATATTATTTTATTTAAAAGAGGAGAGATATCATATGTATCAGAAACATATGATGCTAAAACCATCCCATTGCAAATAAGCTACGATAAGGGAACTCTGCAAGTACTAATTTGTTCTCCCATAACCATTGCAAAGCATTTATTGCAATCTGTGATCTCTAAAGCAACCTTAATGAGTTCCAACTTGAGATAACAAATTATATAATTTCAGAAACTTCCATAACTTTTGTCCATTCCTAAATAAATTAACAGTCAAAGTTCTTGTTGATATTCTAATGATAGTTAAATCTTAAATGGAATTGAACAGCGAACTCAATCCATGTATCATAAAGTTTGACTACATAGCAAAGAAAATTTTAACTCACAATGGAATAGAAGACCATTATTATGGCTTTTTTTTTTGGATAAATAAGCAGACCTTTAGTATGTTACAGCAAGTTTGTGGGAGTAGCCACTAAATATATATATAGAAAAGGGCATGCATGCATGCAAAGATGCAAATGAATTTGAGATTTTGAGGGAGAGTGCAAGAGAGAGAGAGAGAGAGAGAGAGAGAGAGAGAGAGAGAGAGAGAGAGAGAGAGAGGCAAAACAACATAAGGTGGTGAAATGAGGTATTATGCAAATGAATAAGAGACAAACAAGATAGCTAGAACAACATCCCAATCAAGAAAAGATTCTATATAAATAATAAGGGCAAATTAACATTAACCTCCCTTGAGGTTTAAGAATATTTCAAAAACCTTCTCCTATTTTTGAAAATGACAATTAACCCCCTAGAGGACATTATTTTTATCTTCTTTTTCTTGATTTGCTTGTCATATACCCAGTCTAGTCAGCAATTATTTGAGGTTATTCTGGATGAGAATTTAATTTGAAACTTTCGCATTGACTCAATTTGTAATGGCAAATAAACAGCTATAGGGGTATTTGTTACATAAATCAAAACCTCAAAAGGTGAAGTGTCACTTATGAAGGTAGGAGGGGATTTCCAACATTTCCCCAAACCTTTGGGAGGTCAGTGTTATTTATCCTAATCATAATTAAAAAGAAAAAGAGCACCATACAGTACAAAGATTGATTTATTTGGGCAAAAAATGAGAATACCTCCTCAGGTGACACACCAGCATCTTCAAGGCTGCTTTGAATGCACGAAGACACACCAAGTCCATCTGCTCTTGGATCAGTCATATGATAAGCATCACAGTTAACAGCACCTCCTAAATACTCAGCAATAATCGGTGCCCCTCGTTTCGTCGCATGCTCCAAGCTCTCCATTATCTGTTGACTCGCAATTTTAAACAAATTAAGAAAAAAAGAAAAGTAAAATTATTTAATAATATAACGCAAAAGGGGCACAGCCCAAGCACATAGGAAGTACAAAAGAGATACACCAACAGCTATGAATGAGCAATTTACACAAATTATGGCTTGGCTATTAATTCAAATCACAAGATTAAATGTCATCACTACCATTAAATTAAAACTACTCAGAGGGAGAGACAGAGGTTCATACAAAGCAAGGTTATTGCAATCTAATCAATCAAAAATGGATAAGGAAGAAAAAATTCATGCAACTTTTTAAAGGAAGTTAGTGGGTTCTTGTTTACTCAAGTAGTGAAGTCTCTTGTAGTCGAAAAAGAGATTTGGGGTTTGGACCTTGCCTACACCAAAAATCAATTGGTCTTAGCATGATGATAAAAGGCAATCAGCGAATGCTATAGGTTAAAATTCCATTGTATCTATCAAAATAACTTTTTAAGGGAAGTTAATGTTACATTGCAAATAGGCTATCATCTTCACTAAATACCAAGGAGCACCTGTAATAATTTTAATTTAGTGCACCCACAATGATTGCATCATGGTTGCACCTTCCTCTGTTGTTATTATTCTTCAAGGTTAGTGCAAAATAATTTTAAGCAAACAAGCAAATCACAATGCATGGTTGCATTTAACATCAAAATTGGATTCCCTCATGGGCAAGTCAGAAAGCATAGGTAGCAAGCCAAAATTGTCTACTAGTCCCTGTAATTTCAATCCTTCATTATCTATGCCCAGGACCAATTACAGTGTTGGTAAAACCACGCTTAAAGCATGCTTTTTCAATAAGCTCAAAGCACACTTTTTAAGGTTTTTTATTTTTTTAAAATGAAATAAATATGCATTGTAGCTGTCTGATCTTAATACTATTGAAATAAACCGTTGATTTGGTATATAAAACTTAAACTTATGGTACGCTACTATACACTAAAGCCGGCCCCCCTCCACCTTCACACATATTCCCCTGAGTTTTCTACTTTGTACCAAAACTGCAATGTCCCAAAACTCCTAGTTCATTCATGAAAAAAAAAAAAAAAAGTTGATTAAATTTATTCTGTGATAATTGTTTAGTTACTTTAGTAGTTGATGTTAAACATATAATGAATTGTGCACTTAGGCTTATATTGATTAGTACTCATTAAGTGAATAAGTAATTAAGGAATGATATAAAATGTTATATTTCAACTAATAAAATTATTTGATCACTTGATTGTTACAACAACAACAACAACAAAGCCCATTTTTTCAAATTTATTATTACATTAAATTTTTTGAAATGTTCACTTCTGACTTAACTTCAATCAGGCAAGCACTTACGCTTTGCACCTAGGCTCCAAGAGGCCATTGCACTTAAGTGCGCCTCACTCTTTTACCCACACTAAGACCAATATTAAAGAAGAATACGGTTGATGAAAAAAAAAATAGACCAAAAAAACAAACAAACAAAAAACTCACATACACAACCAGGTGGATAATATTCTCCTTTTCACACAACTAGAATAACAACAGATGTAGGCTTACCAATACTCCAGCACCTTCACCCATAACAAATCCATCTCTACCTTTATCCCATGGCCTTGAAGCAGTTTTTGGATCATCATTCCTCTGAGATAAGGCCCTGCATGCAACAAAACCCCCCAATCCAATAGGAATAACAGCAGCTTCAGTCCCACCTGCAACCATCAGATCAGCCTCACCCCGGCGAATGTGATTTGCAGCAGCGTAGAAGCAATAATTAGAGGTAGCACAAGCCGTTGAAATTGAATAATTTGGACCCATGAAGCCAAGATCAATTGCTAGCAACGCAGACCCCATATTGGTTATAGCATAGGGAATGAAAAAAGGGGTTATTTTCCTGTGACCTTTCTCTATTAAAGCCTGAACACCGTCTGAAAAGACTGTAAGACCGCCCATCCCTGTTCCCACCAGCACACCAGCCCGTTCCTTATCAATCTGCAGCAGATATCAGCAACTACAATGAGAAGTATATGGCTGAAACTAAAATGAAAATCAAATAGCATGGGAACAAGTGCCTTGAGAGAAATTTTTTCAATTAAAAAAAAAAAACCATAGAATGACAATTTGTTTACAGACTAAGAATTAATAAAGATCAACTAAACTTAATTACGGAACTTTGATGTGCTCAAATATGCAATTTTACCAACATAAAAACAAAGCCTCTCACCACACTTTTTTAGTTTCAAGAATAAAATAAAAGGAGCAGCAAACTGTTATCTGGAGACATGAAACCGGAAAACATAGGGTTCCTACAGCCGGACATGCAATCTCATCTATTGAAAAACAGCACTCACCTTATATGTCCTAAAATTTTAATCTCCTTGAAGCTACAAGGCCAGTCAATTATGGAAGTCATTAGTTTAGAAGGTGCAAAGTACCAAAATTAAGGAACAATAGAAGGTCATGTAGCAGGTTGCATAAGTCCCTACATAATTATGAGGCGCACACACACAAATAGAATTTTGAGAAAGAAAAAATATGTAAGTTATAATTTGGTTTGCATCCACAATTTTAGAATTCCCGACTATCTATGACAAATTGATATTACATCTGAAATTACATTTGCAAATGGCTTAAAACAAGTGTAACTAATTTGAGAAGCTTTCATACATAAATTAAGAAAGAACAACACCAAAACAAGTTCCTTAAGAAGACTCTAAAAATTAATTTAATCGACATTAAACAATTCCCTTTTTTAATGTTAATATTTTCAAATTTGTTGCAGCTAGAAGTAGACAGTTATGTAAAAAATCCAAAAAAACATGAGTTAATGAATACTCAGTGAAACACACACACACACACACACACACACACACACACACAAACTCTACCATGAAGATTATTCATTTCAACAAAAAGACACCAAAACCAAATGTTGCAGCTATATTTTATATATATATATATATATATATATAATAGAAGGGATTGAAGATTATACTAAAAAAAAAATTTGATTCAATGAAATTCATTGACATGGGAACAGAGCACAAAGTCCATAAGAAATGTAGAATGAACATTATTATTTATTTGAACAAAAAAGAGACACGAAAACCAGACATAAGAAATGTCGAAAATTTTGCCATGCATGTACAAGTAGCAGAAGAACATAGTTCAGATCCATGAATTACATCAAAACCCATTTATATTAACAACAATTAAATACACTAAACCCCGAAATACTTCAAAAAGAGAGAGGGAAGTGAATGGTGAACCTTAGAGAGCTTATCGCCGCCGAGATCGGCGTCGACGAGGGCCTTTTTGCCGGCGACAATGCAGTACCGGAGGCAATCGTCGAGGCGGCGGTCGTTCTTGCCGTCAATGTAACCCTCGGAGTTGAACCCGCGGATCTGGCCGGCGAACCGGGTCGGAAACTTGGACGCGTCGAAGCGATCAATCGGGCCGATCCCACTCTCGCCAGAGAGCAACCTGTTGTAGTACTCATCGACCTCGTTCCCGAACACCGAGACCAGACCCATGCCCGTAATCACGACCCGCTTCTTCGGGTCGTGCTCTCGCTTCGGGGCGGACACGTTGACAATGACGGAAGCGCCGCTGCTGCTGCTGCGGCGAGAGGGGCGGAAATGGAAATGGGATTTGGATTTGGATTGGTTTTTGAGAAGTGGGGTTAGCGGAGATGGGCGGAGACACGGCGGAGAAGAAGATTGAAGAGATTGCATGGTGAAGTAGTGTGACGATGAATACGATGGGGCGGTTTTTCACTTTTTTGTGTGTTTTGGGGGGTTTAAGCTTTTTTGTAAAGAAAGAACAACTACTTTTTACAACTCCAATTATATGACACACACACACAAATTAAATGTTTGTGTTTAGTGAGGTTGAGCTACTCTGTGTGTTGTACTTGGACTTTATAGGCCATGTTAGTTACAGCTAGGGCGACAAAGATCTAGATTTGTTTTTGTTTTTGTTTTGTTTGGTTTGGTTTGGCTGAGTTTGGTGTGACTTGTTTACTAATTTTTTTGGCTACTATTTAATTCAGTCATTAATTATATGAATATTCGATTTCGATGTTTTCTAAGAAGTGTGACCATGGAGATGGAGGATTTGTTTGTGGACTAAGTTTGTTTTTGTTTGTCTTAGCTTCTTCTTCTTCTTTTTTAATTATTTTTCCTATTTTAAGTTGTTGAACCTCAAAACATAAAAATGAGTTTATAATTCCACTATTCCTGAACATATGGCGTTGGTTCTTTACGATCAAATCAACGAACCAATTGATATTTTAGAAGATAAAAATTCTTACTAATTAAACTAATTAAAATTCACAATGATATTGTGTTGTGATTGAGTAAATCTATGTTAAGGTGTTATGTGCTTAATAAATGCCTATTATATTTATTTGTGAAAAAAAAATTAATGAAGTATTTTAATATAGTTCCTTCTATATTAATGTTTAATAGATTTTAATACTTTATTTGACAGTCCAAAATAATTTGAAATATGTTAAAAGAAATGAATTTTTTGTTAAGCAAGACTATATGTTTGGTCTCTAAACTTTGGTATACATATTATTTTAGTTTGTGGAATTTAAAAACTTAAAATGTTTTCAAATAGTTTTTCAATTTCTTCTAAAAAGTCAAACCATGCCACCTCATAACCAAAAAGTGTGACTCCTTAAAGCATCCACACAAATTCATATAAAAGCTTCTAAAATAGAAAAAACTATTAATTTTACACATTTTAAGCAAAAAAATACCTACATCAGTGAGTGTAAAAATGTGTAAAATCTTGCAAATCCATCCACGAGTTACAGTAATCGTGTAAATATACACGGCTACTGTAGCTCGTTCATACAATATTTTATTGTTTCTTGTTCGCTTCTTTTTTCCTCTCTCTTCTCTGTGCTTAACAAACTCAGTTCTCTCCTCATCCTCATCCTCTTCTTTTTCCTCAAATGCACACAAACACACCCACACACAAACATATCCACACAGACAAATCAACACAGAGATACACTTGCTCAAAAAAAAAAAAAGATACACAAACACACATCGGTGCTTGTGGAACGATTGGTGCTTGACTGGATCGGAGCTCGTGGGTCTTGCCTGTGGATCGGAGTTAGTGGATCGTGGTCGGAGCTCACGGATTGTGATCGGAGCTCGCGGATCGTTGATCGAAGCTTGCGGGTCGGAAAGGGAGAGTTGATTGAGAGGGAGAGTTGATCTGAGCTGGTGGATCGGAGAGGAAGAGTTGATCGAGAGGGAGAGATGGGTATAGAGAGAGAGCAACAAATTAGAAATGGGTAGAGAGAGAGAGAGAGGGAGAGAGAAAGAGAGAGAGTGCGCATATTATATCCTGGTAGTTGAGGAAATAATAAAAATTTTGAGGAAATTGATTATTTAATTAAAAGAGGGGATAGAATAGATGAACTGATGTGGGTGTTTTGTAAAAATAGATGTCTGAAATAGAAAAAGTAGGTTTTTAGTGTAAAAATAGATGTGTAAAATAGAGGAACTGATGTGGTTGCTTTAAGACCTACACCAATTAAGGGTTGTTTGGTAGAAGCAAGTATTGTTGTTCAGTTTTTAATGTTGTGAAAATATGTGTTTGAGTGTTACAGAAATACGTGTCAAAAGTGTTATTGTTGTATAAATACTGAAAGTTGTTATTTAAACAACAATGCTAATCAACTTCTAAAACTCCCAAATTTCCTTATAAACAAGTCAAACCCCATTAGTTGGGAAACTCAAAACGCCTCCATCATCGTCACTCTCGTTAATTGAGCCACTATTACCCACCATTTTGCATGTTTGCATCTATGGTATATGCTCAACAAGAATGGAAAAGGATAGTGCATTCAAAAAATGGAAAATCTAACCATAATTTACAAAAATTGGATCAACAAACTCTTATGATCTTCACAATTTAAAAGCTTTTGGAGTTGGGCAAATTTTGGATGGGAAAAAAATTAGTTGAATGATTTATAAGTACAATATTAAGATTTTTTTTCTTATTTGAAAATTGGGCTTGAATTGATTTATAGATTGATTTTGTGGAAGTTGTGATTTGCTTTTATTATTATTTATTTGGGGGAAGGGGGGGTGGGGGTTAGGCTGGTTTAGCTACCAATAGGGATATGTCAATTTATTGCTTAGTTGTTCAGTTTCAAAGCCATTTATATCTTTTGAATCTTTGATGAAGCATGAATATTGCACGATTAATTTGACCCTAGCAGCTGCAAAAAGGAAAGATGGGGTATGAATGAACCATTAGGAGTGAGCCTCCAATGCCTAAGTCAATATCAATAGTCTTTTTTTAAGAAGAAAATATTTTCTAGGTTTTTTGTCTCATGCTTGTGTGTAGACCATATTTCTCAACATATATTATATAGGCATGATTTTACAGTTATTTTCCTTTATTTTAGCTGTATACTTCATTATAGCCATGATCACCCATGATGAAGGGCATAACTAGCTCCATAATAAGTATGATTTTGGGGCCGGTGGTCTCACCTAATTGATTGGTCGCTCTTTGGAGTCTTAGGGATAGCTGTCTAAACCTACTACTTCTGTGGAGCTTTTCGGTCCCTATCACTATACAAGTCTATTGTCCCCTCTAGTTGTTTATCGACTTGTAGGGTCTGTCACTCCCATTATCTCTACCAAACCCAAACTTTCTACTCTCACAGCAATTCAAAAATGGAAGCCATTGAAGATAAGTGGAAAAATCTTTCATTATCTAACGCCGGAGAAATTGGAGTATCATATCCAAGGGAGGATCTTCCAAAAAAAATTCATTTTAAGTATAAAGTTCCTGACGAAATGAGTGATCAACGCCGAATCGATGGCTCGGACTTTCCAACCATTATGGAGATTGGAAAAGGACATGCAACTCAAAGATATGGGTGACAACAAAATATTCTTCATTTTTGACGATGAATGCGAGAGTTATTGAGCATGAACCATGGACCTATGATAAACATTTGGTGATCTTTGAGAGAGTAGTTGAGAATATCCCTATCTCAGCCTTATCATTTCGCTTCTCAGCATTTTGTGTTCAGATCCATGACTTACCCATCCAATGCCTCAACTCTTCCACACGAGATGCCATAGGAAAATCATTGGGGGAGCTTCTCCTAATGATAGATACAGAGGAAGAAGGTGGCAAGGGAAATTACCTAAAGGGCCGTGTGAGGCTTGACATAACCCAACCCCTCAGTCAGGTTCGTAAAGTATGGTTAGATGGAACAGTGATCGGTTGGGTAGCCTTGAAAAATGAACGGTTACCCAACTTTTGTTACTGGTGTGGGAAGCTAACCCACGATGATCGCGACTATGAGCGGTGGCTACGCAGCAAGGGCTCGCTCAGGAAGGAAGATCAAAACTATGGAGCTTGACTGAGAGCTGAAGCGGACTTACCCACTAAGAAGATGACCATAACAATCCCCGGAGTTAGGCAGAATCACCCCAGGTCAGCCAAATTGCAGGTTCGGCCTCATGACCACCAAACCGCCTCACGTGGTAAACAGACAACGGACCCACGTGGTAATGAATCACCAATCCTGAGAAAGGAACGACTCATTAATCACCAAGTCGTTACAAATCTGACCAAAATTGATAGAGTTAATGGCACAATCAATGATGCAATAATAAACCATAATGATGAGTCTGTTCACAATGCATTAATGAGCATAGGGAATTCTCGAAACGGACAACATTTAAAGCAGGAAGAATTAATTCAAGATAAAGAACAGATAGAAGCAAAAAGTCTCACCAAACTCGCTACTGTAGGAAATGGGCCTTTCAACAATAATAAGCCCATTGATCACACCGTTGATAAGCCCAACCCAAAGCCTCTCAAAACAACATGGGTCCGGTTGGTCCCAGACATAACAACCAAACCTAATGAAGTATGCATGTTTGCAGCAGAGAGCAAAAGAGAACCACGACAGATAGAAGACCCACGCCTTACGAAGAAGCAGGCCGTCAAAAACAATGAAACTCCTACTCCATCTACAACGGTGGTGGCTGGTGTCCAGCCCTACCGAGCCCTATAAATTGTATAAGTTGGAACTACCGTGGAATAGGGAGACCACACGCAGTTCTCGAACTCACTGAATTGGTGAAGAAGCATTCCCCCACAATAGTATTTCTCATGGAAACAAAAGCAACAGACAACTTCATCAAAAATCTTTGCTCCAAACTGCAATTGGAGAACGTTCACGTAGTCTCCAGACAGAATACAGGGGCTGGCTTGGCCCTCTTTTGGAAGAATGGGACCAACTTACACATACAAGATTCATCTCTCTCACATATTGACGCAGTGATTAACCCAGGAGTGGATGACGCTTGGCGGTTAACCGGTTTCTACAGAAATCCAATAACAGCCAACCGAGAACACTTTTGGGCACTGCTCAAGCATCTATGTCTTAAAATGGACCTACATTGGCTTTGTGTAGATGATTTCAATGAGATAGTGAAAGCGGAAGAAAAAACAAAGGGTGCACCACACAAGGAAGGACAAATGATAGGATTCAGAGCAGCTTTTGACTTTTGTGGATTGTGCAATTTGGGGTATGTAGGATCTCCTTTTACTTGGTGTAATAATCAATTTGATGGTGTGGTTACATGGATCATGTTAGACAGAGGAGTAGCAACGACTTCCTGGTCTCAACTATTTCTGACAGTCAGAGTGCATCACATTGTGGGATCTTTCTCAGACCATTGTCCCTTGTGGGTTTGTTCGAATGATGAAAATAGATTTTACAAAAAAGGTAGACCGTTTTGGTTTGAAGCAGGCTGGATGAAAGTTGAAGGTTGTGAGGGAGTGATAACAAATTCTTGGGCTGGACATTCACTAGAAAACTTGATGGAGTCTCATGTGCGAAAAGTAGAGTCATGTCGGTCAAATCTTCAAGCCTGGAGTAAACACTCTTTTGGAAACATTAGGGGCTTGCTGCAACAAAAGAAAAAGCTTCTAGCCCAAGCAGAAGCATTGTCTATAGCGGGAACCATGATCAAGTCAGAACCCTTCGGGGAGAGATGTATGATTTGATGGTGAAAGAAGGCTGCCTTTGGCATCAACGGTTAAGGGTACAGTTACTCAAGGTAGGAGATATGAACACGGGTTATTTTCATAGCCGAAAAAAACCAAAGAAACGAGGAGAATTATATCTCTAAATTGGTTCTTGATGATGGGACAATAATTGAGGAAGAGAAACAGATTGGTGAAGCGTTCATGGACTACTTCAGCACTTTGTTCCAATCGGACACTACATCCACCTTAGAACCAATTCTTCAAGGCATTGAACCAAAGGTGACGGCGCAAATGAATGATGAACTCACTCGACCTTTCACTATTGTCGAGGTAGAACAGGCCTTAAAACAGATGAAACTGATGATGGCACCTGGTCCTAATGGTATGCCCCCACTTTTCTTTAAATCATATTGGAGTATTGTTGGATCAGATGTGATTAATGCCTATCTTTCTGTTTTGAATTCCATTGTGATGCCACATGACATAAATCACATGTTTATCTCCCTCATCCCCAAAATAAAATCCCCAACAAACCTAAAAGACTTCCACCCAATTAGTCTTTGTAACGTCATGTACAAAATCATATCCAAGACTATTGCCAACCGCCTTAAAAAAAAATCCTTCCAAAGATCATCTCTGAAACCCAAAAGTGCTTTCATGTCAGACTACCTTATTTCTGACAATATCCTTATTGCCTTTGAGACCTTACATCACCTTAAAAATAAAAGAAAGGGCAAATGGGATTCATTGCCTTGAAGCTCGACATGAGCAAGGCATATGATAAGGTTGAATGGAATTATTTGGAGAAAATTATGGAATGTTTAGGTTTTGACAAAAATTGGTTTTCTCTTATTAGCTATTGCATTCGGTCTGTATCTTTTTCCATTATGGTGAATGGAGAACCACATGGATTGATTCACCCTAGTAGAGGACTCCGTCAAGGAGACCCTCTATCTTCTTATCTATTTATTTTATGTGCAGAAGGTTTCCATGCTTTGATACAGCAAGCAGAAAATAGTGGAAGGTTGCGAGGAGTGTCCTTATGTAGAGAAGGCCCAAAAGTGTCTCATTTGTTCTTTGCCAATGATAGCCTGCTCTTTTGCCGTGCAAATGACAATGAGTGCCACACAGTTTTGGACATCCTTGCAACCTATGAACAAGCTTCGGGTCAGCAGATTAATCAAAGCAAAACGCAATTGTTTTTTAGCACTTATACAGACCATCGAACCAAAAGCAAGATTGCAGATTTATTTGGGGCACCGGTTGCTTCTCAATTTGAAAAGTATTTTGGTCTACCTTCCTTTGTTGGACGAGCAAAAAAACATAGCCTCAGCTATATCAAAGAAAGAGTTTGGCATAAAATACAAGGGTGGAAAGAAAGGCTTTTGTCTCAAGCGGGTCGTGAAGTCCTCATAAAATCCGTTCTCCAAGCAATGACAACCTTCATTGTGGGATGTTTCAAACTCCCAACAAGCCTTTGTAAAGATATCTGTAGACACCCCATTTTACAACTTACATTTAACCAATTGGTAGATCTTCAAATTTGTGATACGAAACAAATCTTGATGCTCTAACGATCATAATGGTATGTCATGGGTTTTGATCGGACCACCTGATCAAAAGTTATCATACAATCAATTTTCAATGATCATGGCTCACCTACACGATGGGCTCGATCATGTCCTATTTTAAACACTTCATTTTGATTGGTTCCAACAAGAATTAATTTAAAATTAATTAAGTGTGAATTTTGATTGGATTTCATTTTATTCATTTATTTTTTTAAAATAAAAAGATGTTTTTCTTTATGGCATCTTATTTGCTCTTTTGAAAAACAATTTGGAGAGAGAAAGATATGATCCATGAAATTTTTTTTTTAAAAAAAATGCTCAAAAAAACGTTATTATCTTCAGTGGAAACTTGAATCGCATTTTTGGCTTGGAAAACATTGAAATTTGATTTTCTCTGTTTCTAGAAAAGTTGTAGAGAATTAAATTTCCTTTCAAAAAACACTAATCCCGAATCAATTGGAATTTTGAAAAGAAAGTTATGGCCAAAATACGAAACAGGTATAGAAGATAACACAAATTCAGCATCATCTTTAATTTTCTTTCAAAAATTCAAATGAGGATCAACACCCAATCTGATCACGCTTATCTAATAGGCTTATTCCCTCCCTTAGCTTCAGAAGAAATTTTTTGAAAAACAAGTTGGATAAGAAGACAGATACATTCTTTGAAAATTTTCAAAAAACAAAAAAACACTCAAAAAACATTACTATTTTCAGTGGCAATTTAAATTGCATTTTTAGCCTGAAAAACGTTGAAAATTGGTTTTCTCTATTTCTGGAAAAGTTGTAGAGAATTAAATTTCCTTTCATAAAACACCAATTTTGAATCAATTGAAATTTTGAGCTAAAAGTTAGAGCCAAAATGCGAAACAGGTGCAGATGATAACACAGGTTCAGCATCATCTTCAACTTCCTTTCAAAATTCAAATGGGGATCAACACCAAATCTGGTCCAACTCATTTAAATAGGTTTATCTCCTCCATTAGCTTCAGAAGAAAGCCAATAACTTAACTTTAAAGTTAAGCCATCCATTCGTCTATAAATAGAGAAGACCTCCTCCATTTTCTAGACCCCAAATTCCCTCTGGAGAGCTAGTGAGAAAGCAGAAAAGAAAAGCTGTTGTGCAACCATTATTCTTACTTTGGTTGTAGTCGAGTACTTCCTTGCTTCTCTCTAACCCTTTAAGTGATCACTTCCCCCTTTTAATTTATGCTCTATGCTTGTAAATAGTTAATTATGTTCTTAACTTTCCACACATGCTTGAATAAATGCTTAACAAGTCATTATTTGTTTCTTTCATGATATGCTTGGCTGAACATGCTTATATGTCTTATTGATATTCTTTTTACATGCTTAGGTGAACACTTCTAGGCTAAAGCACAACTTTTCCTTAAATGCTTAGATAAACATGCCTAGGTTGTTGTTTTACTTTGTTAAATGCTTGAACAAACATGTCTAAGTATTTTGATTTTCTCTAGATGAACATGTCTAAGAGATTTTCCTTTACTTCTTTTCATAATTGCTTGGATGATTAAATATGCTTAAATGTTTTTTTTTTCTTTGCAATTATTTTGATGACAAATAACATGACAACTTTGTTTTTCTCTTTTTCACATGCTTAGATGAACATGTCAAGGTTAGGAATTCTTTGTTTACATTGATTTCTTGGATGAACATGCCATTACCTTCATGCTTTCTTTACATTAAAATTGTTATTTAACAAATTTCATTTTTTTTGTTTCTCTTTATTTCAGATTCCCCTAACACATATTTGCTTACAATTCTTGCAAATTAACATGTTTGTATGATATATTGTTTGTATGACATATTGTTTGTATTTGTTTGACATGACATGATGTTGGCCACCTTAACCTAGGAGACCGGTTTTACCGGGCGAGATGGGTGCCCAATCCCTTCCTACCTCGTAAATTAGCCTTCGAACCAAGATCAAGAGTTTTAGACTGTGCTATTGTATATGCAATTTCACATTTTTTAGAATGTAACTAGGAAATAAAGCAATGTAATTTATTTTTCTTATATTGTATTTAGGATAAAAAGCATTGTAAATTTTTGTTACACAATTGATGTAAATTGTCATATATATTAATACAACAGAAGCATTTTTTATATATTAAAGGTTTTCTTATTTTTTCATTTAAATTAAATAAGTGGCGACTCAATGTAAAACCCTCGATCTAGGAGGGAGTACATTTTACAGTGAATTCGACATTTTGAACATCACAATCCCACTCGTTCGCATGGGTTAAACCCAATTTGAGAAAAAATTGGTGGGCCGAGGTCGCAGTCGCTCACAACATCGAGTCACTGATTCGAAAGTTTTGGTGGGGTTATAAGGGGGCAGCGCAAAAAGTTCATTGGATAGCATGAAGCAAGCTATGCCTACCAAAGTGTCAAGGAGGATTGGGCTTTAAAGACATTGAAAACTTCAATCTCGCATTATTAGGGAAACAAGTATGGCGGCTCATCCACAACACCGATTCATTATTTTACAAAGTCTTCAAGGCCAAATTTTTCCCCAGTTGCTCTGTGTTGGACAGTGAGGTTAATCTAAACGGCTTTTATGCACGGCAAAGTATTGTAAAAGCAAGATCTTTGGTGCAAAAAGGTTCAACAAGGCGTATTAGAGATGGCCACCAAGTTCGTATACGAGGTGATAAGTGGCTCCCTGACAAATACTCAAGCCACATCATTTCTCTGCAACGTAATCTGCCAAGCAATGCTTTAGTATGCTCACTTATTAATGAAAATGGCCCTTGCTGGGACGAAGATAGGGTGCGTTCTAAATTCTACCCTCATGAGGCCAAAATAATCTTAGGCATCCCTCTCAGTTCACGACTTCCACCAGACAAGATCATATGGACCGGGACAAAATCTGGGAGCTACTCAACAAGAAGCGCATATGAACTGTTGGCAGAAAAACCAAGCTCTGGCCCATCAAATCCATCAGCACATAGCAGGTTTTGGGAGTTAATTTGGGCATTGGAGGTCCCAAATAAAATTAAACACTTTATCTGGCATGCATGCTGTGAATCGCGGCCCGTAAAGAAGAACCTATACGTTAGGAAAATGACCCGAAACAGTACTTGTAACCTTTGCCAAGAGGGGGTGGAGGACGTAATTCATGTGTTGTGGGGTTGTCCAGTTTTAAAAGGAATTTGGTGGGAAGAACCTTACCTTAGACCACAACTATACACTCAGTCTGTGGACTTTAGAGACTTATAGTTAGGTATCACAAACATTGAGGACCAACACTTGGCGAAGAGATTTGCTTTTGTAGCGTGTAGTATATGGCACACTTGCAATGCTAGTAGAATGAAGGCCCCTTGCTTACCCGATGCGAGACTATACCAGGACTTAATCTTAATGGATCGGCTTCAAGAATACCAAGCAGCCCAAACACTTGATGAACTAGCTAACTCACCTATTCTGGACCAAGAGATGCACCAATAGGTTCACTAAGGTCCCACCAAATGGAGTCCACCATGTAGTACCAGCTACAAAGCAAATTTTGACGGAGCTGTATTCCAAGATATACAAAAGGTAGGCATCGGTGTGGTCATTAGGAACTCAAACGGTGAGGTAATTGGTGCACTCTCTGAAAGCTACTCCCTAGCAGCAACAGTGGAAGAGGTGGAGGAAATTGCATGCAGAAAGGTAGTCTCCTTTGCAATAAATCTTGGTCTGGAGAACGTGGTCCTTGAAGGCGACTTAGAAACAATCATCAAAGCCCTTAACTCTGACTCTACATGTCTTACTTCTTTTGGTCATATTGTTGACGATGCTAGAACTTTGGCTCTGTTTTTTTTACACCTTTTCTTTTATGAGAAGTGGGAACGTTATAGATGATAAATTGGCAAAGCTAGCCAAGTACTCCCACAGTCAGGTTTGGTATGATGCCATACCCTATGATGTACAACTTGTACTGGTAGATAATAGTGTCTGTTAAGTTTGAATGAAGTTTTTGTCTTGTTTCTAAAAAAAAAGAGTATGATTTTGGGCAAAATTTTAGACTTTTAACAACTGAGTTGGCACGTTTTAAATTTTTTTTAAGAACAATATAAAATAATATGACAAAACTTAGGTACAGTATCTTAAGTGCTGTTATTTAAGTTTTCCTTTTAAGATTCAGCTATGTGGCTATTTAACTAAAAAATATATTCTATTTCCGTGAAAAAAAATCCACATGGCAAAATATTAAAAGGAAAATCTATGGAACAGCACCTAAGTACTGTACCTAAGTTTTGCTCAAAAAAATATTAAATTTCAATGAGTAAAATATAATTTATACCAAAGTTCAAAGAACCAATTATAAAGAAGAAGAAGAAGAGTATATTCCCACCTTTTCTTTATTAAATAATTCCTATATAATTTCCTTACAATATAACATAGATTGCATTTCTCTTCAAATAGTATGAATTGAAACCTAAGATTATAACTTTACTCAATATTTTTTTATTAGAAGTGAATTTTGATAAATTCATCATTAGATTACATTTTCTTCTTATATCTTCCATACTTGCAAAATTTCTAGAAAATTAAAGATCAATTGCTATGTCATTAATAATTTTTTTTAATTGCAAGTTTTGTAGTTTAAAATTATGTATAAAATATAAGTTTATAGATCATATAGTAAATAATATCAGATTGGCTCAAAATTTGATATGTGTATTTAGAGCATAAAGAACATGTAATCCAACGGTTAGATTTTTGAAATATGTAGTAATATTAATGATACTGAGTAAGGTTGTAGTATTAGGTTACAACCAATTTTATAGTTAGACTTTGTCCTACATTTAGCATGAAAATTTGAACAGAGTATATAAACCTAAGAGCTCAAAAGAGTATTCAAAAGAAGTATAATTGTCCATTTGAAAGGAGAAAGTTTAGTTATAAAATTGGTTATAGTCTTATGCTACAATCTTACTCAATATCTTATTATTGGAGGTGAATTTTGACAAATCCACCATTGGATTACATATTATTCTTATATCTTCCATGCTTACAAATTTCTAGAAAATTAAAAATTAATAGCTATGTTATCAATAAATTTTTAAATTAAAAATTTTATAGTTTAAAATTATACATAAAATATAAGCTTCTAAATTATTTAGTAAATAACATCTGATTGATACAAATTTTAACATATGTATAAAGAGTGAAAAAATATACAATTCAATGGTTAGATTTTTAAAATATGTAGTAATGTTTATTTTATTGAATAAGGTTATAGTCTTGTATTATTAATGAACTACCTTGCATTATTAGTAGGCCATCAAAGAAAAAGATGTAATCATTCAAGTACATTCAACACATTAAGTAACAACTATTACTCAAAGGTCTTAAACTCACTTGCTAAAGTATGAGAAAGATACTACAATATACTATCTACGTATAAAAGACATACTCTCTTCTCTTCAACCAATTATGTTTTTCTTGTAGATCTTAAAATACCATCAAAAGTCTTGGATTGGACAAGTAACCCAACTAACAATTTTAATGAGTAGTCACACACTACTTGTGGCGTGGTACCGTTCCTTGCCAATTATAAAAAAATATTTTTTGATTTATTTTTCACTCAATTCTCTCTCTCTCTCTCTCTCTCTCTCTCTGTCTCTCTCTCTCTCTCTCTCCTAGTCTTTTGTGCTTTCCCTTGGGGAAAATTGCCATTTTAGCAACTAATTTGTTAGTTGGTATATTTTTGAAATATTTTAGCAGGCTAACATCTCGAGTCTAAGAAACCTGAGTTTTAGTGAAGAAAATCAAGTCTTAGAGACTTGAGTAAATCAAGTCTTAGAGACTTGAGTTCCAAGCTAGTGAAGAAAATAAGTGCACGTAGAACTCTAAGACTTGAGTTCCATAGACCTAGAAGAAGAAGAAGAAGAAGAATGAAGATCTAAAGAGAAGAAATAAGAAGAACACCCATGAAGAAGAAGATGTGAAGATAAGAAAGCAAAAAAAAGAAAGAAAGAAGAAGAAGAAGAAGAAGAAATCAAAGCTAGCACCATGGTCAGCTTTCTAGCTCAAGTGCTCATTCCGATAACCAGGGATGAAGCCAGGACTTAGAGTTTGGGAAGGCAGAAGTATAAAAAAAAAAATCATTATGAAAGTCCAAATAAGCATCAATTTTCCTCTAAAAAAAACACACATTTAGTATTAACAAACTGTTATCAAAGACAAAAATGCAAAATTATTATTTCTTAATACATTACAATGCAATCATTTATGAAAATGGAACTCGACGATTTTTTTTTGTGTGTTTATGTTTGTGTGTGTCTTTGATGCGTACATTTGTTACTGGTTAAAGACAAAATTATTTTGTTAAAACTTTTAAAAAGCCAGATTATTTGTTTTGGGTAAAATTAGTTGATTGAGCTTAATTATTTTTAGCTATGCTATTTGTCATTCTTGTTGTTGGACTAATTTTAAGGGGCTAGTTAATTTTGTTCTAGATTTTAGATCTATAACTTTTTTGTGGCCTTTAAAATGATCAATAATATTGTTAAAGGAGATTAAGTGTAATTTTATTGAACCAAATTGCTAAAGTTAGTACATAACATAAGTAACTATATACAAGTATTTAAAAAAAAAATTAAAAAATTGGGGGGACCATTTCCCCCCCAAGCCCAAGCATAATTTCATCCATGCCGATACTCACTCTAAATCTGATACCCACTTTCACGTAATTCTTAAAGAAGAAGACACGAACCCATGGTAGGAACTTGAGTCTTAGAAACTCGAATTCCATGTGGATTTTTTCTTCTACATTAAATTACCACCAATTGCAACTCGAGTCTTAGAGACTCAAGTTCTACATTGAACTTGAGTTTTAGAGATGCTAGTTTGTTAAATAGTTTTACAAACTTAACAATTAACTAAAATGTTTCAAAAATAGTGCTAAATGCAAAAAAAAAAAAAAAAAAATCCCTCTCCCTCTCATAGCAACCCACATATTGGAGTAGATCAAAGCAGACGGTGGTGTGGCGGTGGTTCAGTGGTGGTAGTGCTGTGGTGATTGGATTTGGGTTAGTTTGGTTTTGATGAGGTTGAGTTTTGTTGGCTTTGGGTTTAATGGGCTTTCGATGGTGGTGCCGTGGTGGTGGTGGTTCGGTTTGTTTGGTTTTGATGGGGTTTTGAAGTGGGTTTTGTGGCTTTGATGGGTTTTTCATGTGGGTTTTGTTTGCTTTTTTTATTTTAATTTTTATGGTGGTTCCATGGTTGTGGTGTTGTGGTTGCAGTGTTGTGGTGGTTGGGTTTAAGTTTGTTTGGTTTTGATGGGTTTTTGATAGGGGTTTTGTGGTTTTGATGGCTTTGGGTTTGTTGAGATTTTGATGGGTGATATAGTGGCAAATTCAAATGGTGGTGCTGTGGTAGACTTTCAACCTATCACGTCTACTTCTGATAATTGCTTTTTTTTTTTATTGTCAGACTAAGATACTAATTGATTTTTGGTGTAGGCGGAGATTAAATTCCAAATCTCTTATTTAATTTTAAGAGATTTTTTTGATTGAGCTAACTGGAACCCACCCTAAATAGCATTCTTGACCTCAAGGTTTTTATTTTTTTAGAAAACAAACACACTTAAGGGTGAGGGAAAGTGATTATAACACAAAGACATATCACAACTCCACTTAAAAACTATAATAACTTTTAAGAGTAGGTGAGACAAAATAATAGTCAAAATAGTAACAATAACATTCTTCACTTTGAGTTGATTCGTTAATAATAGTCAAAATGATAACAATAGGATAATATTGTGAAACAATGTTACCCGATAAGTTTAAGAATAAATCTTTATTTTTGAGAAACTTTATTTATTTTTGAGAAGAGTTTAAGAATTAATCATAAGTTAACTATAGAGTTTCTTTATGGTGCAAATCAATGAAGTCGATACCGTACCAGTACCGGCTGGTATTTACCATACCGGTACGTATACGGGTATCGAAACGATAACGTTTAGTACCAGTTTAAATACCGGTTGTACCGGCCAATTTCGGGCAATACTAGCTGGTATCGGGCGTACAGGCTGGTACAGGTTTTTAGTTTTTTTTTTTTTAGTTTTGTAATTTTTGAATTTTTGTAAGGATATAATGGTAACTTATTTACATTAACTTATTAGTATTATTTGTTTTCTTAGTATGCAATGAACAATTAAGCTTTCTATTTTTTATATTGTGTTTTTTTTTTTTAATTGATGTTAAAGTCTAAAATTATGAATAATTTGTTCTGAATTGATGTAATGTTTTATGATAAACTTTTATATTTATTATAATATTAGTGAAATATTATATGCTTATAAACATGGTTCTAGAAATTTTGTGTGTATGTGTGTGTGTATATATATATATATATATATAAAATAGCGGTAATCTCAAAACGGTACATTAGTATTAACCGGTACTTAAAATATATTGTATCACTGGCCAAACTGGTATAACCTCCGGTACGGTATTGACTTCCTTGGTGCAATTGCATTATTCTTTTTTTTTTTTTTTTGACTTCCTTAGTGCAATTGCATTGTTTTTTTTTTTTTTGCTGAATAAATGTATTGTTCCATTAAATTCATACACATAACTTTATTGAATTTAATTTTATTTGGGTCATAATGAAAATTAAATTAAACGCTGGCGTGTTGGTCCCCACTTCACGTTTTTCTTTTATTTTTTCAACCTCTGAGTGATAACCAAACCAGGAGTGAAGTGCCGCGGCTGACACCAAAATCAAAGGTCCCTTGAGAGTTCGAGGCAGAGAAAAAATGGCGAAGAAGAAAGCTAAGAACTCGCCCAAACAAAAATCAGCCTCATCTCGGCCTCCTGTTTCTGCAACTGCAAAGCCTCCTCAAAGATCTTCCAACCAGTAAGCCCTTTTTCACTCACTATTTAGCTGCTGTTGTTTTCACTTTCTTTTCCGTTTGCGTTTTGGGTTCTTGAGAAAACCCAGAAGAAGAAAAAACCAAAAAAAAAAAGTGGGAAATGCATTTCCAACTGTGCCAAGTAGTTGCATTTGACTTAGTTGAGTGGTGGGTTTTCCTTCTTTTCTTATTGTATTGGGTTAAAATGAAGAATTGTAGCTAAATTTCTTTTGGGCATCTTCTATTTCTATGGTTTTGCCTCTTTTACTAGGATTTCTTTGTTCGGTGTAGTTGTTAAGTGAGTTTTTTTGGGCACAAGGTGGAGATTGTGTTACCCTTTGGGGTTCTTTAATCATTTTGTTTGTTATTGAGAAAACCAAGGGAAAAATATGCAAGAAAGGGAGCGGACAAGTTCTTATTTTATCTTTTTCTTTATGATTTATGGACAACTCCCCTCAGCTGCATTGCTATTGGACTTTTTTTTTTTTTAATTTATTTATTTATTTTGTTTATAGTCATTATTTGTTTTAGTTTTGTAATATATTGATTTTATTTATTTATTTTAAAGAGAGGATTCCTTGAAATATTTGTAGCAAAATGGTATTGAGGGTAAAATCTAGTGAGGGGATGAAGAGGCCGGCAAGGCTGACCCAAGTTAGCGAGGAGGATAAGCGACCCAAGTCAGTAGCAAAGACGCCCAAAACAAAGCAGAAGAAGAAAATTGAGAAATTTGATGCCAAGAAGCCAAAGAAACCACCTACTGCTTTCTTCTACTTCTTGTATGTTCCCTCTTCTGTTCCTTTTCTCTTTTTAATAAATGATTTGTAAATTATTTAGTGCTTTAAAAATGCATGCATCGAACTCCGTCAATGTCAATGCTTAGTGTCATATATTTTGGTCCCAGTCAGGAGTGTTGTGGTTGTTTTTCTGTAAGTGAAAAATTTAGTAATTTTATTATGAATGTAGTTCTTTGCTGACACAACTTGGAGTGTCTTCTACTTACATGTGGTTTGCCCCAATCAGTTTTTTGAGGATCCATAGTTGAACCCAGTATTGTGGGGCTGAGGCTTTATTGTTATTGTTGCTGTTAATGCATATATCAACATACACATTTAGGTAGCAGGTCACTAATGCGCTTGGCCAACAGTTCTCAGTTTTAGGCGATAACTGTGAATTCTATTGGGTATCAAGTCTCAAAGTGTAGATGGGAGTATCGAATATGAGTGTATGGTTTTTTAACTGTGAATTCTATTGTTATTCGGTTATTCCAAGACTAGGATGTCTTGTCCCTGTAAGAAACATTTTCGTCCTAGAATAGTGCAGCAATGTGCTTGTCTTTGCTAAACATGAAGGTGTGACACCAATGAGCTCTCAAGCTTGAATTTGACTTAGTCTCCCCCATATAAATGGGATGGGAGTGAGCTCATGGGTTCAAGACCCACTTGGTGTGTGCGTGTGTAATTACCAATTAAATATAGGGAAGGAGAAGAAGGTGATACACTCATTACAAGATTTTAGACAACTTCTGAGGTTGATTGCCTTTAAAAAATGCTGCTTAAATATTTGATTCTGAAAGTTGAATTTGCATCTTAACTTCTATAGATAAAAGTGGAGAGATTTTATCTTCATTAAGGGCAACCTCAATTCATTAACAAAGTGGGATGGTATTGTTCTCTTCATTTGGTTTTCAACATCCCAATCCTATAATTGAATGAATCTTTCTCTGTCCTCTAGAAATACATGCTTATGAGGAAGTATAATGCATGAAATTGAAAGGTTGCATATTTATGAATTTTTTTATGATCAGAAATCATCTTAGAAATTATATTAAAGGTTAAGAATTTTGTTGCTCATTTTGCTGCCATAAGATGTTTAGAAAAAAAAATTTTTACAAATTACATTGCCTCAGGACTTAAAGAAAAGAGGGTGTGGAAAATCTATAGATAGAACAACAACCAAGCCTTAGTCCTAAATTTTTGGAATCGGCTATGAATCTCCAACAGATTACTTAGAGTTAGACATATGTATTCTTTTCTGTCATTCTATTTTATTTGTAGTATGGACAGAACCAAGAGTTAAATGATGATGTTCCACAATGCACGTACATATATTTTTCATGCCAACATCTGTTGGACCCCAAAAGTATGCTCTGAAAGGTAGGTGTTTACCGTACTGTGGCTACATACTTTTTTTCTTGATAGATAATAATAGTTTTATTGATGAAAAAGAACAATGTGTTTACGATTGTAAACTCACTGCCCTTGAAACAAAAACAAACAAATCATAAGGAAAGTCTAATAGAGATAAGGAAATTAGACAGGGAACTACAATGCGTAAGACCCCAAATACGAGACCACTCAAACAAAGTCCTCTCAAGCAAGTTCTTCAACATATTTATAGGTCTCTCAATGTCCTCAAAAGTTCGGGCATTGCGTTCCTTCCATACTAACCACATAAGGCATGCTGGTACCAAATTCCAAACCTCTGAAGAGTAAGTTCCCAACCAATGCCTCCAAGCAAAAAGAAGAGAAACAATAGTATCAGGCATCACCCATTGAACCCCAAACGTAATAAGGACCTCATTCCACAAAGCAGATGCAAACTGACAATGAAGCAAAATGTGATCCACAGTTTCCTCATCACACCTATAAAGACAACACCAATTAACTAGGGGCAAATTCTTCTTAACAAGGTTATCTATTGTAAGAATCCCACCCCTAGCAGCAGTCCATAAAAAGATACCCTTTTAGGTACCTTTACACACCAAATGCTATGCCAAGGGAAAGAACAGAAGGGGCTTTTAATAAAGCAATATAAAAGGATCGCACATCAAAAACACCACTGCGATTCAACTGCCAAATCAAGATATCCTCACCCTCCCCACTAGGTATCCTGGTAGAGACATGCTTATAGAAAGAATAAAATCTCCGCAACTCCCATTCATTAAAATTGCAACGGAAAAGGAAATTCCAACTCCTACCTCTCCCATCTGGTGCAAAAATAACCATATCAGAAATTAGAGCTTCTTGAACCACAGCATAGGCAAACAGTTCCGGTTATAATTCTTTCAAAAGAATAGGACCACTCTAAGGATCGTGCTAGAACCGAATACGATTACTCTCTCACGTTGCATACACCACATGGCCGAAAAAATTGTCTACACCTTTCCTAATATTCTTCCATAACCCACAACTATGAGTCCCTCTCACAACTCTAGTGCACCAACCTCCACTACCCTCTCCATATTTGGTGGCTATTACCTGACGCCATAAATGGGTAGCTTCCTTCCCAAACCGCCAAAGCCACTTCCCAAGTAGAGTTTGGTTACAAAGCCCAATCTTCCGAATCCCCAAACCCCCTACCTCCACTGGCCAAACAACCTTATCCCAAGCAACAAGCGGATATCTGAAAACTTCATTAGAACTCCCCCAAAGGAAATTCCTCTGAATCCTCTCTAGTCTGTCTGCTATGAGTTGCGGAATTGTAAACAACGATAGATAATAAGTTGGGAGACTCGACAAAGTACTCTTCAATAAAGTAAGCCTACCATACAAGATGGGTAGGTTTTACAAATTGAGCCCAGGGAAGGTGCAAAAAGCATTACTTTGGACATAAGATAAAACCAAAATCTAAAGAATCCAAATTTTGTCTTATGTTGCAACTGTATAATGCTTGAGTGTGAAAAAGATACTTCAATGACATTCTTTCTTCCACCTAAAAATCCTTTCATATTTTTATTAGCAAGTTGAACAAAGTAGAATGCAGAAAGAGTGCCCTTCAATGACAATGCTCTTCAAAGTCCAAATTCTCTAAATTTGTGCCCAAACTGGTCTCTGGCAGAAGTGAACATAACCCAAGCCAACACAGAACTTCCCATTCCTGTGCCCATGCACCCAATGGGTGAAGAGATGATTTTACCGAGCTCAACTTTTGCATAAATAATTGATGATTTTGCGTTGTTAACTTCTGCATAATAGCTGCACTGGAGCCTTAAAATGGCTTATTCAGTTGCATTTCATTTCTAGAATCTACCATTAATGTATATGGACTTTCATAGCTTTTTTCTTTTGCATAAACTCTCACAATCACTTTCTCCTTTGCTTTGGGATTGAAATTAAAATTTTCTTGCAGAAGGATACCAAAATCCATCGAGATAAGTCTGCAGTGTTTTTAGGTTTGTGTTGTTTTACTGTATGTTCCTCTTTGCTGCAGTTCTTAATTCTAGTTGCTATATCATTGCTTTTACTTAATAGATGCCAGCAGCATGTTAGCGGGGGCAAAACTACATACATGCCCCCCCCCCCCCCCCCCACAACCCAATTTTTTTCCCAAGAAATAGATTTTCCCCTCCCCTCAAAAAGAAAAAAAAAAAACTCCATATTTCTTATATGACCTTTCAAAATTGATTAAATTTATATATATATATATATATATATATTTATTTATTTATTACTTTTGCCCCCTCATTCTTGAAATTCTAGTTCCACCCCTGCATGTTAGGATGTATGTGCTTTGTGTGTCAGCTGGGTAACTTTAATTATTACTTTAATGTGGAGTTATGTTAATTATTAGGCTTCGCTTTTCGTATATTGGTGCTTTATAATGTATTTTCTTCATTATGGTGTGTTGATGCTAGAAAATGATTAGACTTGCCTAAAAGCATTTTATTAGTAAGCTTGATGTCCAGCTGTTTCATAAATGATAATGTGAACCTGTTTTTAACATTTTTAATATCTTAAACTGAATTTTACTTTTTTTTTCAAGGGAGGATTTTCGTAAGGAATTTCAAGAGCAGAATCCAGATGTCAAGTCAATGCGTGATGTAAGTGCGGAACATCTTTTTCAATTTTGCATTAACTTATTGATTTAGCACCCTCTCTCTCCTGTTTGTTGTCTCTCTTCTTTTCTTGTACATGAAATATTCTTTTCATCTTTCAGATTGGCAAGGCATGTGGAGAGAAGTGGAAAACAATGACATATGAGGTTTATGCTATATTTATATTTAAGCATTATTTTATATATATATATATATATATATTTAAGGTTTTATAGCACTGGGACTAAGTTTAAGTTGGAATAAGATATAAATTTTGACATCAGTTGTTTTTTTGTTTTTGTTTTTATTTTTCGGGGATTGGGGGGGGGGGGGGATAAGAGTAGTTCAGTTGGCCCTGGATATCATATGTATTGGGGAAAAATACTGTATGCTTGGCTGGAATCATTGTCGCAGTGTGCATTTTTGTAATCAGTCATGCCTTAATTTTCCCTTGGATGTTCAAACTTGAGTCAGTACAACCCTCATCTGACCTAGAATTGAATTTAAAATGATCTTCTGAGCATTTATATTTGTTAGAATTTGATTTTATTTTTTGGGTGCATATTCTAGCGTAGAGTTGATTGTTTAATATTTGTTTGAGATGTTTATTACAAATGGGGACAATTCTTACTTGGATACAGGGTGTAAGCAAAAAATAAACCAAGTGAACAACAATCTTATAACTTTGCATGCGTTAAGATTGCCCTTTAATTATGGAATGGGTGACAAATGTTGAGGGTTTTCTTGATGATTATTGTATGTGCTGAGGATGGTGGCACTGTCAGTAAAGGTGGTGCCATTTGGAAAGGCAGTGGTGGTTAAGGTCTCTTGTCCCCACCTGTTTTTTTTTGATAGATAATTGAAATTTATTAAAAATAAAAGGTGTATACAGGATGTATAAAAATCAAAGAAAAACAGCAAAGCAAAGCAAGAATAGAGAAGGAACACATGAAAGTGATGAAACCAGCTATAATACAGTAATAGTAGTGGTACAAATGGATAGTGTCTAGAAATTCCATCAAAGAATACATGGAGAGAGTGAAGGACTTCAATCCCAATTCATGTAGTCTACAAAAAATAAAAACTTGAGATTTGGCACAGTAGACTCCTTATCCTTGAAAATGTGGCGATTCCTTTCACCCTAAATGCATAACACTAAACATGCCAGGGCTGCCCCCCCCAAGACTTTAGCATTAAAACAACAGAGTTTGGGGTAAGCCAAGAAATCTCATTTGGGCAGAAGAGAAAAGCCCACAGATCAGAGGCGATTGGGCAATGCAGAAATAAGTGACTAACACTTTCACCATCTGATTTGCACAAAAAACACCAGTCTGCTATAACAATACCCCTCGTTTGCAGATTATCTGTTGTCAGAATTTTACATAGGGCTGCCTCCCACACAAAGAAAGAGACTCTAGGGGGAGAAAGGGACCATTGTCCCCACCTGTTACAGGGTGGTTTTCACTGGAAGCCCACCCCTTCTCTATGTGTCTACAGTTGATGTACACTAGGTGAACAAAAAACTGAGTATTTACCCCCAATTAGAACCCTATTTTTGAGTATTTCTTTTTGTACTTTTTTTTTTGTGGGTTTTCAACTTGATATGAGTTTTTTAAACTTTTTACTTAACCCTGTATTCAAATTCTATTTTACTAGTAAGTGCACACATTTTGTGTTAAAAACAAAAGTCCAATTTGTTTCTTTGGACTGTTGTCTTGTGGAAAGCTTTAAAAGTGGATGGTCTTATTAAATGGAAGAAAGTGATGGCGGATTGGTGGTGTATGCATAAATGTAGCGGAGAAACTGTGGATCACTTATTACCTCACTATCCAGTTGATCTGATGCATAGAATTTTTCTTGGTGATTATTATTAAGAGTTTGTCAGTTTGTTTTTTTCATGTACGTTAGTACTTAGTAGATGTCAGTAAGCCCTCTAGTGTATTTAATTTCTTGGATTCTTTGTGTTGTTGATTTTAATTACTGGAGTAGTTGGGTATATAACATGTGTACATAAGACTGTATTCCTGAATTTTTGTAAATCTTTTCCATTAATGCAAAAAATGTTGTATAAAAAATAAAAACCAAGTGAAGAACAGGTGGCGTACAATTTTTGTGATTTTATATATTTTTTGGGGTTCTCAAAATGAATTAATTATCTGATGCTCTTCCCTTTCGCCAACTTGACCCTTGGTTTTGGGGCTGTCATTGCTTGATCTATTACTAATTTTAAAAATCTTGTTGAGATTTCCTTTTTGATCAATAAAATTTCGTTACTTATCAAAAAAAAGTTCTTATTGAGATTGTTGGGGTCTGACTTGAGTGCAAGGACCTCTTATTTTAAAATAAGCAGAGCTTAAAGGACTCTCCCTCTGGCTTGTTGAGCCACTACTGCAATTGGAAATATATTGCACAAAATTTTTTAGGAAATCTTCAATTTGCATTTGTTTTGAGGAGAGTGCCATGCAAGTGTTTTTTTGTACCAAGGTCTATTTCAGGCTTATGAGTGCAATACCATTGTTTTTTGTACCGAATATTTACAGTTAAATATTTTACGTTTGAAAATATTTTAATTCAAAACAAACAGTGTTAGAATTCATAACACAGGAAAATAGTAATGGTTCTTTCTTAGTCACTATTTTATCATTTTCAACTTTCTCAGTTGTGTTATTAGTTCACTCATCTATTGTTATGAAGCATCAAAAAGGTTATACATACATGATTGATTTTACTAATACGCTCTTCCAAAGTGTCAAGCAGAAAATTTGAGGTTTGATGGGTAGAATTTTTTGTTTGTTTGTTGGTTTTGGTTTGTTTGTTTGTTTGGTTTTTTTTTTTTGGAAGGATATGGGTAGAGTTACTAGCATTGTAATGCTTCTTTGTTGGTATGTTGTCTGCAATAGGAAAAGGTTCAATATTATGATATAGCTACGGAAAAACGAGCAGAGTTTGATAGAGCCATGATAGATTATATCAAGCGAAAGGTAAAATTGCTCCACAAGTTCTTTATTATCTGCAACCTGGTTTGTCTTAAATAACAGTGGTCACCCACTAGAAATATATGTATGAAAACATTATATATTTTTTTTTGCAGGAAAGTGGCGAGGATCAAGAAACTGAGGATTCAGATTCAGAGTTTGATGAGTAAGGCTGTATGATTGTTATTGGAAAAATGTTGTTTTTATAGGGGTAGGAGGTAGTTGGACAGAAGTTTGTATGTACATTAATTTGTGGATCACTTGTGATTTGTCACTTTGGAAAAATGATGTTTTTATAGGGGTAGGAGGTAGTTGGACAGAAGTTTGTATGTATATTAATTTGTGGATCGCTTGTGATTTGTCACTTTCATCAAAACTATCAATGCCTGTATTATTTTTGTGTAGGTGGAGTAAGCTACTGCTTGCAATTGCATTGGTTGATAACAAAATGTGTATTTGACTATGTATATATTGTTGAAGTGAAATGTCACAAGTTCAATCTTTTGTTGGGAGCTTGGGATTAAACTACTATCATAAAGAAAACTGAAGTCAAGAGTTCCATAGTTACTACTCGGACCCATAGCTCTCAATTAATTAGTGCCTTTAATAAGGAGTTAAGGACCCAAAAGTTGAAGTACAAAGTACTTTTATTATTTTCCTTTCTGTCATTTCTTATATTTATAATTTTATCAATTAAAATTACTAAACGGGTGTAATAAGTCCTTGTGATCCTTTTGACTTGGACAAGTTTTGTAAAATTGTATAGGTATTTTTTTCCAAGTATTCTAAATTATATTTAAAAATCAGTATAAGGATTAAGGAAGTTGTGATTTATTTTTTTTCTATTTTTTTTAACAAAATATAATTCTATGTTAAGGAAAAGATATTAAGATATAATATTTTTCATGATTCATTTGTGATTTTTTCATATTTGTAATTTTGATTTATATATAGTAATTATAGAGAGAAGTAAAAAAATTGTTAACCAAAAAAGAAGTAAAAAGAAATTTGAAAAAATGATTTAAAGTATTTTCACTTCAACTTTTGATCTCTTTTCATAATAAATTTCTTTTCTTTACTTTGATTTTCTTAATGTATGCACAAATTCCATCTTTTTTTTTTTTCCCTTTCTTAAAATTCTCATTTCTCATATATAATTTAGGGTCCGTTTGGATAGAGCTTATTGTTGAAAACTGAAAACTAAAAACTGAAAACACTGTAACAAAATAATTTTTAAATGTGTAAATAGTACTGCAGGACCCATTTTTAATAAAAAATTGCTGAAAAAATACGTGAACAGTACATGCACAGTGCTGCATAGTGCACTTTGCACCCTTGTCCCCGCGGTAGAACCGAAAAAAAACATAAAAAAAAAAGTAGAGAACGTGAAACGTAAATGCATAAAAAAAAAGGTGGATCCAAACCCAGCCTTAATCTACTCTTCTTTGTGACTTACCGTGAATGTGTAATGTGTTTGCCTGCATTAAGCTAGGCATTTTTTTTTTCCAAACGTGTTTGCTTGCATTGATTCATTGTCAATGTTTATATTACATAAAGAAAGCTTAAGAATCAATACTATTGGCCAAGAGTCTTATAGTTTACTGGTACCTTCTAGTGTTTCTAACAAAGACGTTTAAGGTTTGAATCATTTTTCTTTATTGTAAGAATGAAATTATAAAATAAAAAATAATTATATTAAATATGTCATTATATGTTTATATATTTTATCGTGAATATGCTAGATAAAATTGATTGATCAATTGTTTTGTTAACTTCTAAATATTTTTTTCAACTATTCTTAATTTTTAACAAGCCGAATATATTGCACGCTTTCAGTCTACCAAAGATATTGGATCTTACCATTATGCAAGTAAACCGTTGCATGGCCGTTTTTAGAGATTACTAATGTTTTGATAATATTGGCTGCTTTTACTACAAAAAAGAAAAAAGAAAAGAAAAGAACGATTATATTGCCTGCACTTTAGTTTATGGTAAATTTAAGGATCAAAATGAATCTTGCTAGTCCTTGTGCGTTTGATTCTCATCGTTGTCTGGCAGGACTCACTCTAGGCATATTATTGTTTACATTCCATGCACATCTGACATCAATTTGAAAAATGTGAATACTCTAATGTCTATACTTTGTAAATGGTTGTCCTATGTTGTATGGAGTGAAGATATTGAGAGTGTGAGACAATCATTGCCCATATATTATAAATTATTTTCTTTCATTTTGAACGTGTTCTTGGGAGTATGTTGGGCTCAATATCATTAACACTCAAGGCTATGTTACATTTCTCTCTAGTACATGCAGGATTTGTGTATTATGTAAATGGAACAGGTCAGAAATCACTTCATATGTAAGAGCTTCATATGTGAGAGAAGATGGGAAAAGGAAAACAAAAAGAATATGGCTATTATATATTGTAGTTTTTATTCTTATGAAAGAAATTCCAAAATGTCTACATGCTCCAATTACAGTCTCAAAGCTCTTGCTTCAGATGTGCTGTGTCTACTAGCTGAAGCCTCTAATGAATCGGCAATACTTCTGACCTCTGCGATCATTGCAACAACATCATTAAGCCTGTTCACGGCTGAACCTACACCCTGTGTTCATACATGATAGATGATACTAATATTAGTGATATCAGAAAAAAAAGGAACAAAATAGAAGTCTTAAAATTTTGGCATGTGCGAGATCACAGTTTCAGTCCTGTTCAAGTTTTTGAATCGTATTTACCAATCATAAGTTTTCAAGACGGGTGTATTACAATTTCTTAGAGATAAAACAAAGATGCATGTGTTACATACCACACCCGCAGCCCCTGCTGTGATGGCCATTGGTGCTGTAACTGCACTGAGTCCAGATGAACACATGACAGGAATCTTGACAGCCCGTGAAATGGAATATGCGGCAGCTAGTGTTGGTGTGGCCTATAGTTACCAATATGCCAAGCAAATTCATTAGTTAATAACAGAATTTTTATTTAGTTAACCATGAGTCAATCTTTTCAATGTGAACTTCAAAGAAGACCTAATAGTTATGCCTATTGCATTTTGCACCCCAGCTGCCATTACAGACAACTTATTTACACTGAAGCACTAAACCATTCACTCATGCAGATCAATTTCTGTACACGACTAAAAAGAAAAAATCTCTTTGGATTTAGATAACAGCATCTGTGGTTAGATAACCAATTAAGTTTTTATTTGATCACTAACTATTAGTGGCACGAGATATTTTGAGGCAAGGCATGTGCAAGCATCAGCAAAGAAGTATGAGGAGCAAGTACTTCCCCATAAAGCATTCTTGACTTGTTACAAGATGTCTGTTGATGATGCAGGACAGTTGGGCCAGTTAAACAATTTTTAATTCACTATTTCCTATTAGCTTAAACCTTTGACTAACGGCTGTTTATTATGGTAGCAGAATAGGTGAATGAATAATGGTTAAAAGATTAAATTTACTATTTTCTAATAACTTAAGCTTTTGGGTCCAACAGTCACCCTAAAATGTTCGGAAGAAGTATTACACTGTTTAGTGAGCCATTTTCAGTTTTGCTAATTTCAAGAGTTCATTATCTGAACCTGCATTCAGCACAGCAGTAATAAAGTAGGCCAAATCTTTCTGCATATACTTACCATATTTTGTATTCATAATCACTTTTTGTTTTGTTTTTATGGTGGGAAATTAAAATTACTGTATAATAAAAGAGATTACTTAAAAAATTCTATTGTGTTACCTTCTCAATCAAACCAAGAACACCTGATTTTGAAGGATTAGAACATTTGCCTCCTTCTGTTTGAATGATGTCAACACCTTCCTGTTCCAGCATCTCTGCCAGCTTGACCTGTTTGTTTTACAGATACTAAGATTAAATGAAAAACGCAGTGGAGACATGGAACACTTTTTTGGTAGAACTGCTGCTTTTTACCTGATCGGGTAGGCTTAGTGTGTGAGGTACAGTTGCTGATAAAGTCACAGATGGAAGAATTCTCTTAGTCTCCTTTGCTAGATTCAATATCTGAGAAAGAGTACTCAACAAAAAGAGGAAAGGAGAAACTGTGACAACCTTCTTTTAACAGAAGGAATACAAAAGAATTGTAGGAATTCTTCTTAATAAATGACAGAAAATTGATAGGAATGATTTTTTATTTTTTGTTTTATTTTTTGCTGGCAGACTATGAGGGGTATAATGAAGACTCTGATTAAGTTAGTTCTTAAAATCCTGAAATTTATGGATGGATTTGAGCTTTATTAATGTGTTGATTTGAAATAATTAGCTGTAAGAAGTCATTTCAAATCAATAATATCACAAGTGTTTTTTGAGCTGGATCACCAAAACTCAAATCATCACATGTTTTTAAATTTATGTTAACCAATTTATACTCTCAATTGTTCTACTTATCACTTGATTTTGAATCCTCAAACCCAAACATAACCATAAAGACATTCCCAAAAAGTGTCTGTTTATTTGGGTTCTATTCTAAGGTTCCTCAACTTATAATATCTATTGCATTAGCAAATTGGGCTTTATTACACAATGAAGACAAACTATTATTCCATTGTGTTATACTTTATTATGGAGAATTATTAAATCTTATACCTGCTCAGGAGAGAAAACCAAACCTATCTCATAGAATGAATCATAGTTTCCAATCTCAACCTGCACATACCATCAGTTTTATTAATACAATTTAACTGCTTTGTTTTACTCTTTTAGATCTTGCAGCGCTCTAGTAAGGAGGCACTGAATCAGAGTTTCAAGCTTATGGACTGACATTCAGGATTAAAGTAAAAAGTTTGTGGTCAAACCATTAGTGCTCCTGCTTCAACAGCAGCTTGAAATGCTGCCGGATCCACTGAAGAAACACAAACCTGCAAGAGGGAGACATCTTTCATTCAAAAAAGATGAGCTGCTATAAAAATTTTCAACGTCTTTCTGGCTACATACATTAGCATCTTCTCAAGAAAATTAAGGCTGCCTTGTTAAAAGGAGCTGCAAATAATGTATTTAGGGAAGTTAATTATCAAAACACCAAGATTTTAAAGCCAAATGACATTATATGATGCTTCTGTGCCACATAAAGTACATGCATATATGTGGTGACACAAAATATTTAGCCCCTTAATGTACAATCGAAGAAAATAATCAAGATTTGCTTTTAAAGAGTATGAATTTACCGGAAGAGAAGTTAAATTAATGGCAAGCTTCACTAAATCTGGGTCACAAGCTATATCCACATGAGTTGCTCCCCCCTGTATGTTTGATAACATGATAGGATGAATTATATTGAAATCTGGTAAAGAAGCAAATTAAAATTTAGATGCTATGAACTTATGAAGAATCTAAAGTAAAAGCACATTGGCACAAAACACTGCCATGGTTCATGTTAAAAACATATTAGGCAAAGGCAATTACTAGCTTGTACTGTCAGGCCAGTGCTGTGGTTTACATATCAATTTTATTTTATAAATCTATTCATGCTAATTTGAATAACACTGTGGTTTTTACTACTTGTGAAGAGCTAAACTATTGAAATGAAAAAAGAGTAACCGAAGGCACAATTATTGCAGAAGATAAAACTTTTGTGACTAATTCGTAAAGTAACCCTGGGAAATGCATGCAAATTGCTTACAGTAAAACTAAAGTATATGTAATGTGCAAACCATTATAACATATTCATTGATTGATTCAGTAATTGATGCAGGTCGTCTTAAATATGTAAGTAAGGGTAGCCAAGATATTATTAATATTAAACCAACCTTCTCGGCAGCAGTAACAACAGAAGCAACATTGTCTCTATTGAAATTTTGCAATCCTGAGATAATCTGTAAAGGACACAACTATGGAGCTAATTAGTAAATGACATCATCATGTAAACCAGTGTATAACTGGTGCATATGCATGGTACAACTAAAAACATTCACAATTCAATTACACATATATATGGGTTCAAATTATCTTGGTGTAAGAGTTAAGCATTTTGTAATTGATAGATGAGTTTTACTCTCTCTCTCTCTTTTTATTTTTTATTTTAGTTTTTTTTTGGATATACACATGAGTTTACTTTTTTTTTTTTTAATTGGATTTTTTGATGGTTAATTTATATCAGATTCTTCCTCTTTAGTACAACATTAACTCATCTAGAACACATATTAAAAAAAATTTAGATAAGACACATGATGCAAAATTAGACAACAATTCTTTTTATAGATTAATTATATATATAGACGCTAAATGCTAAATATAAACAATTCCTTTTATAGATGAAAACATAAAAAAAAGAACTACTAAATATAATGGTTCAATTGTATAAAAATTCTTTATAGATACTAAATACTAAATATAATGGTTCAATAGTATAAAAATAGATGAAAAAAAAGAATTAATGGTTCAAAATTCCTTTAACGAAAACATAATTAAAAATAAGATTTAATGGTCCAAGGTTCAATTGTATAAAATAGATAATGGTTCAAAATTCCTTTAATGAAAACATTAAAAAATAAAAAGGTTTAATGGTTCAAGGTTCAATTGTATAAAAATAGATGAAAACATGATAAAAAAATAGCTTTAATGGTTCAAAAGAAAACTCAACGCGATCGCTAGAAGGAGGGCTTGAACCTCCGACCTTGTGGTTAACAGCCACACGCTCTAACCAACTGAGCTATTCGAGCATGTTGGTTAACTACTTCAATAAATATTATTAAAAAAAATCTATATGGCTGTAACATCTCAAAGTTCAGCCGCTTGTCAATTAAATCAATAAATTCATCCCCCCAAAAAAAAAAAAAAAAAAGCGAATTTGTAAAAAAACGTAATTTCCAAAAAAAACATGGTTATTTCAGCACCTTCTATACCCCATGTTAGAGAAAAAAAATTCAGAGGAAAAAGTAAAACTAGAATGAAAGAGGAGAGAGCAAAATTTAAGTGTTGGGTTTATTCCTCTTTTTGATTGCACAAAAAAGAAACTGTTTTAAAGTTCCCAAGAAAAAAAAAAAGAAAAAGAACATAGAAAAATAACGAAAAGAAAACTGAGAAAAGTGATAAGCGAAATGGGAAGTGAATTAGAATTACCTTGAGAGCTCTTCGTTCTCGAAAGTCCTTCAACACTGCATGTTTGGTTGGTGAGAGAAGAGCACGGGTAGTTAGAGAGGCTCCTCTTCTGAGAGTGAGTGGTAAAGGTGGTCTTGATGAGAGACAGTGCTCACCCAGAAAAGGGTTGTGGTTCAGGTTGAGTTTTGAAAGTGTGGGAATGCAGATTGAGGAATGCATCATGTGTCTGTGTCTGTAATTCTATGGCTAGAGTGAGTGAGTAGAGTGTAGAGACTAGGTGTGGATGGAGTTGGACTTGGAGGTAAGAGATAAACTAGTTGATATTTGATAAGACGGTTCAGTTTTCCAATACGGTACTAAAACCTGTTGCACATATATAATAATAAAAAAAAAATCACAATTATCTTTCTAAATTTCAACTTTTATCATTCCAGATCTTTTATCACTTTTGTTATTTCAATTATTTAACTTTTAATTTTTGTCAATTTGTTATTCCGTTAGGTTTCAGTTAAGTGGATTGTTTACGTTGAACCTTATTGACTGATAGGTGAGATTAATTGCGTTGGGATAATCTTTTTTTTTTTTTTTTTTATATATGATTTTTTTTCCCTATTTGTGTGGATAATCTACTTTATTTGTCTATTTGTTGAACATGGAGTTTTATTGTTTCGAAATGACTCGGTACCCATTGAAGTATAATTGATGGTTTTACCTTGCCAGCTTCTGCACAATAGTTGCACTGGAGCCTTAAAAATGGCTGAATATTTGGTTGCAATTCATTTCTAAAATCTACCATTAATGTATGTATATTGACTTTTTGGAGCCAAAAATACAAAGATTAGCCCAAATTTCCCCTTAATTTCTTTAGAAATGTTTATTTGTGGAGAATCAAGCCAAAAATTCCATATATATAATGAACAAAACGTTAATGGTGTTGGTTCTTTAGTAAAAGAGAAATCAAAATGTCATAATTGAAATATAAGAAAATGTAGAAAAAGCACATAGGTCTGAAACTTCGGCTCATAGTGAGCTAGAAGAGGAAATTGAGAGAAATTGTGAGGAAGAGAGGGAAGGTTTTCTCGTACTTACATTTCTACCCCCAAGCTTTAGAATCGTGAGTATGTTAGTTGGTTGAGTGAGCTTTTGGTCTCAAAGTTCAACTCTGTGAGGAAAACGTGGTTCTTCCTCCATATTGACTCTAATTGGGGTCTTTTGTATTGAGTCTAGGGTGCTCTAAGTGACTGGTTTTTAGTCAATAGAGGAGACTTTGAACCCCATGGTATCAATCAAAGAGGTTATGATCATATTTGTTTTAAATGGGTAAGAGGGTTTACTTACTTTTTGCATAATTTGGGAAATAAAGTAGACTAAATTCGTACGCTTATGTTTCCTAGACATGGCAGGTTCTTGGTGGCTGCATTTGGTTGTTGCAGCAGACAAGGTCAGCCACTTAGGGTTAGCTATATGTTTTAGGCAAAAAATGGTAGAACAGAAAAGTTGGGCCACAGTCAACTAGAATATAACAACTCTTTTCAGGTACAAGACCTCCTCCATGAGCCTGAGGTGCTACAAATGTCTCTTGCCCACTTGGTAGCATGCATGGGTTAGGCTTATGCAAAAGATTTGAAAGAAACCGACCCACACTATCCAAATCACACTTTCTCAATTTCTTCCATATGTTACATGGGCTTGAGCCATGCTTAAAAAAAAAAAAAAATATAATACATGGGCTCATAATGAGGTTGGGCTCGATTGAGTCGGGTTTATAGAGAATGTGTCACGAAAATGGGTGTTAACAACTTTCATGACTTTTATCTTTTGCTTAAACTTTCACAATCAATTTCTCCTTTGCTTCGGGATTAAAATCAAAATTTTCTTGCAGAAGGATACCAGAATCCATCGAGATAAGTCTACAGTGTTTTAGGTTTGTGTTGTTTTACTGTATGTTCCTCTTCGTTGCAGTTCTTATTTCTAGTTGCTGTATTATTGCTTTTACTTGATAGATGTCAGCAACATGTTAGCAGGGGCAAAACTAAATACATGCCGTCACCCCCCCAATTTTTTTGTTCAAGAATTAGATTTTCCCTCCCATAAAAAAAAAAAAAAAAAAAACTCTTCATATTTCTTATGTGACCTTTTAAAATTGGTTAGATTTATATAAAGATTTTTATTACTTTAACCCCCTCATTCTTAAAATTCTAGTTCTGCCCCTGCATGTTAGGATGCATGTGCTTTGTATCTCAGCTGGGTAACTTTAAGCTTTATCTTACTTCGTTGCCATAATGTGGAGTTAATTTGTTGATTGTTAGGCTTCATTTTTCGTATATCGGTGCTTTATAATGTATTTTCTTCGTTATGGTGTGATGATGCTAGAAAATGATCAGACTTGCCTAAAAGCATTATATTGGTAAACTTGATGTCCAGCTGTTTCATATATGATTATGAGAAACTGTTTTTAAAATTTTTGATATCTTAAACTGAATTTTGCTTGGCCCTGGATATCATATGTATGGGGGAAAAATACTGTATGCCTGGATGGAATCACCGTCACAGTGCATTTTTGTAATCAGTCATGCCTTAATTTTCCCTTGGATGTTCAAACTTGAGTCAGTACAACCCTGTGACATAGAATTGAATTTAAAATGATCTTCTGAGCAGTTATATTGTTTAGAATATGATTTTTTTTTTGGGGTGTATATTCTAGTGTAGAGTTGATTGGTTAATATTTGTTTGAGATGTTTATTACAAATGGGGACAACTCTTGGATACTTCTCTAATTTTTTTTTTAATTGTAAATTATTAGGAATACATGAATACATGAATACAGGGTGTAAGCAAAAAATAAACCAAGTGAACAACAATTTTATAACTTTGTATGCGTTAAGATTGCCCTTTAATTATGGAGTGGGTGACAAGCATAGAGGGTTTTCTTGATGGTTATTGTTTGTGTTGAGGCCTGAGGGTGGTGGCACTGTCAGTAAACGTGGTGCCAATTGGAAAGGCAGTGGCGGTTAGGGTCTCTTGTCCCCACCTGTTGTGTTTTTTTTTTTTTTTTTTTTTTTTTTGATACAGGATGTATACAAATCAAAGAAAAACAGCAAAGCAAAGCAAAAATAGAAAAAGGAAATACATGAAACCAGCTATAATAATACAGTAGTAATAGTAGCGGCACAAATGTATAGTCTAGAAATTCCATCAAAGGATACGTGGAGAGAGTGAAGGACTTCAATCCCCATTCATGGAGTCTTCAAAAATAAAAAAACTAGAGATTTGGCACAATGTACTCTATCCTTGAAAATTGCGGCGTTCCTTTCAACCCAAATGCACCACATCAAACATGCCGGGCTGGCCACACACAAAGAAAGAGACTCTACGAGTAGGAGGAGAAAGGGACTATTGTCCCCACCTGTTACAGAGTGGTTTTCACTGGAAGCCCACCCCTTCACTATCTATGTGTCTACTGTGGATGTACACTAAGTGAACAAAAACTGAGTATATACCCCCAATTAGAACCCTATTTTTGAGTAATTCTTTTTGTACTTTTTTTTTTTTTGGTTTTCAACTTGATATGAGTTTTTGAAACTTTTCACTTAATCCTGAATTCAAATTCTATTTTTCTTGTAAATGCACACATTTCGTGTTGAAAACGTAAGTCCAATTTGTTTCTTTGGACTGTGGTCTTGTGGAGAGCTTTAAAAGTGGATAATCTTATTAAATGGAAGAAAGTGATGGTGGATTGGTGTTGTATGCATAAATGTAGTGAAGAACTGAAGATATTGCCCACTTTCAATCTACCAAAGATATTGAATCTACCATTATGCAAGTACACTGTTGCATGGCCGGTTTTAGAGATTACTAATGTTTTGATAATATTGCCTGCTTTTACCAAAAAATAGAAAAGAAAAGAAAGATAATATTGCCTGCAATTTAGTTTATGGTAAATTGAAGGATCAAAATGAATCTTGCTAGTCCTTGACTCCTTGTGCATTTGATTCTCATTGTTGTCCGGTATGACTCACTTTAGGCAAATTATTGTCTACATTCCACGCATACCGGACATCAGTTTGGGAAATGTGAAAGCTTGATGTCCATACTTTGTAAATGGTTGTCCAATGTTGTATGGAGTGAGGACATTGGGAGTGTGACACGATCATTGCCCATTTATTATAAATTATTTTCTTTCATTTTGAATGTGTTTTTGGGAGTATGCTGGGCTCAATATCATTGACACTCAAGGCTATGTAACATTTCTATTTAGTACATGCAGGATTTTTGTATTATGTAACTGGAACGCGTCAGAAATCACTTCATATATAGGAGATGATGGGAAAAGGAAAACAAAAAGAATATGGCTATTATGTATTGTAGTTATTATCCTTATGAAAGGGATTCCAATATGTCTACTTGCTCCAATTGCAGTCTCAAAGCTCTTGCTTCAGATGTGCTGTGTCTACCACCTGATGCCTCGAATAAATTGGCAATACTTCTGACCCCTGCGATCATTGCAACAACATCATTAAGCTTGTTCACAGCTGAACCTACACCCTGTGTTCATACATGCTAGTTGAACTAATATTAGTTGATCTCAGAAAAAATAGGAACAAAATAGAAGTCTTAAAATTTCGGCATGTGTGAGATCACAATTTCAGTCCTGTACAAATCCTTGAATTTTATTTACCAATCGTAAGTACTTTTCTAGACTGGTGTATTACAATTTCTTAGAGATAAAACAAAGATGCATGTGTTACATTCCAAACCCGCAGCCCCTGCTGTGATGGCCATTGGTGCTGTAACTGCGCTGAGTCCAGATGAACACATCTTGACACCCCGTGAAATGGAATATGCGGCAGCTAGTGTTGGTGTGGCTTGTAGTTACCAATATGCCAAGCAAATTCATTAGTTAATAACAGAATTGTTATTTATTTTAGCCCTGAGTCAATCTTTTCAATGTGAACTTCAAAGAAGACCTAATAGTTTTGCGGCTTTTGCCTATTGCATTTTGCACCCCGGCTGCCATTACGGACAACTTATTCACACTGAAGCACTTTTATTCACTCATGCAGATCAATTTCTGTACATGAATAAACAAAAAATCTCATTGGATTTAGATAACAGCAATTGTGATTAGACAACCAATTAAGTTTTAATTTGACCACTAACTATTAGTGTCACAAGATATTTTGAGCTGAGGCATGTACAAGCATCGACAAAGAAGAATGAGGAACAAGTACTTCCCCATAAAGCATTCTTGACTTGTTACAAGATGTCTGTTGATGGTGCAGGAAATTTGGGCCAGTTAAACAATTTTTAATTCACTATTTCCTATTAGCTTAAACCTTTGGGACTAACGGTTGTTTATTATGGTATCAGAATAGGTGAATGAATCTTACAGCTTAAGCTTTTGGGCCCAACAGTCACCCTAAAATGTTTGGAAGAAGTATTACAGTGTTTAATGAGTCACTTTTCAGTTTTGCTAATTTCAAGTGTTCATTCTCTGAACCCGCATTCAGCACAGCACTAATAAAGTAGTCCGAATCTTTCTGCATGCATAATCTCTTTTTGTTTTTGTTTTGTTTTTTGTTTTTTGTTTTTTTTTTTTTGGTGGGAAATTCAAATTGCTGTATAATAAAGAGATTACTTAAAATCCTTTTTTGTTACCTTCTCAATCAAACCAAGAACGCCTGATTTTGAAGGATTAGAACATTTCCCTCCTTTTGAATGATGTCAACACCTTCCTATTCCAGCATCTCTGCCAGCTTGACCTGTTTGTTTTTCAGATACTAAAACTAAATAAAAACATGGTGGAGACATGGAACACTTTTTTGGTAGAAATACTGCTTGTTACCTGAACGGGTAGGCTTAGTGTGTGAGATACAGTTACTGATAAAGTCACAGATGGAAGAATGCTCTTAGTCTCCTTTGCTAGATTCAATATCTGAGAAACAGAACTCAACAAAGAAAGAAAGGAGAAACTGTTACAACCTTTTTTAACAGTAGGAATCCAAAAGAACTGTAGGAATTCTTCTTAATCAAAAGAAATGACAGAGAAGTGATAGGAATGATTTTTTATTTTTTGCTGGCAGACTATGAGAGGATGAATGAAGACTCTGATTAAGTTAGTTCTTGAAATCCAGAAATTAACTAGTTAAGAGTTTTATAAATCACATATAGAGCAATTAAGCAACACACTTTATAGTTCCTTTTGATAGAAATATTTAAGGAGAATAATATGGATTTCAAATTGTAGTTTAAATGACTTTAATAGGTAATGAAATAGCATTTTTTATATTGATGAAATTTATGGATGGATTTGAGCTTCATTGATACGTCGATTTGAAATAATTAGCTGTAAGAAGTCATTTCAAATCAATAATATCACAAGTGTTTCTGTTTGAGCTAGATCGCCATGGCTCAAATCATCATATGTTTTTTAAATTTATATTACCCAATTTATACTATCAATTGTTCTACATATCCCTTGATTTTGAATCCTCAAATCCAAACTTAATCACAAGGAGATTCCCAAAAAGTGTCTTTCTATTTGGGTTCTATTCTAAGGTTCCTCAACCTATAATATCTATTTGCACTAGCAAATTGGGCAGTATACAAAATGGAGACAAACTATCATTCCATTGTGTTATGCTTTATTATAAAGAATTATTTAATCTTATACCTGCTCTGAAGATAAAACCAAACCCATCTTGTAGAACGAATCATAGTTTCCAATCTCAACCTGCACATACCATCAGTTTTATTAATACAATTTAACTGCTTTATTTACTCTATCAGATCTTGCAGCACTCTAGTAAGGAGGCACTGAGTCAGTTTCAAGCTTATGGACTGAAATTCAGGATTAGAGTAAAAAGTTTGGGGTCAAACCATTAGTGCTCCTGCTTCAACAGAAGCTCGAAATGCTGCTGGATCCACTGAAGAAACACAAACCTGCAAGAGAGCGGCATCTTTCATCCACAAAAGATGAGCTGCTATAAAAAATTTTCAACATCTTTCTGGCTACATACATTAGCATCTTCTCAAGAAAATTGAGGCTGCTTTGTTCAAAAGAGCTGCAAATAATGTATTTAGGGAAGTTAATTATCAAAACACCAAGAATTTAAAGCCAAATGACATTATGTGATGCTTCTGTGCCACATAAAGTACATGCAAATATGTTGTTACAGAAAATATTTAGTATCTTTCCCCTTAATGTACAATCAAAGAAAATAATAAAGATTTTCTTTTAAAGAGTATGAATTTACGGGAAGAGAAGTTAAATTAATGGCGAGCTTCACTAAATCTGGGTCACAAGCTATATCCACATGAGTTGCTCCCCCATGCAAGTTTGATAACATGATAAGATGAATTATAAGTCAGGGAGGTCCGTGGAGGCAAATTGAAATCGGGTAAAGAAGCAAATTAAAATTTAGATGCTTTGAACTTATGAAGAAACTAAAGTAAAAGCATACTGGCACAAAACACTGCTATGGTTCATGTAAAAGGTCAGACTTTGAGAAGAACTATTCACCAAATGTTGCTTGTAACTTGTAAGAAACATATTAGGCAAAGGCAATTACTAGCTTGCACTGTCAGGGCCAGTAATATGGTTTACAGATCAATTTCATTTTGCTAATCCATTCGTGATAATTTGAATAAAACTGTGGTTTTTACAATATTGTGAAGAGCTAAACTATTGAAATGAAAAAGGAGTAACCCAAAGCACAATAATTGCAGAAGATAAATATTTTATGACTAATTCTAAAGCAAACCCTGGAAAATGCATGCAAATTGCTTACAGTGAAACTAAATGAACAACAAAGCAATGTGCAAACCATATTCATAGATTGATTCAGAAATTGATGCAGGTCATCTTTAATATGTAACTAAATTGTGGCCAAGACGCTTAGCAAAAAAAAAAGGGTGACCAAGATATATTAAACCAACCTTCTCGGCAGCAGTTACAACTGATGCAACATTGTCTCTATAGAAATTCTGCAATCCTGAGATAATCTGTAAAGGATAAAAGGACACAACTATGGAGACAATTTGTAAATGACACCATTATATAAAAATACTAAATACTAAATATAATAGTTCAATTGTATAAAAATTTCTTTTATAGATAAACTATATAAATATAATGGTTCAAAAGTAATACTAAACAAATAAAATGGTTCAATTGTATACAAATTCATTTTATAGATGAAAAAAAAATAAAAAAAAGAACTGAATCGCTATAAGGAGGGCTTGAATATAATGGTTCAATTGTATAAAAATTCATTCTATAGATGAAACAAATATAAAAAGGACTGAGTCGCTAGAAGGAGGGCTTGAACCTCCGACCTTGTGGTTAACAGCCACACGCTCTAACCAACTGAGCTATTCCAGCTTTTTGGTTAGCTTGCGATAAATATTATTATAAATATATAATCTAGCTGGAACATCTCAAAGCTCAACTGCTTCTGAATTAAATCAATAAATTCGTCCCCAAAAAAAAAAAAAAAAAAAAAAAACACGATTTTGTAAAAACACATAATTTCCAAAAATAACACGGTTATTTTAGCACCTTCTATACCCCATATACGTTAGAGAAAAAAGGAAAAAAAAAAAAAATTCAAAGGTTAAAACTAGAATAAAAAGGATAGAGCAAAATTTAGTGTTGGGTTACTCCTCTGTTTGATTGCACGAAAACGAAACTGTTTTAAAGTTCCTAAGTAAAAAGAAAAGAAAAAGAACATTAAAAAACAATGAAAAGAAAACTGAGAAAAGTGATAAGAGAAATGGGAAGTCGGTTAGAATTACCTTGAGAGCTCTTCGTTCTTGAAAGTCCTTCAACGCTGCATAACCGATTAAAAGGCCGCTAAAAATTAATTACACAAACGGAGAGAAAAAGTGCTTAACAAAACAAATGAGAACATAGTGTACCACACTTCCTATGTTGTACATTTTGGTACAACTTATTTTCAATAGCTTTTATATATGCTAGCCTTAAAATAATTTGGGAATAGATTAATAATTTGAGTATAGATTAATAATTTGCATTTATTATAATTTGGGGTTTCTACTTTTTTCAATCACAAAAAAAAAAAAAAAAAAATCTAAGGGTGTGATGAATACATGGGGTGAGTTTTGTATATTAGAGGAGTTTTAAAATTAACAAAAAAATAGTTCTATTTTGTAGGGAATTAGTGAGTAGATGTATGAATTTTTTTTGAGATATAATTACAACATATTGCTAACCCCATAACTCGAACTCTTTCCCCCTTAGACCCCTAAGCACTTTGTACATGAGGAGGTGCCAATTTATTTATAAAGCCTTTGGCTAGATGTAGGAATTTAAATCAACGTAAAAGTAGGAGTTTATTAGAAGCAGGAAGACATTTTAACGTAGAAGTAGGAATTTATAATTTTTTTCAATTTACTATTTTAACCTCATTTTTCAGTTTTAGGTAGGGGTATTTTTTACAGTAAAAAAAAAAAAAAAACTAACTTTCTTTTACCAATTTACTATTTTAACCCCATTTTTTTAATTTGTTGGTTAATTAATTTAGGGGTATTTTTGACAAGAAAAAAGCAATAACTAACTTTCTGAATCCTCTTAATGTATACAGATAAATACAGATAGATATAATCGAAAGCTTCTAATACAGATAGATATAACCGAAAGCTTCTACTATCTCAATTTTACATATCAGCACTATCTCTTCTCTACTCTTCTCCTTCCCCCAAATCACAAAATCTCTTCTCTCCCTATTCTCCCAACCCGAGACCAGACAAGCTTCTATGGTTACCGAACCCCAATGGAGAATTCTCCATTATATCTGCCTACCATCTTGCAACTCAACTCATTGAAACGCCACCACAAACAGATGTTAACTAGAAAAAGCTTTAGAAGCTGAAAGCCCTTGAAAGGATTAAGAGAATTGCCTCCTCAGTTGCTTTACTCATACCGGAGAGGTATAACTCTGTAAATTTCTCTTTGTGTGTGAGTTAGGGTTTTTATTTATTTATTTTTTCACCATATTTGTTGTTGTCCTCTTAAACATTGAATATTTTGCTATCAAATTTTTTTCATTAGGTTTACATTTTTTTGTAGATTAGCTTTGAATATGGGAACATTTTTTTTTTCTATTTCAAACCAATTGGAGTTCTAAAGTCACACTCAGAAGCTATTGATTGGTAAGTTATATATATATAAATGTGTGTGTGTGTGAATGATATTACTAAGAAGAATCTCCTCCTAACATATGCAATTGAATCTAAATAAATTAGAGCATATGCCATTTTTTCATTTTTTTCTTTCAATAATTGTAATGTAGGGAATGCATGCTATTTAAAAAGAGAATTTGTGATTTTACTTATATGACAAAAAGCTTTGAGTTTTGCTTTTGAATCTTTTATTTTTATTGCATGCAATTTATTGATGCTCAGTTGAATTGTAATTCTAATTAGAATTTTATGCATTAATTTTGTTCCAGATTTGTTTACTTCATTGAAATAACATCATCTCATGTTGATGTGCAATGATAAGGTTGCCCCCAACTCCTTCTCACTCCTTATTGCTGGGATTCTGGTCTGTTCATTCCTCTTTTTCTTTTAGCTCCAATCCTTTATATATTTATTATGAATAGTTCGTAGTGTCATCAACGCTTATCAATTACTTGCATTGATACCAATTAATGAATTTCCAATATGTTTAAAATCTACTACATAGAACGTTTGGTCTTTGTTTTCCTTTTTGTTCTTGAAAAGATATAACAATTTCATAGTTAGATGATAGTTGGGAATATTTACAAATTTTCAATTAGTCTAGAAATTTGATTTTCTAGGTTCTAGGGACGAAGGAGATTAAGATTTCAAAGGCCAATTTGATGTAAGCCGTGGCTTTTGTGATGTGTGGTATTCAGGAAGCCTGCAATGATATTTGTAGCATTTGTCTTGAAACCCTCCCTTTGTGATAGTGATCTTTCAATGTTATCATATACATATTACCAAATTTTGTATCTTTATATTCCTAGTATTTGATGTATTGTTTTAACCAATCCAATTTTCTATTTTCTAACAGAGGTGACCAGGGACAAGCCTACCTTTCTTCTATAAGGTATTAATTTTGAATAGTTGTGCATATGGGTTCCAATTTTAAGGGCATCAAGTTATTTCCTTTTGCAATATTATGATTGTCAGTAATAACCAAGGGTCATATGGTTGAGGGCTGAGATAGGAGTGTCAAATGTATAACCATACACAATAATAATTGAGCTTCAACATTGTATCACTTGCAAAGAGAGCATAGTAGTTACTATGAAATTGTAGTTACTGCTCCTAAACTGCTAGATCTTACTTGAATTCTAGAACTTGTATTTTATTTAGATTATCGTACAATGTTACTTATGGTTTGTGGTTTATCAAATTGTTTCTCATTTTATGTGTATAAATCTGTCAACTATTGTTTGCTATATGCATGGTGTGTTTTATAAAATGCCTAAAAATGATTGTATTATGTGACACAAATGAGGCAAATTTTGGTTTTATTTGATGATTTGTTGACATAATAATTGTTCTTTTCTTGACTGATTTGAGTTGCATTATAATAATAACTTTGTGCTAGCATATTTTAGTTGCTATGACAACATAGTCCTTAGAAATCAGCTATCTTTAACTTTTTCATTGTCCCTTTCCCTTTGCTTGCATTTCATTTGAATTGACATGCTATGGTTTATGAAAGTTTTTGAGCACTGTGCTTAGTCCTAAGATTGGCCTTAAGTTGAGGTTTTGTATTAGCTGCCTTGAGCTTCCCTTAAGTCTCAGGGGACTGCTTTTCTACTTCTATACTTTTTTGCTTAATGCATAATGGGTTCTCTCCATGATTGCCTCTTTTGAATGTTTGAGTTTCATAGTTTGTGTTTCACTTGGGAATTTTTTTTTTTTTTGTTTAGTACTTATGGTTGTTTGCCTTATACATGTCCATAATAATTTGTCATGGTATAGATTTATTTTGTCTTATTTTGAACTGTTAAGTTGGGTAAAACAAAATGGGCATGTGATGGAGGTGGAGGTTGGCTATTATGGTAAAATTGAAACCAAAGGCATGTGGATGAAACTCTAAAGTTACTAGTGGATTTGGTGCAAAAACCCTGTACACTTGCTATGGAATATATATGGAATCTTAGAGAAATAATCAGTCTAGATATATAGCCTGTTGAAGTCTACATGGCCTCCTACAGGTTCATGTTACAAGGTAAATTTTGCCATCAAGAAATTGCAGAACAATAGATGGTGTGGCTTGAAGGTACAATGATAGTGGAAGTCAATGTATAGGAGCTTTATATGCAAGAATAGGAGAAGGAAATGATCAAATTGAAGTGCAGGCTTTAAGATTACGACGAGCAGCTTGCTGTGGATTTGGGGCTTCAAGTAGTTGAGGTAGATTGTGAATTTAAAGGTCCAATAGATGAAGTAAAGTCAGTTGGATCTACCAATTTGAGCATTGGTCATATCCTTCCTAAATGATGTTAGATTGCTTGGTTCTTCTAGGAATATATTTTTCTCTTATGGCTTTCCTTGAACAAGCTAACTCGTAGAGAAGATAGCATGTGAAGCAAAGAACTGACTGGGTTTGCTAGACAATGATGTATTGGGTGGAGGAGTGTCCCCCATATATTAAGACTCTACTAAACAGTGATGTACTTGCTCAATGAAAAAAAGAAAAGCATTTTTAAGTGGAATTTCTTGCTTCCTTTCGGCATTTTTACTACAGTGTTACTCCAATAAAATTTAAATCAATTTTTTTCTACTAAAAGTTGTGCTATTACCCCAGTCCATTAAAAATCACTACTCATGTTTTAGTTTTAAAGTTGTATTATCTATTGGACAATATAGTATTGTGTTTCAATGTATTAATATTGTTCTTTTTTTAAAACAAAAAAAATGTCATATTTGAATGATATCTTGAATAATCACTAACTATATATAGTATATTATTAATGTCATCTCTTATTTATAAGCATTTCATTTAATTATATAAGTTACTCCAACTAAAATAAAATGAAATGAAGATTTGAAACAATATTTTAAACTACCATAAATAAATATTCAATATAAATTAAAATTAATAAATTTTTTAAAATCTTATTTTTGATAGTTTTCCCTTGCATTGCACGGGTTAGCGACTAGTCTATATATATAATACTAATAGGTAAAACCGAAAGAAATTCAAATTAAAATTCCAAATTAGAGTTCCAATTTTGCGTCATGTGTCCTAAATTATTTATTTTTTAAGAGCTTTATTTCTTAATTTTAGAATCAAATTTGGGATCACATCATAAATATTTATTCAAGTGAGTTATTAAGTACAAAAACTAAAGAGTTTAGAATAAATGATTTGTAAAAAAACAAAAAAGTGCTTCACAATAATTAAAAAAAAAATGAACAATTTGCATTTTATATCTAATAATATCTTTACAATTTTTTTTAAAGAGTTAATAAAATATAAAAATAACTATCAATAGTATTTAAATTATATATATATAAATTATATTATGTATCTTATTGTATATCTTTAAGTATATTCATGTATGTGCATGAGGTTACAAGTTAGTTTTGTATAATATGAGACAAAAAATTAAAAGGTAATTTATTGCGAAAGGGTGAGGCTTAGGTTCAATGCATGTAGTGCATTGGACCTATTAAGATGATGATATGTGTTTAAAAGTAGACACGTGTCATAATCTTAATGGGTTTAGTACAATTGGACACTGAACCCAAAACTTATCTATTGCGAAAAAGCTAAAAGTTAGAGATCTAAAATAAAACTAAAATTGAAAGCAAAAAGCTGCATCACTACCAACGTCATATAGTTTGCTCATGGTTTGGCTCAAATCCCATATGTTTTTACATCAAGTAATTAAGAATTAAGGCTCATTTTGTTTTTATTTGTACTTAAGGCTCATTTGAAATGTTAGGAACCAAATTGATACACAACGAAAAGTTTAGGAACTAAATTCGTAAGTTAGTCCGTAACCTTTTGGTATTGTATCAACTTGGTTTCTACCGTTAGATGGAAATGTTGACATGGCTAATGGTTAAAATAAAAAATAGTTTTTTTGCCAACTTAAATGCCACATGTAATGTTGACTAAGATTACGCTAAAAAAACAAAAAAACTTGAATTCAGGCCCAACTGCTTGTGGGTAATTTGTAATTAACTTTTCTAAAAAATGGTGGTTCATTGCAATTACTCAGTTTCGAATTATTATAATTCTACTAGACATTTTGAAGTGGTTGCTTCCTTTAGACTTGTTCAATCCTTTAATTTTGGATTGTCCTCAACTGTTTGAACTTATCTATCTCTAAAAACTAGTTACATAACTACATGTAACAATTTTCTTCAACCATTATATAGTTTCTTTGATTTGTAATATTAAACCATGCGTTATTAAATTTTATTTCACACAAATTTTCCCACATGACGTCCTTTTAGGGGTAAAAAAATAATTTAAAAAATTCTTGTTTAGTTTGAAAATTTTGAAACAATAAGCTTTCATTTTAAAACATCACTAAAATATAGATTTTTAATGTAATTTTCCTAAAACGAAGTTCCATGTTAGACTTAATGACACGGATTTAACTGTTTCACAGAATACTTTCTTTGCATTATATGAACCATTACTGTGCTACTAGAAGAGAGATTGGGAAGAACATCCAACTGAACCATGCATCAACAGGAAGTTACAACAATGCAACGCATAAATACCACCCAATTAAAATAGAGTGCTACGTACGGTTGTGTTTGTCAAAGGATGTATTCCTGTTTTTCTTCTGTCTTGTTGAATTGTCTATTTCTATAATTATTCAATATTTTCCTCTCCTATGCATATAATCAAAAGGGGCTTCATCAGGGCGGCATCCACGGTGGTGGCTTTCTAGTGAGAGGACTAGGAAGTGGTTTGGAGGACATAAGAAGGTCGAGAAGAGATAGAAATTTTATTAATCAAGCACATTAATTTGTAAGTGTATACACACAGACACACACACACACACACACACACACACACATATATATATATAAAAGAGCTAGGAAGCTAAAATGTCAGACCAAAAGACAAATGAGTCTATGATATGTTATGATCTGACAGTATCCATCAACAATGGTGTCTGGCAAGCCGAAGCCCCCATTACCGAATCCTTTCCTCTCTTCGTCTCACAGCTTACTGTTATCATTTTCATCACTCGCTTTCTCTTCTTGGTCCTCAAACCCCTCCGCCAGCCTCGTCTAATTGCTGAGGTTTTGGTAAGAACAATATGCTACATATATCAATTTCATGCTAATTAATAACAGATTGATGGACATAATCCTTTAAAAATTAAGAATCAAAGCTTGTATGTATATTCGTTTTGGTATTAAAGGTGCTATTAGTTTCGTATAGAAGTTATGAAAAAAACCTTGATACTAGCCATATACATAATGCAATCATCTGCAACTTTTGTGCATGTGTACTGTTACATGGACTAACAAAAATTCACAATTTTTATGTAGGCTGGTTTTATCATAAGTCCAAACATGTTGGGGCAATTCAAATTTGTCCAAAGAATTTTCCCAGCAAGGGGTATCATGCTCATTGAAACAGTGGCATACTTAGGCCTGGTTTTCTATGTATTCCTGACTGGTTTAGAGATGGACTTGACTGCAATCTTGAGAGCAGGGAAAAGGGTAATGGGCATTGCTATGACCGGAATTCTCATCCCAATGGGGATAGGAATAGGGTTATTTTTCTTACTTAATCACCAAAGTAGTAATACCACAGCTGTGGGCTGCATGTTCTGGGCTGTTGCACTCACCATCACGGGCTTCCCGGTGCTCACACGAATCCTTGCTAATCTGAAGCTCCTCCACTCGGATATTGGGAGAATTGCCATGTCTGTGGCTATGCTTAATGACATATACACTTGGGTTCTTATTGCAATTTTGATACCAGTAGGTATCAATCTCAAAACTGCGTCATACTCATTAAGTGCACTCATAGTCTTTGTGCTAATCTGCTTTTTCGTGGTCCGCCCTATCGCTGAAAAGGTAATCCAATTCACTTCAGGGGACAACTACAGCGAGTACTATTTGTGTATTGTGCTTACTGGAGCACTGATCTGTGGTAGCATCACTGATGCAATTGGTGCACACTCCGTTGTGGGAGCTTTTTTGTTTGGGCTTATCATACCCAGTGGGGATTTAGGGGATGCGCTTTTGGATAGGCTAGATGACTTTGTGTCTGGGATTATGTTGCCACTCTTCTTTACCAGTTGTGGGACAAGAATTGATCTCACCAAGATTATGGAAGACACACCGTGGTATATAGTGGTTTTGGTAATATGCTTGGCTTGCATGGCTAAAATTTTGAGCTCTCTTACAGTTAGCATTATCTTTAACATGCCTCTTAAAGATGGTGCGGCTCTTGGAGTACTTTTGAACACCAAAGGCATCTTGGCCCTTATTATCCTCAACGTTGGGAGGGACAAAAAGGTACTACTCACATTCTTGCTATTTGTAAAGGGCATGTGAGCGTTTCATGCATCTTCTAGTTAACAGAAACAACAAAATTTCGCATTTTTTACAACATTTGAGATGAAAAATCACCACTTTTACCGAATAATAAAAATCATAACTTGCCACACTTCAACAATATTGAAAAAATTTTGTGAAATTTTTTTTTGAGAATGCTGTGGTTTTAAACTTATTTTGACATAATTACATACTTACCAAGTCATAGTTATGTATTTGATTTTCATATATTTTAATCTCTCTCTGATCCAGATCTTGAGCCACCAATACTACACTGTGATGATAGTTGCTCTCTTGATAATGACTATTGCCGTAGCGCCAATCATGGCAGCCATCCACAAGTCCAGAAAGGGTTTAAAGCACTACATCCTCAGGACCATTCAAAGATCAAAGCTTAACACTGAACTCCGAGTCCTTACATGTGTTCATACAACAGCAAACATATCAGGCATGATTAGCCTCCTTGAAGTATCCCATGCCACTAAATCATCCCCAATGACCGTCTTCGCTCTCCACCTCGTTGAGCTCACTGGCCGCGCCTCTGCCATGCTTATCGTCCACTCTACGCGCAAATCAGGCGCACACAACCCTAGCCGTGCACAAGCAGACTCCAATCTCATCATCAATGCCTTCGAATCATTCGAGCAAGAAAACCACCTTGTCACTGTGAATCCACTCACAGCCATGTCTCCATATGGGACAATGCACGAGGATATTTGTAGTTTGGCTGAAGACAAGCGTGTTGCTCTAATTCTACTCCCATTTCACAAACTCTCAACTGTTGATGGGCGAATGGGGGACGAGAATGCTGCTTATAGAGGCATAAATCTAAATGTTTTACCCAACGCACCATGTTCAGTGGGAATATTTATTGATCGTGGACTAGCCGCGGCTGTGAGACCCGGCGGGCCTAATGATAAAGTGAAGTGCCGGTTTGCCATGCTCTTCATTGGTGGCCCAGATGACCGCGAGGCACTAGCTTATGCATGGAGAATGGCGGGTCACCCTGGAATTAGCTTAACAGTTGTGCGGTTCCTTCCGAGTGAGGATGTGGTGGCAGACGTGGAGTCAGTAAACACAAACGAAGAACAAGGGATTCTAGAGGTTGTAGCTGATAATGAGAGGCAAATGGCAATTGATGATGACTATATAAATGAGTTTAGGCTCAACACTGCTAATGACGAGTCAATAGTGTACTTAGAAAAGGTGGTGAGCAATGGGGAAGAGACGGTTTCAGTAATAAGTGGAATGGAAAATTGTTATGACTTGTACGTAGTGGGAAAAGGACAAGGAGTGGTGTCACCACTCACGTTGGGATTATCAGATTGGAGTGACTGTCCAGAACTAGGTACCATTGGGGATGTGTTAGTGTCTTCAAGCTTTGCATTGCACGCTTCAGTTCTTGTAGTTCAACAGTATGGGTCTGGGGGTGAAGCTGGGGAGAGGGGCATGGTGACATCGATAGATGGTTCGCGGCGGGAGCGTTTTGGGACGCGACGGAGAATGAGATCTTCACAGAGCACAAAGGGAATGGTGTTATCTGACAGTGACTGGCCGGTTGGGAATAATGCTTAAGGGTTTTTATTGTAAGGCTTATGATTTGATTGTCTCACACTCTTAACATATACATGAAAAAGTCTAGCACTATATACTTTTTCACAATTTCTTTCCACAACTGTGATGTAGCAAAGTGTGATTGATAAAGAAGAAATAGTAGGTCCATGCATAATTGATAGCTAATCACTCACAATCTGCCACGTTGGAGTTATAATAAAAAAGTTGTGAAATAATCTGTGGTTTTAAAATTATTCTATACACAGGGGAAACGCCTTTTTTAGTCTAGTATTAAATATGGGCATTCTTAAAAAATGGATACATAACTTAAGAGTATAGATATTGTTATATGTAGGAAGTGTGCATTAAAAAGTGTGAAACAATAACTTTTCATTATGAAAGAAAACATTGGACAATTATAGTCATAATTTTTTCGTTTGTTGATCACAACTTATTGTCTCCACAAGTTGTGAAAGTGTGTAATGGATTGTGTAAATAGACTTACTCTTTTCACGTTGGATATATATATATATATATATTATTTAGGAGGACTATAGTACTTTATAAACCAATTACTTAAAAGGCAGAGATTTCTTTTTGGCATGTAGAAATTTCTTTGTTCACACTTGTATATGTGGAGAGTAAAAAGTTGTGAAGATCATGGAGAGTGCTTTGCGTATAAGATTTCATGAAAGAGTTGTGAAGATTGTATTGCGGCTTATTAATTGCCTATAAATTCGCTGCGACAACACTTATTACACAAACTCTTTCCTATTTTGAGTGTTCTATATTATGCTTTACTATTCTTAACTTGATACAATTTTCTTTCTTGTTCCTTATAAAATAAATATAATTGGAAAAAATATAAACATATAGCATATTACAATTGGTGAAACATAAAGTGGAACACTCATGTTGGAGCATGATGATGCCGAAATTCACCAGTGAGCTACACGATCCTCACGATAGTAAAATAAAAAACCTGCACAATAACAAGAAAGGACCTAGCAGAGAGTACCGGTGTGGTACCGGCCAAAAACCCTCCGAAGGTCAAGTTAGAAACCTTTTTTTCAACACTAGAGTGCTAGAGTTGAGTTAATTATGCGTACCTTGATTTGTGAGGGTTTTGGAGTATTTATAGTCGCGTAGATCTAATGCCTATGCCTTGGTAAAGAAGTCCTTTCCTTCTAGGGGAGTAACTCCTTTTCCTTGTAGGAGTATTCTTTCTTTGGGCCTAAGCGTGTAGATCAAGCAAAAGCCACAGTAGCCCAAATGGACCGCAACCATGTTTGTATAAAAGGCCTTGGAGCCCAACACATGCCATGGGTTACACATATTCGTCCACCACGAGTCCGTCACGTATTTTCCCTCTCCAATTGCCCCCCATTCCATGAATCCGTCACCCAATATGACGGGTCCGTGGAATGAGTCACTTAGTTCTCCCAAATCCGTCACTATTCATGACGGATCAATGGAATGAGTCGCTCCGTTCTCATTAATCCGTCATGAACTTGCTGCGGATGAACTGCCAGGTTAGAGTAGAGTCATAAATGCTCTTGGGGACACGTGGTGAGCCTTGATTGACAGCTTACTAGAACCGAGGCGTCTCTTTGTTGGTCGCGCTGCTCCTCTATATATTCATCAACTGCTCTTGTCATTTTCACATTTTGGAGAAATTTTCGCTGATCAGAGCACATCCGTCCTCCTTGTGACCATCGGCACATAGTTCTACCGTTCAGTCATCCCTTCAACTTTCTTTCGTCATCTCTTTACTTGTAAGTTTATTTCCTACTTCTTCCACCCCCCTTTTTATTTAAACGTTGGTCCGTTGCCAGTGTAGATCTAAAGTCTTAGGTTTCCTTCTCTATCATTTGTAGGTGTCCGATGTCTAGTGAGGCTTCCAACGGTCAATCTATTGTCCGTGAGGGAGCGGGCTATGAGGAGGTGTACCCGTTAGGTTAGGGAGACCGGGGTACCTCCGTTGAGGAGAGAGAACCGTCATCCAGCTCTCCTTCCTTCGCGGAAGAAGAAGGGCAAGGAGAAAATGGGTCGGAGTATGACTCGAATGATGAAGTAGAGGCTGTAGATCCTTCCGTTCGGTCTGTGATTGGCAAGGATGGTTTAAGGGAGTTCATCCTGCTTCCCGAGTGGACGGTGAACCACTTCACTTCCTCCATCAGTCTGCCACACTTCAACTCCCTTAGGGAAAAATACCAGATACCAAACACCATAGCCATCCATCTACCCTTTAAGTCCGAGAGGTGCTATTACGAGGGACTAGAAGATGTCGGTGTGTACGAGCAAATGCTCAAAGCAGGCCTTCGCTTTCCTTTGAGCGCCTTGCACCGTCGCCTTCTCTAGTATCTGGGTTTGTCCGTCACCCAGATTTCTCCAAATGCCTGGAGGGTTTTCTTGAGTGTAGAAGTTCTATATGGCGTCATGTCTAATGGAACAAGACGGTTAACAATGGAGGAGTTCTTCAATTGTTACCGCCCGGATGAAATCGCTAAGTCGAAGGGGATGTATAGTTTTGTGGCGAGAAGCCCGTTACTTAGATTAGTGTCCGAGACCCCAGACTCCAACCGTAATTGGAAGAGTAGGTACTTTTTCTTACAAGGGGACGACTGGATGGGTCGTCATGACGACCCAGAGTTTATGCCCGTCGATAAGACATGGGGCATCCTATCATCGTTTGGTATGCGTCCCATTCTGTATCCGTCCTATATTGTTTATTGATTGTTGGTCTAACTGTCTGTTTTTTCATCGCGCAGCCGTCCAGACATTACCGTCGAGTAGTTTGGTTTTCTTGAATCAATTTTCCAGAAAACTGATCTATCAGAAATGACGTGGGCGAAGCTCGTCACCTTGGATACCATCCACTGGTATTGCGACGGCCCTGAACCTTCTGACGCTGCAATAAAATAAGACGCGAGAATATGCAAGCGTAAGTCTCAACACTTTGACTATGTGTTAGCGATTTTTGTCGTCCATCATGTGTTCTCACCGTCCATCTTTTGCATAAATGGACGATGCTAAGAGGTGAGCCCTTATCAAGCAGCAGGCTGCCAACAAGAAAAAACTTGGGGGTGATCCTTCTCCTAAGACGGGCCCCCAACCGTCCAGCAAATGTGGTCTTGAGAAGGCGGACTGTCCTGGCAAAAAGCAAAGGCTGGTGACGGGTCTTCCAACCGTCCAGGCCACCACGAAGCTTTCCCCCAAGGTGGGCATAGGCAAGGGTAAAGATCTCATAACCAACCCCGACCCTGTCATTGAGAAAGCCCTCGTCCTACTTAGAGAGGACTCTCAATACGCACTTGCCCAAATAACCTCTATCATCAGGGAAGAGGATTATGACGACATTGGCAACCATGCGACGGAAGCCATGGGGGAGACGGCTTTGTTTAGCCTCGCCCAGGTAATGTATCCGTCCACTTTCTGCCTTTCTTTAACTTGTCATGCGCTTACGTGCTAACTGTTTTGTTTGCTTTTGATGCAGACGGTGCTAATGGCAAAGGGGTTGATAGACTGTTGCTTGGCCCGTGAGAAGTCATTGGATCGTGTACGTTCCAAAGCTAGGACAATGGGGGAGGAGCTTGACGAGCTGAAGCTTTGGTGAGCCCGTCATGAGGCGAAACTCAAAGCTTTCGAGCAAGCTCGCGAAGACCTAGAGAAGGAGGTCGAGCTCTTGCGTGAGAAGGTGAAGGCCCATGACGACAACCTCCGTCTGGCGAAGGTTGAGACCGTCCAGGAGTATCGCGACTTAGATGCTCTCCTGACAGAGCTAGGCACGTCCTTTGCTGACGGTTTTGATGACTGCATTCGTCAAGTGAAGGCGTCCTTCCCGGACCTCAACCTTTCGCATATTAACATAGATGTCGGAGGCCAGACACTGGCTCACCCTGTTGAGTCTGAGGGGACTGCCGAGCTCTTTAGTGAAGTTCCTGATGACGAAGCGGCCATCGGGCCCATCCAGGAAGATGCCTGTCAAGGCACTCCATCCGTTTCTGGTTCCTCGGCTGATGTCCCCCAAGTTGAATAGTTTTTTTTTTTTTTTTTTTAAGTAATGTAGAACACTTGGCTATGTAACCGTCGTATGTACCTCTTTGTAAACAATTTATTATTTAAGTAATTTTATCCATTGTATTTTTTATCCGTCGCATTTGTGTTTAAGAATGTTTTGATCGCTTTTAGTCGTTTATCCTATAAACAATCACCCGTTCACCCTATGGACTTTAATACAAATTACGCTCGCTGATTCTCCGTCCACTTTTGCGGACTTAGTACATATTTGATTTGTGATATTTGTGGGTTTGGATGGGCCATCCACTTCGTGGACTTGGTTTGTGTCTCCATCTTGTGGATGGTTCGTCCATTTTGCGGATTCGATATATATTTCCATCTTTTCAGTCGGTCTGTCCACTCTGTGGACTTGGTAATTATTTTAATCTTTTAGATGGTCCGTCCACTTGGTGGACTTAGTAATTATTTCCATCTTTTAGATGGTCCGTCCACTTTGTGGACTTAGTAATTATTCCCATCTTTTAGATGGTCCGTCCACTTTGTGGACTTAAATATCATTTCTTGGATGAGTCTTTGTGGGCCTAAATTTCATCCCTTGGATGATCCGTCCACTTTGTGGACTTAAATTTCATCTCTTGGATGACCCGTCCACTTTGTGGACTTAAATTTCACCTCTTGGATGATCCGTCCACTTTGTGGACTTAAATTTCATGGAAGTCAGTAGAAATCTCAATCCGTAAGTGTTGAAAAACTCCTCTTATTATATAATGGGTACGTAGAACATTGACTAAAATAATAAAGTCGCCTTTAGGCGTTTAAAAAGTACTGTAGGAAATAAAAACTATAGCTATATGCTTAGAAAAGATAGACTGGAAATGAAGAGTGTAGTAGTGCTGCCGTAGTCGTCTCTTATTAATAATATTTCTTTAGGTGCTCTGCATTCCACGGGTGGCTTAGCTTCTTTCCATTCATGGTCTCCAGGTGGTATGTTCCCTTCCTGTGCCATGATGTGATCCTGTATGGTCCTTCCCAGTTCGGTCCAAGCTTCCCTTGAGTTGCATCCTTTGTAGCGCCGAGTACTTTCTTTAGGACGAGATCTCCGACCTGGAAGTCTCTGTGCCTAACTCTAGAGTTGTAGTGCTTTGCCATTAGATCCTGGTATCGTGCTATCCTTTGTTCTGCCGCTGCCCTGACTTCGTCTACTAGATCAAGTTGTATGCGTAGGGCATCATCATTCCTGTGTTCGTCGTGGTTTCCAACACGGTAGCTTGTAAGACCCACTTCAGCTGGTATGACGGCCTCAGTTCCATATGCCAAACGGAACGGGGTTTCTCCTGTCGGTGTTCTTGCCGTCGTCCTATACGCCCACAAGACACTTGGTAATTCATCTGGTCATATACCCTTTGCCCCCTCAAGACGAGTCTTAATGATTTTGAGCAAGGATCGGTTTGTGACCTCAACTTGTCCGTTGGCTTGCGGGTGTGCCGGTGATGAGTAATGGTTCTTTATTTCCAGCTGGGAGCAGAAATCCCTGAATGTTTCATTGTCGAATTGCTTGCCATTGTCCGAAACCAACACTCTTGGTATGCCATACCTACAAATGATACTCCTCCATTCAAAGTTGCGGATACTTTTCTCTGTGATGGTGGCCAAAGCCTCAGCCTCCACCCATTTGGTGAAGTAGTCGATGCTGACCACTAGGAACTTTAGCTGCCTTGCTGCTATTGGGAACGGGCCCATGATGTCGAGTCCCCACTGTGCGAATGGCCATGGGGCCGCCATGGGTGTGAGCTCCTCTGTAGGTTGCCTTATGAGGTTGCTAAAGTGCTGACACTTATCACAGGATCTGACGTATGTGTTGGCGTCTTTCTGCATTGTTGGCCAGTAGTATCCCGCCTTGAGAAGCTTGTGCACTAAGGACCTTGATCCCGAGTGATTTTCGCAAATCCCTTCATGGACCTCCCTCATGACGTAGTCTACTTCTTCTGGAGCGAGGCATCTCAAATAGGGTCGAGAGAAACCCCTTTTGTATAGAACGTCTTTCATTATGACGAACCGAGATGCCTTAACTCTTAGTTTTCTGGCAGCTTCCTTATCGTCCGGTAACAGACCGTCTTTCAAGTATGCAGCTATGAGAGTTATCCAACACTGCTCCTTGCATACTTCCTGCGAACTTGTACCGTCTATTAGTGGTGACGTTTGGACGAAAGATAATACCTGGTCGAGGACAGTCATTGGCTCCGCAGAGGCTGCCTTGGTGAGCTGGTCAGTTTCTTGGTTTTCCTACCGTGGGACTTGAATTAGTTCGACCTGGAGGTTGCTCATTCGACTTTTCACTTCATCGAGATACTTCTTCATTCTTTCACCCCTGCACTCGTAGCTCCCGTTAATCTGGCTTGTGATGACTTGGGAATTTGAGTAGACATCCACTCTTCCTGCTCCAGCGGCAATGGCGAGGTCTAATCCTGCTACTATGGCCTCGTATTCTGCTTCATTGTTCGTTGTTGAAAATCACAAGCGGATCATGCACTTGATCTTGTCCCCTTCGGGTGTGTGGATTACGACACCGATTCCTCCGGCGTGTTTGTTAGAGGATTTGTCTGTATGAACCCATACGGGAAGTTCACCTGCCCCCTGGTCTTCTATGTCGGTGAACTCTGCAATGAAATCCGCCAGGATTTGTCCTTTTACCGCGTTTCGAGGTCGATATCGAATGTTGTACTCACTTAGCTCGATTGCCTATAATGCCATTCGTCCTGCTGCTTTTGAACTGCTCATCGCACTTCTTAGGGGCTGGTTTGTCATGACGTTTATGACGTGTGTTTGAAAGTACGGTTTTAGCTTTCGAGCAGCATTTATCAATGCGAAAGCCAATTTCTCCATCGGGGGGTACCTCTCTTTTGCCCCTCTGAGCGCTTTGCTTGTAAAGTATACGGGCTTCTGTATCCTATCTTCCTCTCTGATAAGAGCTGCACTGACAGCTGCTTGGGAGACAGCTATGTATAGGAACAGCTCTTCACCTTGCTTGGATGGGCTAAGTAGCGATGGAGAGGAGAGATATGTCTTCAGATCTTCGAAAGCTTTCTGGCAGTTGTTAGTCCATTCAAACGATTTCCTTAATGTGCGGAAGAATGGTAGGCATTTGTCTGTTGCCCTTGAAACGAATCTGTTCATGGCAGCTACCTTGCCATTTAAGCTTTGGACCTCCTTCAGCGTCTTCGGGGGAGCCAAGTCTACTATTGCCTTGACCTTTTCTAGGTTGACCTCGATACCTCGTTGAGACACCATAAAACCCAAGAATTTCCCTGTCGTCACCCTGAACGCGCATTTGCTAGGGTTCAGCTTTATGTTATAGGACTGAAGAGTGTTAAAAGTTTCTTAGAGGTCGCTCAGATGGTTACACTAGCGAACGCTCTTCACCAGCATGTCGTCCACATAAACTTGTACATTCCTTCCAATTTGATGTACAAACATCTTATTCATTAGTCTCTGGTACGTGGCCCCAGTGTTATTGAGTCCGAAGGGCATTACCTTGTAGCAAAAGAGCCCTTGACTGGTGATGAACGACGTTTTCTCTTGATCCTTCTCGTCGAGCTTGATCTGATTGTAGCCGGAGAATGCGTCCATGAAACTTAAAAGTTCATGTCTTGCCGTCGAATCCACTAGCGTATCGATACGCGGTAGAGGATAACTATCCTTCGGGCAAGCCTTGTTTAGAGTCATGAAGTCAACGCACATTCGCCACTTCCCATTCGCCTTCTTGACCATCACTACATTTGCTAACCAGTCCGGGTAGTATACCTCACGTATGAAACCTGCTTCTTGCAATTTTTGGACCTCTTCGTTGATAGCCTGGTCCTTTTCTGGAGCAAATACTTGTTTCTTTTGTCGGATGGGGGAGAATGATGGTGACACATTCAGCTTATGTACTATTACTGTTGGATCGATCCTCGGCATGTCCTCATGACTCCACGCAAATACGTCCCAATTTTCTCTCAGGAACTTGATTAAGTCCTGCCATACCGATGGGCTAGCTATTGTATCGGTTCTCGTGGTTCGCCCAAGTCTTGAGTCGTCAAATACCACTTCTTCCAGTTCTTCCACTGCTTCAGCCGCGACTTGCTGTCCTTCAACATTTAGTTCCTGTACGTGATCGTCCATCTCCGTCATGGCGACGTAGCATTCTCGTGCTACAGCCTGATTCCCGCGTAGCTCTCCAACTCCATATTCAGTGAGGAATTTAATCATCAAGTGGTAAGTTGACGTTACGGCTTTCCATGCGTTAAGAGTTGGTCGTCCAAGAATCGCGTTGTAGGCGGAGGAACAATCTACTACCAGGAAGACCACGTCCCTGGTGATTTGCTGTGGGTGATCTCCCACCGTCACGGATAATGTGACGGCTCCAAGGGGATAGACTCTTGTCCCCCCGAATATGACGAGGGGGGAATTAGTTGGAACAAGCTGTTCTTTATTCATCCCCATCTGTTGGAACGCAGGGAAATCAAGGATGTCCGCTGAACTTCCGTTATCAACCAGTACACGATGCATGTTGTAATCCCCAGCCCGTGACCACGAGCACATCGTCATGTGGATGGTGGAGGCGTCGGATATCCTCCTCTGAAAAGCCGATAGTTGGAATGTCGATCCGCGCCACCTTTGGTGTCGGGCCCGTCGTCTGGACGTTCTGTACCATCCGTAGGTAAGTTTTACGAGCTCTTTTGGACGGTCCTGTGGTACCGCCGACGATCATCCTTATGTCTGCAATGGGTGGTCTTGGGCGCTCGTTCTCTCGTCAGGGGGGCTGGTCCATTGGTAGATTCGTCCCTTCTTTACTGACAAACCTCTGTAGCTTCCCTTGCCTTATGAGCGTCTCGATCTGTTGCTTCAAGTCGTAGCACTCAGATGTGTCGTGGCCGTGGTCACGATGGAAGCGACAATATTTGCTTCTTGATCTTTTGTTGGGATCCCCCTTCAGCTTTCTGGGGTACGTCAAGGCCTCCTCATCCTTTATTTGCATTAGTACTTTGTCGATTGGGGCCGTCAGAGGGGTGAAGCTGGTGAATCTCCCCATGGGCGGCTTCGGGCATCTATCCTCCCTTCTTTCATCCGTCCTAGCCTTCTTTCGTCCCCCTTCTGATCTTGTTTCATCCTGTCTCTCCCTTTTCTTTAGCTTATCTTCTCTCGCTATCAGTGCATCTTCTACGTTCATGTACTTCGTCGCCCTGTAAAGTACCTCGGGCATAGTTTTTGGATCATTCTTATATAGAGAGAAGAGGAACTTGCCTTTTCGCAGCCCGTTGGTAAAGGCCGCTACTTGTATCTTATCATTCGCTTTGCCTATTGAGAGAGCCTCCTTGTTGAACCGTATTATGTAGGATCTTAGGGTCTCGTCTTCCCTCTGTCTGATGCTCATCAAGCATGCTGTGGATTTCTTGTACCGGTGGCCCCCTATAAAGTGTGACACAAATTAGGCACCTAACTCTTTAAAGGTGCTAATTGAGTTAGGCATCAGCCTGCAATACCAGACCCTCGCAGATCCCTTCAACGTAGTGGGGAAAGCCCTGCACATAATTTCGTCTGGCACTCCTTGAAGGTGCATTATAGTTTTGAAGGACTCTAAGTGGTTCAAGGGGTCCTTGGTTCCATCATAGCTTTCCACTTGGGGCATACGGAACTTTGGAAGAAGAGGGCACGAAGTGACATGTGCCGTGAAGAGTGAATCGGTTCGCTGACCATGTCGTCGAGGTCGCTAGATACTCGTCCTTTGAGGGCATTCATCATCACTGCCATTCGTTCCCGCATCTCCTGCATCTCTGCGGCGACGTGGGGTGGTAAGATTTCAGAAAGGGTCGGCATATTGGTATCCCGCCTTTCCGGTCTGCTTGGTGTGTTACTTCCCTCGGCGGCCTCGGGATCCCTCCTTTCTCCGCTGGTTCCTTCCTGGTTTTCCTCTTGCACTCTGGGATGTGCATCCTTCTGACGCAACTGTTCCTCTAAGTTGTGATTCTGTTTGGTCAGGCGTTTGACCGCTGCTACGAGCGTTTGGACTTGTCTTTCCAGTGCGGTTGAGCGCGGTTCGTTGCCTTGATTGTTAGTTGTTGCCATCGACCTTGTGAGTACCATGCAACTTTTTGTCTTAGGAGTAGGACAATGTTTGATCGCCCTAGCGTTGTTTCCCACAGACGGCGCCAACTGATGATGCCAAAATTCACCAGTGAGCTACACGATCCTCACGAGAGCAAAATAAAAAACCTGCACAATAACAAGAAAAGACCTAGCAGAGAGTACCAGTGTGGTACCGGCCAAAAACCCTCCGAAGGTCAAGTTAGAAACCTTATTTTCAACACTAGAGTGCTAGAGTTGAGTTAATTATGCGTACCTTGGTTTGTGAGGGTTTTGGAGTATTTATAGTTGCGTAGATCTAATGCCTATGCCTTGGTAAAGAAGTCATTTCCTTCTAGGGGAGTGACTCCTTTTCCTTGTAGAAGTATTCTTTTTTTGGGCCTAAGCGTGTAGATCAAGCAAAAGCCACAGTAGCCCAAATGGACCGCAACCATGTTTGTATAAAAGGCCTTGGAGCCCAACACATGCCATGAGTTACACATATCCATCCGCCACGAGTCCGTCACGTATTTTCCCTCTCCAGAGCAATAGATTGGTTTTCCCCATTAATTACATAATTCAATTGTTGCACAAGTGGGTTGGAATAGATAACAATTTTTTTTTTTTTGTTTTTTGTTTTTTTGGATGATTCGATTGTTGCTACAAGTGGGAAGGGATATCACATTTTTATTCACAATAACACGTGTGCTGCCCAAAATTGAAGAAATCCTTAACTATACTAATATCTTGATCTATACCATGGCACCATGCACTCCTTCCCCCTCCCCCTTACATTCTTCAATCTTTTATTCAAATCAAATAGATATGGGTGTTTTTCATTACTGAAAAAGTGAGATTGGTATGCATAGGTATGGAAAGAGATAGAGGTTATATCATTAACTTTTACTATAGTAAGAATAAAGATAACCAAATCTAGCATTACAACTATAAGTTTTCTTTGAAAAATTTTTTAATTGTCAATTTTCTATCACTTTAGAAATTTGCTTGTTTTGAAGGTAAATTCAAAACAAATTAGAATTTGAATCCTTATGTCTTATATAACAATATAATTGAATAATTAGAAACATTATTTTAAATTAGGAATTTAATCTTTGAATTTATTTATTCTTTTAAAATATTTTTTCAATTAAGCCGTTGTTTAGGAAGTTTGACTTTTTTGAAGAATGAGCATTTAAAGATAAGTAGCTTTTAGTTTAAGTGCTTCTTTCTAGTTAGAGACAAAGGCTTTATTAAATAGTTTTGTGTTAATATATGATGATTCTAGAAAATTAAGTATATATACTTGTAAGAGTGTCATTATTTCTAATTGAAAATATGAGAATGCATGATTCAATAATCATTATATATCTGTTTTCAAAATAAAAAAAATCATTATACGTCTTGGGCTAAGTTCCCATGTCAAATGTTTTAAAATAAAATAATGATAAGCTATATATATCAGTGTATATGATGTTCAATTTAACTAAACATATCAATTTGTTAATCAAAAACAATATATTGATCAATTTTATATGCTAAAGTCACCATTTGTACATTCACTATCTACGGGAGTGATTAGAAACTTTTCAAATTAAGAATTTAGTCTATGAAAAAATGAGAAGAAAATAAAAAGAAAAACATACATGCCAACTCCAAGTGGCTGCTGACATGCTTTTTTGCCATCGAAGTGCTCATGGGTCATGACATGGCTTTTTATTATTTATTTCATGATTTTTATTATAATTAAATTACATTTATACAATTTGTTAGTCATATTATCATTTTCCGTTAGACAATGGAAAGGATTAAATTGAAACCATATAAAAAACTTGGGAACTAAAATAAAACAGTAAAAAAAAAATCGAAGACACAAATATAATTTTACTATAGGAACGAAAAGTAAATTTTTACTATTATTTCAACATATATGTGACAATTGTGAATAATATATATATATATATATATATATATAAAATATGAAATTGCCAAGAGGTAGCTCAATTATTACATCAATCATATGTTATTGAAATCATCAAATTATATAAAAAAAAAACATGTTATTTGAAATTATTTTCAAGGATAATCACATTTAAAATCAGGGCCTCCTTTTCCGCCAAAACAAAAGCTATAACCCATTTGGTCGTTTTTGTCGGACTCATCTCCTTCTAAGTAACAACGAGAAATGGCAGTTTGAACACCAGTTGGTGAATCAACTAAGTCAAAATTGTGATCTACAAGTTCAATTTGACTCATGAAACAAGTACGTGCCTATATACCACTATCAAAATGTCCACGGCCCATAGGACGGCTGTTATCATCATCTTTGCTACTGAGAACATAGCCTCCCAATTGCAATTTGTCTGCTCCTCCAGCTAACTCGTTAAATTTTGTGGCAGGAAAATACCCAATCGCATAGACAGTTTCAAGGCTGAGGGGGGCCATTGTATATATATAATATATATTACTGTCAAAGCTGAGGCAAAGAAAAAGTGAAGCGTGAAAATACCCAATAATAATATACATTATTAAACAATAACCAGTTTCATCATGTCAGCTTGATTTGTACTTCACAACAACCAGCCACCATGTCAATTCTCAAAATTTTTCACAAAAAAAAAAGATCACCATCGATTAAATCAGTATTGGTCCATTGCACATTTAATGAAGGTGATGAAATTCGACAAACAGTTAAATAGATGTTAGTTTTGATTTTCGTAAACTTTTTTTGGTTTCTAAATGGATTCAAATATAGTTATCATATCATCATAACCAGTAATCATCACTGTCACAAAAAGAAAGAAAACAAGGAAAAACAAATGGAATATCATATATATATATATATATGGGTCATGCTAACGAATGCCCTTAGGGCATTGGTTAACAATCCATTTTAGGAAAGTTTTAATACCACTTTTATGGGAAATGAAAAAAACTATCAAAACATTAATTGTTTTATTTCATTTTCCTATAAAAACTTGCTTTAAATAGATTGTTAACCAATGCCCTAAGGGCATTCGTTAGCATTTCCCTATATATATATATATATATATATATATATATATATATATATATATATAAGAAAGATGGAAATTATTACACGAATAATGCTGAAACGCAAAACGACTTGGTCTTCAGTACTGTATTTAGAGACTTTATCTATAGCAGCGCCAATTGGAACTTGGGTATTAGTTTGCACGAACCCCAAGCATTTAAGATTGTAACAATCTGACAAAGTGCCGTTCTAGTCCATTTATAGTGTAAAATTCAATTTAAGTCAGTACCTACATTAATCATTTTAAAGTACCGTTCTAGTCCATTTTAAAGTACCTACATTAATCATTTTAAAGTACCAATGGGTGCGTGTATCGCCATTGAATAAGTCTGGGTACACCTGAAGAATTTCACAAATAGTTACCGATTTTGCTGATTATGATATTTTTAACGTTTTAAATGAGAGAGTAAAGTGAAGACAAGGATTGAACTCAGATTTTCTTGTTCTGATATTATAATAAATTATTGATTCTCTCTTTTTTTTTTTTTTGGGTAAATTGGAAATATCATTAAAGCTAAATTGAAAGACCAACCGAGGCTATACAAAGTTTGGGATAATAAGTTCCCAACATATCAGCCTCCAAAATAGAAATAAGCATGGGAGGAGGGGTTACAAAATATATCTCTACATCACAACTTGTAAAACCATGCAAGCAAGGGCATCTGCGCAACCATTAGCCTCCCTGAAGCAGTGCAAGATATTAACCTGAGGCAGTTGCAGCAACAAGTCCTTGCAATCATCCACAAGAATAGAAGAACCTCCATTAGTGCGAGTATTACTAGAGATTAAGGACACTGCTACAATGGCATCAAGCTTAACTTCCACGGCTTGGGCCTGCAAATCAATACAACGCAATAAACCTTCCCTCAATGCCCAGAGCTCAGTAGCCAAGCAGAAGAGACTGTAAAGGCTTTCGCAAAGCCACCAATGCACTATCCCTTAGAGTCTTGGATAATCCCCCCTCCACCAGCCAACCCCGAAGAGGCTAAGAATGAAGCATCCGTGTTAAGCTTCCACTAGCCCTCTAGCAGTTTAAGCCATCTAACCAATCTTGAGGTTTTTGTCTTCCCTTTCCTCGGATCAGCAACACAATATAGGTACTCCCTAGTTTGCATCTCCATCGAATGCAATAAATTAGAATTAGCATGTTGCTACCCAAAAATCTTCCTATTTTTCTGCAACCATAAATTCCATATGCCCAAAAGGAAGAACACACACCACGGGTAGTCCTTATCATAGGCTGATAACTTGCTATTCGAGTTTGCATGAATCTAATCAAGAAACTCACCAGAGAAAGACGACCACAACGGAAGGGGGCATTTTTCTTGTCTCCAAAAGCATTGTGCCTCAGTTAAGTCTCTTAAGACATGAACAATAGTTTCATTAGGATCCAGACAGCTCCTACATCCCCCCTAGGCCTTCAATCCCTCTATGTTCAAGGATTGCATTAACATGCAAACTATTATGATAGCATTTCCAAAGGAAGAATTTGATTTTAGGTAGTGTACAAAGTTTCCAAAAGCCACGTACCTGTAAACTCTTGGATGCTTAACTCTTCATTGATGGCAAAAAGATAAGCAATCTTCATTTCAAACTCCCCATTGGCACTAGCAATCCAGCACCATTGGTCCTCTCTACTGGCTGATCTGTGGATTGGGATGGCCCTAATGGCTCTCAGAACATTAGGAGGCAACTCAAGGGAAAAGTTCTCCATGGCCCAGGTGCCATTTTGTATCAAATCAGTCACAGTAATTTCTTCTTCCCCTCTATTCAAGGGACCCTCCACCAGAGATCTAATTGTTCCCTCGTTAAGCCATTTGTCATACCAAAAACTCAGCATGCTATTATTCCCGATCAACCATTTGGATCCCTTGTCACAGATAGGTTTTCCCTTATTAATAGCTGTCCAAACACATGAATGATTCCCTTTTCTGTTGTGGGCCCTTAATCTATATTTCTTCTTCAAGGCCTCAGCCCATCCTGCATTCCCAAAGGTCTCCATTCTCCAACACAGCTTTGCAGCCAATGTAAGATTCCTCCCCTTAGCAGTTTGAATGCCCAACCCCCTCTATTCTTGGGTTAAGTAACTTTCTCCCAATTGATCATGTGCATTTTCTTTTTCACCTCTGATGATCCCTAAATAAAGTCCCGGTTCAATCTATCAAGGCAGTATAGCACCCGAGAAGGCAAAAAGCAGTCTTGCATTAAATATGAGGGGATGGTAGAAGTTACGGATTGGGTAAGAGTAACCCTCCCAGCCATGGACAACAGACTAGCTTTCCATCCCTGGAGCTTAGCCTGAACTCTCTCAATAACAAAATCAAAATCATGAGATGTTGACCTCGGAAGCTTAAGGGGAAAGCCTAAATAATTGCCAAGATTGGGGGTAGACCTCATACCCAGCACATCACACATCTCTTTACGTTGCTCATGCCCAATATTTGGGGAGAAATAAACCTTTGACTTGGCCAGGCTTACCTTCTACCCAAAGAGCTCACATAAGGTGTCAAGAGTATCCTTCACATTGCAGCAGTTTTTCAGGTCAGCCTTAGCAAAAAGAATAAGATCATCGGCAAAAAATAGATGAGAGAAGGCCGATCCATTTCTAGAGGCCTTTACAAGATCCCAAAGTTATCTTCACACTTCAAATTAATCAAGAACCCCAGCATCTCCATGCAAATAATAAATAAATACGGGGATAATGGGTCACCCTGCTTGATGCTCCTGGAAGGCAAGAAGAATTCTAGTTTTCCACCATTAAGTAAGACAGAGATAGAAGAGGTCACTACAAGAAAAAAGACCTGTTACAACAAGTAATATTGCAACAACAAAGATAATTGGGGTAATATATATACTATTGCATCTATGGGTTGTTTTTTGTTGTAAAAGTAACTTAAATTTATTACATCAATTAAAATTGTTGCAAGAATTACCTTGTTACATCTAAATGTCTTGTTGTAATAACTAAACCTTATTTTATTTTAAAATTTGTTGTAATAGGTGAAAAAAACTTGTTACATGTGTTTGATCGTAAACTCAACATGTTATGTATATATTTGTGTTTTTAGACATTTGATGGAGTGCTTTGACTTTTGCATTTTTTTAATTTGTATCTTCAATTTGTTATTGTAGTTCCTCAATATAATGTTTATATTGTCTTATAATGTGAATATTGCAAGACAAGGTAATAGACAAATTAATAATAATAATAATAACAAAAACTCAACCTATTGCAATAAGGTTGTTTGTTGTAATAAGCTATGGCATTTTTCACGTATTACAACAAAACTTTTGAAGCAGTAAACTATTGCCACAAAGTTATTTGTTGTAATAAAGAAGTTATTGCATCAACATGTTGCAATATGTAGAATTTATTACAACGAGATCTTTGTGTTGTGTAAACCTATTGCCTCAGAGTTTATTACAATGGCTCGCAACAACTTTTTTGACGTTGCAATAACACCTTATTGCATCGATTTTTCCCGTTGTTAATGGTCCCCTGTAAATTAATGAAGTTTCCCACCACATCCAATCCTTCCTTTTTTTAACCATTGCATTAATGTGAATTTATACATCATAGGCAATCTTGAAGCTACTAGGAAAATGCCATTAGAATTCTATGTCATAAAAAAGTATGACAAGCTTTCCCCTATGCTGTGTTTGTTTGAATCACATAACATCTTGCCAGCTGTCTAAAATTTATGCATTTTTTTTGTAAAGCTCTAGGACCAAAGAGCAATCAAGGCTCAAAGATAATTGCAATCTAGATTGCATAAATAGAATCCTCAGCTCTTCCAAAATCCCACCTTCTCTCACTCTTTTCATTCACATTACACATCTTCAATCCTTGACAATCTTCAGCTCATCATAGCCATGGCTAAAACAAAACTATCTTTGGCTATCCTCTTCATTTTCCTTATGCTTTTGTCATTGGACTTGGGTACTCTCTCAATTTTTTGTTTTTAGTTTTCTAAGTTTCATTTATTTACTTGTTAACTGATTTATATATCCCCTCCTTTCTTGTATGTATGATGTGTTCTCCTAAGTGTAGGTTTAATACATTTTAATTTATTACAAGAGTATTGTTTGATTATTGTACTTAATCAATTAGTTTGGATTTTAACAAAATGTGGTTTTTGTGATTATATAGCCTTTAAAGTTTAAGGGGTGTGGCTCACCAACTTCCAAATAGCTTTATTACAACGGCTCTTAACAACTTTTTTGACATTGCAATAACACCTTATTGCAATGACTTTGTAGTTACTGCAACGATTTTTCCTGTTATTAATGGTCCCCTGTAAATTAATGAAGTTTGCCACCAAACCCAATCCTTCCTTTTTTTTACCATTGCATTAATGTGAATTTATACATCATAGGCAATTTTGAAGCTACTAGGAAAATGACATTAGAATTCTATGTCACAAAAAAAGTATGACAAGCTTTCCCTTATGCTGTGTTTGTTTGAATCATATAACATCTTGCCAGCTGTCTAAAATTTATGCATTTTTTTTTGTTGTTGTAAATCTCTAGGACGAAAAAGCAATCAAAGCTCAGAGATAATTGCAATCCAGATTGCATAAATAGAATCCTCAGCTCTTCCAAAACCCCACCCTCTCTCACTCTTTTCATTCACATTACACATCTTCAATCCTTGACAATCTTCAGTTCATCATAGCCATGGCTAAAACAAAACTATCTTTGGCTATCCTCTTCCTTTTCCTTATGCTTTTGTCATTGGACTTAGGTACTCTCTCAATATTTTGTTTTTAGTTTTCTGAGTTGCATTTATTTACTTGTTAATTGATTTATATATCCCCTCCTTTCTTGTATGTATGTTGTGTTCTCCTAAGTGTAGGTCTAATACATTTTAATTTATTACAAGACTATTGTTTGATAATTGTACTTAATAAATTAGTTTGGATTTTCTCAAAAAGTAATTTTTGTGATTGCATAGCCTTTAAAGTTTAAGGGGTGTGGCTCATCCAACTTCCAAATAGCTTTAATATATTAAAATTCTTATCCTCCAAGTTATGGCAATCCTATTGAGTTTTATGAAATGAGAAACATATTTCAATATGTCAGTTTGGCTGATTATTTGTTCATTCTTTTGGTAGTTCTTTTTTTAATGTTTATTGAAGGATTTTGGCATTTTGCTTTAGTTTTCAAATTTGTCACTAATAGCATTCACTTGATGGGTTTTCTTAGAAACTATTTGATTCAATGACTATGATTCTTTCAATTTTCTCCAATCCTAACTTCTTTCCATACGTGTCTCAAAAAAATTATGCAGGGAGTTTAGTGACAACTAATGTGAAGGTAATCCTAAATATATAAACTTCTAAAGTAACAAATTTTAATATATTTGGATCTAAACCTTGTGGGAAATTCCTATAATCTTGTAGACTTGTTGTGTGGCAAAGCCTTCAGCCAACAACGATTCCCTAATAGCCAACTTAGACTATGCATGTGGTGTGAATCCTGAAGAATGCACCCAATTAAAGGAAGACCATCCCTATTTTAACCCAGATACTACCATCCACCATGCTTCATTTGCCATGAATGCTTATTACCAAGGCATGGGCAGTCACCAATGGAACTGTGATTTCAAGGACTTCGGTCTTATTGCCTTGACCGATCCAAGTATAGTGTTTACCTTGTATTGCTAAATTGTAAGTCTTATAGTTTTTCTTGCAATGAACTAATCATCTTGGTTTTGCACCATTTTACAAATTATGCTGACTGCACCTATAGCGGTATGTAATTGCTAATTAATTATAAACTATTTGCTCAAAGGCTGAATCTTTTATTAAGTTTCTTTCTCCTTATTTTTTATCCTTTGACATCTAAGATATTGGAAAATTTGATAGGTGGAGACACAGTGTTGGATTTATCAACATCAGTAAATTGAAACTCCTTTTACCTCTATGTCATAAAAAAAGTTGAATTCAAGTTTAATGTTATGCTTATGGTATTTCAAGGAAAGTGGTGAGTGGCAAAGCCTATGACAAGCGATGAGATGTTACAAGCAAACATAGATTTTGCTTGTAATCATGTGGACTGTGGCCTTATAAGATATGGTGGTGGATGCTACTATCCAGACACACTGATTAATCATGCATCAATTATAATGAATCTTTACTACCAAGCTAATGGAAGAGAAGATATGAGTTGTTATTTCAAGAACACTGGTTGCATTGTCATGAAAGACCCAAGTAAGCCAATTTTACTTTCTCTCTCTCTCTCTCTCTCTCTCTCTCTTATTGCAGAAAAGATAAGGCTTTTCTCTCTAATCTTCTATTATTGATTTGAACTTTTTGTTTACCTTTTCAGGTTATGATGAATGCAAATATAAGTTTTAATAATGATCATCAAAAGAAGTATTGAGTTGTAACATGTTTAACATGTAGTTAAGCATTTATTTTACAATAATTTATTGACTAGCACTTGTATTTCATGAACTTCATTACTTCAATATGGAGAAATATCAAAGGGTTTCTCACTTCCCAAGCAATTCCCGTAGTCCTAATGAGTGATTGTGGTTACTAGTTCTTAAATTTCATCTGGATCTCTTTGTTTTCCTTTATAATTTGAGGCTCCTACTTCCAAGGAAAAACTCCTAGTGAGTTGAATCCATAAGACATTACAAGAAAAAAGACTTAATACAACAAAATAAATCGTCGCAATAACAACTAATGTCATTGTAATAGGTGTTATCGCAATGATAAAAAAGTCGATGCAAGCCGTTGTAATAAACTCCGAGGCAATAAGTTTATGCAACACTAGATTTTCGTTGCAATAAGCTTCAGATATTGCAATGATTTATTTTGAAAATCTCGTTGCAATGAGTATTATTACAATGACAAAAAAGTTGTTGCAAGTCGTTATAATAAATTCCGAGGCAATAGATTGAAAAAATCTCATTGCAATATGCTGATTTTTTTATTAAAAAAATATTAAAAAATAAATAAATCATTTTCTTAAATAATCATTTTTTCATTAACCTGTTTTGCAATTTAAAAACCATATCTAGGAACTATACTAACAATATAGTTCAATGTGCAATAAAATATTACCTATTATAACAACATATTTCAATGTATAATAAGAGTTACCTATTACAACAACACATTTCGATGTAATATAATAATTATTAGCACAATCTCATATTGATGTAATAATTTTAAGTTACTATTACAACAAAAAAACAACTTAGAGATGCAATAGTACATATATTACCTCCCTTATTTTTTTTTTGTTGCAATAATACTTGTAGGATTATGTTTTTTTCTTGTAGTGGGTGGATATGCAACTCAAGATCACCTTAGTGAAGGGCTTAGGAAACTTGTACAATTGAAGCATGTCTCTGACAAAGTGCCACTCTAATCTATCATAAGCTTTCTCCAGGTCAATTTTGATTGCCATGTAATTCGTCTTCCCTTTCTTCCCATTGATGGTGTGAAGAATTTCTTGGACAATAATCATGTTATCCAAACCCAATCTGCCAAACACAAAGGCTGTTTGCAGAGGGAAATAATTTTGGGCAACAAATGTCTCATCCTTTTCACTATAAGCTTAGTCACAATTTTATACACAGTATTACAAAGACTGATGGGTCTAAAGGCTGCCAAGCTATTTGCCCTAGGTCTCTTGGGGATTAAGAAAATCAAGGTTTCATTGAGATGGCCTGGCATGATAGAGTTAGCAAAAATTTCTTTAACTTCCTTAATCAGAGTATCCCCCACAACATTCCAATAGGCTTGGAAGAAGCCAGCATGTAGTCCGTCAGGCCCAGGGGCTTTTAGGGGTTTTAAGCTCCATACCCATCCTTAATTTCTCTGCTAGAAGGATCGGCTGCCACCTCAACTGCTTCTTCTAGAGTGAGGGCTTTTGGCCAATGCTGAAAGTTACATCTTTTTCAAAATTTTAGTTAAATAAAAATTTTTTTAGGCCTTTTCTTTTTGTTTGTAAAGACCTAATATATTATTAAGGGGGCCAAAGTTTATGGACATCTTTTGGCTACAAACTTAGTTGTAGCCTAAGGTTACAACTCTTATTAAACAAATTAACATGGCTACATAGCATATTTTGAAAATCTAACCATTGAATTACATATTTTTTATGTTTTTAAGACACATGTCAAGTTTCATGCCAATCGAATGTTATTTGTTATTTGATCTGCAAGCTTATTTTTTTATGTATAATTTTATACTATAAAAAAAATTAAAATTAAAATATTTGATTGATGAAATAGCTAGTTATTAATATTTGATCTTATTGAAATTTTGTAAGTATGGAGAATATAAGAAAAAAAATGTAATCCTATAGTAAATTTGTCAAAATTCACATTCAATAAAAATTTTTTGAGTGAAGTTGTGACCTTAGTGTACAAGACTACAATCAAATTTGTTGACAAACTTTGTCCAAAATTTAATTATGTTAGGTCAAAAAAAATTTAGGGTGGTCACAAAATTTTTTTAAGAATAAAAAAATCATAAATTTTTAAAATTTATAAATAATAATTATTTTTTTCTAGGTTAGGGTGATCTTTTGACCACCTTGGACACAATTTGTGTGGAGCGGCCCTATCTACAAAAGGGACATTGTCAACCAATTAATCATAATTTTTTTAAAGGACAGTTTCAAAAAAAATAATCTGTTGATTTAGTCCACGTACCGTGGTACAATGGACATGCTAACCTAATTTTTTTTTATATCCTAGCTTCATCACTAATTATGCAGGATGCTTTATTATTAAAACTAACTTTTAACCCGTGTGATGCATGAGAAGTTCATCTATATTGACTATTTTTATTAAAATTATACATTTAGTTTTAAATACACGTATTTTCAAGTTCTTGAAAAAAAAAGTACATGTATTTTCAACCAAAAAAAAAAAAAAAATTATGTAGGAGTCCTCAAATAAATTTTTTTACATGAAAATAATAAGAATACGAGAAAGCTTAAATATTCTAATAATTTAAGCTAAATATTTCTAGTGAACTATTTGTTTAAATTAGTCTTAATTAAATAAATTTAATTAAATAAGTATGTAGGTAATGCAATTGAATTTATAAAATTTAAAAAGTAACACTTAGTATGAATTTCAAATGTATATAACTATAACAATCATATTTATAAATTATTGTTTCTAAAAATATATATATATATATATATATTCTGAATTATAGCATTTATATGTACTTCATTAATAATTAATAAGCGCAACAATTTTTTTTAAAGTATATTATAAACAACTAAAATGATTGGTGACTTCCCTTAATGATGGAGATAAAATATTTCTAGCAATTGGAGGGAAAAAAAAAAAAAACCCAGCCCAGCCAAAGAGAATGGCGTGATCCTTGGAAGGAATCTGATGGAGAAGCACGCATTGTTGTTTGTGTCACGTTCGTTGTCTTAACACTGATACTTCTTCTTCAGCTAAAGAAATTGAAAAAAAAAGAAAGAACCGAAATTCGAACTGCATATAATCAAAGAAATTTAGACATCAAATATAGTATCAACTTTAATAAGATAATTATAAATGTTAAAATAACAGACCAATATCAAGAATATCTCATCCTCGGTGACAGTGGATGAAAAAATCTTTGGTTTCTGCAATGCTGAAAGAATTCCATGATGACATAAAACCCAATATGCCATATTAAACTTTACATTGAAACTACCCAACTACTCATCTAAGTCCATTTTTATTACCAAAATGAAACATTTCCAACATGCATGATATTGAGAAAAAGCATGTAGTCCTTCCTTCCTAGCATAAACTATAGAAATACCTTTCAAATTTAAATGAAAATATAATGCAAAGGGAAAAGTACATCCTAGTGAAGTGGTTCTATGTCATTTTACACATTGTTTCATTAAATTGAGGAGCTTATTTTATTTTATTTTTTAAATATTTGGGTCTCAAAAGGAGCTGATATAAGTTTGATAGACAACAAAAAATTAAGTGCTAATTTTGGAAATTTCAACTTTGCTAGAGAAAGAAACATAAAGGTTTCATTTCCCCGAAGTATTTGGCGGGGATGGGGAAGCCCATCAATTACATGTAAGGGGCATGTATCACAAGCTTAAAGTAAGCTTGTTAATTTAAACTATGCAATTGAGTAGTATTTTAGGCTATTGTCTTTGAGCTTGTCTCATGTATCATCTAAAGAATCCTTTTATTTAACTCAGACAACAAAAAGAACATTTCTTAGAACTTCTAAAATTAAAAAAGTTCGTATCCAATTAACTCTCTTTTTTGCAGGATTTGAGAGAGGGAATTAGTAGACAGTCTTACATTTAAATTTTATTTATATATTTTAATTTTAAAGAGGCTAATTCCCAAACTCTAACCAAAGTAAAAGTAAGAAATAAGTCTATTTTTGTTTCCAATACCGGCAAATAGCAATGCACTACCAACAGTCTATGGTTTTTGCACTGCACTGCATTGTATTTGAGCTCAAAAATACAATAAAATACAATTGAAGAAAGTGTTAACCCAATATTCTAAGGGTGAGCTAAATGGATTTATTTCCTTCTTCTATTATAGTTTGATACACATTGTTAAGGTTTTAGACCCTAGTTTTTGTCACAAAATTAATTAAATTTTAACCAAATAAATAAATAAATAAATAATTATGCTCTTAATTAAAATTGATTAACATATCAAACAAGCATAAATCATATAGACCAGAAATGATAATTTAGGAAAACCAATGAAATTACTATTTCACAGTAAAAAGCCTAAGGAGTATTTAATTTAAACAATTCTCAAGGCAATATATCCATTAATAGAATTGAAATTTGTATAACAAACTTTACTTTTAATCTATTGCCACATCATGTCATACTTACTAGCATGACCGCATGAACTCCCTTGTTTGTGACTTTGAGATTTTTGCTCAAAGATTTGATCAGGGACCGTGTTTAACTAATTGCAACATTTTGCTTAATAACTGCATCTAGTGTTTGCATGCAGTCTCTAGTTGTAACTTCAAAAAGTTTTGAAAAAAATTTCAGATTTGTGTATGGAGCACTACTCTTTTAATCAATTATAATCTGCAATGATAAGAGTGACTTGAGGATTAGACTTCTGCTATTATATATGCTACAAAAAAAAAAAAAAAAAAAAAAAAATCATCTTAGTATATATATATTTCCTAGGCCAAAATCATTGACACTGAACGGTATATTAAATTTCTTTCTAGAACGTGTAGGATTTATGTATTATGTGTAACTGAAACAGGTCTGGAATTACTTCATATATAAGAGATGATAGTAAAAAGGAAAAACAAATGAATATCGCTATTATTGCAGTTTTATTCTTATGAAAGGGATTCCAATGTTTCTACATATTCCAATTACAGTCTCAAAGGTCTTGTTTCAGATGTGCTGTGTCCACCAGTTGATGCCTCTAATGAATCGGCGATACTTCTGACCTCTACGGTCATTGAAACCACAGCATTAAGCTTGTTCACAGATCAACCTACACCCTGTACGTGTTCATACTTCATACATGATACATGAAACTAATATTAGCTGATCTCAGGAAAAGGAACAAAGCGAAAGTCTTAAAATTTCGACGAGTGAGATCACAGTTTCAGTCCTGTACAAGTTCGTGAGTTGCATTTGACAATCACAAGATTTCAAGATGGGTTTATTAAAAATTTCTTATAGATAAATTAAACAATGACGCATGTGTTACATACCACACCCCCGCTGACCCAGTGCCAGTTGTAATGGCCATTGGTACTGTATCTGAGCTCAGTCCAGATGAACAAATGACAGGAATCTTCACAGCCCGTGAAATAGAATATACAGCAGTTAATGCAAAAATTAGTTAATGCAAAAATTATTATGAAGTTTAAACATAGGTCACTCTTTTCAATTTGAACGTCAAAGAAAATCTATAGTAGTTATGCCTAGTGCATTTTAAAAACATTAATCTGCACCCCAGCTGCGGTTACAGAGCTTATTCAGTATTCACACTGAGCACTCATCCATTCACTCATGCATATCAGTTTCTGTATATTAAGTTTTTAACAGCATCTGCATTTAGACAACCACTAAAGTTTTATTATGACCACAGATAAAAATATAGTCCCTCAAGATATTATGAAAGCGTAAGGCATGTACAATTATCATTTATCAGCGAAGAAGTATTAGGAAAAAGTACTTCCCATGAAGCATTGTTGACCTTTTATTAGAAATCTTTTCATTTCGGCATAAATTCACAAGTTCCTAATAGCTTCAACTTTTAGGTCCATCTAATATGTTCGGAAGATGTATTATGTGAGATGTATTATGCGGTTTTGTGAGCCTTATTTCACTTTTGATCATTATTGAAAAGAAAGAAAAATAAAACTTCAATTAGAATATTGTTTCAACATAAATTCACAAGTTTCTAATAGCTTAAACTTTTGGGCTCACCTAATATGCTCAGAAGATGTATTATGCATTTTTGTGAGATGTATAATGCGGTTTTGATCATTATTGTAAAGAGGAAAAAAAAAAGAAAGGCCTCAAGCGCTAGAAGGAGGGCTTGAACCTCCGACCTTGTGGTTAACAGCCACACGCTCTAACCAACTGAGCTATTCCAGCCATTGGTTAGCTATCTCCTGCATTTGAATTTAATCAATAGATTCATCCAAATAATATACACGTATTTGTAAAAACATAATTACATGGTTATCTCATTTGGGAAGCAGAAAACTTAGCACCTCTATAGCCTTTATATACCCAATGTTAAAGAAAAAATAATTACTACTCATGATTCAAGCTCATGCATGGTATTTCATGGGGAAAGCTTAGGATTTGTAGTTTAGAGGGTTAAAAAGCGTATTCTAATGGCATCATTAGTCCACAAAACTAGACATGCACATGAAGCTTGGTGTGTTGAAATGCTCACATTGGGCTCTTGAAAAGTTAGTACACAACATGTCTCCCATTGGCCAATATTCCCAGTCTACCAATTGACCATGGGTTTTGGTCAATCAAAGCACATTGTGATTTAAAGGTTATGGTCATGGAATTTTTTAACACTACATGTTTTTTTACTTATAGTCCGATGGTGTTAAGGGAAATAACTATAATAAATTGGACAAACAAATGAAAAATAAAAATGTGAAAGTCGCATTCAATTAATAAAATTTATAACAACCATAAATGAGAAATAAACCAACATCTAAAGAAAACTTGTATTTTGTAAAAATTTTGTTCTAAAGGGGTGGGAGCTCAAGCTTTGGAAAGCGGCATTACATTAATTAAGCTTTATAACTACCACACATAAATATGGTTGCTCCAAATATGCCGCTTTCCAAACTTTCCTCCCAAGAACAAAACCTTGCGGGCCTGGCTCCCCAAAGAGGACAAACGGCTTGCAGGGGGCGATACAAAAATCCCCCCTACAAAACTTATTTAGGCATTATTGATTACCCTATAAATAATAAATAAAATATGCATGCTTTCCTTAAAATGAAAGGGTTTGGCTTACCTCACATACTTTTTAACTGTAATTTTCTTTTGTTTTAAAAATTCAATAGCAAGTGATAGTGAGTTTTAATTTTCATATTTTATTTAGTTAGTAGGTAATGTGACAATTTAATAAGAATGAAACCTTTCAGCCAACTTTTACAAAACTTTCCCTCAAAAAAAAAAAAAAAAAACCTTTACAACTCAACAAAACTATAAAATCAATAACAACCATAAATCCACTATGTCTAAAATCGATAAGGTTGGATGTGCATTATGACTTATATCATACATATATAGATAGCGATATTAGTTTGTCTTGCTACTAAGAAAAGATATAACAATCATAACCTCTCACCACAATAATATTAAAAAAGATTTGTGAAATTTATTGTGCATCTAAACTTATTTTCTAACTAAAATGACATTACATATTTAACAAAAAAAGAAATATACATTATAGTATTATTAGCACAAAAAAATAAAACCTTTGTACTAGTGGCTAGACTTGAGTTTATTCCTATTTGTTAGCCATTGCTTGCCATTTGAAATTCAAGCTACGATGTGAAGAGTGCATTTCTAAATGGGATGTTGCGAGAAAAAGTATATGTGGAGCAGCCTAAAGGATTTGTAGATCCTTATAGACAAAACGATGTGTACAAATAGAAAAGAGCACAATATGGACTCAAACAAACACCTTGCACTTGGTATGATAGGCTGACTTTGTATCTGTAGATACTTGATTTTGCACTCATAATTTAATTAAGAAAGATGACTAAAATGACCAATTGTATACCCAAAATTCATGAAGCATGCATTAATTTGTTTATTACATATTATAAAAATGATCTTGAGGTTTTAATGGTCGCGGCGGTTTGCCCGGTTTCTAAATTAGACTGTCGGATTGAAATATATCGCATGATTAAGTTTGCATGGTTAGCATGCATTGTGTTTAGGTAGAATCAACTACACACAATTAAATTAAATAAATTCTGATTGATTAGAAAATTAAAATTAATTAAATAATTTTGTAATTGGTTGATAGTTAATGTTAAAAATAGATTTGCTTGCATGGGATTAAAGAGGATAATTGGATAACGATAAAATTATGGATAATCCAGACTTTTTAGAGTATTTATCTACAAGATATATGTTGTTGAAAAGACTTGAATTATCTAGAAAATGGTTTAATTTTTAGAATATGGATTGAAAACACATCTAAGTACAAGTCTCGGCTCAAAAAACCTCAAAAAAGGAGTCCAAAGTGGGCTTGGCACCCAAAAGTGCCATTTGGCACTTTTCGAGTGCCGATGGCCCGATCGGCACTTTCCAAGTGTTAATTGGCACAACCTCGGGATTTGGCCTAGGGGAATTTGGATTAAGTTGATTCTCATCATTTTCGATTTTTTAGAGATAAGTACGCGTATGAATTCGTATTCTGATTATCTGGCTAAATTTTCAAACCCCCTAGCCTCTATAAATAGAGGATGGATTTCAGAAATCAACACACTTTTTTTTTTTGGGGGAGACACTTTTTCACGCTCTCCAATTTCCCCTCTTTCTGGCTCCCCTTTTCTATTATTATCTCCCTTACGTTAAAGATGTTCTGGAGGCTTTAGCCTTAGGAATTTTTTTTTTTATTTTTTTTTAAGTAAGGTATTTTAGGTTTCAAAGATAATTGAACAAATTTCTTTGAACTCTAAAATATTCCCTCAAGAGGAAGAGTACGTCCATGCAAGAGGTTATTTTTCTTTACCCTTTTTCTTCTGTCTCTTTTAATTATGATGATGCATGATGTAGATAGTCTTTTAGTTTTAGTTTTGAATACTTGTAACATGTATTGTCAATATTTTTTCTGTTGAAATATGCTCTTGATGTTTTTATTATCATGATTCATTTTTTAAGTTTCATAAATATGCTTATTATCACATCTTTCTCAAAAACGGATTTGCACCTTCCTTAGATGCAAATATGAATTTTTCATAAAAACTGATTTGCCTCTTCATTAGATGCAAATCTAAAATTTTTTTAATACAAAAATTGATTTGCATCGTCATTAGATGCAGATTTGATTTTTTTTTTATACGAAAACTGATTTGTATCTTTTTTAAGTGCAAATCTGAATTTTCTTAAAACAATAAATGATTTGCATCGTCCTTAGATGCAAATTTGAATTTTTACATAAAAGCTGATTTGTATTTTCCTTAGATGTAAATCTGAATTTTTTAAAAACAAAAACAAATTTATATCTTCTTTAGATGTAGATCTGAATTTTTTTAATAAAGCAGATTTTTGAAATTAAAAAGAAGGTTATGAATAGTGTTTTTTTGTTTGTTTTGATTGATGTAAGTAGCATAGGTTTATTTTATGAGTGTAGTTCTCTTCTAAAAAAGGAATTTTTCTATTTCACATAAACAAATAGATCTGATTTTTTTTTTTTACAAACAAAAAACCATTTTTTTACCTTGCTTCAAAATAGATCTGATCTTTTCTTTACAAAAACTATTTTTTATTTAACAACACAAATCTGATTTTTCCTTCACAAAAAATATTTTTTTTTATTTAACAAAATAGATCTAATTTTTTTTGCCCTTCACAAAAACCATTTTTTTACTTAACAAGACAAATCTGATTTTTTTTTTTTACATATGAACCAAAAACAATTTTTTTTTATCATAACAACATATCTGAGTTTATAACAAAGAAGATGACACATTCATAAATAAACTTATGTGACTTAGTTTAATTAAGTGTTTCATATATGCAACATGTCATTCATATCATGCATAAAGGGGTACATTGGTCATGAGAGTCTTTGGGTGGAATGGGTGCCTAACACTTTCCATTCTATAACCTAGCCTCTGAATTTAGTGTCTTTAGATAGGTAGACCTAGGCTTTATTTTTATTTTTTGTTCTGAGTAGATTGTAACTAGTACAAAAAGTCATGTATTTTTGGTAGTTTGTTACTAGGACCCAAAGCCATGTAATACTCAATTTATTAAGTTTGTATTTTTTATTCAATCAATGAGAATGGAACATTCAGTCATGTAAAGCTGTATTTATTTTTCCTTTTTCTTTTTTGTATAAAAAATAAGTGGCGATTCCACACCACTTACCCAAAAAGAGAGGTGTCTTGAAAAAGCACCCAAATCTCTTTGTTGAGAGCACCAAAATTTCCGCGGTCTCTCACAGTATCTAACATCAAAATAAGAAGTGCAAATATAGTACTCTTTTTATTTGAAAAGGCTAGCAACACTTTGTGGTTGCACAAGTCTATGTGGATGACATTGTCTTTGGGCCAACTGATGATGAACTTGCAAAATCCTTTGTTGAAGAAATGAAGAGAATGTTCGAGATGAGTATGGTGGGTGAACTAACATACTTCTTAGGCCTTCAAGTGAAGCAAACAGAGAAAGGAATCTATATCAACCAAGCAAAGTATGCCAAGAACCCTGTAAAGTGCTTTGGACTTGAGAAAGAACCTCATGCCAGAACACCAATGGAAACCAGCACAAAACTGGGGATTGATCCTTTAGGTTAGTCTATTGAAAATACTTTATATAGAAGTATGATTGGTTGTTTGTTATATCTTACTTTTAGTCGTCCTGGTATATCATTTAGTGTAGGAGTTTGTGCTAAATTTTAGGCTAATCCTAAAGTGTCTCATTTAATTGTTTTTAAAAGAATAATAAGATATGTGAATGAGACTAGAAATTTTGGCTTATTCTATAGCAAAGAATCAACTGTTTCTTTTGTTGGATATTCTAATGTTGATTGGGCTTGTAATGTTAATGATAGAAAAAACACCACTGGAGGTAGGGGTAGCAAAATTAGACTTGACCCGCGAACTCGACATGACATGACACGAAATTAGTAGGTTATAGGTTGAGGTTTAATGGGTTCGTGTTATATTTGGGTCGACATGACCGACCCATTTAATAAATGGGTTGGGTTTGTGTCCATCACATGGAACTCGTTTGATCTATCAAACTCGTTTAATGAAATGACATTTTAGCAATATACCCTTTAAACCCTATGTATATAAACTTATTACTTGTTGTAGTTTATTTTATTTGACATATTATGATTGATTATTTGTGATACTAAGATATGCTTTAGTTTTGAATTATTATTTGTAATGCAGTTACTTGTTAGTTTTGAATTTTATATTTAAAATATTAGTTGTTTAGCTTTTCATAATTCATATCAATTTGGTCAATAATAAAATTAAATTTTTTTATTCGTTTTGATAAAATTTGATAAATAGGTCAGCACGACTGACTTGTTTTATAAATAGGTCGTGTTAGGGTTGAGGAATTTTGATCTGTTTAATGAACGTGTCGGGTTAAGGTTGACCCATATAATCGAATATTCATGAGTCGACAAGACACGAATCCGACACGTGAACACGAATTGCGACCCCTAACTGGAGGTTGTTTTTATGTTGGAGCTAATTTGGTTGCTTGGTTGAGTAAGAAGCAAAATTTAGTCTGTCTATCTTCTACAGAAGCTAACTTTTGTTAGAAGAATAATCAAAACATCCCTTGCAATGCATTGCAAAGTAAGATACTTACTAGCTATTGCCGTTGCTATTCCACCAACCCAAAACATTGAAATTTTCAAGTGTTCTTAGAATCATACAATCAGGTTGAGGGTTTTTTTTAAGGCATTTTGGAGCTCATTGTTTATGGGTTCGATTTGATGTTTTGATTTTGATTGTTTGTAATTCTCTTTGCCATTTAGATTTTTCTTTGATTTTTTTTGTTAATTTCTTGGGCTTTAATTTCAAATGAATTAGCAAATATGATGTAGGACACAGTTTACTATTTAATTATTGTAATTTATTAATTTTGGTATTTAATTTGTAATTTTCATTATTTTAGGATTTGGGTTATTATTTCCTATTTTTAAGGTGTTTTTAATGCTTTTTAAGTCAAATTTGGTTCTTCTTATGGTTAGGTATTAACTGGGAGTTATTTTAAAATATAATTTTTTTATTTGTCAAATTTTAGAGCCCTTAAATAGGCCCCTAAGTTTGTAAACGTTTTTCAGCATTATTGATATTAATAAAAGTTTAACTTTTATCTATTATTTCTATGGTGGATTCCAGAACCCTTTCTCCGTGTGGATTCAAGGAATTGTCGTGGATTCGAAGTTATTTTTAGAAGCAAATGTGTTTTTTTCTTTGTTTTCTAGAAGTAAATGTGTTCTGCTTCTTGACGCTTATGCATCCCACATCAGTTGGTATTAGAACCTTGACTTATCCTGATTTGGTGGCTGATGTATGAGACAATAGCAATTCCGATGACAAAAAACTTAGCAAGTATTATGTGATGTATAGTTAGTACTCACAAATATCTTTGCTAAGATACCGTTGTTGGAGCACGGAAACAATAGGGATAATTGTCGTGGAGATAGAACTCATGGCCAACTTATTGGTAAGCAAATTTCATATAGGCCTTATAGAAAAATTGTAAGTTGTTTGGTTGAAGATTTCTAGTATTGTTGTTTAAAATGATGTGAAAACTGCAGTTTAAAAAGTGTTGTGAAAACACGTGTTTATAGTATTCATAAAATAAAAAATGTGTTTGGTACCATGTTTCAAATAACATGTTTTAATGTATGAACAAACATAATTGTGTGTTTGGTATATTTGTGTTTTTTCTCTAAAAGCTGACAAGTAGGGCCCCTAGTTGGAATTGAAGAATGAAGTTTTATGTGTTGTCTAATCAAGTGGGCCCCATATTTTTCAAAATATTTACAAAAGTGCTATTGAACAACGTTGTTTGAAATTTGAAACTAGTAAGAGGAGTTTTTCAAATGCAGTGTTTAACTACCCTAAAATGAGTAACGTAACTGAAATACTCCTAAAAAACATACCCTTACCAAACGTGTTGTTTTTTTTTTGAACCACAGTTTGTTTGGAATCACATACCAAACAGGCCCTAATGGTTATTTTTTAAAAGAAGATTTTCTTGATTGGTTACTTGATCTAGAGGATTTATTTGAGTTTGAGAATATTTATTATGAGATAAAAGTTAAACTTGCTTTGTATAAACTTAGTGGGCATGCCTCATGTTGGTGGGAACGAATGCAGATTGATAGAATCCAACAAGGTAAAGACAAAATTCGTTCATGGCCAAGGATGAAAAGATGTTTGCTATCAACTTTTACCCTCTGGATTGTGATGAACTATTGTCATATACAAAACAAGATTATTACTGGCCAAAAAGTTCACACTTGAATTATTTTGAAGAACCATATATTTCACCGTTAAAGGAAGAATTGTATGTCGAAGAAAATATTGTTCTGGAAGATTATGTAGAAGTCAAAGAAAAAAATATAGAGATTTTTGAAGAAATTCTTGTTATGGAAGAAGATCCTCAAATCAAGATTATTTTGGAGGAGAATAATGATGATCTTATTGTAGAGAAAGATCTTGAGGTCGAGATGATAGAGACCATTGAGGAAGAAATTGAAGAGGAAAGTTTCATGGATCTCAATGAAATCAAATCATATGATTGTCAATCTCAAGATCCTTTTATTTTGGTGGTAAATGATACACTGAAGTTTATTGATTTTATTGGAGTTGATAGATCTAATTCAATTGTTAGTTCTTATTTGGTAAATCTCTACAATTGCATGAAGACTGAGGAAAAAGAATTTCAAGTTGATGTTTTTATTCCATTGATGAGTTGCAAGTATGGAAAGAAGATCAAAGGGCTCAAGCAATCGAAGTATTTGTTTATTAAGAGTGGAAGATTTCAGATTTCAAAGATAAACTTTAGGCGAGTTTGTTTCAAGTGGGGGGGCATCTAATGTAGAACACAGTTTACTATTTAATTATTGTAATTTATTAATTTTGGTATTTAATTTGAAATTTTCATTATTTTAGGTTTTGGGTTATTATTTCCCTTTTTAGGTGCTTTTAAGGTTTTTTAGGTCAAATTTGGTTCCTGTAATGGTGAGGTATTAACTAGGAGTTATTTTAAAATATATTTTCTTATTTGTCAAGTTTTACAAAGCTCTTAAGTAGGCTCCTAAGTCTGTAAACGTTTTTTAGTATTATTTATATTAATAAAAATTTAGACTTTTGTCTAGTTTTTTCAAGTGGATTCCAGAACCCTTTTTTCTTGTGGATTCAAGGACTGTTGTGGATTCAAGGAACCCTTATGGATTCGAGGTTACTTTCATAAATAAACGTGTTTTGTTTCTTGTTTTCCAGAAATAGATGTGTTTTGCTTTTTAATGCTCTCACATCTTGCATCAAAATAGCTACCAGAAATGGGTTTGGTTGCTTACTTATTGTTAAATATTTTCTTCACAAACATTGTTGATCCCAAGAAAAGAAATGGTGATCTAGCCATTAAAAATTTCTTTTAAAAGTTCATATATTATATATTTTTTGGTTTCTAATTTAATTTTTTAATATAAATGCTGACATTGGATTTTTTTAAAAATCAATGAAAAATTATTATTATTGTTTTAGTTGCATATAAGCTATTGTGTGTCAGCAATGCAAACTATTTGTCATGTAGACATTTTTCATTAGTGAGTTAACAATAAAGACCAAATTAACTGCGGGTTGAATATAATATGGACTAAATTGACTCTAAAATGTATGACCAAATTGACTATAATCCTAAAATCTAGGGAACAAAATGGTATCTTCATAACCTGGTTGTGACAATTTCCCTTGTAGATATTGACACTTTTAAATTTTTATGCCTTGGGGGCAATAAACAGCTAAAATATCAGAAGAGAGCGGCTACAAAAGGTTGTCTGTTTGGAAGGTTATCATGAGAATATAGCCAATCTCATTTTTAAACTATTATTAGTCAAACCTTTAGTAGTATATGTTATTGACCTTAATTTGCCTTGGGAAGGTTTCTTTTGCTTGGTTAGTTGTGAGATGTTGATAAATAATACTATCATTTAACGCGTTTGTACTTTGTAGTCAAGGCCCGTAAAAAAAAAAATTAAAAAAAGCAAGACTTTAAGAAAAGATTCCAAAAAATGGGAGGGTTTATCGTTTGTTTTTCCCACTCATATTCAGCTGGAAATCAAGGCCACTCCTCTTCTCCTTTCCAACCAAGGTTGTGATCGTCTTTCTTGGTTCTCTTCCCCTAATGGTGAATTCAATCTAAAAGAGGCTTACCGGCTGGCTAATGAGGTAGACAGCTATGAGGCTGACCATACCTTCATAGGGGATTGGGTTTGGAAAGTGCAATCCTTGCCAAAGATCAAGTGCTTTCTCTGGCAATGCTGCCACTATAGTATTCCAGTAACAGCTATTTTGGCCCAAAGAGGTATGGATATTCATTGTCTTTGTCCTATGTGCAATAATGCTCTTGAGACAATCATCCACACATTAAGGGATTGTCCCACGGCTCAATTGTTTTGGAATTCATTATACCCCCCGATCCAAAGAAGCTTGTTTTATGGTGCTAGTCTTGTGAGCTGGTTGAATCTAAATTGCAGTAGCTCTAAGACCAGCACCATTTCGAGCATCGAATGGAGCATCTTGTTTCCTTTTGCTCTCTGGAGCCTTTGGCTTCGCCGGAATAATATTGCTTTTGAAAGAGCTCACAACCCTCAGGACCTGAAAACCGAGGCTTTGGCTAGAGCATCTGAACTCTTTTATCTTGGTATCAATGGGAAACTAATCCGTACCAAGCAGAAAATTCAGGTTCGATGGCAGTGTCCTCCTCCAAATTGGTTCAAGCTGAATACAGATGGCTCCTCTTTGGGCAACCCCGGTTTGGCTGGTGGTGGTGGCCTTATTAGGAACGAGAAGGGTGAATGGGTGAAAGGTTTTGCTCGTGCAATTGGAACTACAACTAGTGTAGCAGCTGAACTATGGGCCCTTAGAGATGGCATCAGATTATGTATTGCTCTCAAGCTCCAAGCTGTGGTGATTGAACTGGATTCCAAGATAGTTGTTGACCTGTTGAAGCACTGCTTAGTTTTTTCTCCTTCTGTTTTTTCTGAGGCCTGGTTAGCTTTTTCTCCTTTGTTGAATAAAGGCCCTTAAACCCAAAAAAAAAAAAAAAAAAAAAAAAAAAAAAAAAAAAAAAAAAAAAAAAAGCTTCCAAAAAATGCTACCCTATTACTACTATTTTCTTTGGGGCAAAACGCTACCCCAGTTGTAACTTGTAATTAATACGATACACACTGACCATCGCAAACCAAATCCTGCAAAATAAATTCTGCTAAATTCAAAACGTTAAGCCCAAAACCTGCATCAATTTGATGCAAACTACAAGCCTTTTTATGACAGTAAAGGGGTTTAGTACTTCAAAAGACAGTTCGATAAGGCCTATATGCAACCACTAAACTTAGAGAAGAAACATGGTAGTAAATTGAGCAGCTGATCTATCCACATCAAACCAACAGTTCAACAGTCTATCGGGCAAATCCAGAAAGCTCAAATTCGGACATCACATGGCTCAATTTTATGCATCCTAATGAGAGCAAACTGCAATGCTTAGAAAAAAAACAAAACACTAACAATTCAAATCCATGAACATGGAAGAGACGATGGGTAATTCATAAGTAATTTTCGAACTTTTTCCACCATTAAATTTGTACATAAACATATACATTAGCATATACAACACATTCCTGGGAAATTTTAATATCAAACTAGCTCATCTCCCATCTCTCAGAGTCTCCCAGAACATGTAAAACTAGAGAGAGAGAGAAATGAATGCATCCATCAACTTGCGTAAATTGAGAAATCTAGCTCACATACATTTTCCCCTCACACTTACAGCAAACACAATAACCCATCTTCTCTCGCCCACCACCATCGAAAACAAAATTGTTTTCTTTTTACCATTTTCAGTAGTCAGAAAATCTCCAAAGATCTAAGAAAAAAAAAAAAGAAGCCAGAGAGCATATACTAAAAAAACAGAGAAAACAAAGAGGCCGGCACAGTCAGAGCCCCAAAAAGAGGGAGAGACCTTATGATATAGTGAGAGAGACTCTTTCAAAAATGGCAGCCACAACAAAGATAAAAGAAACACAAGGTGGCAACCAACACAATAGCCTCAAACACAGACACAATCCTGAAAAGCACGTCGTCCACAAAAGAGAGCTGCAGATTCAACCTCTTCCACTTGAAAGCTGACCCCAAGAACTTCCATCTCCAAGCTGTCTGCATCCTCAGCCTCTTGAAGAAGATCCACCTATTCTTCTTTAACCCCATCTCTCTCTCCCTCTCTCTCTCTCTCTAATTTTTTTTTTTTTTTTTTTCTTTTCTTTCTTACTTGGTCTTTGCTTCTGGGTTGGTGCTTTGGTCTCGTTAGACAGGTCAGTTGTATTTAACGCAAGGAGGCAAGGGAACAGAGAAGGTTCGGTTTACTTAAGGAATAAGGTTGGGTCGGGACCTTTTTGGACTAGGATTTGTAGAGTGGGGGTGTTTTTGGTAATTTTATAACAGAAGAGTGGACCGAAGTAGAAGAAAAGAAAAAGAACAATACTAGAATAGTGGTATTTATTAAGCGCCACCGCGTTTTTGTTGATTGGAGATGAAGAAGAAGGAGGAATTTTCCTAACGAATTATTCAAAATTCAATAAAAGCCACTAGGTGTAAACGTGGTGGAGTGGACGTATGGGCTGTAATTGTTGAGATTCTAGAACAAAAGAAAATATAATCAGATAACAAAAGAAAATATACGTGAGCAGTGAGCTACTAATTCCAGCCTTTCACTATACTTTTCTTGCTTTATTTTGTGCTAGCTGGATAGTAGCGCAAAATTCTTTGTTTTTGTTTTTGGGTTTTAGCTACTTTCATATGGATGGGAAATCAAAATGGAAGACACTTGACGTAGTATTTTTGACTTACAAGTACAACTTGTAATTTGTGAACACTATAATTTTCTTATTGGAATTTTCTCTCTGATCTGAAGTTTTTAAGTACGTAGAAAAATAAGAGTGAGATGATTATAGATGTCTGGTTTTACGATTATCTATATAAACCTAATTAATTTAATATTTGTTTAGCATTAGCTTATAAACTTAGTTTTTAATTTATAGTTTTTACGTACAATTTTTTAAAATCTTACTTTTTCTTTTACTTTTTTAAGGTACAAGTATTTGTTGACTTACTTTTAACATAGTGTTTGTTTCTAAATGGACACTTAGTATTGTTTACATGATATATATATATATATATATATATATATGGAGAGAGAGAGAGAGAGGTTGGATACCAACCCTCTTCTATTTTTATCTAGAAAAAAAGAAGATATCATGCACAAAATGAAAGTCAATTGAAAATAATTATTGTTTCTTTAATTAAAAGATTGTATGATGTAAGAGATGATTGTGTTTTCTTCTAATATTCAACCTTTAAAGTTTAAACTAATAAATATTTTTTTAGATAAATATTTTGTTTGAATTCCAAGTCAAGGTTTTTTTTTTTTAATTTTTTTTATAATAGAAATTATCATCAGATTAATTACATTGTAGATATGGTATGACAAAAATCCTAGTCATTGTTGCACCAAATTCATGCCATATTAATCTTGTGGAAAGCAATTGATTTTTATTTTTTATTTTTTTACCATATGATTACAACCCTCTAGTTCTATATTCATATAGACTTCACATATGGTCTTTCTTTTGGGATTCATGTTCTTTATTATTTATTTAATTCAAAATTATTTGGAAATTCATGTTAATTATTTAATTTTTTAATTTTTTGAGCAAATTGATAAATTAAACATGTTACGGTTGAAACTCGAATCCATTTTTGGGATCCTTACGACCTTACCTATTGAAGTCACTATGTCACTTACTAAAGTCAACTTCTTGATGACAATTGACAAGGTGCCATTACTTATTAGTACTTTCTTAGCATGCTACAACAAACTATTTTGCTAAAACCAAAACTTAAGAGCTTTAATTTTTTTCTTAATTTTTAGAAATTAACAAGAGCTTTAACTAGTCTAATCTAATACTAATATAAAAGCAGAGACTTTTTCCCTGTAATTAAGGCTATGCTGCCACGAAAGAAAAAAAAAAAAAAAGCCTATCTAAAAATTTACTACATATATACAATTTAAAAGTTACAAAATACTGCACATTGCACCGTTTGAGGGCTTTAGATTTTGCCCGTTTATTATTTTGCTGTCCTATCCATACATGGTTAAATTGAAAGAGACGGAGAGAGAGCTTGATAAACACAGAGAGAGAGAGAGAGAGAGAGAGAGAGAGAGAATTAGGCATAAAGGAGAGAGAAAAATCTAAGAAATCTTTTTGAATTCTTCTCTTTTGGATTTAAATGATTCAATTTATTTCTATGCAGAAATGAAGTGGAATCTACCTTCTCTCCCACTTCGATCTCTATCTCCAATGATCCACAAAACCCAATCGTTGCTTTCAGGTACACTTCCTTTCCTCTTTCTCTTTCTCTTTTCCCTTAATTTAAGTTATGTTTTTTCCCCCATTGTAGAGTTTCCACATCTTCTTCTTCTTCCTTTGGATTGGGTTTTTGGTTTGGATTTTCTTTTTCTCTTTTTCTTGGGTATGCAATTTTTATTGGATTTTTGTTTCTTGGCATTTTTCTATTTGGTTTCAATTATGGGTTTGTTTGGTTTGATAGATAGTGTTTCTACCGTCTTCATTTTACATTAGTTTTCTCTTTTTATAAATTATTATAATCTTTGGGTGTTTTCTATGATAGCCTACAGAATGTTATGTTGGGGCTACCACTATTTTAGATTCTGTGGACAATTTATACTAATATAGCAGCAAATATTATTTTAATCAATGTTTCTTTCTTTTTAAAATAGAAAATGCTAAAAGTATACAAGTTTTATTACATGTAAGCTTATAAAGTGGTGTAACATTGAATTACCTCTTTATGATTAGTGACACAGTGATTTGTAAACTTAATATAATAAAAACCTTTAGTAATTGTAGCCCTACTCTTTTAAAATTGTTAGGTAGATGCTCGCTCCAATTCTTATCGTTTCCCACCCACCTGTCCAAAAAGGAAGTGTCGTTTTTGCCCAAAATTCCTTGGCATCTCTCGCCTCTTTGTATAGCCTACAGTTACAGGCTTATAGATAACACTAGCAAAAGGAAGAAGGTAACCAATTAATTACTGGGATCCCATCACAAATAAAATTAATTAATTAAAAGGAGAATATAAGTATGCCACAAAATTGACAATTGTATGGAGCTTGTGTTTGGTATCTTACCAAAAGAAAAAAGGTTAAAACTTTTAAAACTCCGAAAATTTCAATATATTCGATCCACATTTGTAACAGCAGTTGATTGCACACATCATTCATGAAAAGCTGAATGTGCACTGTTTTGAACTTCAATGACAATGTGTGAGTAATTGGGATTTGCTCTTTTGTTGTGTTAATTAATCCATGGAATTCAACTAATCACTTGACTAATTAACCGGGCTTAATTGTGTAATTTTCTAAAAATTGGTAATTAGACGTAAATGTAGTTGGGATCTAAACTGCGGGTCTTTTCTCATTTAACTTTAGAAATTCTCTTTGATTTTAAAAAGATAATTTAGCAAATGCTTTTTCAAATTCAAAGCATATTACATAATGGCTTGAAATATTTCATAGTCTAATTAATCCAAATTTTTGAAATTTTATTAATGTATAATTTTAATTTTTACGCTGGCTGTAGCAGCCGTTATAAAAAATTTCTCACTTAAAGGAGTTTCCTTAGACCTTGTTTTCCTGGGTTTATTTTCAGGTTATTATTTAACTTGCTTCTCAAAAAAATATTATTGAACTTATTTGATTTATGTTTAAATTTTTAAAGCATGTTTTTTCCTTTTTTTTTTAATTAAAAATATACAAATATACTTGTTTGCGGTTTATTTTTTTAAGCTCAAGAAACGCATCGGTTTAGATCCCAATTACGACTAATTTCCAATTTTGATCAAATTACACTATTAAGCACAAGTAATTATTTTTAAAATCAACCACATAATTTCACTTAAAATTTGCCAAACATCTCTGGTTCGCTTGAGCGAAAATCTTGAGACAGCAACTCCACTTCCAATATCTGATCCAAGTATGATGTATGATGTTCAAATTTAGATCATTTATTCGACAACATAAATTTTATTAATTGAATTAATTAGAATCCACTTCTTGACTAATAAACTTCGAGTTACATCAATTTATTAATAGTAACTTTTCAATCGAATCTCCAGTCTTCACCTTGGGTGAATGATTGTTTTTCCAGAAATTTTGTGATCTTTTCCAATTTTTTCAAATGATTCTCTATAACTAAAAACCTTTGGTGTTGAAGATTTCAAGAATCCCAAATTTGAGAAAGAGTGAGAGTAGTAGACTGTGTTTTGAAGCTGGCACCGAAATGTACAGGTTCTGAATCATTCATTTTTAGTCCTAATTTTTCAAGGTTGCAATTGATCGGCCTAAAAAAATAAAATTTTCTTTATGCCGACTTTAGATTTGAGAATAATCGTTTTGTTTCCTTTTTATTGTCTACTCTTTCTGTGTGTTTACATTGCCTTTTATTTGATGCTCCTACTTTTTTTTTTTTATTTCTTTTCTTTTGAGTACTGAAATGAAATGCTCCGACTTGATAAGCATTCACTTAAAGAGAATCATTTTATAAAAGAGTTCATGGTTTTAGACGAAAGCTAATTTAGGCATAAAGTAGCTGGATTTAAAAGTGAACAGAATCACCTAATCTCTTGAAGTCAGATGAGGATCAAAGATGCAAGGCTTTAATTTTTGGTGCTCTTGGTAATTGAGTGGGTTTGGAAGTGTAGAAACCAAGCTGTTTTTGAAAACAAATCTGCGGTTTATGAACAGGTTTGCAAAAATTTGATTAGAATCTTTCATGAGCATTGGGCTGTACCTAAATTAAGCTCTAATAACCATCTAGATAGAAGGGATTTAAGCTAGACAAAACCACCACAAAATGCCTTCAAGTTGAACTGTGATGCAACTATTGGAGATTCAAGCTCACCTATAGCATTCATTGCCAGAGATTGGAGAGGGCTGCTGGTGTTTGCTGTCTCCAGAAAAGTAAACACCAACACCCCCATCCAAGCAGAAGCTGAAGCAATACTGTGGACAGTGAATTTAGCTTGCCAAGTTTTACAAAATAAAGTCAACAAATTGGCGTAACAATAAATTGTCTCTTTTATGATTAGTAACACATCAGCTTATAAGATCAATATTACAAAAATTTTAGTAATTGTAGCTCTACTCTTTTAAAATTGTTTGGTAGATGCTTGCTGCAAATCTCATCCTTATCCACCCACCTGTCCAAAAAGGAAGTGTCATTTGCCCAAAATTCCTTGGCATCTCTCTCCTCTTTGTGTAGCCTACAGTTAGAGCTAGCTAACCCTACCAAAGGGAAGAAGGAAACCAATAAAGATTAAAAAAAAAAAAAAAAAAGTGAGCATAAATTAATTAAATGGATAATATGGGTATGCCACAAAATTAATTAAATGGATAATATGAGTATGCCACAAAATTGACAATTGTATGGAGCTTGCTAGCAGTATTATGTTTGGTATCTTACCAAAAGGAAAAAGCTAAGAACTTTACCAATGAGGGGTTGGTTGAGTTGGTGAGATTCAAAAACTTCACTCAACAAGGTTTAGGTTCCAGTCTTGCTGCCAGCAGTTCCTCTTTGGTGGACAATCTGTAAGTCCAATGTAAGCCCTCTCTAAGGCCTGAGACTTACTCTGGCCCTGGTGTGGGAGTGGCCTCCCCTCCATCTAAACTTTTTCTTACCAAAAATAAAAAATAAAACAAAAAAGCTAAGAACTTTTGATACTCCGAAAATTTCAATATATTTGATCCACATTTGTAACACTACTTGATTGCATGCATCATTCATGAAAACATGTAATATTAATGGGAAAATGTGTAGGCCTCAAATTAAGATAAATAGAAAACTATAACATTAAACCCAAAAAAAAAAGAAAAAAAAAAGTCTCATTATTCATGCAAAATGCGTGTGATGAGTCTAATTTAAATATAAATATATACAAGCATAATCTCTCTTGCAGCATTACTTTTTTGTAAATCAATGCCTTAATTAAGTTATATTAAGAGTTATTACATTACATCAACAGCAATTTGGTATACTAGAGCTTGGATTTATTATTTCCCATAATAATAATAATAATAATAATAATAATAATAATTTTATTATTATTATTATTATATGATTTTGAAACCTATGGATCATTACTCTATAGAGAATTATGAATTTCTTTTATTGAATACAAAGAATTATCTTTTGCGTAATAGTAAATTTTAGTTTTTGAAGTAATATTAATAAAATTCTGTGAACACAATTTAATAAGCATGAGCTACAAATATTTCGAGCTAAACATATTTATTAAGGAAAAAAAAAAGAACATCTTTATTCTCATCCATCTCTTTTTGTAAATATTTTAACTTTATTAAGAAGAAAAGGCTACAAATATGATGCAACTTTTTTTTTTTCCTTAGATTTTTTTTGTAGATACAATAAAAATAATAATTGCTTTTTATCATCACATTATGGCACAAATTGGTTTTGGAGAAGATAAAATTCAAATATAGATCCTTTATTCTACAACATAAAAATTATAATATAATAATAATAAAAAATAATAATAATAATAATAATAATAATAATATAATAATAATAATAATAATAATAATAATAATAATAAGTGAAGCTAAGAGAAACTGAAATTAGAATTTCAAATTAGAGTTCTAATTTTACGCCAGGTTTCCTACATTATTTATTTTTAGAGAGTTTTATTTCTTAATTTTAGAATCAAATGTGGGTCCATATCATAAATATTTATCCAAGTAAATTATTAAGTACAAACACCAAAAAGTCTAGAATAAATGAATCGTAAAAGAAAAAAGTGCTTCACAATAATATAAGAAAAACGTAAACAATTTACATTTTATTCCTAATAATATACTTACAAATTTTTTTAAAGAGTTAACAAAATATAAAAATGACTATCAATAATATTTAAATTATATACATATATAGATTATATTATGCATCTTATTGTATATCTTTAAGTATATTCATGCATATGCATGGAGTTATAAGCTAATTGAACTAATTAAAACTCACTTATGGACTAATAAACTTGGAGTTCCATCAATTTATTAATGGTAACTTTTCAAAAGAATCTCCAGTCTTTACTTTGGGTGTATAATTGTTTTTCCGGAAATTACGTGTGATCTTTTCCAAAATGATTCTCAATAACTAAAAACCGTCGGTGTTGAAGATTTCAAAAAATCCCAAATTTGAAAAAAGAGTGAGTAGTAGACGGTGTATTGAGGCTGGCACCTAAATGTAAAGGCTCTGAATCGTTCATTTTTAGTCCTAATTTTTCATGGTTGGCCGGCCTAAAAAATAAAAACTTCTTTATGCTGACTTTGGATCTTCTGAGAATAATCGTTTTGTTTCCTTTTTATTGTCTGCTCTTTCTGTGTGTTTATATTTTCTTTTATTTGATGCTCCTTTTTTTCTTCTTCTTTTGAGTACTGAAATAGTGAAATGAAATGCTTCGACTTGATAAGCATTCTCTTAATGAGAATCCTTTTATAAAAGAGTACGTGGTTTTAGGCATAAAGTAGCTGGATTTAAAAGTGAACAGAATCACCTAATTTCTTTGAGGATAATTAATTTGTGGCTAAAAAGAAAATGAACATAAATTAAAACTTGTGAATATAAAGTGAATTGAATTGGTGATCAGGTTATGTAGTGATATATTAAATTAAGAGTTTTTTATTCACAAAATTTTTACAACAAATCATAGGTAATTAGTTGAATCTAACACTAAAATTATTTTTTTTGCCCAACCAATAACAATTAATAACAACTTGTCACTCAAGATTTGTTATAAAAGTGTTGTAAAAATGTTATAAACATAACATTTCTCTTAGGGGCATTTGGTTCGCTGTGATGTATTCTTGATGTGATGCACACCGTACCAATCAGTTTTTGGTGTATGCAAGGATTAAACTCTAAATTTCTTATTTAACCATAAAAAATTTTCTTAATTGAGCTAACTAGAGCTCACCTCTTAAAATTAAACGTTGAAATACATATGCGCTCGAGTAAAGATATAAGTTTCTATAGCATAGGTGAATACTGCTTGCAGGCTTTGATTGTGACTAAGCCATCTGGGTTAGAAAAATGGGGGAGTTCGATGCTTTTGGTTGTTGAAAAAGAAGAAGAAGAAAGATTTCTTTTGCCCTAATTTTATGCCATATTCCTCTAAGCTTTGAAATTTATCACAGAAAATGATTATATATATATATATATATATATATAAATGTGTATGTATGTATGTATGTATGTACGCATCATCTTAAAAATTTCTTTCGTAATGATATACTGATATGGGTTAGCTTTCATGCTTGAGACTAGAGTGATGCTTTGATCAATAATTGCTGTCAAATGCACCTATTTATGTTGCTTCATGCTTTCCTTTTGTTGGTTCTTAAAAAAATATATATTAGTGTGCAAATCCAATTTTGTGTGCTTACTTGGCAAGATGTTATGTGGGATGCTGACATGGCAAATAACTCGTTTGCTAACGTAGCACCTAAGGTCAATGTCTCACTATATGTAGGAAAAAGTATTTTGTATCAAATGATACCACGCTATTCATATCAAAATCTAATAAACAAGAGACATGTGCGCAAAATTAATCAACCATCCACTAACACGTCTTTTAATTGTAAGTAGGTTAGTTATTTTTTACTGACATGTCTCATATTTATTAGATTTTAATACCCTAATATGGTATTATTTGATACCAAATACTTTCTCTTACATGTAGATGACACATGGACAAATGTGTGTGTCCAGCATGTGCTAGCTTGTGTTAGACAAATGGCAACGCGTGCGAAAGACTAGCGGGTGGGTGGGTGGGCGGGCTGGTCCCTAGAGGTGCATGGGACATTATGCAAAAGCTACAAATGTTGCATTGTGGCACATGGTTCCTCCGTTTATGATGGCTCGACAGCAATTGGATAGATTCAGAGTGAAATCTATCCTGTAGTAGTGGTAATGTGCTGAACAGAGTTACATGGTATGTGTTCTAAAAGGCAGAGTCAGCAGTCTGGGAAAACGAGAACAGTGACAGCGGAAGACTAATTGGAGACCCTAATACTCTTAAACACAAGACTTTTAATTATGATACCATGTTAAATTTTGAATGATTATGTAAAATAAGGTGCAAATGTTTGCTCTATATATATTAATCGACAATGTGTGTAGTACAAAAAATTTACTGCGCTTGTGTTCTAGAACAAGTGATATAAGTGTGTAGTACAAGTGATATAAGTGTAGTACACAAAATTTAGAACAATGAGCCTAAATCTATTGGGCTTGTATTCTAACACATTTAAATCCATAATATATTCCACGTATACTTTTACTTATGCTTTTGGATTTTCATCTCTTGTTTGTTGAATATTTAGAATATATTATAAAACTTTGATTATATATATTTTATCCTAAAAATTACTAATTATCTCAGTATTCTTTTGGGAGGAAAAAACGATTGATAGGATCAGATTCATGTGTTTCTTTCTTTTTATTTTATAAGAGGATTAAATTCATGAGTTGGGATGACAATATGACATATATGATATAATATATGATTAATTATGTATATCAGGTTAGCTCCACTTCTCATAACTCCATATTCAATGATCCAATGGTCATGAACCTATCATACTACCAAGTCAAGGATTATTAGGTAATTCTTTGTAGGATTTTGATCCACGTGAAATATAAACAATAAAGGACTCTTATATTTACATATTTAGCCTTACTTTTTATGTGTTTTTCTTTAGAGATAATTACAATATGCTGCTGATCTCGCAGTTCGAACCCTTTCTCCCTTAGACCTCCAAGGACTTTGTGCATGGGAAGATGTCAATTTAGCTACAAAGCTTTTGTCACTTTTTATGTTAATTTGTGATTGATTAGAAGTTATCTTTGTCTTATAGAGAATAAAGGTTATTAGCGTACATGTTGAACAATTCACAAGGGCAAGGTGAAACTACATGGTAGGCCAATTAAGTCAAGCCAATTTGAGAGATCCAGCCCAGTCATATGTGAAGCAAAGAGAAGCATTAGGATAATAATAATAATAAAAAATAAATATATAAGAAGAAGAAGAGACCTGCAAGGCGTGAAAAAAAATAATGATAAAGGGAGACCGATTGTCAATCTGAGGTGGTGAAGTAAAAGGCGAAAAAGAATAGAACAAAAAGGAATTGAAAGAACTTTCAGTGGGATAAGAGATGTTCAGCTGGTGGCTTTGTGTCTTAATTGAATATTTGTTATGGGCCTCCCAATCACTTCACCGAAACACAATCCAGGAAGTTTTTATTTGGGCCACGTCTATTTTGGTCTTGTAAAAGAAAGGCCTTAGGTCCATTTCACACGGAATATTTGATTTTCATGCTTTGTTCTAATGTATAACCCAACAATACCAAAGGATTGGGCCGAGGTGTTTATGGTGTAACCTTTTTAAGCAATTACATATGCATGAAAAATTATTATGTATTCTCATAATATAATTATCGGATACTTTTCTTACACGTATAGTCAAGAAAGAATATCACATTATTGTACTCTTTGAATACTTACTTGGGCCTTGGAGTAAGGTCATGGTTTTGGTGGTAATGCTGTGGTTAATTGCTAGGCTAGAGAATGAGTTTGAAGTTTGAACTCAGGAGAAATGGCGGGATGTAATTCTTTAAATTGAGGTTTTTGTTAGCTTAATAATTTTTTGTTTTGGGTAAAATTATGTTCTTAAGAAATTGGTTTTTAGTCTCACCTCTCGGAATTAATATGTTTTTTTATTACAAACTAATTGAAAAATTATTAGTTTATTTCTTCATCTTAGAAATTGCCTTCAAGAATAAATTTATAAGAACACATCCAAACAAGATAGACAAATAGAATAGCCGATTTTAAAATTTTCTAGCACATATTAAGAATATTCTATTCATGGTATAAAAAAAAAAGGAATATTCTATTCAAGCACAGATACTCCAGCAATCAACCAAATTCCTAACTAAGAAGGAATACGATTCAAATACAAGACTGCTCAACTTTTAAGCCTAATTAATCGCTTGTTTATGCTCAGATTCAGTGCCAGAATTTTTTTTTTTTTTTAATTTAATACGATTGAGTGCCAGAATTTGATTTCAAAGGAAACAAGATTTACGTACACATATTTTATTATAACATTGCAAATGACGCTAAAACGTAAAAAAAAAAAAAAAAACCATTTATTCAATTCATTTTTTTTTTCCAAATGAATGTTGTGAGGTAATAGTATATTAATTGTAACTAGCATGAAACCCATGTAAATGCATAGATGTATTTAAAATTAAACACAATTTTTATTATAAAAATATAAATAATTAGTCAAATTATTAAAAAAATAGCATGTAACACATGCATACATATAGATACATTTAAAATTAAACATAATTTTTATAATAATTATATAAATAATTAGTCAATTTTTTTTTTTGAAAAGGTAAACATAATTGGTCACATGTTAAAATTATTATCTAAATTTAATACTACTTATGATCATTTTTTTTCTAATTTTTAATAAGATAGAACATGTGGTAATCTTTGTTATTTAGTGATTTTTATTGAGCATATGTGGTTGGTTTTACTATTATAAATTTTATAATTTATTAATATTAGATTCTTAGTATTTTGCACTTATTAATTCCCCTTAGCACAATAATTTTAAAAGCATTAAGTGGATGTATGACACAAACTTATGTAGATAATTATGGTATGGTTCTCACATAAATTTAGACACATGGCACAAAATTTGATTCTAATTTCAAATTCTAATTCAACTTTCTCTTAACTTTACACACACGTATATAGATTATGGAATAAAAAAATTATATCAGCAAAAAATTCATAAAATAAGTTTACTGAAAAAGAAAAAAGCAAAAGAAAACCAAGTATTAAATTATAATATCTTTTTTTTTTTTAAAAAGTATTAGAGTATAATATGACATAGGTGAGTTGGAGAGGGGGTAAAATAATTAAATTAACTAAAAAGTATTAGAGTATAATATGACATAGGTGAGTTGGAGAGGGGGTAAAATAATTAAATTAACTAATTTAATTATTAACTAATAGATCTTATGATTGAAGTGAATTGAATTAATGGACTGAAATGCTAGGCTGATACAAAATTGTAGCAATAATTTCTTGTCTCATCATTTGTACTGTTTTACCTTGTAGATTTTCTATGGGGTTTTTTTTTTTTTTTTTTTTTGAAAGTATAATTTGTCATTTACTCGTTTTCTTTGAACTTATTAGTTTTTTTTTTAGCCATCTCTGGCTCTCTCTGGTATGAGGTTATTTCACTATAGAAGTAGTAATTTAGTTACTCATTATACGATGCAATTTAGGCTGCTTTTGTCAATTATTGCACTTATGTGCTATTCTTATAGTCTCATCATATCAATGTACTTTTAAATCCATCAATAAAGGATAGTCATTTTCTATGGGGTTTTTTTTTTTTTTTTTTTTTTTGAAAGTATAATTTGTCATTTACTCGTTATTAGTTTTTTTTTAGCGCTATAAAGTAAATTTAGTTACTCATTAATATTTAGGCTGCTTTTGTCAATTATTGCACTTATGTGCTATTCTTAAGTACTGCCCATTATAAAATAGTTCTATAATATCCTCTATCTAAAAAAGTTCTATTATTCATAAAAGAAATGAAATATAAATATATGTCGAGTACGGCATGACTCCTATAATATTGAACTTTAATCGACGGACTCTTTGATGTTATACATTGAAAATGATATAGCTTCGACATTTAGTTTGGATTCAATCGTGGATGATTTTGAAGATTTGAAAGTGCGTTGAGTTCCCTTTTCATAGATAATTGTATAAAAAAACAATAGTGGTTCGTGTCTTTTGTTTTTGTTAGTAAATAATTGTATCTTAATATATTAAGAAACAATGATTTTTGAGTATTTGTCTTGGTTGATAGTTTGTTAATACTATATGGATGCGTATTTGAAATTTTTTTTTTCGCTTATCTCCGGCCCCCCCCAACTTAAAATCCTGGGTTCGTCCCTGGCAATAATATATTTTATGTTTTACCTTGTAGATATTATATAGATAGCGTCAATCAACCATAAAGATGAACATTTCAAATTTAGTTTTACCTATAAGTAATTTGTACTACTTATTTATCTAAGTAACACGTGTAAATATGCTTTTTTTGCCCGTAATTCTGTTCTTGTCCAAGCAAACACAATTGGATATACCGATAATAAATTTCAATCATTTTTTTTTTTTTTGAGAGAGTAAATTTCAATCATTTGATAGCTATACAACAATGGAGAAAACATAAGAGACATTTGATCATTTAGCACATATAGGGAAAGTTTTTCAAGGATTACAGGCCATTAACTCAACAAAAAGTCATACAGAATATGGTTCAAATACATGTATACTCAATTAGCTTTTTTAGTAACTGACATATCAGCCTCTTGGATAGGTTTCTGTGCCAAGAGCAGCAACGAAAATGACGCTTCAATCTCACATACTCGAGCTTTTACATTTTCACGAAGCTCCTCCATCGATCCCTTCAATTTTTCAAGCTCATGCAAGCTGAGCTTATTGATCTGAGTCTGGCAAGTTTGTGGTGCTTTTGCTTTCTTAACGTTCTGATCAAGACTCTGTGCCTTCTTCTTTTCAGCTTGTAGTCGCTTCATCACATCAACAAGTTGCTGATTAAGCCTGTCAACCTTTGCATTCTTTGAAGAACCAGCACGAGCCTTAACACTTGGTACTTCTTGGTCCTGATTTAGAAACCTGTCTGACACTGAATCAACAGTTGGGTGGCCAAATGAGAATGGTTTACCTCCTGGAGAGAATACAACTATGGCAACTTCTGCACCGCACAAAGTTGCAAGCTCGTTTGCTTTCTTAAAAAGGCCAGTCCGGCGCTTGGAGAAGGTCACCTGTCTGGAGCTGTTGTCCTTCACCATCTTCATCTCGATTTTTCGCCTTCCCATTATCCCTATTGATCCTACCTAAATCACAAGAAATTTTTAGGGAGAGGGATAAGAATTTTTGAAACTATTTGATTCAAAATCCAAATGAGAGAAATTGAGAGTGAAGAGATATGTGTGTGAATTAGGAACTTATATTGTGTTTCTAATATTGGACAATTAATCCTACATTGTTTCTATATATGATTTTTCCTTGATAATATGGAAGGCTTTTGACTATCTTTCTAATTTTGTGTGACAACTTAATTAGTTTTAGTTGGCATCACTTAATTCTTACTGACCACATAAAGTTCTGAGGAAAAAAAATTAAATTTCAAGCTAATTTTCTTAACTGTATTCCCTTCAAAACATTTTCCTCGTGTGGCTAGTCCACAATACTATTCGGTGTGCATCTTGTCTCAGCAGGCCACCTAACCACAGGCTCTTTTGAATTGGTTTAATCATTATGCTACTTGTTGAACTATTTGTAATTTAATTAGTACTTCTTGGAGTTTTGTTTAACTATTTGTAATTTAATTAGTACTTCTTGGAGTTTACAATAAAGACGTATAGTATGTCCATACTTCAAACCATATTTTCTCTGCTTGTAACTATCAAATAATGAAAAATAAAAAAGGGGATGCTACTTGATGAAATATTTGTAATTCAACCAGTAATTCTTGGTGTTTTCAATAAAGATGTACATCCATGCTTCAAACTATATCCTCTCTACTTGTAACTATCAAATAATATATATATATATATATAAAAAAAGGGGAATGCTACATGATGAAATATTTGTAATTCAACTAGTACTTCTTTGCGTTTTTAATAAAGATGCACATCTATTCTTAAAACCCTATCTTCTCTACTTGTAACTATCAAATAATATGTAAAAAAAAAAAAAAAAAAGAGGGTATGCTACTCGACGAAATATTTGTAATTCAACTAGTAATTCTTGATGTTTCCAATAAAGATGTACGTCCATACTTCAAACCCTATCTTCTCTACTTGTAACTATCAAATAATATAAAAAGAAAAAAAAATGAAAAAAGGGTGGGTGGGGGAGATTCTGTGGATAGAGTTTATTGTAAAAAACAAAATTAAATAAAAAACCTGTGGCATTTAAATTTCCTGAACGATGGTTCCAATGAAAAATGGCAAGTGATTTGTATGAGTTAACGACTAACTAATAAAATGGTTATACCACTAACAACAGTGGTTTCGGCAACTCAAAATTGGCAAGGACGGGTGAGAACCTTATCAAATGCAGTGGTTCCGGATCCCATGATTGAAATTGCTGTTTTTGTAAGGGAGTTATGTCCTTTCTTGTAAATGCATTAAAAAATATTCGTCACTATCTATTCTATCTTGTTCCAATATATATATATTAAAAACCTTGTACCAAAACCAAAATTTTCATATAGGATTGTTATCACATCATTTTGAATGCTTCAGTTATCACTTATCAGAGTACAAGCATGGTGTTAATAATGACTTTATGCGACTGCGCCTATTTCGTAAGATGATAGAAGCATAGGACTAAAGAGTTTTGCCGTTCAATTTTTACTCCATTATCACTGTTGGGGAGAGTACTTTCGGGGAGATTTTAATTGGATAAAGACATTACTTAATCCAATAAAATCTAAGTCTATGAGTTTGGGTCCAATTATGTATATTAACTATTTATATTTCTCATTATTATTCAATATGAGACTTCATTCATACTTGTATACTTAAGAATATCCCTCTCATGTGTGAGTCTTTGCCTCTCTATGTCAATAGAGTCTTTTGTCCAAATATTGCAAAAAATCAAGTTTTTTATGGTTATAGGTACTGTTGAAAGTTATTTAGAGGAATGAGGAGAGAGATTGAATTTCGGCAACAGTGTTGCCGAAATTTTAAGAAAAAGTAGGAGAGAGAAAGGGGGAAAAGGCAGAGAGAGAAAATCTGGAATTTCGGTAACGCTGTTACTGAAATTCTGCTGCCCGTGCGCGACTTTTGCTGCCTGTGCGCGAGTGTGCGCGAGTGACTGAAACAAGGGGGAAAGAAATAAATGAAGAATTTCGGTAACGGTGTTGCCGAAAATGGAAGAAAAAAAATTGGGGAATTTCGGTAATGGTAATACCGAAATTGGGGAAAAAAAAAAAAAGGATAATTTCCGTGCTGCCAGCACTGAAATTGGAAAAAAAGAAAAGAAAAAAAAGAGAATAATTTCGGTGCTGGCAGCACCGAAATTGAAAAAAAAAGCACCGAAATTATCTTCTTCTTTTTTTTTTTTTTTTTTTCAATTTAGGTGCTGCCAGCACCGAAATTATCTTTTTTTTTTTTTTTTTTTTTTTCAATTTCGGTGCTGCCAGCACCGAAATTATTCTCTTTTTTTTTTTCAATTTCGGTGCTGCCAGCACCGAAATTATCCTCTTTTTTTTTTTTCCCAATTTCGGTATTACCATTACCGAAATTCCCCAATTTTTTTTCTTCCATTTTCGGCACACACCGTTACCGAAATTCCTCATTTATTTCTTTCCCCCTTCTTTCAGTCACTCGCGCATGGGCAGCAGAAGTCGCGCACGGGCAGCAGAATTTCGGTAACAGCGTTACCAAAATTCCAGATTTTCTCTCTCTGCCTTTTCCCTCTTTCTCTCTCCTACTTTTTCTTAGAATTTCGGCAACACTGTTGCCGAAATTCACTCTCTCTCCTCATTTTCCTAAATAACTTTTAACAGTACCTATAACCATAAAAACTTGATTTTTTGCAATATTTGGACAAAAGACTCGTTTCAATACCTTTTTGTGGGTTATGAACAAGTACTACTTGCTCTCTCTTGCTTTATGAATTTTTTATTTTATCAATGCATCATCCATAGGTCTCTGATACGTCATTTATGTAAATTAATCTACATGTCAACCCCGCACATTTATCCATAGAAGCCAGTCCGCACTTCAATATTGATTTGATAATAAATTCAACTATTATCAAATTAATTACATTATTTCTCTTAAGCTTTTGCCTAAGTTGAGATCCACACCAAATGCAATAATAAATTTTTTTTGTATATGTCTCAGGGCTTAAAAAAAATTTCATTTGTTTTTTCGCTGTCATACACGCTAATTTATTTTTTTCACTTTATTTTCAATCAGCACTCTTTATATCTTTTCCTTTTTTACATGTGGCACTCACCACACATGCATACCTAACACTCTCTATATGAGGCCCCTATTGTATGAAAACAAAATAAAAGCTAGCATGAGTTTTAGAGTTATGATATTAATGACATAACCATTATCACTTCATTTCAGTGGCGGGGCCATGGAGCGAGAGGAGGCACTTGCCCTCCCTGATGCCCTCAAAAATTCACAGCCAATGATACTATGGTATTTTGTTTGTAATAGATCTAATAGCCCTTGACATTGAATAATTCTTTAGGTACTTCTAGAGTATAAAGAATAATGTTCATTCCTTTCACATGTATGACGGAGTCCACTCATTAAATTTATGATGGATTCCACTATAAATATAAGAGAAAAGATCACCATTTATTTATGCGCCTAGAATACCTAAAAATTTTCCATTTACACTAAAGATATTTTGTACTCTACACAAAAGAGCACCATTTTTATTTATTTTTTTTAATTTTCAGACAAAAGTAACAATTATTGAGTGAGTTCCACTAAAAACTCAATATTTTATTTACTTTTAATGGTTTCTCACGGCAATTCAATGAATTCAATTCTGGCCTATTTAGATTAAGAGGCCGAGGAGGGAAAGAGAGCAAGAGAGAGTAGAATAGAGATGAGTTGGTTGAAAATTAAACTAATTTTCGACTAACTCTACTCTACTTCCCTTTACTCTCTCTCCCTCCCCTTTAATATGAGTGGAACCTACAAACAATAATTTAAAAAAGAAAAGCCATTTATGTACATGGCACTAAAAGTTTAAGAAAATGTTAAATCTACTGCAAAAATATATAGCTAATGCACTCCTTTTTTTTTTTTTTTTCTTTTTTGAAAAGAATAGTTAATGCTACTTCAACAGAAGAATTGATGAATGCTTAAATTGCATATCAACTCGTAGGTTTTATGCAGTAAAATTTGAAGTATCTCTAAAATGATTAGAAGTTTAAAACACTAGACTCTCTACTAACATTTTGTCTTCCATCTCACTGTTTTTTATAGTTTCAATCTCTAAATTTTTTGCATAAATCCATACTTTAAGTATACACTAAGGTGGTGAGACACACATACAACTTTGTAGGTATGTTATTCTATTCTTCATGCTTTTTACAATGACTTATTTTCTCAATTTATGGAATCAAATTATATGTTTAAACTTTGTGTTTAGATTAATATATTAATTTGATTTTTATTAACTATGTTTTTTTTCGGAATCTTTGTTAACTATGAATTGATTATTAATGAATTGAGAGTAAATTAACTATGAATTGAAAGTAAATTAAACTAGGTATGAAAAATAAATTACAATTTACATTTATATTTATATTTATATTTGATTTTGTATGTCAATTTCATTAGTATATGAATATATTTATTTATTTAATTAATGTCAATAAATATTTTTCAAATGAATTTTACTTCTTTTCTTGTCTATTATTCTTGCATCCCGAACTAAAATCCTTGCTCTGTCACTGCTTCATTCTCACCCTCTCGAGATTTTTCTAAGTGGCCTAATCATCCAAAAAACATGTCTTTATCAAAATTGTGCCAGGGACGACCCGAGTTAAAGGGGAAAAAAATTTGATTGGATGGAAGAATCATCACTTTGTGTCAATTTAGCGCAAATTTAAGGAGATAACGACTCAAACAGTACTTATTGATAAGTGTTTGAAAGTTTGACTTCAAACTGATCAAGGTAAAACTAGGGTCGAACGTTGTCAGATTGACACAAGTCAGGCCTTGTTGGAAAGAGCGGGAAATATTTTCTACTAGACAAGATTTTGAGCATGAAAAACTTCTCAACCGTAGGGCCAAATTGTTCAAGCATGGTGGGATGGGAATGTAGACTTCACAACCTTATTATCAACTCCAAGTCACCAAAAATAGAGGTTAGGAAGGCTTTCGATCAAAAATATATTCTCAAAGGTGGTTAGTCAAAGGGGTGATTTTAGATAAGATGGGAAAATATTTGGATAACAATTTAAATGGCGGAGAATATATACGGATTGAGCTGCTCAACGTGTGTTGTGAAAATTACATTTTTCCAACTCTATAAATACCCGCTTCTCCATTCATTCCACCCATTAGATATATTATGGCTCAAGTGGTTCAAATTAATTATAAGCTCATATACTTGTAGAACAAACATATATAACCTTATTCTTTAATATATATATATATATATATATATATATATATATATCCTACATTGGATTCATTATAATACATACAAGTGTTTAATATAATATGTAGCCGTTCAATAGTTGTTTCACCGTAAATATAGGTTGTTATACTGAATCATGTAAAATATGTGTACTCTCTCAATTATCCCATGACTCCAAAATCACCATATATAATAAACCCAAAGCCCTAAAAATTACCATAATACCTTTAATCTTCACAAATTAATTACTAGAAGACCCCATACAATAACCATATAGTACTACTAGAACTCTAAAAAATTATCAAAATACTTGTAGAGCTTGAAAACATAACAAGAAAATGCCTCTAACTTTCATAAATTACCATAAACCCACAAACACTCAAAATTGCCAATATTTACTTAGGACCCCAAATTGACAAAAATACCCTTTATAACACCAAAATGACCAAATTAATTACCACCGAACTCCACCAAGTTTACTTGAATGTCTACAATGATTAGATCCCTCCACCCTATTTTTTATTGAAATGACTAAAAGAAAATGTTAAATTACCAATTATCCCAAAAACTTGAGCTTTTTGGATATGGTAAATTTAATCATTTAACCAGTATTTCTAACACTCTCTCTTACGTCTAGGTCAAAATTACATTTTAATAAATAAAGCCCAACACGTGGGAATTCAAATAGGAGGTAGAATGGAGGAAACAGGGATCGAACTTAGAATCTTATGCTTTAATACATGTTAAATTATCGATTGTCCCAAAAGTTAAGTTTAAACTTTGGGGATATAATAAATTTAATCATTTAACCAATACTTCTAATAAAAAATACCCCCAAAGCTATGGAATTCACCATATTGACCTTAGACTTCACTAAAACTTTATCAGAATACCATTAGGCTCACTATAAGTCCTAAACCCTAAAACATTTTCCAAAAATGATAAAACGTAGATGTTTGCAATTAACCCTAGTCAAAACCATTGGTTTAAGCCAAATGCATTATTCTTAATGGATGCATGAAACTTTGGAACAGGCACCTCTGAATTTGAAACCAATAGTATGATTTATTAAACATTAAATAGTTTACATGAAAAATAGTTAAAATAAAGGAATCTGTTAAATTATCGATTGTCCCAGCAGCTTAAGCTTATGCAATATGGTAAATTTAATCATTTAACCAATACTTCTAACAGAATCTCACTGGATGGATGAAGTGCGGTGTCTTACACCTTCTTAAGACATAACTATATCCTCGAACATATTTTCTAGTTCAAAACTTGATTGTATCCATCCTTGGGCTAGTAGAATGCCGACACTTTTGACTTAAGATTGGCTTTATCAGATAGGTATTTTCTTGTTGTGTTGGATTCTATAACATTGTCATGTAGCTACAACTAATATGTACTTTAAAAATCAATATATGATTAAAAAAAAAAAAAGATTTAGATTCCTTTTCCGTCAACATTTTTGTTGACATGAAATGATTCTTCATCACTAACATTGATGTTGATGCCAAACCTACTAGAACTTTTATTGGCATGTTGATGCAATATAATAGATGACAATCTTTTAAAGGGTTAAACTTGTTACACACAAATTATTTTAAACACTCCAAAAGAAATTGAAATCATAAGTTACAACTAAATTCAAGGTTTTTATTTCTTTTAGGAGTGTGTGTAAAATAATTTGTATGTAATAAATACTACTTAATGTTAAATATATTTTTAATGGATACAAAAAGCTTAACAGGTAATGCTATTAGTTGATGTGAAAAAGATTAACTTTTCACGTCACTATTTTAGTTGACATGGAGATTCTATTCCACATGTTGTATTGCATCACTATGTAGAAATTATTGGGTTGACACAAAGATTTTGTTCGTAGCATAATTTTATTTTTAGGGTTAACAAAAGTTTGTAGCATCATTTTATTTTTAGGGTTACCGAAAGTCGAGAGAAATTTTTGAATAAAGAAATCACAATATAACAATTATAAATCTATACTATATATAAGAGGATTTTCCTCTTTGGGCTAGTTTTTTATGTGGTTTAGAAATAACTCTAAACCTTACATTTAATAGGTAAAAAACTTGAAGACAACCCAGTAAAAATATATCTCAAACTTCACTTAAAATACCTATAAAATAAGACACTTTCCTACTAATCCATGTCTTAAAAAAAAAACTCATCCAAAGTTTTTTAAAAAATGAAAATTACGACACTAGACCAAAAAAATAAAAAAGTTTCATTGCACGCACAAAACGCTTGTGATGAGGCTACTATAGTATAATATATTAAAATGAAACATGATTTGAATTTAAATTGAATCCAATCTAGTTTTTAATTATAGTCTATTTTTGCGCCAAGTGTCCATTTTAGTTTTCTTAATTTTGGTGCCAGGTGACCTAATTTAATATTCAGCATGAAAATTGAGATGACCAGCTCACTCTTTAAGATAAGACCATCCCATCATCATTACTGTTAGATATTATGAACGAATTACAACTAAATTATAAATTACAAGTAAATTATTTTCAAGATTGAAAATTTAGATAAAAACTAAGGGGGAAGAAAGCACAAAATTATCTTCTCAATTGAAGCAAGTGGAAGAACATCCACTGAAATAATCTAGAAGTCACGAAAATGATTTGAGTTATTGATTCGGGACACCATATAGGAAATCATGTGGGGGTGGTGGTGGTGTGTGTGTGTATATATATATATATTTGTGGATTCAATGGTTTATGTATTTGTGTGTAATTCATATTTTGACTTGGTAATTTCACTCTCCCACACCTGTCTTATGTGAACAATATGCCAATCCAACATATGTATCACATAATGAAACGTTAATGTGGGTTTGGTATAGCTTATATTGGTGAAACAAACAAACTATGCGGGGATTTAACTAAACAATACATAAGAAAAGGTAAAAAAAAAAATTTAAAATGTGTTTATATCTGTCTTGATTTCTAAGATAAGCACAAACAAACAAGCATTCAATAAATTGTCTATTTAGAATTTCAGCAAGATGACAAGGTTAAATGATACAACAGACAAAAAATCATCTAGACTCCGGTTTTCAATCATTTTCTTTTTTCCTTTTCTTTTTAAAATATTTTTCTTAGTCCCTAAAGAGAAGAGCGGGAGTTTTGGTTAGGGTTTTCTTTGGTAACTTACTCCTCTCTTTCTCTCTCTCTTGAAGCTCTTTCTATTGAAACCCTTATTTCTGATTTTGGTTTGTGAGAATATATCTTTTGCGACATGACAAACAAGAAAAACTGCATAGTTATTTGATAAACAAGAAAATATTAAAGTTCATAATTTGCTACAAATCATAGGATCATTATATCCCCTACATATTCCAAAAAGGAAATGAAGAAGAAGAAGATAGATTCAGCTTTTTTTTTTTTTTTTGGGAATAAAACCTGAAACATAATATATGAAAAGCTAAAACCTGAAACATAATCATTCAGAAGTACCATGTTCCATTGCTGCAAGCAGCCCATACTCATTCAGAAGTTCCCTGGTCCGTATCCATAGCCGGGAGGAAGGGGAGGATCAGCTTCACTGACATTAGGGTTAAACGGCATGGATCCCTGGGAAGAATTTCCAGGAAAATAGTTAGAGGACGAAGGGAGAGCACCGCCAGCAAAAGCCTTCTCCTTCATATGGTTGCACAGGTTTTTGTGAAGCTCCTCCAATTGAGCGTTCATTTGTTTTAGCTCTTGATAGCCAAGCTCCTCAGTTGGAACCTCCCACCAACCCTTGTTTCCCCTTGCCTTTGTCAGCTTCTGGAGTGCCTTTCCTTGTTCCTTCTCGGCTTCGAGTAGGCTGAGCAGCTCATTGTACTGCTGGTTGAGCTCATTGATTCTCACCCTGCGGTGAGCCTCCACCAAGGGATGGGTGCTGTCACCTTGACCAGGTGGTGGGTTTTGTCTCAAGAAGCGATTGGCCACAGTCTCAACCGAGGGATGACCAAATGAAAAGGGCTTTCCGGCTGGTGAGAAAATCACCACACCAACCTCAGCACCACATAGGGTCACCAACTCACTAGCCTTTTTGTAGATACCAGATCTACGTTTTGAGAAAGTAATAAGACGATCATCTTCGTTCTCTATTTTCTTCATCTCAATTTTCTGCCTTCCCTTAGTTTTCTTTCCCTCCATGGTTAGAAAATAGAGAAAAAGGAGATTATTTGCCTTTCTTGTTTGGCTTTGAATTGATGGCCCTCTTGGTTTTGCTGGAGATATATATACATAGAAGAGGAAAACTTAGGTCATTAAATGCTCGCATGCCATTTTATTCTCTCCTTAAGTTGTCTCTTTCTATATACTATCCTTTTGCTGTATAAAGAGTAAATTCCTTCGGTTTGGGAACTTATAATTTTCTTTTTACCATGTCAAATATCAATTCTTTTTCTTGTCTTTCCCATAAAAAAATGTTTATGAATTCAAATTTCTAATAATTTTATAAGGAAAATGTTAAAAGCCACCAACTATTTTATAATTTATTTTATAAAATGCTGATACGATGAGTAGTTATTAGTAAATTAATAAAAATATAATATTCGTAGTGAAGTTAGCTGAGAACCAATAAAAATTTGTTACATCAATAGTTTATAAAAATATTATAAAATAGTTTATAATTGTACTGTTATATCTATAATCTTAGGTACTTCCAAATTCATCTCTACTCTATTGTAAATGACTAATTATGTATCAAGACACATTAATTGTAATATGACTCATCAATAGTACATGATAGAGCCATATTTTGACCACTAGGATGTTGAGCTCATCTAACTACCACTGTTGCACTTTATGCTTATAGTTCTATCACTGTTGCACTTTATGCTTTACCTTAGTAACTACCATTAATTAGCATATACTGAACAATAAAATTCATTAAAAGCCACTAATGAACAAGAAAGAAGAGGGAAAAATGAAAGTAATTGCCAATTATTAAATAAGACTAGTTTCTGTTGAATAAGAATGACTTAATTAATTATATCAACTATATTTATAAATGAAATTGAAATTACAATATCGTTCTATCAAAAAACAAAAATTACAATATCGTTATAATTAAGTAAATGTGAAGAATGAAAGCATAGAATAAAACTAGAAGATTGAGAGAAATATTGAGAAAATAACTCAGAGATTGACAGTTCTTATTAATTGTGATTAACTTTACAAAAGGCTCTGATTAATTTATACCCGTAAAACGGGAAAAAATTATATCATGTATCGGCTTCGTGGTATACTTTCTCCTTGGAACAGAGCAACCAAATCCAAAAACTAACAGCAAATAATGTTACTAGTCGTTGCGTGGTTGCAACAGAAAATAACAAACTCCACTTAATTAACAAAGCCAATGAGAAGAGGACACTACTTGACCGCAAAAAACTGAAACTGCTATATAATATAAGATCGACATGTAGCTATACAAACAAAACATATACAGGTTAAATGTAACAACATGCATGATGCATAACTTGATATCGCCAATTTTAAGACATGCATGTTGTTTTGTGGTAGTACAACAAGAACAATATGTCATATTTCCTTTTACAGTACCTATTGTCATAGTAATTGCGGGAGTGAGATTCAATGCATTATCCAGCGGGTGCAATACCTACTTTTACGTCTCACAAATTTTTTTACTTTCCTAACTTTTATTACTTTTTGTAAAATTTTTTATTCAAAAACTAAGATTGAAAGTTGCTTTCTTCACTCTCAATTTCAGCCATGAGAAATATTGAATTCGGTGCAACCCAAATCTCAATCCTTATAATTGTATCCTATTGTACATAATTAAGCTGCAACAATGGCAGCTCTTAACACTTCAATAGTCCCCCTCAAGATGCAGTGGATGTTAATCAAAAACTAATCTTATTGAGAATTGATAAGAAGAGAGGGATGGGCAAAGTGCAATTGCAATTATGTACAACATGATTCAATAACTACGAGGATGGGTTATGTACAGGCAAATATGATATGTCAATCTTATTGTACTACCACATATCCACATATATTGTATAATAGGCAATATCAAAGCAAGATGTACTTCGTTTCAATTAACTTGTAAATATTTGTTTAGTATAGCTACATGTCGATTTCATATTATATACTAGTTTAGAAAATACTCTCATTCAAAATCGTGACTTTAAGCCATGTTTTCTTGTATTTTTTTAAGCGAGTATACTATGTGTGTGATAGTTTCCATGTGAAATAAACAATGCTCATATATAGTAGTTTAGTTTCTAGTGGTCAGGTGTCCTCTTCTCATTGACTCCATTAGTTAAGTAGAGTTTCTACCCATACACCTATGTTTGCAGACAAAATTGCTCTTCTAGCTAAGGTGTGAATTAATCTAGTTATTTCCTTCCCTTCAAACATGCTAGAACTTGCAATACTGACGAGTAGCGCCTAAACTTCGACTCTCATCTATCACGTGACCAAACAAAGACAAAGTGCTGCATCTTCTTGGATCAGTTAGGGCTTTGATCACCTGTAAGCAGTCTCCCTCTACTTCCACATTGAACAAGCTCAGCTCCCTGGACCTTGGCAAACACCACTGCACGTCTTGCGGCCAAAGCTTCCGCCAACTCCACAGCTTGAACCAATGAGATCTTTTGACTCAAAGCAGCAATAATATTTCTAGTGTGATCTCGAAAGACAACTCCAATACTTTCACAACCTGAAGCATCAAAAAAATGCATCATCAAAGTTACCCTTATAATTCTGCTCCATTGGAGGAGTCCAGCGAACTCCAGCAGGCCGAGTTACACCCCGATTAGGCTGTTTCTTCACATCAAGATACTCCGAGACTAGCTCCTTTGCTCAATTCCCCAGTTCATGAAGCTGCCAAGTCGGTTGGTTCTCTCTGAGCCTGTTCTGGTGCTGCCACAAGCACCAAGCTACAGTGGAGAAAAGTGCAACCCGATAAGCTGAGCCCCTGTGCATCACCTCCTCACTAAATCCTCAAACTTCCTGTTCATTATAATTTTGTTGTAACTATGCAACAGGTAGTAACATTATTTATATATTAGTTAGTTTTTGGTTTTGGTTGCTCTGTGATGCGAGTATAAAACAAAGCCTTCTATTCCGTTAATCACATTAAATGAGAATCAGCATTCTCTGAGTTCTTTTCTCAACATCACTCTTTTATCAATAACCTGTAATGATATTGTACTTTCGCTTTCATTTATAAATATAGTTGACACAATTAACTCATTCCTTTTGGATTAATATTTTCTAGAATATAGTTTTGAATTCTTTATATCCCGACCTTTTCTTAAAAGACTAAGATTTTGCCTCCTCATCATTCCACTAATATAATCTTAAAATAATGATGAATAAAAAGACCTTAAACTTATTGACTTGGCTTTAAACCAATCGGTTGCCAAAGAACCAATAAGTTTGGTAGAATCCACTCCTACCCCGTATTCCTTTCTCCCACGGCCAGTCATCGGAGTTATATTCTCTAGGTTAAAAAATTTATAACATGTATGGTGATTGCGTACTCTTGGCGCAATAAGCACTTCACAAGTATAAGTGCTAGTGAGGTGTAAGGGACAAAGGTCGAGGTTCAAGTCTTTAAGAAAGAACTTCATACACATATACACTTAGATTAGGTTAGAGTAGAATTTGTATTTTATATAAAAAAAAAAAACTAAAATTCTATCCACCCATAAATGCTATTCCTATTTAATTTTACAATAATCTGATAATACGTCTCAAAAGTTGCTCATCATAGATGTTGCAGAACTAAAGTAGAATCTTACAGAATATTAGTCTTTTAGTGGCTCTAGGAATTTTTTTCAGGAGGTCATTAAGAAATTTAAATTAAATAGAATTTAATATAAAAAAAACTTGTTTATATTGAGTCATAAATAAATGCAAATATATGAAATTTTACAACTTCTACAGGTTTTTATACTTTAAAATCGTTACATGATAGTTTATTATTAGTTTTTATTATTTATTGTCAATGTAACTAAGTGTGACTATTTTATTTTGTTAAGTTTGTATAACATTTATTTATTTTTATTTAGTTGTCATTATTTTTATAAAAATATTTTAAACTAAAATGACAAAATGCAACCCACTGACACTATATTAATTATTAACTCACGCATCCATTTTCATCCATACATAAATATTACACTATGTGTCTACTTAATCAATAAAATATTTGAACAATTGCTAACTTTACCATTCTTTTCCCTTCAATTACGTACTAACATAAATAATACACTAAATGGCCAATTATTGTTTAGTTTAAGGTTGTACTGATCTATGATCAAGTTGTACAAGATTTCATCCAATGTATGTAAAAATATTTTTAAGAATAAAATAAACTAATAAAAAAATTTATATACGATTTTTTTTTTTTTTTAAAGTCAAGGGGTTCATTTGAACAACAACAAGTGCCACCGCCCTTTGTTCTTGCTTGCTTTTCTATCCACTGTAATTGCAAAGGAAATGAAACAAAGAAAAGGGAAAAAGAAGAAAATAACAATAGCATTTCTTTCATGGCAGTGATGGCATCAAGGCCACAAAGTCAACGAAGGTACTAGCAACCGTCAGATTTGCATAAAACGTGTGGATGTTGTAAAATGCTTTGGCAATCTTTTTTGAAAATTTTACATCTTAAAAATGTTGTTTGGTTTAAAATCAAAGTGATAACATTAGTTTGTACATTAGGGGTGTAAAAATTTTCACACTGGAATGGGAATATAACTCCTGCGACTGGCCATGGGAGGAGGAGGAGGGTGGGGACTGGTGGACTGGCCTTGATAAGTTGGGCCTCTCTCTCTCTCTCTCTCTCTCTCTCTCTCTCTGCTATTTTAGAATTATGTTAGTGGTATGTTTACACAGCAAAATCTCCCTCTTTATTATGAAGGAAATTTCGAGATTTATGGTCTATTTACTTGGAGCTGGAAAAGTAAGAGGACGTACAGATCCTAGGGAGGAGAAGAAAAAGTTGGCGGATAAAAGAGATTTTCATTTTCTTTCTTGGTGTTTGGTTGGGGGATAGAAAAGTGGAGAGATAAAAATATACTTTTTTGTTTGGCGGAAAAGAAATATGAGAAAATAAAAAATAAAGTTTATATAAATTTACTATCATGCCTTATTAGATAAAACAAAAAATAACACTTTATATTTTTATTAAAAAATTGTATATGAATGAACACTTTGTTTTTATTAAAAAAAATAGAGCACAAGAATTTCAAGAAACCAAAACTTAAAAAAAAAATAATAAGAAAAATTGTTGAGAAAAGAAAGGATGAGCACAAAATAAGAATAATGATAATATCATAAAAGACATAAAAAAAAAAAACAAAACAAAAAGTAATGATAACAACCAAATAAAAAGAAAAGAAAAAACAAAAGGAAAACGACAAATTAAAAAAATGTAATAAAAATTTGAACGTTAGCCGAGCAATTTTGTCCAAAAACTTAGCTCTCCATTTTCTCTTGTGTTTTCTTTCCAATTTAGAGGTTGAGTTTTGGCGGGTCCAGAGAGAAAATTGTTGGACTCTACTATTTTCTCTCATCTTTCCACTTCCAACCAAACACGCTTATTCCCCATTTTCTCTTCATCATTTTTTATCCTTCCGATTTTCACTTCAACCAAATAGATCCTTGAAAAATTCTACATGATACAGTATCATAAAAATTCTAGAGGATATTAATCGATTCTTTTAAACAACTTTTCCTATTCAATAATTTGTAGTTACTTTCATTTTTCCTCTTCTACCTTTTTCAAAATGCTTTTATTGGGGTTTAATTAGTAGCCCATTGGTTTCCTTTATCTTTTACTAGGGTTTAACTAATAGCCCATTGGTTTCCTTTATGTTGATAGGGGATAATTATAAGATATTCTAGGATTATAATAAATGTGTATTCTCTCACATAATTATAGAGCTCACCAATTAAATTTAGTGTGGGACCTATTATTTATGTGAGAGGTGAAAGTTCACATTTATTATACTCTCACATAAATAACAAGTATCACCTTGAATTTAATTTGTAAAACCTACAATTATGTGAGGGAGTAGACATTTATTATATTCCTAGAGTAATTTATAATTTTCTTGTGTTGGTGGCCCACCTCTCCTTTAATCGCTATATCTTAAAGAACCCACCCTCACTATTTACGTATATATAAATAAAATAAAAATGGATTTTTATGAGTGTCTTTTGGTGAACTTTATGCTAATTAATATTTTATTTTATTGTCACAATATTATATTGATAGTTATCAAAGGATAGAGTATAAAGAATAGCATATACATGATAGCATGACAAGCCAACACTTTTTTATTTTACTAACAAGGGGGTCAAAAACTCTATGAGTATTTGACTATTTAAGTCCAATACTCTAATTAATGACCATGATACAATTTATTCAGGACCAACCCTAGGCCTAGGACATGTCCTAGGGCCCCCTAATATACAAAGGCCCCCAAATGGGGATATAGGTAATATTATTTTTAAGTGGGTTGTACATTTTCCCTTCCACTTTTAAGAATGTTCAAAAAATTGAGTTATGTTAAAAATATTGTAAATCTTTTACGTAATCTTACAAATTGCAGTATCACAAATCCAAATAAGTAATTTCAAATTATCGTTTATTATCATATAGTTATTGAAATACTACCAATCACATTCTCTTCCATATCAGTTTGTATTTTTTTGTGGTAAAATTTGTAATAATTTAGTAATTTCTCCAAAAATATTTATAAAACAACAATAATCCAACCAAATAACCACTAATTAAATGAATGAAAAATACTAAATTTACTACAAATTTTATTAAAAAAAGAATATAAAAACTGATGTGGCAAGAATATGTAGTTATACTTAAATAATATAATAAATGAATGCTTAATTCAATTTTTCCTAACTAGTGACACATTAGTTTACAGTAAAATTTATAGTATTCTTAATATCACTCAAGTGAGTTAGTCATATCAAACCATGAATATAATGTATTTTATTATATATATATATATATATATATATATATATATATAAATTAAAGAGAGCATTAACTAAATTGGTGGTTAATAAACTAAGTATTATTTAAGTGATTAAAATTAAAATGGCCTCCACTTAAAGTTTTCACCTTAGACCTCAAATTATAATGAGTCTACCCTAGTTGTATCATAGTTATATCATCATGTGCAATCGATGAGTGATATTACGAATCAAAGTACTTCAATATTACATAATTAGTCATCTACCATATGGTAGATATGCATCTTGAAGTACCTATATAAGAAGGTTTATAGATGATTAATATTGAATAGAAGTTATTACTTAGGGAATGAGATTAAGAGAGTCAATTCTATATCGAACATTGTTTTTATTTGACCATAGGAATGAAATACTTTGGTATAGATTGATATCGGTGTACCTTTTAGGATTGCTAATATTTATAAATATATATATATATATATATTTGTATTTATTTATGTAACTATGACTTTATTGATTTTTATATTTATTAATATAAAATTTAAAATACACATATTTTATAAACCTAAATATTAGCCTAAGCATATTAACCAATATTTTAATTTAAATAACATATTTTTTTGAATAAATAAATAAAATTTTTAACATTTTTTTAAAATTTTTTTATTGTACCAATCAAAACACTAATATCGGCCGAAACACTTGAAATATGTTCAGTATAACTGGTACAACATGACATCTTTTTGATATATTTTAGAGAAGTACTAATACCAGTTTAATAGCCGATACGGTATATTTTTCTGGTATAATTAGTACTAGTACGATATTGACTTTCTTAAATGAGATACCTATCATAACTTCTTGAACTATGAGTGAATAAACATGCTTTCTAGGAAATACAGATGAAACATAATCAATAACTGGCATATTAAAAAGAAAATTAAAAGTACCAATCAATTAAATTCACTCTTCAAAACTAAAAGGATAGTATATAGAAATAGACAACTCAAAGGGAAAATACCATTGCATTCAATCATTTAATTACCTTTTTTTTTTCTTTCAAAATCAAATCATCTAATTATTACCTAGGCTTTCCACTTCTTTATATGCATCTCCTATAAAACAAGACAGCCCCACTTCAAGCCAAACAAGAAACCAAAAGACCATCATATCTATGGAGGGCAAAAAAACGAAGGGAAGGCAAAAGATTGAGATGAAGATAATAGAAAAAGAAAGTGATCGCATGGTTACTTTCTCAAAACGTAGGTCTGGTATCAACAAAAAAGCTAGCGAGTTGGTGACCCTGTGTGGTGCTGAGATCGGTATGGTAGTTTTCTCACCAGCAGGAAAGCCGTTTTCATTTGGTCATCCCTCAGTTGAGTCTGTGGCCAACCGCTTCCTACAACAAAGCCCTCCACAAGCCCAAGGTGATAGTACCCACCCTTTAATGGAGGCTCAATGGAGGTTGAGAATCAATGAGCTCAACCAACAATGCGATGAGCTTTTCAGGCAACTCGAGGCTGAGAAAGGGCGAGAAAAGGTACTCCAGGAACTGAAAAAGGCAAGAGGAAGCAACGGCTGGTGGGAGGTTCCTACTAAGGAGCTTAACTTTCAACAGCTACAACAAATGAATGAATCATTGAAGGAGTTCCACAAAAAGCTTTGCACTAGTATGAAGGAGAAGGTTATAGCTGGGTTACCCTCTTCTTCTTCTTCTTCTTCTTCCACCTTTCTTGCTGATATTTCTGAGCAAGGAATCATCCCCTTTGCCCCTAATGACAATGGAACTAATCCTCCAAGCTGTCCTCCTGGCTATGGCTATAATTAAATAAGGGCACTTCTGGATCTATTTAGAGGTTATTTTTATTATTTCAGGTTTTATAAAACTTGAAAAAAAAAAAAAAAATGGGGGGGAAACTGAAGGTTCTTCTTCGTTCTGTTTTTTTTTTTTTTTTTGGAATATGTATTGTGGGATTGAACGATCTTATGATTTGCTACAAATTATATTATTTAACTTCCATATATTCTTGTGTCTGTCAAAAATCAAAGCAGCTTTACTTGTTTGCTCAAAAGAGATTCTCAAACACCATAGTCAAGAGAGCTGATACCATACATAACCCTAAAAAAACATAACCAGAGACCTACGAATATTCCCTAGCTCTTCTTTTCAAGGCCGATGAAAGAGATTGTAAAAAAGATAAAAATACCATCTCATTCCAAAATTAGACACATTAACAATGTATATTTATGAATACTATCTTATGATTCTTATTACACAGTACAAATCCAGCCACGTAATTATGTTTTCAGTTGCCACTACCAGTTAATTTTTTTTTTTTTCGTCAACATTCTTGTTAAGGAAAATTAAAACTCATGAAATCGAGGATATATACTTGTATTGGTTTTCCATTTTGTACTTCAAAAATCCCAATTTGCTAATATTCTGATATTTTCTCCCTTTTAAACTTTGGTTGCTTTGAAAAAAAAAATCACAATGTTTTTAAGGCTACAATTGGTGGAATAATTACACTATAATTTGTGAGTATGATAATGTCATACTCTCTCTTCTTACATAAATAATAAATCTCACTAACTAAATTTCATGATTAGACTTATCATTCAGCTGAGAGTAAAGAGCACGACATTATTGTGCTCCTAATTATTGTCATAAGTTTAGTTATTATATATAAATAGTTTGTAAAAAATGTTGCATATGTAAAGTTTGTATTTTTTAAAATATATTAATTTTAAAAATTGTTATATGTACCAAGATATAACTACTACCACAATTTTAGAGATGATATCTCAATTTAAGGAATATATATTTTTAAGGAAAAATTATTCTTTGTAAAATCAAGAGTCATGTAGCTTAACTGATTAGTACCACTTGGTATTTCTAATAAAGGCATTTGTAATTCAAAGCCTCCTACCCCCAACTAATGAATTATAAATAAATCACTAAAAAAAACAGATAATCATTCTATTACAAGACTTATAATTATAACTATTCAAGTAAATTTATTGAGTAATAAATGTTTATGCTTCACAGTCTAATCTCTCTTATCAACTTCATTAAGTTGTCTCATTACCATGATAATGAAACTTTCTTTTCCATTAAAAATATTCATTTATGACCTTTGTTGGGTCCCAAATAATATTATCACAAAAATTAGCAATCCAAAATAATAATCACATACAAGAACACAAATATTTATGTGGAAAATTTTTTCTTCTTGAAGGGAAAAATCACGGGACAAACTCCAAATAATTTCACTATTATCAAATCAATTACAATAATTTTTATGTATATCTTACAGCTAAAGAAAAATCTCTCTTGTTTTTCTTTTCTCTTACGCACACTAATTATTTCTCTCAAATGTGGCAACATGTTGCTCTCCTCTTTCTATTTTCTTCTCCACGCAATAGCTCTCTCTTGGTTGTCTTCTTTTCTCTAAGTGGCTCACTCTTGGCTGCTCTCTCTCTTTTCTTATGTGTCTTCCTTTTTCTTTGCTCTTGCACATACTCTCATTGTGTCTTCTCAAAGGCGACAACCATTTGCTCTCTCCTTCCTCTTGTGTTCCTCCCAAATGAAAATTTCTTTTTTTCTCTCTTGGTTTCATGCTTTATTTTTCCTCTCCCTAAAGGGAGGACCCTTGGGCCAAAGCCAAAGACAAAGCCAACAAATTTTTTGTAACATTGTTTCTTTATAAGGCTCTTTTTCTATTCTCTCTTAAACTAGGAATACATTATTTCTTTAACAAGGAATAGACTTCCCTTCCACACCAAGGAATTGTATTTCTTTTAACACAAGAGAATAGACTTTCCTTCTCTACCAAAGAATAATCATTCCTTCCACACAAAGGAAATCCAAATTAATTTTTCCTTTTTCAACTAGGAAGCTTAATTAACTTTCCAAGTCACATTTGAAATTTGAGACAATTTCTTAACAACTTGATCATCATCACCTAGATATATAAGGGTTCTAATGCCCCCATTGAAAATCTTTTTCTTTGAAATTAGTCCCTTACTTTTTTTGAATAATTTATTTTGACTTCCACACAAATTTTTGCCACAAGTTATGACTACATGAATTCATATTTTTAGTGGAAACTTTTTCTCGAAAGTTAAAAATGGCTATTATTTTGAGCAATCTTTTTGTGGCAATTTACGTTTGTTAGAATAATGGTCAAATGACTAAACTTATTATTTCTTAACTTTTTGAGATTTTGGGGCATTTGACAATTTATTATAATATTAGAGAAAGAGGTTTTGAGTTTGATTTTAAGTGTTTGAACAACGATTAATTTATCAAAATCAATAATGTCCAAAAAAATGGGCATCCTATATTGGATCTCGTCTATGTTTTTAATTACAAACAATTAAGACTTTAACCTTTCATCAATTCTTTGTTTGATTTATCTTCTCTCTCTCTGTTTTTTTTTTTCTTAATCACTATTAACTACTCAAATTCTTGTTCCTTCCATTGATATTCTTTTATTCTTTGTTTGACTCTCGAGAAAGCAAAGGAATTATATGAAATCAATTCAGTTTAGCATTAGATCTTTGTTTAGGTTAGTTCTACACAATTTTATCCTAAGTGTGCTTTACATTGTCTTTTGTTCGACTTATTGGTGTAATGATAGCGGTTTATGAATTTTTCAAGTTTTGTTAGAGGAGGACATGTGGGTCTTACATATTGTGAATAAGAGGTCTCACAAGATCCTTCTTGAGATATCTTGTTGTTATTGAGGAAAATATCTTAAGAGATGATCTCATAAAATACATTCTCTTGTTGTTGGTGATAGCGTTAGGAATTGTTTAATTTTTTTTTTTAGGATTTTTTATTAATATTAGCTTTAATAATTTTACTGTTTTTGAGTCATTAATTAGTGTTTGAGAGAAATTTCTTTTTATTTTGTTATTTTATTTTATTTTTTTTTTACAAAACCAAAGCTATCATTTTTTTAATGAGTGGTTGAGTAGCTCTTATCACTTAATTGCTTTAATCACTGCGGTAATTTAATGAAACTTTGTTGATTACGTACTCTATGAAAGAATGTTTTGGGGGGGGGGGGGGGGGTTTCTTATTCTTAAACCCACACTTATTTAACCCAAAAAACCTAAATCCTAAATCCTAAACCCTGAACCCTTAAATGCTACACCTGTATATGGTATACCCTTATACCCAGTAAACCTTATACAATGTTTTCACATATTTTAGTTTTCTAATATTGGTTGATAATTTTTTAATAAAATTTTTGTTTCTAGTATTCCTCCATTCTCCTTTCTCAAATTTTTTTTTTTTAATAAACCTATCAAGAAAGAAATTCTTATAGTTTATGAGTGATTAAAACGTGTAATTTTCGCAAAGCATGCATATGGTAATTGATAAAAGTTGGGTTCAGCTTGTTATTGAACAATTCTTATAGTTTAGAGTATCAAAAAGGTGTGGATGAGTTCCTAGATATTAGATTTACATGTCCAGGGTAGAGGATACAATGAGATGATGTGCCATAAAAAATTTCTCCATGATATTCATGATGTCCAGGGTAGAGGATAAAATGAGATGATATTCATGATTTTACATTTACATTTCAAATGGTTTCAAGACATGATGCGGATTAAACTAACATCTGAAATGTTATTTAACATCTAAAGAGGTGAGCATTGTGGGATACATCTTATGGTGGAAATGATCAATTGAATACTCGAGATTCTAAGCAACCGAATGTTGAAGGTCAAAAGCTTTTATGATTGTTAAAGAATTATAAGCAGAAATCATATCCAAACTATGATGGTAATTATCATTTGTTACTGTACGTGCTAGGAAAGTGAAGGTCCAAGCCCACTAAGAACAGTGATGCCTTGTCCTTCAAACTAGGCTCAAACAAATAGAATTTTACAAAGAGTGGGAAATTAGTTCAAATGCAATCCAAAACTAAGCACAACTTTAAAGCCGAAGAGTACAGGGTAATATAGAGATGTAATTCTTAAGAATAGTATTTTCCTCAAGTTTGTCCAAAGATTGGGTTCTTATGCATGTACATTCTAGACCTTACACAAAATTCACACTGTTTATCTTTCTCTCTCTTTTTCTCAAGAAAAATGTTCCAATCCCCTATCTAGGAAGTCCCCCTTCCTTATATATCTTTTCTCCTTACTTCCTAGCCCTCTACCTGTATGCCTCATGCATGGTTATTTTCAAGATACTTGTCCCATCAGAACCCTTTTAAAGGTGGTAAAAGAGGCTGGTAGCTGTGAAATAACTGTTCAGGTCACTTCCTCATTAATGCAGCTGATAAGGTTATTGTAGGGTATTCAATACGGAGGGAGAAGGTATACCTTTCTAGGAAGCATCCTCACACCATCTTTGCCCCCCCCCCCCCCCCAATGGTCCTCACTCTCCTCCACGGGCTTTCATGAAACGCTATCCTGTATCCCTTCCCATCCTCGAGTCGATGAAGTCCTCAGAGCGGATACACCTCTACCGGTGGGATAGTGCAAGATATTTCATGTTCCAATCCTTTTCAATCCTCGGACCTCCCACAATTACATTAGCAAAAAAAAAAATGTAAGATTACAAATATTTTTTTTTTCTTTTTGATAAAACAAATATTCTTATATAAATTTTGTAAAATATAACTATATGATTACTATTTTGTATATATCAAAGCTATTTACACATAATTAATGCATGAAAAACAATGCATTTACCTCATTAATACATATCAATTACTTAATACATAGAAATAATGACATTTTTAATGAGTGCCCCAACCCCAATGGCACAGGTTAAGAATTAATAAATACTCAATTTAGCTATACTGCACATTTTTCAACAAAAAAAATACATGCATAAATTATTATCATTGTGTTTATGTTGTGTGCTTTTTTGGGTATATTTATACTGTTTGACTTTTTTTTTTTTTTTGATGGTCCTCGGTTTATCAGGTAAGCTGCAGAGAGAGTTTCCACCTATAACGTCCACTCCCGATGAGCGCTCTTTGTCATCAAATCAAAACACCAATGAGTTGTTGATATAGGTGGAGATTGAACCCCAAATCTCTTATTCAACCATCAAATATTTTTCTAGTTGAGCTAATTGGAACCCACATTTATATTGTTTGACTTTATTTATTGAAAATGTATAAATATATTATTTAATAAAGTATTAAATGGATGAAATATTTCGTTAACTACTGCCTTAGAGCATTTGTTAACACAAAAGCTTAAAAATCAATGAAAAGATTTTATTTTGACAAGGGTGGAAAGCTAATATGAAAGAGGATTTATATTCCTTCTCACGGAATGCACCACTTGACAAAAATGATAGACCATTATGGCTAAAATTAACATCCAAAGAGGTGTGAGTGTTGGGGGGATACATTTTTCGGTGGAGATGATCTATTGAATGCTAAATTTATTATATAAATAAATTTAGTACGAAATAAGTTAAATAACCATATAATTACTATTTTATAAATAATTAATACACTTTTTATAGATAATTAATACATGAACATCAATGCATTTGCCTCATTAATACATAGCATTTTTTTTTATGATTCTCAAAAAAAATTAATTGCTATGAATTAATCAAGAAAATGCATTGATTTTCATGTATTAATTATCTATAAAAAGTGCATTAATTATTTATAAAATAGTAACTATACGGTTTTTTTTAGTAAATAGTAATTATATGGTTAAGACATAAAAATAAGAGTCTTTTTAATGAGCATAGGCTAAGAATTAATAAATGCTCAATTATGAGCTATAATGCACATTAAATAATAATAATAATAATAATAATAATAATAATAATAATAATAATAATAATAATAATAATAATAATAATAATAATAATAATAATAATAATAATAAGACAGTTGCTAATAATTTATACACAAATTCATTATTATTGTGTGTGCTTTTTTGGATATATCATATATGTGTATAGATTGACTTTATTTCTTGAAAAATGTATAAAAATATTATTTAATAAAACACTAAATTCACCTTAATTACTGTGCTTATAGCATCCACTATAATAGTATACTATTGCATCTGTGGGATGTTTTTTGTTGTAATAGTAACTTGAATTGCAAGAATTACCTTGTTACATCTAAATCTGTTGTTGTAATAACTAAACTTTATTTTATTTTGAAATATGTTGTTGCAATAAGTAACCATTTATTTCACATCAAAATATATTATTGTAATAGGTGAAAAAAGACTTGTTACATGTGTTTGATCGTAAACTCAACATGTTATGTATATATTTGTGTTTTTGGACATATTAATTTGATAGAGTACTTTAATTTTTGCATTTTTTAAATTGTATATTTAATTTGTTATTGTAGTTTCTCAATATAATGTTTACATTGTCTGATAATGTGTATATTGCAAGACAAGGTAATAGACAAATTAATAATAAATAAATAAATAAACTCAACCTACTGCAATAAGGTTGTTTGTTGTAATAAGCAATGGCATTTTTCACATATTGTAATAGAACCTTTGACGCAGAAAACTATTGCAACAAAGTTATTTGTTGTAATAAAGAAGTTATTGCATCAACCTCTTTGTTGCAATATGTACAATTTATTGCAACGAGATCGTTGTGTTGCACAAACCTATTGCCTCAAAGTTTATTATAACGGCTCGTAACAACTTTTTCGACGTTGCAGTAACACCTTATTGCAACAACTTTGTAATTATTGCCACGATTTTTTCTGTTGTAACAGAACTTTTTTTCTTTTAGTGAACAAATTATAATGGAAAGAGGCAATGACTTTGACAAATGAAATGTGACTAGAATCCAATTAGTTCCTATGTCATAGGATATTGGAAAATTTAATAGGTGGAGACACAATGTTGGATTTATCATCATTGGTAAATTGAAACTCTTTTACCTCTTATGTCATAAAAAAGTTGAATTCAAGTTTAATGTTATGGTTATGGTATTGCAAGGAAAATGGTATGTGGCAAAGCCTATAACAAGCAATGACATGCTACAAGCAAACATAGATTTTGCTTGCAATCATGTGGATTATGGTCTTATAAGATATGGTGGTGGATGCTACTATCCAGACACACTGATAAACCATGCATCAGTTATAATGACTTTTTACTACCAAGCTAATGGAGGAGAAAATATGAGTTGTAATTTCAAGAACATTGGCTGCATTGTCATGAAAGATCCAAGACTCTCTCTCTCTCTTTGCAAAAAAGATAAGGCTTTTCTCTCTGATCTTCTATTATTGATTTTAGCTTTTTGTTTACCTTTTCAAGTTATAATGAATGCAAATACAACTTTTAATAATAACCATCAAAAGAAGTATTGAGTTGTAACATGCTCAACGTGCAATTAGGCATCTATTTTACAATAATTTATTGACTAGCACATGTATTTCATGAACTTCACCACTTCAATATGGAGAAATATATCAATGGGTTTCACACTTCCCAAGCAATTCCTATAGTTCTAATGAGTGATTGTGGTTGCTAGTTCTTAAATTTCATTTGGGTCTCTTTGTTTTCCTTTATAATTTGAGGCTCTTATTTCCAAGGAAAAACTCCTAGTGAGTTGGAGAAATTATAAGGTTCTCATGGTGGAAAAGTGACGTGGTCCACCATTCCACTAAAAGATTTTCCACTAAAAGATTTTCACCTGTTTAAAATTGCTGAGTTAAAAACTTTTTGGACGTTGTAATAACACTTTATTGCATCAACTTTGTAGTTATTGCAACAATTTTTCCCATTGTAACAGACCTTTTTTCTTTTAGTGAACAAATTATAATGGAAAGAGGCAATGACTTCGACAAATGAAATATGACTAGAATCCAATATGTTCCTATGTCATAAGATATTGGAAAATTTGATAGGTGGAGACACAGTGTTGGATATATCATCATCGGAAAATCGAAACTCTTTTACCTCTTATGCCATAAAAAAGTTGAATTCAAGTTTAATATTATGGTTATGGTATTGCAGGAAAATGGTGTGTGGCAAAGCCAACGACAAGCGATGACATGCTACAAGCAAACATAGATTTTGCTTGCAATCATGTGGACTGTGGTCTTATAAGATATGGTGGTGGATGCTACTATCTAGACACACTGATAAACCATGCATCAGTTATAATAAATCTTTACTACTAGGCCAATGGAGGAGAAAATATGAGTTATTATTTCAAGAACACTGGCTACATTGTCTTGAAAGACCCAAGTAAGCCAACCTCTCTCTCTCTCTCTCTCTCTCTCTCTCTCTCTCTCTCTCTCTCTCTCTTTATTTGTAGAAAAGATAAAGCTTTTTTCTCTGATCTTCTGTTATTGATTTTAACTTTTAATTTACCTTTTCAAGTTATAATGAATGCAAATACAGGTTTTAATAATAACCATAAAAAAAAGTATTGAGTTGTAACATGTTTAACATGCAGTTAGGCATCTATTTTACAATAATTTATTGACTAGCACATGTATTTCATGAACTTCACCACTTCAATATGGAAAAATATATCAATGGGATTCACACTTCCCAAGCAATTCATGTAGTCCTAATGAGTGATTGTGGTTGCTAGTTCTTAAATTTCATTTGAGTCTCTTTGTTTTCCTTTATAATTTAAGGCTCCTATTTCCAAGAAAAAACTCCTAGTGAGTTGAAGAAATTATAAGGTCCTCATGGTGGAAAAGTGATGTGGTCCACCATTCCACTAAAAGATTCACCTGTTTAAAATTGCTGAGTTAAAAACTTTTTGGACGTTGCAATAACACTTTATTGCAACGACTTTGTAATTATTGCAACGATTTTTCCAGTTGTAATAGGCTTTTTTTTTTTTTTTAGTGAACAAATTATAATGGAAAGAGGCAATGGCTTTGACAAATCAAATATGACCAGAATCCAATTGGTTCCTATGTCATAAGATATTGGAAAATTTGATAGGTGGAGACACAGTGTTGGATTTATCATCATCGGAAAATCGAAACTCTTTTACCTCTTATGTCATAAAAAAGTTGAATTCAAGTTTAATGTTATGGTTATGGGATTGCAAGGAAAATGGTGTGTGGCAAAGCCTATGACAAGCGATGACATTCTACAAGTAAACATAGATTTTGTTTGCAATAATGTGGATTGTGGTCTTATAAGATATGGTGGTGGACGCTTCTATCCAGACACACTGATTCACCATGCATCAGTTATAATGAATCTTTACTACTAGGCCAATGGAGGAGAAAATATGAGTTATTATTTCAAGAACATTGGTTGCATTATCATGAAAGACCCAACAATTTATTTCCAGCTTACAAGCCCCTCCCTACATCCCATCCAGGAAAAATGTTATCTATGTCCTTGGTTTCTACAATGATTTTTGATCCTGTATGTCTGAAAAAAATGAGTGCAAGAACAGTGGCTCAGCCCATTGTGGTTGAGAATCCAGTTGATCAGTCGCTCTAGGGGGAAATTCCAGAGATGGAAACTTATGGAATTGAAGGACGAATTAATGCTGAGTTTAATGCAAATTCAAATTCGAATAATCCAATCCTAGAAAATCCACCAAAATTTTCTCTTGATCATACTAAGGGATATGTTTTGGAGAGTTTGGCTCTCTAGGTGCGAATTTATTGGATGCAAATAGTCCTTCCCCTGATTCGGTGGGTTAACAAAACAATGGGGATCTCTTTTTGCGTCAATTATCTGATATTGACCAAGCATTACGGAAATTTAACAACATTGGAGGTAGCAAATATGGAACATCATTAACCATGGGCACGGATGGAGCTATAAATTCTGTGATTGACCCTGATGATAATAATTCCCCCTTACTGCAGGATTCTTCCAAGTCCTGTGATCTTGGCTTGCCCTTATCAAACTCCCTCTCACATCCACCTCCTCTCACTGACGTGACAAATTTGATCCACGTGGTCGAACAATCCAGCTCATCATAGCGTGCAACATGGAAACGAACGATTCCTCAGAAAGGTATCTCCAATCCATCTTTGAGTGTATCTGTTGGTGCTAAACATCACCTCTATTCTCCAAATGATCATTGTAAGTTACCTAGTAAAAAAATGTTTGGTTTCTCATAATGAAAAGGAAAATGACATCTCTTTGGCAGAGATTGATATTCAACCTTGCCCATCCCAATGAGTCTCGTATGTTGGAACTGTCACGGACTTGGGAACCTTCAAACAGTTCAGGAGCTTGGTGATCTAGTTCGAGCACAAGATCCTACAGTCGTGTTCTTAGTCGAAACATGGCTGGACAAAGCTGGGCTTTCTCTTATTTGTGATTCGATAAAGTTGGATGATTTCCTTGGGCTCTCGAGGATTGGTAGAGGTGGGGGTCTTGCAATCTTTTGGCGACAAGTTACTGATCTCCATGAGGAAACCTTTTCCCCAAATTATATTGATATGATCATTAATAAAGGTAGGGAGGATTCCTAGAGGTTTACTGGCTTTTATGGTTGCCCTAAAACTCACTTGTGACATGAATCCTAGGATTGTTTGAGGTGGGTTGGTTTTTTATGTAATTTATTGTGGCTGTGCGCAGATGATTTCAACGAACTTACAAAGTCCCATGAAAAATATGGTGGACGACTAAGACCTTAGCTTCAAATGCAGTTGTTCCATGATGTCATCAATGATTTTGGGTTCATAGATTTGGGGTTTGTGGGAAACAAAGTATTATTCGGATGGTGTCATAATGTGGGAGAGGCTTGACCGTGCCCTTGGCACCAATGATTGGTTGTCTATTTTCCTTGCCTCAAAGGTATCAGTTCTAGAATGTGGTACCTCAAACCATAAGCCAATTATCATTCATCCTTTTAGTATTTCCGCTAGTAAACAAAAACCATGGAGGTTTGAGCAGATTTGGTTAGAGGATGATGGTTGCCATGAATCAATGGAGGCAGAGTGGCGCTTTTCACATTTGTGCTCTCCTATGTCTCGGGTTGAAGAAAAGATCAAGTCTTGCCAGAACACACTACAATGGTGGAGCAAAAATCACTTTCAGACTATAACGCAATCTTTAAACTCTAAAAAGCATTTGTTGAAGCTCGCTGAAGAGACTGCAGTAGTGAGTGGCAGAATTGAACCTGTCCTCCAACTAAAAAGAGAGATTAATGATCTCCTTAGTTAGGAAGAGAAGTTATAACAGTAGAGATCTAAAGCCCAATGGATGAAAGAGGGCACTAAAAACTCCAGTTTTTTCCACAGTAGAGTGTCACGTAGATACTGAAGATATAAGATTGATGGTATTTGGAATGAATAGGGGGTGGAGAACAAGTGATGAAAATATTGTAGAAATTTTTGTTTAGTACTATAAGGGGCTGTTTTCCCTAGCAAGACCTAATCATGTGGGGTCTATCCTTGATAGTATAAATTGTACGATCATTGAAGATATGAATATTATGTTGAATGCTGCGTATACACGGGGTGAGATTGCAGTGGCTCTTAAACAAATGGATCCATTAAAGGCCCTAGGCCCTAATGGATTACCCCCTATCTTTTTTCAGCACTACTGGGTGTTATTGGCAATGATGTTGTGGAAGCTGTTATCTCCTGTCTCACTACTGGTAACATTCTTGCAGGTATTAACCAAACATATATCTCTCTTATTCCAAAATTCAAATGCCCAACTAGAGTATCTGAGTTTTGGCCTATATCATTATGCAATATTATTTATAAACTTGTATCCAAAGTTTTGGCAAACAGGTTAAAAATATTCTGCCCTCCATTATTTCTTAATTTCAAAGTGCCTTCCAGTCAGATAAGGCTATTTTTTATAATATCTTTGTCGCATTAAAGACTTTGCATCACATGAAAACAAGGAAGACAGGAAAAACGGGGTTCATGACTTTGAAGATTGATATGAGTAAAGCATACGACAAAGTAGAATGAGTTTTTTTTTTTTATCAAACTTATGGAGTGGATGGGGTTCAACAAGAAGTGGTGTGATCCAATTTCAGCTTGTATCAGTTCAGTCTCATACTCTATTCTAATCAATAGAGAACCGAGGGGTAACATCAAACCATCTTGAGGCCTTAGACAAGGTGACCCACTCTCACCTTATCTTTTTCTACTTTGCTCTGAAGGCCTCAACGATATGTTAAATAAACCTGTGCTTGAGGGCCGGATTGGGGGTTTCTCTTTGTGCAAGAATGGTCCAAAAATTTCCCACCTATTTTTTGCTGACAATAGCTTACTCTTTTGCCGAGCCCAACAAAGTGATCTCCAAACCATTCAAGGCATTCTAGATGTCTATGAAACTGCATCCGGGTAGCAAATAAACCAAAATAAAAACAACAATTTTTTTTAGAAAATATGTTACTGCAGGAACAAAAAATTCCATAAAAGTTCTCCTTGGTGTGCCTGAGATTTGGGAGTATGAGAGATACCTTGGTCTTCCAGCAGTTGTAGGGAAATACAAGTTTGAACTATATTAAGGATAGGGCGTGGAATAAATTACAGGGATGAAAGGAAAAACTCTTATCTCAAGCCGGCAAAGAAGTCCTTTTGAAAGCAGTTGTTCAAGCAATTCCAACCTTTGCCATGAGTTTTTCAAATTATCCATAGGTCTATGCCATGACATCAAGATGCTCATCCAAAAATTTTGGTGGGGGCAAAGAGGGATCGTAGAAAAATCCATTGGAAGAATTGGGATACTCTATGTAGACCAAAATCAATTGAAGGGTTAGGCTTTAAAGACCTAAGTAAGTTCAACGATGCAATTTTCGCTAAACAAGTGTAGAGTCTAGCTATGGACACTTCTTCACTATTCTTCAAGGTATTTAAGGCGAAGTACTTCCCTGATGGTACTATCTTTGATGCTAAATCTTCTACCGGCTCCTATGCTTGGAAAAGTATTCTCCAAGCACGGAAGGTAATTTCAGTAGGTGCGAGATGGAGGCTAGGGAATGGTGCTCAGATCAAGGTGTATTCAGATTGCTGGTTGCCAAGTGAAGGGAGTGGTAGAATACTTTCTTCCCCCTCTATTCTCCCTCAATATGCCTTGGTTGCTTCACCCATTGATAATGCTTCAGGGGGGTGGAATTATCCACTAGTTGATGCTGCTTCTAACCCACTTGATGCCCAAAAAATTAAGAGTATTTCATTCTGTTCCACTGCTTAGGAAGATACACTTTGCTGGCCGAGTGATAGGTTTGGAATGTATGCGGTGAAGTCAAGCTACAAGTTGCTGTGTGAGGAAGAAAATAGAGATTTGGCTTTTGTGTCAAATTCGGATCAAGCAAAAAAATTATGGAATAGTTTATGGTCCATGAGAGTACCTGGCAAAGTGAAACACTTTATGTGGAAGGCATGCCAGAATGCCTTACCCATTATGTGTAATCTGGTTTGAAGAAAATTTATTACTGATGACTTATGTCCACAATTTTCCAAGGAAGCAAAATCTATTTTTCACGTGTTGTGGGGCTGTGAAGTTGCTTATTCAGTTTGGGGGCCTGAATTTGGATGGATTGATAGAGATCATGTTGCCAAAGGTACTTTCCCTGACCTCTTTTAATTTGATCAAAACTCAACCCCATCTCCTGGATATCTTTGATCTAACTTCTTGGTACCTTTGGAATAGAAGAAATAAAGTTAAAGTGGTAGAGAGGGTGATTCCTCTGGATAAATTAGTAGAAGCTGCAACAACGTATGATGCTGGTTTTAAAAAATTCTTGCCCCTAAATCAAAAGACTCCTTACCCCCACTGAACTAAATGGAAGCCACCTGATGCTAACCTCTACAAGACAAACTTTGATGGGGCAATGGTTGACGACTTGGGTGTAGTATGCTTAGGTGTTGTGGTTCAGAATGCTCAAGGGGAAGTGATAGCCTCTCTATCCAAGAAGATACAGCAACCAGCGTCAGTGACAATCCTCGGGTTACTAGCAGCTAGACAGGCAACGCAATTTGTTCATGAGATTGGCCTTCGTCAGTCCAGTTTTGAGTGAGATTCTGAAATGGTGATCAGTCTTTTGAACCATGGGGTGATTTCCTAATCGGTGTATGGACATTTGATTAATGATGTTTTATTTTTTGTAAACTCTTTTTAGTGTACCTCTCTCTTATACATTTAGGCCAGGTAATGCTCTTGTAGATGCCTTAGCTAAGAGAGCTAGATTTTCATCTTTTTTATTGGTTTGGATGGAGAGTGTTCCATTTGAACTTTTTTCCTTTGTGTTAGCTGATTTGCCTACGGGTTGAATAAAAAGTAGATCAGTCTTCCTTCTCCAAAAAAAAAAAGCCTAGAATTAAATGAGAAGTTTTTTTTTTTTCTTTTTTTTTTGAGAAATAAATGAGAATTTTGATTTTGATGGGTGGAAGAGGCTAACATGAAAGATGATTTTTATTCATTCTCAATGAATGTGCCACTTGGAAAAATGATAGACCACTATGGCTAAAATTAGCATCCAAAGAAGTAAGCATTGGGGACACATTTTATGGTGGAGATGAACCTAGATAGGTTCAAGTTATTCCTAACGTATCTTTGTAAAAATTACAACTTTTTTTAATTTTAGATTTCTAAAAGATCTAATGGTTAAAATACACTATTCTCTATGTCATAAGCAAATCCGTTACTTAATTAATAGCATCTTTTTTTTTTTCTCTCTCTCTTTTATTTCATTACCTTTACAACAATTTGTATAGAGAGAAAGAGAGACCAAAAACTGCAAAATTAGAACCTACAAATCAACTGTCATTAGACATTACCTCTCCCCAAAGATAAATACTGAGAGCCATTAAAATGTATAAATATAGGGAGTAAGAATTTCTAGAAATGAGTAGTCGATAGCACACATAACAAGTATTTTAATAAATAATAAATTTAAATATGTTATTTGTCTAGTTAAAGGGTAATCTTAAGCATTTGTTAAAAATAGAGTTACAGCCATAAAATATTTTACAACAATTTTACAAACTATTGATATGATAAATTTTTATTAGTTCTCATTTATTTAGGCCCACTAATAATTACTCATTTTATCAGTAATTTAAAAAAATTATAAAATAATTTGTATCTGTTACATTTTCTATTCGTTGATAAACTAATTTAGAAAAATTCTAATATCACTTTTATAGAAAATATGAAAAATAAAAAACAAATTGAGTTACATACCTGTAATACGTAGCAAACTCTCGAATATTAACATTAGAATAGTGTCTGCTAAGACCCTCTCATACTTAAGTTAGACTATAAAAAGCGTTGAGATAGATTTTAGTCAAAGAATTGTGTGTAACTTTTTTTTTTATGAACAGAATTGTGTGTACCTTTTTCTGCTTCGGGTGGTTGATTTATATAGCCTTCTCTCAGTTAGATGTTGCGGGCTCATTATTGTGTCTTTACGACACTTGTAACATTCCTACTTACTTTATTGTCGTTCATGATTCTATCAATGGTTGTTTGTCGGTTGTACTCCGTGGATAATGGAAAGGTAGTTAATGTTCATTTAGTATGTAACCGTCGTCTAGACTTATGGTCGACCAATATTTTTGTACTCATCAATTATAATTTAATTAGGTTATGGATTTCATCAAAAAAAAAAAAGAAGGTTATGGATTTTATTTCTTTTATTTATATATTTATTTATTTTAACTTTTATCTCGTTTTCAAGTTATGGTAATGTCCACAGTCCACACATGAATTTTCTTTTTCTTTTTCTTTTTTAGCCTAGATCCAATACTTTAAGAAAATGAATTCGAAAAGCCAAATATTGCCCCCCCCACACAAGAAAAAAAAAATGAAGAAGATACTCAAGAGGTGTTTGGATTTCTAGTTTCCATAACTCATAATTTTGTTTTCATAACTCATAACTCAAAAATAGTGGGACCTATGGCTCAAAAGCTTGTTTGGATTTTCATAACTCTGTTTTCAGTTTTTGTTTTCATTACTCAATTCTCTGATTTTTGAGTTATGAATTATGGAAACTGAAAACACATTTTAGGAGTTTTCAGTTTCCAAAACTCAGTTTTTAATGGCATTTTGGTAATTAAACACACATAGAGGGACCTACAAATCAGGGTCAGCTGCAACTTTTAACCCTTTTTTTCTTTCTTCTACACTTTTCTTTCTTCTCCACTATTCTTCCATTGTTCTTTCTTCTTTTCTTTTTTTTCTTCCTTTTCGCTCTTGTCAGTTTTTTCTTCCTTCCTTTTTTTTTTTTTTTTTTTTTTTTCTTCATCGCATAATATTTTTGGTCTTCGCTCAGTTCTTTTTTCTTTTTTCTTTCTTCTCCGCTTTTCTTTCTTCTTTCTCTGTTCTTCAGTTTGTTCAATCTTTCTTTCTTTTTTCTTCCTTTTCACCTTCAAGCCCAAAACCTACGGCATCAACAAAAACCCAATGAAGAAAGTCACCAATCCACAAAGTGTCAGAGCCAACAAAATCCCCAACATCAAAGACGCAAACCCTGTCGGCGTTATCTGCGCAACCAACACCTCCGTCAAAGACCGTCTCGACGCCGACGCCATGGCACAATCAACCACCAAGACAACCACAAATCACAGCCTTAACCCACATGCAACCACAGTAACCGATCAATCCACATATCAACCACCGATCTGCCACCACAAATCAAGCACCAAACCAATCTCAACGCAATTTGATCTCAAATCCATGAGCCATTGGCGCTGATGGTGGTTTGGTGTTGATTTCTTTTTTCTTTCTCTGTTGGTTTGGTGGCTGTGGTGGGAGAAAGAAAGAAACGTTGGGCAAGAGAGAGAGAGAGAGAGAGAGAGAGAGAGAGAGAGAAGGAAATGACATTGGGTCAAGCAGTGGGTCCCACAAACAGTAGAAAAAAAATTTGAGTGATGTAAAGTGAAAACAAAAACCAAACAGATAGTATTAAAAAATTAGGATATTTTAAGTGATGAGTAATGAGTGATGAATAACAAAAATTGAGTGAGGAGTGATGAGTAATGAAAAAATATAACCAAACAACCTCTCAGTATTTATTCCTTAAACAGGGGAACTAGACTTATCTTAATCTACCGGTAGTTGGGCCTGAAAAGATACTCACTATTTTTTTTTTCATCTTCTATGGTAGTATCAAAGCACAAAATCTGATGAGGAAGCAAAAATCTGACAGCTCCAAAGCTTCACCAAGAAAATTAATATCACCGTGCAATATTAATGCAAGCACTCTATTTATATGTATATAACCATGAAGAAACCCTATATATAATGCCTCTGTCAAAGAATCACCTTTCCCTTTCCCATTGTAAGAAAATGATCCAAACAGACCTTTCATGCACTAGATCATCGATCAGTAGAGGCTTCCATTCCATATAGCCACGTACTGATGCCTCTAAAACTACTGGAAGGTCCGAATCATTAATTTTACGACCACGTGAAGGCACACACTATTTACAACTCCTCTTCCATGCACGTACGTGTCTTTTACTCCTTAATGTTTTTCTAAATTCTTTCTTAGTATCTCTAGCTCAAGGATTATATTGTAGCTCTATTGAAATAATCCTAGTTTGGTTGGTGCCCATTTGATTGAAGAAGTTTGCTTTGGGGTTTAAGCCCATATAAATGTGACTGTTATTCTAATGCTTCAGTACTCAAACTAAAAGTAAGCAAAAACGAGGTAAAAGTTAAAGCCATAAAATATGTCAAAAAAGTCAGCATCCATGCATATCACTAGCTGTACGGCAAATCATTCACTAGCTAGCTCAGTTTTGATCTACAGTAGGCTGCTGTTGGAGAAGAGTGACACTGATCCCTGAATCAGGATGGAGATCGCTTCAACCAATGCAAGGCAATATAAACAATGACCATGGAAAGACATCCAATCTCTGCTAAAAGGCTTAGAATCAATTTTTGTTGATCTTTGACGTATTTCCAAGAAGTCAGAGAATACAATACCTTTTTTTTTTTTTTGGGATCTTCTTGTGATTGGGCAACTAGCCCATTTGAATCACAAATTCACAATAATTATAGGGATATTATGAATACTAATATCAGGGGAAAAAGGTTCAATTCCTTGACTTCCTTTCAAATATTGTAAAAGGCGAAGTGTCCAAATGTGGCTTTCGAGGTTGCTGAATATTTGGATTAAGTTAAGCCTAGTGATAATAATAAGATAGAGTAGTCGTCCTACTATATATTGTTAAATATATATAATGAAAATTCCTCAAAAACCACACCATCTACAGCATTAAGTTTCATATGTTGTTCTATTGGAAATTAAGTGCGCTCAGGTAGTGTTCTATTGTTCAATATTATGGCACCCAAAAAGTATGCATCATGGAGGATGTAAAGCTCCTATTTGGAGTGAGTCACCTCCATACCAATTACATATTTTAGAGGACCATTCTAAGAAACTGTAAATAATATTTTTGTTCTTAGTTCAATGAAATCCTATATTATCAACCAAAAAAAAAATAAAAAGAACTATCAACCTTTGATTTAGAAAATCCTGTATCTAATAACTATGAAGCATGGGTACGTTTCAAGACTCGGGTGTGGGTGCGGGACTCGGCAATTTTTGAAAAAAGTGGGTGGGGGTGTGGGTGCGGCGGGAGGCACCGAGTTGGCGCGAGACTCGCCGCGAATCGAGAAAAAGAAGAGAGTTAAGTCAAAGCTTCGGCGCGAGAATATTTTTATTTGCGGGCATATACCCTAAATATTTTTGAACTATTAAAATATTTTTAAAAAACATATTATTATGCCTTGATTCACAAAACAAAGAAAGAACGAGGCAAGAAACACAAAACAAAACACAAAACCAAAAAGAAAACACAAAAGAAGCAACAAATATTCAAAATAAAATTGAGGAAGGCCAGATTTAGAGTATTTGGGCCTCATTCAAAGCAAATTTCGGCTGTTCCGCCATGATTCAAGGCCGATTTGAGCCTGTTTCGGCCGTTTCAATTGCCGGCTGATACAGCACGATTTTGGCCGAAACTGCTCGGTTCAGCGCTAATCGGCCTAAATCGAAGCTGCGTCAGCGCGAATCGAGCCGAGTTGGCGCGAATCCGTGAAAAAAAAAAAAAAAAAAAAAAAAAAAAAAAAAAAAAAAAGCTCAAATGCGGCACCGACGTGCGGGCAACTGCGTCGCGCTGCGTCGGACTCAGGTGCGGCACCCTCCAAGCTACGTCCGTGCTTTCTAGTCTAATAAAGCATTTGTAAAACCAATTGAGTGAAGCTTTCTCTAAACCGTATATTGATTTAGTTTTTGCAGTTATTTTTTCAATTTGTGATGATTTTTTAATATAATTTTTTGCATGAAGCATAAAGCTACAACAATTATTTCTTTTTGGTGAAAACGTTTTTCTTGGTAGCCTTTTCTCTGTCATGACAATAAAAACACTAAAATATGATGCTTCAAATAATTCTTGGCTACCACTACTCCCTTATAAGTATAAATTCTTGTAGGGTGTGGATGGCAAAGACCGAGAGTTTAAGTCTCTAGGAGGGAGTTTCACACACATATACACTTAGATTAGATTAGAGTACAAATTATATCTTGTAAAAAAAAAAAAAAATCTTGGCTAGAAAGAAGTACTTAGAAATACTTGGTTCCAAGATCATAGTCAAGAGAAGAGTTAGTAGATTCATTCCCACTTGTATTAGCGGCAAAAAAAATTTTGAATCCTTGGCCAATATTTTGTGTAAAAATTGAATAAGAAGAGGCCCGAAGTCTCTTCTCCATAATTTTTACAAATATTCTCTTGTAAAACTCTTTTTGTGATTTGTTTCTTTGTTGTACGTGGCTCCTGCAAGCCAAGCTCCTCAACTGCCAACTGGAACCTCCCACCAACCTTGGGTTACTCTCTCTATCATCAGTTTTCGAAGCATCTTTTCTCTCTCCCTCTCAACTTCCAATTGCTTGATGAACTCATTATATCCTAACACACTACAAAAAAAAAATGTCAATTGAACCACAAAACTTTTGGTGTACCTCTTTTGACAGCAAACATGTTCACTTGAGTCGAGTCATCTATGGCCCTTCTTAGCCATCAAAGATGTAATTTTTTTTCTTTCCCATTTTGTAAATGATTAGCATGGTGATGCCATGATCATGTTTGTGTGAGAGACTCATTGGATAAGTTAAAGATCCATCATGATCATAAGGGCCTTAGGCTGATCATGCTATCTATATCAAGTCATGTCCCACTTTAATCCACCCTCTTATAAATTATAACTAATATTTGAAGACAACTCTTCTATATATACGAGTATATATATATATATATATATATATATATATGTATGTATGAAGACATAAATTGACATAATTGAATTACGCTACATTTTTTTAATGAAGAAGCAAAATAAATGTCACGCCCATGACGACCCAACTAATGATCTAAGTATATGATAGTAAATGTACGCTTATAGAATTTTCACTTTTTACATTCTAATCATGTAAAGCCTTACTTAAGAGCAATAACCCATGAAACAATTGGATTGTTTTTTTCCTTTCATTCAACTGCTATTGCTGGTTTCTCTGCCGCTAGCAGAAGTTAGGGTTTCTAACTTCTCCTAAGCTGTAAAATTTTTTATTTCTTCTCTTTGAAGGCCTGTCTGTCCCTTTAGTGAACTCCTGTTTGCTAAAGGCTTGTGAGGCTTTTCTTCATGGGTTTGGGAAATACTTTCTTTTTACACGTTTTTATGGAAGAAATCACAGAGGGCTGTAGCAGATTATCCTTACAAGGTCCGGAGGGTGAAGGCTTTAGACTTCGGTCTGAGATGGGTTCTAAGGAGTTTATTTTAGCTGTGAAATTTTTTACAAAGTGAGTTCTTAATACTGACGCTATTATGAGGAATTTTTCACAGCTTTGGCACTCTCGTAACGGTTTTGAGATCAAATCCTTTTCATTTTTGATAATAAACTCGACACTGATAGGGTTTTAGCGAGCCAACCTTGGAGTTTTGATAAATTTTTGGTGGTCATTCAATGATATGAGAAAAGCACACATGCATGCGATTTAGTTTTTGACAGGGTTCCTTGTTGGGTGCAAGTGTATGAGATTCCTATACGGTTTATGAATAAGGTGGTGGTGGAAGGTATATGCTCAGGTATTGGAGAGGTTTGTCCTCGAATTTCTCGAATATGGAGACAGGTGATTATCTGAGGGTTCGAGTAGTACTCGATGTTTCAAAATTTCTTAGTTGTGGTTGTAAAATCACATTAGATGATGGCTCAATTGGCTGGGTATCTTTTAAATTTGAAAGGCTACCTATTATTTGCTATTGGTGTGGTTGTTTAACATCGGGGATAAAGACTGATTTATTGCTCAATAGCAAAGGTACTCTGCCTGTTAAAGCTTGTCAGTATGGAGCATGGATGCATGCACCTTTGTTCAGTCCAGCCAAAAAATCCATAGTTGTTGTTCCTAGATTCTATGAGCAAAGAAGGGAAACTTCTCGCACAGAAACCCCTGGTGGTGCTGCCTTCATGTTCAAACCACAAAATCCACCGGCAAAACAATCACCTCCAGTGGTCCCTATGCAAAAGGTAACTCCTGAATCTTTGTTCCCATTATTATTAATTCCATTTTGGTCGATAATTCCAGGGATTGTGATGATTTTTCTTTGGGTTTTGAGGGTCTACAAAAGAAAATTTCACAAGACAATTAAAAGAGATTGATGAGGAGTTGACAAAGTTTGAAGATATGGAAGAAATAGATATTAATTTGAGATTCTTACCATACTAGGACTCTACCACTTCAAACTGTCCTTGTGTTTTAGAAATTCCATTATCTCAAAATCCCATATTTTTAGCAAACAGAGGATTCTCCCCACCGTAAAATAGTCCAGGTCAGTGGGATCTCCCCTGAAGGATATTTCAAATTAGCATGAATCTCCCATACAGGTCACTCATCCAAATAGACCTAAGTGGACACGTATTGCTCGGTCTGCCCTAGGTATTTCTAAAATTTTGGATGTCCATTCAGAGAAAAAAAGGGGTTCTAAACCGATTCTCAATCATTATGGGTTATCAAAGAAGACTAAATTGGTTTCTCAAGTTGACAAGGAAAGTGATATGCTATTGGTGGAGGCTGGATCCTAGTCCTGCCAGGGACCATGAATCTATTATGTTAGAATTGTCGGGGGCTTGGGAACTGGCAAATAGTCTAAGAGCTTGGAGATTTAGTCCAATCACAAAATCTTACAGTGGTGTTTTTAGCCAAAACATGGCTGGATGAAAGAAGATTAAATTGGTTTCTCAAGTTGACAAGGAAAGTGATATGCTATTGGTGGAGGCTGGATCCTAGTCCTGCTTAGGACCATGAATCTATTATTTTGGAATTATCGGGGGCTTGGGAACTGGCAGATAGTCTAAGAGCTTGGAGATTTAGTCCCATCACAAAATCTTACAGTGGTGTTTTTAGCCAAAACATGGCTGGATGAAGCAAGGCTTAGTAGTCTTCGTGATTCTCTTCAATTTGGTCATCATCATGGGGTTTCAAATTTTACCTATGGTGGTGGTCTAGCTCTTTTCTAGAAAAAGGATTTTAACTTTGTTGTTGAATAATCTTCTCAGAATCATATTGATGTCGTGACTAATAAAGGTAGGGATGGTGCTTGGTGTTTCATTGGGTTTTATGGGGAGCTTGAAACTCATCTTAGAACCAAGACGTGGGATTTGTTACGTGATTTACATAGGCAGTGTGCACTACCTTGGCTATCTAGGCACGATTTCAACAACTTCTTATCAGATGGAAAAATTTAGAAAGGTTCTGGCTGAATGTCGTTTGCTAGATTTGGGTTTTGTGGGAAATAAGTTTACTTGGTCAAAGAATTTTCCTAATGGAGGGATGGTGTGGGAAAGGTTGGATAGGGTTGTGAGCACGGCGAAGTGGTTTGATTTATTCCTGGCAATAAAGGTGCAGACTTTAGTGTGTGTTACTTCAAACCACAATCTGATTATAATCATGTCAAATGGCTTTGGTGTGAAGCCACAAAAACCTTGGCGTTTTGAGCAGATGTGCTTAAAGAATGCGAGCTGCCATGATACAATAATTGGGACTTGGGGTATGGCTACCTTGGGCTCACCAATGGAAGAAGTGGTTAAAAATAAATCAATGCTTGCAGAAGGAGTTTAACACAATGGAGTAAGCATTCTTTTTTAAATGTTTCTAGGGCGTTATTTGAGAAATAATTGAAGGAGGCTGAAGTGGCTGTGGTTAGAGGAAAGGATGTGGAGATTTTTCTACAAATAAAATCTAAGATCAATGATTTACTCAGGTTGGAGGAGAAGAAGTAGCAGCAGAGGAGTCATGTTCATTGGATGGTCTCAAGTGATAGAAATTCAAAATTTTCACAATTGTGCCTCTCAATGATTTCGCCAGAACAAGATTTCTAAACTACAGAATTCAGATAAGACACTAGTTTCAAGTAATGACAAAGTTTCGGCCATGGTGGTAGACTACTACTCAAAGCTATTTACCTCTTCAAAACTGGCTGATATTGAGGAAGTGGTGCAGTATACAAGACAGGTTGTGACAGAGGAGATGAACAGAAATCTGATTAGGACTTTTTCTAGGGACGAAGTGGAGGTAGCTTTGAAGCAAATGACCCCTCTAAAAGTCCCCAAGCCTAATGGCATGCCCCCTATTTTTTCCAGAAATTTTGGAACAACATTGGTGATGATTTGGTCAATGCAGTCTTTTCATGCTTAAATTCCGAGAAAATTCTACCAAGTTTGAATCACACTTTTATTTCACTTATTCCCAAAGTAAAAAGCCCAGAATATGTTACTGAATTTTAGACAATATTCTTGTGGTCTTTGAAACACTTCATCATATAAAGATGAAGAAAACAGGGAAAGTAGGGCTTATGACTTTGAAACTAGATATGAGTAAGTCCTACGATAGATTGGAGTGGACTTTTCTTCAATAGATTATGGAAAAAATGGGTTTTCATCCTAATTGGGTCGGCCAGATTTTGGAGTGTATTCGATCGACCACCTATTCTATGTTGATCAATGGAGAGCCAAAATGACACATAGTTCTGACAAGAGGTATTTGCCAAGGGGATCCCCTTTCCCATTATCTCTTTCTTTTGTGTTCGGAAGGGTTGAATGGTCTAATTGAGAAGGTAGTGGCTGGTATGCATATTGAGGGCTTTCTCTTTGTAGAAATGGCCCAAAAATATCTCACCTATTTTTTGTAAACGATAACCTCCTCTTTTGTTGAGCAAGAGTAGAAGATGTTAAAAAAATTTAGGAAGTTTTAGGAAAGTATGAGTTAGCTTCAGGGCAAAAAAATAAATTCTAATAAAACCAAAACCACGATTTTCTTTATCAAAAATGTCTTCGAATCTAGAAAGGAGCACATTCAAAATTCATTGGGGGTTTTGGAAATAGGAGAGTATGAAAAGTATTTAGGTATACCAACAGTGGTTGGGCAAAACAAGAAGGCAAGCCTAAATTACATCAAAGACAAAGTATGGGGTAAATTACAGGGATGGAAGGAGAACTTGTTGTCTCAAGTAGGGAAGGAAGTGCTATTGAAAGCTGTGGTTCAAGCAATTCCCACTTTTGCCATGAGTTGTTTCAGACTACCGGTTAGCCTTTATCAAGATATTGAATGCTCATTCGCAATTTTTGGTGAGGTCAAAGGGGAGATAGAAGAAAAATTCACTGGAATAAATAGGAGGTATTATGTAAACCAAAAATGGAAGGTGGACTAGCTTCTAAAGATTTATTTAAGGTCAACGAAGCCATGCTAGCTAAACAAGTGTGGTGGCTGGTACATGATACAGGATCCCTATTCTATAGGGTGTTTAAGGCGAAATATTTCCCAAATTGCTCGATTTTTTAAACAAATTCATTCTCAAGTTCTTTTGCCTGGAAGTGTATTATGCGTTCTAGGAAATTGATTGAGAAATGAGAAAGGTGGAAGGTCTGTGATGGAAAATCTATAAGGTTTTTTGATGATGCTTGGATACCAAATGAAAATGGCAGAATTACTTCACCTTGGAATTATCTAGCCTCGGAAGCATCAGTTGATTTGTTAATAAATCAAGACATAGGTTGGTGGAACACACACCTAATTGACCCTTTTCTTCTATCCGCCAGAAGCAAAACAATTAAATCTCTCCCTTTATGCTCTACTCATCAACCTGATATCCTAATCTGGCCAAAGGAGAAATCAAGCGACTACTCCGTTAAGTCCGGGTATAAGTTTCTATGTGAACTGTAGAATGATGACTTGAATCAGCCCCAAGTTTCTGATTTGGAGAAGACATTCTGGGGGAGTATTTGGAAGATTAAAGTGCTGGGAAAGATCAAACATTTCGTTGGGAAACTTTGCTCGAAATCTTTATCGACAAAAGATAATTTGCTGAAATGGAAAGTTGATTCAAGGCAGACCACATGCAAATGCTTTGTTTGTAGCTACAACATGGTTGATTTGGTATCATTGAAATAAAACTCGTCTTAGTGAAACTTCTTTGCCACTAGGAAAAATTTCAGGCTTTGCTCGAGACTATATTTAAGATTTCAAAAATCACGTTAGTAATCCTCCTTGTTCACACCCTAAAGTCTCATAGAAATGGTGTCCACTTGCATCAGATTGTTGGAAGATTAACTTCGATGGTGCAATGTTTGGGGAGTTTGATGAAACAAGTATCGAAGTGGTTATTCGAAACTCCAAAGGGGAAGTTATGGCTGCCTTGTCTGAGAAGATTAAAAAGCCGTCTACTACAGATACTTTGGAACTGCTTGCTGCCAAGCGAGCTATGTACTTCTCTCTCAAAATTGGTTTTACAAAATTTGTCTTTGAAGGGGATGCTGAATCCATGATTAAGTCCTTGAAGTATGGTGGATGGGAAAAAACTCAAGGTGGTCACCTCATCAAGGATATTTTTGCCTTTGTAAACTCTTTTCAAAGTATTTCCTTCTCTTATGTTGTATGACAAGGTAATGCAGTTGCGCATGCCTTAGCCTAGAGAGCAAGACATTCTTTTCCTTTAACTGTCTGGATGGAGTCTGTTCCACAGGACGTTGCATCTTTTGTCTTGTTTGACTTTCAGTTTCATAAATAATAAGCAACATTTGTTTCTTTCTAAAAAAAAAGAGCAATAACTAATCTTAAATATATATATATATCATCATCAATTAAAAAACAAATCTATAACCTTAGATTCCTCTAATGTGCACAATCGCATGGTTTTTAGTATCCCAATACAGATTTTAAGATCCTAAAATCATACATTCTTAAAATGTCAAGGATCTCACTAGGATCTTTACAAAAGTGATATCTAAGTGAGATTTTGATTCAAATCTTAGGATCTTATAGGATCTTAGTTCCATAGCAATACTAAAGATCATTTGTAATGAAGGAATTTTTTTTCTTCTTCTTATTTTGGGACTCCAAATGGAGCCCAAAGGTCCCAAATTGACTTCTTCTTTTTTTTTAAAGTACTAAATAGATTAGCATAGTGACCCTAGTCCAAACTGAAAATAGAAAAAGAAAAACCCTAAGTCTCGCATCTTAATGGCTTAATCTAATCAACAAAATCAAAGAAGACATAAGAGAAGAGACTAGAGACTAGAGAGCGAGTGCAAGCATGGTGGCATCGTTGTAAGAGAGACCATCGATGCAAATAGTGATTTTTTTTGTGGTGATTCCGGTGTTAATTAGTTACTTAGTTGCTTGACATAGACACTATAGACACTCATTTATTATAGCTTCTTAACATTAGAAAGATTATTTGATGAATGTTACTATCTTAGTAATTGTTTTAATGGAGTTGTTAATTATTTGTTGTGTGTTATTTATGTGAGACATTAGATATTGTTATTTGTTTTGAGTTGTTTATGTGAGACATTATGTATATTTGTGGTCTTAGAACTTGGTATTTGTGAGTTGTAACTTTTGCACTTTGAACTTTATTTATGTATTTGTAATTTGATACTTTTCTTCTATTAGTAATTTCTAATTTGTGTCAAAAATTACTTTTGCTCAATGCTTCTTTAATATATATTATGAATTATAATTGTATGTATTTTTTTAGTATATTTTTTAATCATAAATTAAAGTACGATCTTACGATTCTCGTGCTAATCCTACAATTTGATTTTCAAACCCTCTCACCAATCTTGATAACTTTGAATTAGGGATGGAAATTTAAGCCTGATCCGTAGGTACCTGGTCCGGCCCGATCGTAATGGATCAGATTTTACCCAGCCTGATAAATAATAGGGTCGGGTCCGGGTCGGGTCCGGGTTTTAGTCCTACCTGGCCTAAACCTGACCTGTATACATATAATATTAAAAAAAAATTTAAAACCCTACAACCCTAACATAAATACTCTCTTTCATTCTTTCAACCTTCATTTTTTTTCTCTTCATATTTTAAGCTGATTGGGCCTATTTTTGGAATCTGGGCCTTAAAAAAAAGATTGTGATTGGGCCATGATTTGGGAGGAGAATTAGGCCTAATCTGGCCTAGATGGACGGGGCCCGACGGGGCGGATCTGAAGCCCGAATAAAAAAATCCGCTTAATAAACAGACTGGGTTCAGGTCACAGGTTTCAGCTCGCGGGTCAGGTTTAGGTATGGTAAAACCCGGCCCGAATCCGACCCGTTGTCATTCCTACTTTGAATGGCCTAGTTAAGTGAAAGCCTCCAAACTTGATATTCTTGACAATAAGAAACCAAAAGGAAAAGAAACGGAGTGAGCTAAAAAATTCAGTGAGTAACTAATTTCCAAACTAGCAAGCATAATACAAAATGTAAATTATTTCCCAAAAAAAATGTAAAATTGATAGGCTTTGCAACATCATCAATATTATTCAATTAAGCAATGAATAGCAAATTGATTTGGATTCAAAAGTCATACGTATCCCATAAAAAAAAAAGAGTCATACATATAATCAGTGGCGGAGTCATGATTTGATTTGAGGGAGGGCAAAAATTAATATATATATATATATATATATATAATACACACATTTAAGCACGTCTATATATATAATTGTTGAAGCTAATTTTTTTAAAAAAATTATTTGAAATGCTAACTACTAAGTAATAGTTTAAAGTAAGAAAGCCCACAAAAAATAGAATATTGCATTTATATATTAAGGGCTTTTCTTTCCCATGAATAAGTTGAATTGGGATTTATTTTTTCAAAATTGGATTTCCATTTATGAATGAAAATTAAAGATATTTATTAATTAGATAACTATCAACTAAATGTTAAGATTTTGTTGTTTTTGTTAATATTTAATCAGAAAAATTCATACTATAATAGTTAGACTCATGGTACTAACTGCTAAGGTCTTAAACTTAAAGAGTTTGACCTAAAGAATAAATGCACACATGTAAGCACATTGCCCAAGTAAGCAACAAATGGTTTATATCACACATGTCCAACGTCGAGTGCTAACAACGTGAGACGCCCTTTTTGGGTTTGGTACAGTGGATCTTGTTAAGTAGCTTAACCCAGCATGGCCGACATTGGTAGTGTCCTTAAATTTTGACAGCGTTACAAGTTTTAGATACTACTCACAGATTGATAGTTCAACTTAAATAGTGGATTCACCCTTTATACATATAGCCCAATCTAATAAGGGTGAGTTTGGTTGAGCTTTTTGAAAAAGTACATATTGAAAAAGTTGAGTTTTCAAAAAGTGCATAATGAAAAAGCTGACTGTTTGGTAAAAGCTGTTAAAAAGTGCTTTTTGAAAAAGTTGAGTGTTTGGCTAGCACTTGTAAAAGTGGTAGTTTGAGGGATAAATTACCAAAAAGGACAACGTATATAGAAGGGAGTTTATTTCATACTTTTTTTTTTGGATGTGAGTTTATTTCATAATAATAATAATAATAATAATAATAATAATAATAATAATAATAATAATATTATTATTATTATTATTATTATTATTATTATTATTATTGGTAATATTTTAATAATCTTTGGGCAATTTTTCTTTGTTAGTGTCATAATTATTTGTTTGGGCAATAATAATTAAATCTAAATAATTTTCATCATCATGAAGCACAAAATGAAAATGTAAAAAGATGATAAAATATACACCAATAATCCAAGTTTAATAAATTGTACTACATAAAAATGTAAAAAGATATAAAATACATATCAATAACCCAAGTTTAAATTGTACAACACTAAAAATGTAAAAAAGATGATAAAATACATACCAATAATCCAAGTTTAAATTGTACTACATGATATTACAAAAAAGAATTTTCAACTACTAATTATTATCCCCCCAAATGGAATTAGCAATAGAATCACGAAGAACCACCATCGCATGGTCTGTTAAAGGTCCTGAGTTTTGCTCATAGCTGCTACCTGCTTCACTATTATGTCCTCTTCTAGAAATTGAATCTCGATTGGCGTTTATGAACTCCTTATCAACCCTATCATTTAGTCTAACAAAATTATGAAGAGCCATAGTAGCAGATACAATAAGTATTTGGATATGAAATGAAAAAGATGGCATATTTTTGATAATTCTCCATTTATTCTTCCACACACCAAAAGTGCGCTCAATCACACATCGAAGAGATGAGTGAGCATGATTAAATTTTTCATGTCTAGTTCTTGGGCCTCTACCTCTCCTTCGAAAGTCCTGAAGATGATATGATACCCCTTTGTATGGTGCCAAATAGCCTTTCATCATTGGGTATCCAAAATCAACTACATAATATTTCCCTATAAAAAAAATTCAATTGTATTAACACACAAAAAAATTCAATTCTATTAACACACACAATACGTTAGTATAATGAATAATTAATTAACCAATTACAAACCTGGTGGTGGGTGCGGAAAGTTGTTACTTTCTTTACGAATAGTATCAAGAAAAATGTGGGTGTCGTGTGCTGCACCTTCCCATCCAGGCAAAACAAATGTGAATAACATATCAAAGTCACATGCAGCCATCACATTTTGAGTTGGATATCCCTTTCTTCCAAGGTATGGAATGGACTTCTCAGTAGGTACAACCGCTACCACATGTGTGCCATCAATCGCACCGATGCAATCCTAATAAAAACATTAATAGTTTTCAGTTCCACATGCATTGTGTTATGTTATAGACAATAGCACTTATTCAAATATACAATAGTACACATACTTTGAAATGTGGCCAATAAACTAGATGGTCTTGTATATTGGTTGGAACTTCACTAAAAGTTGAATCCGAAGGCTTTACATATGCAGCTGCAAAGCGAGCACCCAACAGAGTGATCATCTTCTCAAAATGTCTACTTATGGTTTCACCCGAATGCTGAAATATTTCTTGAGCCATTCGGTTAGATGTTCCATGACCAAGTATTAGTAAACAAATTGCCACTGACTCTTCTAACCTTATATTCCTTGAATGTTGAAGTCCATAGTCATGTTCTAAAATTTGACACAAAGTATGAAACACCTCCTTTTTCATTCTAAACATATTGTAACATAATTTCTCATTACTGTCCATACAACGTCTCACCCAATCCCACCCTATTTGTTCAGAATCATAACAAGGAGTCTTATTAATGTACTTATTGAAATATGTCACAACTGCTTCACAGGTAACTGCCATAAGCTGGTAAAATTTCTCATCAGAATCATCATTACTATCATCATTATCAGAATCACTGTCACTATCTCCATCACTGTCACTACTCTCACCATCATCATCATCATCATTGTTATCACCATCATTATTATTCTCAACATTGTTATAATCACCACCATCATGATCATCACAATAATTCCTGTAATCCCCATCCATTAAAAGTTCCATAAAATGGCCACTCTTATGAGTGCCATTATAATCATCCATATTGATGTAAACTACACAACAAAGTAACAAATAGTCAACCATTGCTAATACTACTTTAATATAAATCAACATAATAATCAGAACATCAAGACAATTCAGAACATACCAAGACAACATAGCTAATACTAAAATATCACGTAACTTAGACAATAGTTAATACAACATAGTTAATACAACATAGCTTCGTTTAAAGTTAATACAACATAGTTAATACAACATAGCTTAGTTTAAAGTTAATACAACATAGCTAACTTAGTTTAAAGTTAATACAACATAAGGTCGATCACTTTTTTTGGATATAAATCATTTCTTGTAGCCACTCCAACTGTGACTCTGGATCCTTAAAAGTTAGGAACATCTCCCTACGTGACCTTTTTAGTAAGATAACGGAAGCTTTAACCACAAATGAATTTTCCACTCCAAGAAGTGCTCTCACAATTGCCATGACATTCTCAATTGAACTTGGTGACTCTCGAGAAGTACCTTCTGACCTATTCTGACATACAGTTATTAATTGACTAATACGATCGTCCAACATTGTAGCTCCCCCTATCTTCTTCTTTTTCTTCTGTGAGGGTATTGATTCACTAGTTCGCTTTTGTCCTGAACTACGTGATTGACTACTATGTCCATGCTGCAAACTATCAATGTCTAAACTCATGTCATATTGGTTATCCTTAAATTCAGAGCTACCATCTGAATCACCAGCACCCTCTTCTGGCATTGTTGGAGGTAATGTGTTTGAAGAAGGGGTCCATGCAGCTACCCCAGTTGCTGCAACATCCCTAAACATTATTTCAAGTTGTTCTAGATTCTGTGGACCTTTTTCTCGAAATTTTTTGGCTTTGGGTAATGCCTACAAAATGTAATTGTAATTTCACTCATATAACAATAATATTAAAAAAAAAAAAAAAAACAAAAAAACCATCTCCAACTAAACTACATATTAATAAAATACTCAACTCACCTTCAACTTTAGGTCCCACCAACAATCAGGAGCAGCAATCGTTCCCTTCACTGCATCCCAACCTAACCCTGTGTCAAGATTCCTCAATTGTTCTCACACTCTCCAATCACCTTTTAATAGATCCCACCTACTTTTTAATTGGTCCTTATCATAGTTTTGACCGGTCATCTCACAAAATTTGGTCACCAAATTGAACCAACCTTTGGTACTAAACCCAGCACCTTTTGTTCTATTCCCGGCCTGAATTTGTTCCACACAAAGGTCACAAAAAGTAGTTGTCCGCGTTGGATTAATATCCCAATCTGCTCTAGCCTTTTTTACCTCGGGGTTGGAAGTGTTCTTTTTACCCATCTATAAAGTTAACCAACCATAAGAAATGCAAAAAATAAAATTCATAATATTCCAATTGAGTGAAGTAGTTACAAATATGATCTAATAAATCCACAAAAATAAATAAATGAATCTAACAAACTTTCATTTTATGCAATTCAACAACCTTTGTACGTTCATATAATGTGGCTCTCTAGAGGTCAAGAAGGGTACGTGGGTGGAGCATATTAAATTTCTGTTACCTCAATTAAAATTCCTTATTACATGTTTAACCAGAAATTTAAATTTCTGTTACCTTAATTAAACTACTTTTTTCCTAATTGCAAGTTATACATTGCAATTTACTTGATGTAGCTTTAAGCTCTACAAGTTGACGTGTAAATATTTACACTAGTTAAAGTCATTGAAGCTAAATTATGATATTGATTCTACTTTTTGTTAGTTTCGGCTGAATGATGGAGTATTTTAGAAATATATATGTTCACGTTATCTCAATAAATCCTATATTTTAACGTACTAAAATTTTGATGATGATGACACAATAGATTTCATTGTCTGCAATTCAAAAACCTTTGTACTGCCAAACCATAACAATCCATTTAATGTAAATTGGGTTTCTCAATTTCTCAATCAACCAACCATCATTAAAGTTATGCCAAACCGAATCATATTTTTCTCAATTTCCCATCCCCATACATAGACCTTTCTTAGATACAACTCTCTTCAAAATAGAAAATCAATACTTTATTTTCACATTTCAATTTACAGTTGCATAAAATACAAATCAAAACTCACAGCTTAGATCATAGCAAAACTCACAACTTAGATCACTCTCCAATTATGAAACACGCTGGAATGCCCTCTCAAACTCCAAAGTTCGAACTCGCAGATTTAGATCACCTTGCTCCTGTATTAAAAGGAGAACAGAACATCAAAATGAAAGCCACATCAACAAAACATATATCAAAAAAACATAATCAACAAAAACCACAAAACCAACCCAAATAACTCAAGCTACCACTCAATAATGTTCAACAACAAACAACAACAAACTAAACTATTATACCACATTTGCCAATTGATTACATTAAATGAGAAATGGAGCCAAGGTATACAACTGAAAATGATTGCATGTAGGTCATAGGTAGTGCACTAGCTGCACACCAGTGCAGCAGGTAGTGCACCTAGCTGCACACCTGCTGCACACCAGTGCAGCAGGCAGTGCACACAAGTGCACTACCTGCTGCACTGGTGTGCAGCAGGTAGTGCACTTGGGCTGCACACCAGTGCAGCAGGAAGTGCAGTGTGTGCACTACCTGCTGTACTGGTGTGCAGCTTGGGCTGCACTAGTGTGCAGCAGCTAGTGCACTAGCTGCTGCACACCAGTGCAACAGGTAGTGCACAAGCTGCACTGGTGTGCAGCAGCTAGTGTTGTTTTTCTCTCATCCTGCCTCTTTATTTATTTATTTATTTATTTTATAAGATCAGAAGAAAAATATTATATAGTTTGTGACATAGGCCAGCTATAGTGTATAGGAGAGCTAGTAGCCAAGGCAGCTATGCTATATACATTGTTAACAACAAAAGAGGGTACAAAAAGGTGCTTAAAGGAAGTGCACTTGTGTATATCAAAAGAGGGCACAGCCTTAGTGCATGGGGAGTATATACACGATACAAACCCCTTACTGAGATCATTTGAATATTAAAAGCATGTGCAAATACAAATACATGCATGTGTATGTGATCACAAGCAATACCAAAAATATATATATATATATATATATATATCTACCTCGCCAGCAGCTACAGAAATAACATGCGGTGTAAATCCTTGCCCAGCGAAAATCCAACTAAAAAAGAATAAGTTTATATCAATTTTTGTTTTTGTTTCAATATTGCAAAATAAATGAATGCAGTAAGCATTTACTAATCACAATAGCTACGCAACTTCACAGAAGATAATACCCAATCAATTAAAAGTAATACTAATGTATATCACAATCTTATTAGATGCCAATTCAGGGATCAACTATTTGCAAGTTGACAAACAAGAACTATGGCACACTAGTAGTGGTAGAAATCATGGCCATAAGGGTGATGTAAGTAACCACTAAAAAGATCAGGTTCTAGGGCTGTAAATAACTAAATAATAGCTAATTGGGATATGTTTCTTTCTATGCCAAAAAGCATTAGGGATATCAGAACAAACATCATTTACCAATATTTTCTGAAAATTATCAATTTTAGATTGTAATAATTTATCAGAGAGATGTTCAACAATTTTCTTGTACCTAATTTCTTGTTTAAGGAAATTAAGGTGTTTGACTTTAGCATGAATTAGATTAAAAACATCATTATCAGCAGTTTTCGAACAAAACTTGAATTTGACTTTTTGTCCAAAAGGACCAGTAGTAATCCCATCATGTTCAACAAGGAAAGGATACAAAGAAGCAATAAAAGGCAATCCAAGTATCGCTCTATCAGTCATGTTTTTAACAAGCACAGAAGGTATCTTGAAGCAAACATCATTATGGCAAACATGAGTATTACTCAATTCATATTTGATTTTCATTTGCGTGCCATTAGTAGATACCAGCTTTTCAGTAGATTTTTCAAAATATTTAGAAGGATTCAATCCTTCTTGAATGCAGTTAATATCAGCACCAGAATCAATCATAGCAATAGTATCAAAAGCATAATCATGTAAAACAACAATTCTAACTTTAGTAAACCATTTTGGTGGCATTATATGTTTAACAAGAGCAAGTTGATTATCATTCCAAGTAATTAAGTTATCAGAAACATTACCAGAAGGAAGAGTTTGTTGAAAAGATCCTTCTCCATCTTGGTGCTCATCATTATCGGACAAATTTTTATCCAATTTTTTATCAATTTTTAGAATTAGTAATTCTTGTTTAAGATCAACATTATCTTTTTAAATATTTTTAACATTATTTTTCAATTGAATTATCTCTTGTTTAACATTGTTGATTTCTTTTTGAAGATCTTGAACAGTTATCTCTTTGGATTTATTTTTATTAAATCTTTCCAAAGTTTCTTCAAAGTTAATAGGTGCTTTAGGCTTTTTAACAGTTTTATCTCTTGTTAAGTTTTGTTTAAACTTATTAAGGAGTTCTTTTTGTAAAACAGAATTTTCAATTTTTGCAATAGTGGTTAATAACAAGTTTTCTTGTTCTTCTTCTTTTGTTAAGATGTTGACAGATTTCATAGCATTATAACAAGATCCTTTACAACCGAGTTTAATATTAGGTGTATCAGAATCACTGCAAGAGTGATAAGAGGAATCAGATGAAGAGGAGAAATCTTCTTCAAAGGATTCAGAAGAAATAGCAGATTCAAGACTCTGAAATAGTTCATTTTGATCATTATCATTAATGTTTAACATTTTTAGTTTGTTTTGTAGTTTACCAGGCTTTTGGGTACAATCGTTACCGAAATGGCCAAATGTGCCACAGTTAAAGCACTTACTTTTACCCGATCTTTGTTTAACATGTTTTTTAAAAGCAGGTTTCTTTTCAGAATAATAATCATTGGGTTTAACAAAATGAGTTCTGTATTTTTTATGCTTTTTATGGGAATAACTTTTGTAAACCTTATCATGTTTATTTTTTCCTTTTTGCCTGGAAGGGGCAATAGGAGGTAAACCATATTGTTCACAGAAATTACGTACTTCATATTTAGTTTTTTTCTTATTTTTTAATTGTTGTCGTAAATATTTTTCATCATTACACATGTTAATACCAAGTTTTTTAATAGTACTAAAAATATCACCATATGTCAAATTATCATAGTCAATAGAATCACTTTTACCCATTAGTTCTTGTTTTTCCTTATGAGCAAAGATAGGAGGAAGACCGTCAATAAACTTCTCTTTCCAGTAGGCTTTTGTAGAATCATTCCTAAGCATGACTCTAGAGAGAAACACATATTGGTACCATCTGTAATCAGACATAGTAGAACATCTCAAATTGTTCAAATAATCAGAAATGCGAGATGAAATATTAGATGGAGTACCAACAAAATGTTTAAGAATAGTATAGACCAAGGTATTGACACCATCAGGAATATCTCGACCAATATCTTCATCAAAAATAGGCATACCTTCATCATTTTGTTTAATAGAATGTTTAATAGACTCTCTGGATTCTTCTGTGAGATGTTTATCCCACTAACCACGAAGAGTACCAGAAAAACTAGTAACAAGCAAGTTAACAACATTAGGATAATCAAGTTCATTATGATTGTTCATGTATGCAAAACCAACCATAGACATGTGAGCAAGTTTGTTAATAATTTCCTGTTCAGACAAACCATCAATATTCCATTCATACATTTTATCAGCAGAAACAGAGAATTGAGTTTGAATGGGCCTTTCTTCAAATTGCATATCAAGAGGAGTAGGTTTTGGATACCAATTTTTTGTAAAAGACATGGAATTGGGTTTTCCAATAAATCTTTTAATTTCTGGTTGTAAATCATCAAAAACATTTTCATAGGAAATAGGAGAAGATGAATCAGAATCTGAGGTTTCTTCAGAAACAGGTTCTTTTTCATTTCTTAAAATAGCACAAGCAGCACTTTTAGAAGCAAAAGTCTGCTCGGTTTTAACTTTTAAATCAGAAAGCATTTTTTCAACTTTGTCAAGAGTTGAATTTTGGGAAGCAACCTTTTCAAGAGTTTTACTTTGAGAAGTTTTGAAATTAATTTTTTCACTTTGACTGTTCAAATCAATCAAAGGAATCTCAGGTTTTGAAACAACAGGTTTTTGAACAATTTTCTCTTTAATACGGTCAAGCTGTTGACCAATAATATGTAAAGATTCATTAGAAAAATTGTTTTTTTCAATAATAGAAATAACAGGGGTTTTTTCATCAGCAATTTTGAAAGGAGAAGCTTTTACTTCAACTTTCTCATCAACGTTTTGGCAGGTGATTAAAACAGTTTCAAGAGGGGGATGACTAGACCATACAACGGTTTTGGCAGTTTTAAAAAAATTGGATTTTCTAATAACATTTAAATAATTAGTATGAACATCATTTTTGGAAACATAATAGTTTTCAAGGTAATCAAAAAATAAATATGTTTTCTTTCTTCAACCATTTTTTCTTTCCATTTTCTTTTGACTCTGTCTTTTTCTGACTGAGCAAAAGTATCTTGGTAATATTTTCGTTTAGGACGGTTTTTTAACAACGTAAATTCATTATATAGAAAAACCATATCATATTCAAAAGGCTCGAGTCTAGTAAGAACTCGTAATTGATTATGAAAAATAGGAGTTTCAATAGGTGGAAAATCATTAGCAGAAGGAGCATCAGATTTTGCATCTTCTTCTTCTTCATTAGTATTTTTGTCAACATCAGAAGGGAAATCAGTTTTGGTTGAATAAAAAGCATTGCTAACTTGAGAGTTGTTGCTTGCAACTCCCTTTAGCTTCAAATCTTGTTTTCGAAAATTCTTTTTCAAAAACTCCTTAGAGATATTCCATTTTCTGAAATCAGGATACTCACACTTCTCTACAGTATGATCTTCTTCATTCACAATATCAGGAGTACAACCAGTCCTGGAACTAACAGAGGAGTTGGACCTCCACATTCTTTCTATAACTATCCTAGTTATAACATTCAATTATCATGTTTTTCTCGCAACCGTTGCATTTCGTAACACATACCGCAATCAACCCTTTTTCCTTTCACGCCTCTCTCTCGGCTTCATGGGCCTTACTGTTCGGACTGGGGAGTTCACATTACGACTATGGTGGCGCCAACGACGGCAAGATCGACACAACAACGAAGTATCACAAGGTCAAACAGACACGGAAAGAACAGGGAAACACAACAACACTATTAGCAGCCAAGGAAAGAATGGCTCGATACCATCAAGGGAGGGGGACCAAGGCGGAGATGGCTATATATATATATATATATATATATATAGCCATTACAATTTTGCACGGCAACATTCAATATCTACAGCCACAATGTCCATTTGAAAGAAGTAGTTATTGAAATAGGGGTAGTTATTCTCATTGTACTGGTATATATAAATAACTACCTTTTTGCGTGCATTCATTCCTTGAACTGTTTGGCTTGGAAATAGGTATTGTTAGATGGTCGTATATTGTATGACATGTAAGTTAAATATATATATAGTGATGTCATAAGCATACGGATTGGGTCTTGGGATTTGTAATGCACTAGTTGCCATTCATTGCATGAACTGAATATCTTTGCATGGATTATAAGCGCATGGCTTGAACAATTATGGCTCACGGTTATAAATATATTAAGACAATTGATTAGTAATTGTCTTAATGGCAGTTGAATCCGTACAGGATTTCAACTATTTGAAAGAGTTATATATATATATATATATAATATAATATAATATAGTTTTATAAATATATATATATATATATATATATGATTTTATGTTACATTATATATATATATATTTATATATATTAATGCTAGGATTATGAAATTTACTCTTAATGAGATTAGGACTATGTTTTCAAAGTGTCTAGCATTATTATGGTTCTTGACCTTAAAAACCTTTAATTTAAAATTTCTAGTGGGAGAGAGATACAAGGATTGGATCTCATGGCCTCCATTATCGATTCATAGTAGTGTGGGTAAACACCTCGTCTTGGCGTATATGCCTCGCGATCCCAAAGGAGGGTGTTTACTTCATAGAACTACAAGATTGAACTTACCTGTTTAAAGTAGTGTGAACAAACACCTCGTCTTGGCGTATATGCCTCGCGATCCCAAAGGAGAGTGTTTTGTTCCATGGTACTACAAATTTAAACATTATAAAAGGGAGATGAAATGTAGCTACACATGACTCTAGATAATAGTGTACACTAGACTAAGTGTAAAGTTAACCTCCCAAAGGAGCTATGTCATTATTATTTAGAAGTTAAAGGTAATACGGCATATTGTTAGTGTTTGATAAGAGTTATCATGATAGTACTAATAATGAGAATAGTTCTCAACCAATTAATGTGTTTATAATAAACTTGCTACCAAGAAATTATAGACATGGATTGAGTTGTTGTTGCATGTATTATTTTATGGTTTTATTAAGGTTCCATATTATATGCTTATATGCTAAATTGATAATGTCCAGTTTACTTATTATATTCATGTTTATTATTTTAGATTTAAATCATGGCATCATTTAGCCCACTTGTTGTTATTCTTAAACAAAATAAACTGACTGGATCCAACTATGTTGACTACAAAAGGAATTTGGATATTGTTCTTACTGCTGAAGAGCACAAATATGTGCTTACTCAACCATGTCCTAACTTTCCTTCATTAGATGCTCCTCTTGAGGAAAAACAGCAATATGATCGTTGGCAGAAATCTAATGAAATGGCCAAGTATTACATCCTAGCATCTATCTCAAATGTTCTATAGCATAAAATGCAGAATGTAGAACTTGCTTCGGACATAATGCTTAGTCTAAGAGAGATGTTTGGTGAGTAAGGCCGTTTTGCAAGGCAAGAAACCATGAGGCAAATTTATAATACCAAAATAGCTGCAGGAAGTTCAGTGAGGGAGCATTGTCTTAGGATGATTGCTAATCTGAACACATTAAAAGTTTTAGGTGCCGACATTGATGGAGAATCCCAAGTAGATATGATACTCTATTCACTACCAGAATCATTCAAGGATTTCAGACTCAATTAAAATATGAACAAAAAGATTTATTCTTTGTCTGTATTAATGAATGAGTTGGTGGTGGCGGCGGCAAAAGGCATCCTTGGTACTTCTAGTGTTGAAGCCAATGTGGGTGAAGCTTCTACTTCTCAACCTAAGTCGAAAGACAAAGGTAAGAAGAAGAAGAAGAAGAAGGACTTCACCAAGAAAGATGGTAAACAAATTGCCTTAGGGGTTGCCGACAAAGAAAAGAAAACCAAAGGAAAGTGTTTCCATTGTGGTAAGAAAGGACATTGGAAGAGGAATTGTCCAAAGTTCAAAGCTGACAAGAATAAGGGTATGAAAAGTTCATTTCTTCTTGAAATATGTTTGGTACAGAATCCCACAGATTCCTGGAGTGTGGATTCAGGTTGTATTAATCATATCTGCAATTCTTTGCAGGGGTTTCAGAAGACCAGAAAGTTGAATGAGGGAGAACTATTTCTTACTTTAGCTGATGGGAGCAGGATTCCGGTTGTAGCTGTTGGAGTGTTTAATTTATGCTTTAAGTCTAAAGTTTTAATATTGGAAGACTGTTTGTATGTATCTAATGTTCGTAGGAATTTAATTTCTGCAACTTATTTAGGTAAGCATGCATATTGTGTTATCTTGAAAGACAATGTTGTAATAAAGAAAGATAAAATGTTTATCTGTTCTGGCAATATTGTGGATGGTCTTTATATTTTAACTTCTGACATGCATGAATTATACAATTCTGAAATATATAGTAGCTCTCATGTAAAATCATTAAAGAGAAAGTTTTCTTCTACTAGTGATGCATATCTATGGCACTTGCGTTTGAGTCATATTAATTCAAATAGGATTTAAAGACTAATCAAAGATGGACTTTTACAGCCCATGGACTTTGATGAATTTCCAGTTTGCGAATCTTGTTTGGAAGGTAAAATGACCAAACGACCTTTTAATGCAAAAGGTAGAAGAGTCCAAGAGTTGCTTGAATTAGTTCATACAGATGTATGTGGTCCTATGTCAATCCAAGCAAAAGGAGGTTATGAGTATTTCATCACTTTTACAGATGATTACTCAAGATATGGTTATGTGTACCTAATGAGACGGAAGTCCGAAACCTTTGACAAGTTCAAAGAGTTTAGGCCTGAGGTTGAAAATCAATTGGGTAAACGCATAAAGGCCATTCGATCTAATCGAAGTGGTGAATACCTTCTTGGGGATTTCAAGGATTACCTAATTCAAAATGGATTCAAAATGGATTGTTTCCCAATTGACTGCACCTGGAACTCCCCAACAAAATGGTGTAGCAGAAAGAAGGAATAGGACTCTTTTGGAAATAGTTAGGTCCATGATGAGTTACTCAACTTTACCATTTTCTTTTTGGGGATATGCACTAAAAACTACTATGCATGTTTTGAATTTAGTTCCGTCAAAATCTGTTCCCAACACACCTAAAGAATTGTGGAGTGGGCACAAGCGTAGTATGAAATATCTCCACATTTGGGGATGTCTAGCACATGTGTTGAAAGGGAAGTCTGATAAGTTGGAAGCTAAAACAAAAGTATGCATGTTTTTAGGGTATTCAAAAGAAACTAAGGGTTATTTATTCTATAATCATAAGGATAACAAAGTGTTTGTTAGCACCCATGCCAAATTTTTAGAAGATGATTATGTGAATAATTATAATCCTAGAAGTAGAGTTGTGTTGGCTGAAATGAATGAACTTGTAGTTGAACAACCAGTAGAAGAAACTATGGATGATGTGGCTATATTGGATACACCACAAGACATTACTCATGAGATGACTAGTACACAGGTGCCTCGTCGTAATGGGAGAATTGTTCGGTCTCCTATAAGATTTATAGGTTTGGGAGAAACTTATGAAGCTATCTCAGAAGAAGCTGAATCGGATCCCTACACTTATGAAGAGGCAATTAATGATATAGATGCACATCATTGGGTCTTAGCTATGAAATCTGAATTGAATTCTATGTATTCCAATCATGTATGGGATCTTGTAAAGGCGCCTAACAGCATTAAACTTGTTGGTTGCAAATGGGTTTACAAGAGGAAGAGAGGGATAGATGGAAAGGTTGAAACTTTTAAAGCAAGACTAGTGGCAAAAGGGTATACACAAAAAGAAGGTATTGATTATGATGAAACTTTTTCGCCAGTAGCCATGCTTAAGTCTATCAGAATTCTCTTATCCATTGCTGCTCATTATGATTATGAGATTTAGCAAATAGATGTCAAGACTGTATTTCTTAATGGCAATCTTGAAGAAGAAATATACATGATACAACCGGAAGGTTTCATAGCAAAGAACCAAGAGCATATGGTATGCAAGTTGAATAGGTCCATTTATAGACTTAAGCAAGCATCTAGGTCATGGAACATTAGGTTTGATCAAGCAATCAAATTATTTGGTTTTGAACAAAATCTTGATAAACCATGTGTGTACAAAAGACATCGAGACAAAATAGTAATATTCCTAGTGCTTTATGTTGATGATATTCTACTCATTGGAAATGATGTAGGGGCAATGTCATCGGTTAAAGTGTGGTTGTTTAGCCAATTTGATATGAAAGACTTAGGTGAGGCTAACTTTATTCTAGGGATCAAGCTTTGGCGAGATCGCAAGAATAAGATGTTAGGTTTATCACAAACTGGATATATAGATAAGGTTCTAGAACAGTTTAGCATGCAAAACTCTAAGAAAGGATTGCTTCCTTTTAGACATGGAGTTCCTTTGTCTGATGACCAAAGGCCTAAGACTCAAGAGGAAGAAAATATTATGAGACAAGTTCCTTATGCTTCTGCAGTGGGAAGTCTCATTTATGCCATGCTTTGTACTAGATTAGATATTTGTTATTCAGTTGGCATGGTCAGTCGATATCAATCAAATTTAGGACCAAAACATTGGAAAGCTGTAAAGCACATTCTCAAGTATCTTAGGAGAACGAGAAATTATATGCTTATTTATCATTGTAAGGATTTGATTCCCATTGGCTATACAGATTTAGATTTTCAATCGGATCTATATTTCAGAAAATCCACTTTAGGATGTGTTTTCACCTTGGGAGGTGGAGCCATAAATTGGAGGAGTGTTAAGCAATCTTGTATTGCAGACTCCTTCATGGAAGCCGAATACGTTGCTGCTTATGAAGCAGCAAAGGAGGCTGTTTGGCTCAAGAAATTCATTTTTTTATCTTAGTGTTGTAAGAATGGAGCAAGTTCCCATCACATTGTTTTGCGACAATAGTGGAGCGGTTGCACAATCCAAAGATCCAAGGAATCACAAGAAAGAGAAGCACATTGAGAGGAAGTACTACATCATTCGAAACATTGTTGCTCGTGGAGATGTTATGGTAGTAAAGATTGAAAGTGCAAATAATCTAGCAAATCCTTTTACCAAATCCTTGCCTCAAAAGACATTCGAGTCACATTTGGAGGAAATGGGAGTTAGATTAGTGCACAATAGTTTTTAGGGCAAGTGGGAGATTGTTAGGATGTGTGCTCTTAAATTCTATTGTATGATGCTATGTATGACATTATGTATGACTTAAAGTTGTTTTTAATAAAATTGTTTATTTCTATCTAAAATAATGGTAATATGAATATTTGGACATTATCATATAATCCATGAGATGCATAGTATGTGATTTATGTGATTTAGTCACAGAAATAAATCACAAATTCTTTGTAAACTCAAATTATAGTTCGTAGTTGGTGATGAAATTGGGCATTTCATCTGCGAAGATTATAACATATCAACTAAGATAATTTGTCTTGATCATGGAAGTGGTGACTTCTAGTTGATATATTGATATGTTTTAAGAATTAAGACATATTGAACTGGACTGCTGTGAGATTTATTATTCTCCTAATGACTGTCAAATGAATAATAAATCTCACGACTTCTATTTGCATGAACTCTTAATTCTGAGAGAATAATGGACCTGATCATGACGTGTAGGTTGCTTTGATATATCAGGAGTGAGATCTAAAGTAACGGTCAAAGCTTCAGTATGTTGGCATCCACATTTAGTGTTGATGGAACATATATTCTCAAGATAGAATTCATAGTCTCTTGATAGAGATATAAAATATTCCCTTGAGATAAATTTAATGGGTTCAGTTATTCAAAGAGTTAGGTCTAACCACTTTGGTAAGAAGTTATTAAAGTATATATTTATGAAATTGGATTTCATAAATATATGATGAATAACCTTAAGGGATTAAACCGGGTACTCAAGGATAAGATGTAGTAATTTTCAAAGTGGCAATCTATATTCATGACTTTGTATTATTACGAATATTTTTTGAAGGGGTTGCGTGTATAATAAAGTCTGGGGATATAATTTATTAATAAGGCCTAGAGTGTAATTATATTTATATAGTAGTATTAAATATAATTAATGGTAACTTTGGACTTGTCAAGAGTTGACGGAAAAGCCCAAGGCCCATTGGAGCTCGTGTCTTATTGGTCTCTTTTGGTCCCACTCCAAACCACACACTAAAGCCCAATTAGAAAAGCCTAATAGGCCGGCCCAATTAGATAATCAGTTAGTTATAAAGAGAGAAACATACATAATTTTTTTATGATTAAAAGAAAAGAAGCGTAGAGAAAAGAGAAAGAGAGACTGTGAGACACACTTTCATTCTCCCTTTGCAAACTGATTGAGAGACCACACATCTTGGGCGTAAAGTGGAATTGGAGTGAAGATTAAAAGTGTTCCCAAGTGCTTCTAATTTTTTTTTTGAAATTCTCCACACAAAGGTACGCTATCTTGTTTTTAAATTCTTAAATTTACATAATGCATCTTGTCAATCATGAATGAAATAGATCCTTATTTGTTGCTTCCGCTATGTGTTTTGTATGAGATACAAAACCAGATTTTTATCTAACATAATCTATGTCCAAAAACCACTCCTAAGGTGACAATGAAGGTATTTTTAGTTACAATGTGAAAGAGGGAGTTGAATCTTAGACGTTTCCATAGGAAATATTATGATCCGCTAGTTAAGATGCAAGACTTTTAGCATTGAAATTTTTTTAAGTACTCTTGAAATAGTATGAGTGTGGATGTTTGTGTTGAATGCATAATTAGGAATTTTGGAAAATATTTATACATGATAAAGAAACGTCATACTTGAGTAGTTAAATAGAAAAGAAAAAAAAAATTACACCTTATTTTTTTATGTAGAAAATAATTGGAAAAATATACAAAATGCTTTGTGGTGGTCTACCAATGCATGAGTACAGTGATGTTAACGGATAAAACTTTTCATATTGTACATGTTAGCTACCAAAATAATTGCTATTAATTAAATTTCCATTGCGTTTTTATATCAGTTAATGATTGTTGATGTAAGAGGTACACTTGAGTTATATTGAATATTAATTAATATTAACTTACATGTTAAGGTAGTCGTTAAGGGTGTGCATAGGTTGGGTTGGGTTGGGTTGGGTTAAGGAGATTTTTTTAACCCAACCCACCATAGTGGATTAAACAAAATTAGACCCAACCCAACCCATCATATAAGTCCAACCCAACCCTACCTATATGGGTCAGGTTGGGTCGAGTTAAACTCATGGGTTGAAAATTTTTTTTATTACTATTATTATTAAATTGAGCAAAAAAAAAGTATATAAATATAAATATATTAAAAAAACCCAAAGATTAGTATCAATGTAACTCCTTAAAGGCAAACAACAATAATGACTAAACAACAATAGTAATTTACTAGATTTTGTGTGAACTAATTAGCTTTTATATAGGATAAGAAGAGTTGGTTATTTAAAAACAATTATTAATTATATAATATATTTTAAATATATATTAAATATATAGGTGGGTCGGGTCGGGTCGGGTTTGGTAGGTTTGGAATTTTATGATCCCAACCCAACCCACCAAGCCCTAAAAATTGACCCAACCGTCAGGTCGATTTTGGCAGGTTGGCAAGTTTGCTGCACACCCCTAGTAGTGGTTGTAGAGGGCTAGGCCCCGGGGTCATTGGGCCTTGGACCCTAGCCTTATGGCACCATATGGGGCAGGGCCCTAGGCCTGTTGGGCCTTGGGCCCTGGCCTTCAGATACAACTCCTGATCTTCTCCCCATTGGACTTATGACCTTGATTTGAACACCCCTTGAGACCCAATATGAGCCCAAAAATCGTAAGAGGACCATTTTGCCTTGAACGTCAAAGGTGAGCGCCTCCTAATCAATCTTAACTTGATTGGGTGCTTGATTGCTCGGCAGTACGATGTCTCGACTTCCCAATATTGCCTTAGGAAATATCATCGTCGAACAGTCTTTTAGAGATGAGAACCAATTCCAATGCCATTACCACCGTCCTTGACAGAGCGCCCACTTATAAACGATGGAATTGGACCGCCATCAGAAGGTAATCATAACACCTCCACTTATCTCCAACTATAAATAGGAAAGTAGAGTAAGAGACAAAGGGTTGGCAACTCTGTGAGGGAAAAGGGAGAGAGTTTTGTGAGAACAAGAGTGCTTAACTAAGTCTCCAAGCAAAGGGCCACCCATAGTAGGAAACTCAAAGCCCACGATATAAATAGATTGTGAGCCCAAGTATAGGTCAAGCCCATTAACTGTATTCTGGGGGCACACAATGGTAGAATTGGGATTTTGATTTAGAGTAAGATTAAGATAAGCATATATAAGACAAAATTAATTCAAAAAATAATATATATACATATATATATTTAATTTATTAAAATAAATATTTGATTAACATAGAAAATATAATGTACAAATAAGTTCTAATTTGTTTTATTTGTTCTTGGTCCAATTTATTTTTTCAAGCTTTACGTGTTAGTATGATCATTGTTATGCCTAAACTACTCCATAATTTAAGTTGACAATAAATATATATATATATATATATATATATATATATATATCTCCAACAAGTAATTTATATGTGTGTGTGTGTGCGCGCGCACGCATTCGTGTGTGTGTGTATGTAAGGGCTAAAATCCGATGGGCCTAAAAAGGTTTTGGGCTGGACCAAGGTCCACAATGATTAATTTATAGAAGTGAGTTTTTGAACCAACAATTGAACTTGAAACAGTAATTTTTCACGAAAAATTGATAACAAACAGTGTATGGGATAAAATTTGATAACAAGATAAGTTTTTTTTTTTAATTTCTTCTTCCTCAGATTTGCCGAGGTGCCTTTACGCTTAGTAAGATATAAGATCAGACTCTTGTTTACTGTATTCTCTTTTTTCTGACTTTTTCAAGATCCGATCCTTGTCATTGGGGATTTTTCCCTTCTTATAATCTTAGTGTTTCAATCCTGGCCCTTCACCTGGATGGCAAGTGATTCTTCTCTTAGATACTTGTCTCATCCCCCTTATACCCTCTTTTGAGGTTGTGTTGAGCAGGTAATAGGCTATCCAGGCATTATTTAGTTATTATTCAGCCATTAATATGGCATGCCTAGTTGGCACAAAGCATTTAATGCGGAAGTGGAGGTGTCTTTGTTAGAAAGTTTCCTTCGACACTTATTTAGGTCAAGTAATGTTGCCCTCCTTGGTCGGGCATATTTAGCTTTTCTTGAGAGCTTTGTGGCTTCCTTGGCTCGTCAGTTTCCTGGCCCTTTCTTCAAACTTACTACTTCCTCAGATAGTTTTTTATTTTTTATTTTTTTTCGACTCGAATGGGCTTTATACAAATCACTCATACCTTTAGTTGGGCCCGGTTAGAAAAGTGACGAGGGATTTCCTTCTATTCTTGAGGTTGTGTCCAAACCAATACTCCCCAAATCTTTTTAGAGTAGTCAATAGCGTAGCCAGTATAAACAAAAAAAATGAATGTTAGCCTTACCACGATGTCAACCTTTTAAACGAAAAAATGAATGTCAACATTTATAAAAGGCTTTGGGATTTGTATATTTCATAGGTAAGTATATTCGTGCATGCTAGTTTCGTGGCTTCCTTATTCTGAGTCAACCCCTATTTCCTTCTAACTTTTCCAATTATAAACAAACTCTACTTCTCTTTCATATCACTGTTTGACCTTTTGTACTTGTTTACTCCTTCCCAAAATCCTTCTTTCTTTTTCATATCTGTGTGGTCCCCAATTAGTTTGTGCTTGACGATTACTTGAGCCACTTGTGCTCCACATTACACCTTTTTTGCTTCCATCCAAAATTCCTCTTTTTCTCTTATTGTTTCCTTTTAGGGTCCCAGTTTTTGTTCTGTGACCATCTACTGTCTTGTTGCTGTGCATGTAACTTGTCCCCTATTGTCTTTTTAGTCTATGCATCTCTTCAGTTTCCCTTTACCTCTTCTTGTGACTATTCTCCAATGGATATCAACATCAACACCAGAGGGTATGGATGGACTGATAGTAGTGATTCCAATTTCAGTTCTGATCTGTTTGAAGAAGAAATGAAGTCTGATCTACTCCCAAATGATAAAGATGAGGTGCCTTTTGCAAGGCATGGTCTGCTGGTTAAACCTGATGCAGAGGATGTTGCAAGTCAAAGGGAATTTTGGAATTTTTGTGCCATTGGGTTCATAATGGACTATAGGAAATTATCAGTCCATCGATTACAACACCTTATCAACCATGCATGGTGGATCAGAGGGAATGTGACTGTTGTAGGTAGGGATTCTTATTTGTACATTTTGCATTTCGAGTTTTTGGAAGATCTCCACTACATCTGCCATGAAGGACCTTAGGCTGTAGATGGTGCTCTCTTGGTGGTAGAACAATGGAGACCTAATCTGATTTTGGGAAATTTGCAAATTAATTTCATCTCCATATAGGTTCAGTTCCATGGTTTGTCTTTAGAGCACCACTACCCTAAATTAGTGGAGAGAATGGCGCAGATGATGGGCATAGTGGAACGCGTGGATTAGGAGGATACTCTTCCTAGGAATATCAGGTTCATGAGGATCAAGGTCTGTATTGATCCGCGGCTACCATTCATTGCTGGGTTCATGCTTTGTTTGGATGATGGATCAAGGGTCTGGATTCAGTGACGTTATAAACGCCTTTACAAGCTGTGTACGAGGTGTGGGTTAATTGAGCACACAAGGGGACATTGCTCTCACAGTTTAGATGATGTGAAGGTAATGTTGTTTAGACCAAGGATTCGAATACAGGAACTTTATCAAGTCCAGTACAAGTTTGATAGGCTTCAACCTCAGTTCACAAATGAACTTCGTGCTTTTCATAACCATCGAAGAAGATGGACTACTCAAATCTGTTTTGGATAGGTAACCCATAAACCTCATCATGCTTATAATCCTCATTCCTTTCATGCATACTCTGATCCTAGCACACCTAGCACATCTCATTTCCAACATGCAACCAATTTACCAGCTAACGCAAACTAAGCCAACCCCACTTCCATCATTCAAACAGCTAATAACATTTTGAATCTTAACATCACGGATCAAAATAGCCAACCCTCTCTAAACATGCCTATTGAACCACCCACTGTACCCTAAACCCCTGTTAACTCCCCTGCTACGATGGAATCCAACCAAGAACAGTTATATGATTTTTTGGGTAATCTAAACACCCTTTTTGAGACCAACACACCACCCATCTCAAACACTACATCCTGGCAACCACCTCCAAATTCTAATTTACAATGGACCTGGATAGAGGGCAGTGGTCCTTTCATTACTAATGGTAGAACTCTAACCCATAATTTGTGGATTCCAAAATAGGTAGTGATACTACAGCAATCCTGTTCAACCTCGATAGACTAAATGAGGCACGTCCAAAGGTCATGCAGAGCCATGGTTGGGATAAAGTATGTATTCCTGAGTCCCCTGACTCATTCATTGATAATTTAGTGCAATAGGTAGATAGAGGGTGGTTTAGATTTGAATTGGGAGATTCAAGTAATGTGCCTCGGCTGATGGTAACACAAATAAGAAATTCTGACCAAGGAGAGACACAGGGAGGCCTACAAGAAAGGAATTTGGGCAGTGAAGTTCCCACTAACTTAGGGCCCAATGCAAGAGATTTGGGCCAATTTGAACAATTGACTCTGGGTCCAGGACCTCCCACTTCACACACAACACTCAACCCCATTGTCCAAACTCCTAACGTCTGGTGCAATGAGTCTAGACCTAGTTTGGACGAAATGCAGGCTTCAAAGTCCTGTTCTAGAAAGAGACTTAGAAAGGAAATAGGCAAAATTGGAAGAAACATCAAGCAGAAAATTGTTTGTGCTGTGTTTGACATGGAGATGACACATGAGGAAAAAGACTTAGATTAGATGGTTTATTTTAGGTAGAATCTAGTACTAGTTCAAGGCTTAGGGAAGCTGGCCTTCAATAGCTTCCCCAACAACCATGAAGATACTAAGCTGGAATTATAAAGAGATGGGTAATTTCTCTGCAATTCTGCAATTCCAAAAAAAGGCCCAAGTAAGCAAACCAAATATCATGTTTTTGATGGAGACATGGCTGAATAAGGACAAGGGCAGACTTCTTTTGGAGAAATGTGGCAATATGGAAGGTTGGGAAGTTCTTAGAGAAGGCCTAAGTGGGGTAATTCTGCTGGCATGGTTATCACCATACAAGCTAAGCATTCAATATAGCTCCAAACACTTGATCCATGTAAATCTCCTTGATAACAGAGGTAACCCACTACATATTTCCTTTATTTATGGACATCCAATTCAGTCTAAGAGAGATTTAGTCTGGGCAGATTTAAAAGCTATTAGTAGAACTGCTCATAAGAATTAGCTGTGCATTGGGGATTTTAATCAAATCCTCTCTCAAAATGAAAAGCTTGGGTTTAAACATAAAAAGATTATGGGTGCTAAATTACTCCAACAAACCTTATTTGATTTCAAGCTTTGTGAGTTAGAAGCTAAAGGCCAGAAGTACACCTGGATGAATAGGCATGAGGATGATACCTTTGTTATGGAAAGGTTGGATAGTGCTTATGCTTATGTTGACTGGATTAATAATTATCCTCACTATGACTTGCAAAACCAACCTATTATAAGATCTGATCATGGGGCCACTTTATTATATTTTGATAAGACAACCTTTTAGGAAGAGACCTTTTAGGTTTGAGAAAATGTGGCTCACTCATGCTGATTGTGAAACTATGACACAAGGTGCATGGTCTTCTCATACATAGGGGTCAAGGGCTTTTGTACTGCAACACAAAATTTAAGAATGTTAGGAGGCAGTTCCTTAATTGGAATAGGAATGCTTTTGGAAGGGTGGATAAGGAATTAAAAGAAAAACAAAAGCAATTACAAGAAATCCAAAATGCAATCTCTTCTATTGAGGATATTAGGATTGAAAAAAATTTAAGAGAAGAGATTGAAAGTCTCATGATTAAGGAAGAACTTATGTGGTCACAAAAGGCTCGGAGTGAATGGATCATCCAAGGTGATAGGAACACTAAGTATTTTCAGACCTTAGTGAAACAGAGAAGAGCTAAAACTAGAATAACAATGTTAAAGAACTCTGATGGTCAACCAGTAGAAGATTTAAATGATATTAAGGATCTCTTGGTGGATCATTTCAAATCCCAATTCTATGAATTTGATTCAAAGGATGTGCACAGTATTTTAAGGGAATTAGAAGCTCTCTCAATACCAAAACTAGACCAATTCCAAAAACAACACCTTGATAGGCAAGTGACAAATGCTAAGATTGAAGAAGCTATTTTTCAGTTAGGGTCAAACAAGGCTCCTGGCCCTGGTGGATTTCCAGCTTTATTCTACCAAGAATTTTGGAGTGTTGTTAAGCAGGACATTTTTAACTATGTGCATGCCTTCTTTCACTCAGGTACCTCACTTAAGTCCCTTAATCAAACCTTCATCACCCTTATCCCTAAGACCTTAGCTATTGAGCAAGCTTCTCAATTCAAACCTATTAGCCTCTGCAATATTACTTACAAGATCATATCCAAAATCCTTGTCTCTAAACTCAAACCTTTGATGGATTAGCTTATAACTCCATATCAGAATGCCTTTATAAAGGGTAGGATAATTACTGATAATATCTTGCTTGCATATGAGATCTGTGACACACTGAAAAAGAAGAAAGGCAGGAAGAAAGGATATGGCTCCTTGAAGATTGATATGTCCAAGGTTTATGATAGGGTCAATTGGAAATTTCTTGAGGTTGTGCTTATCTCCATGAACTTTAGTGATTGTTGGATCAAGTGGATTAGAGAGTATGTTACCACAGTACAATATGCTTTACTGATTAATGGGGGTCCCTCTTAATTCTTCAACCCTTTTAGAGGTCTTAGGCAAGGTGACCCTCTTTCACCTTACCTATTCCTTTTTTGTGCAAATATTCTCTCTCTTGCTCTCTTAAGGGAGGAAAATCTTGGGAGCATTAAAGGAATCTGTGTGGGTAGGAATGGACTATCATTTACACACCTTTTATTTGCTGATGATTCCTTGTTCTTTTTCCAAATTGACAAAAAATCTCTATCCAACCTTAGGAGGACTATCTTGTGGTATTGTTCCTTGTTTGGACAAGTAATAAACTTTAACAAATCTGACCTCTTTTGCTCTCCAAACACCCCTCAAGAGATCCAGGAAGCTACTGCCTCTTCACTCCAAGTCAATTTTGTACAACATCCAACCAAATACCTAGGAATCAGCTTCAAGCTTAGGGGAAAAAGGGTAGAGGATTTTCAGGATATTATTGATAGAATTCAAGGCAAACTTCAAGGTTGGAAAGCCAAACTCTTGTTTGAAGCTGGTAGAGCTACCTTAATTGCTTATGTTCTTCAAGCCATGCCTTTGTACTCCTTTTCCTGTCTTAGAATTCCTGGAACTATTTGTAACAAACTTGATGCTATTACTAGGGCTTTCTGGTGGGGTCATGATCTAGGTAATAGGAAGCTTCATCTTATTAACTGGGATAAGATCTGCCAACTTAAATGTAGGGGAGGGCTTGGGTTGAAAAAAATTCAATCTTGTCAATAAAGCTATGATTGCAAAACAGCTTTGGAGAATCCAACATAATCCCAAATCTCTTCTAGCTAGAACCTTTCAAACAAAATATAGTTCAGCCACTTCCTTAAGAGAATAGAAACCTAAACCAAACCACTCTTGGATTTGGAAGAATATTGTGGTTGCTCAAAATACTGCCTTACATCAAGGCAGATGGCTGATTGGAAGTGGGCACCAAATTCCACTATCACATCTAGATTGGTTTCCAGCTCCTGATTTATTCTAAGGGAAAATAATTTGTCCAATTGTTCAGTTGCTGACCTTATTGTTCAAGAGACTAAGTCATGGAAGGTGGATTTAATTAGGAAGATTTATCACCCACAGGCAGCTAGGAAAATTCTGCTTCTACCTATATCTAGACTACCTAATATGGCTAACAAGCTCATTTGGAAGCATTCAACCTCAGGAGATTATATGGTTAAGGAAGCATACCAATTGCTTCTCCAAGATCAATACCCCAACTCCACACAGAATCATAGATATTTTGGCTTTGGAAAGGGGGTCTGGGAAAGAATTTGGAAATTTAAAGTTCCCCTCAAAGTCCTCAATTTCATTTGGAAATTACTTCATGGTAGTTTGCCAGTCTTTGAGGTTCTGGTCAACAAAGGCATCAATGTGTCAAGCAAATGTCCTTTATGCAATGAGGAGGAGGAATCTCTTAACCACCTTTTCTTGAAATGTCACTTTGCTCGGGCTGTGTGGCATGGATCAAATTTGGAGATAAGAACTTTTGATTCCTTCAACCTGTCAATCCAACAATGGGTGGAGTTTTGTGTTAAACAGAATGATCCTAGTGATCCTTCTTGAATGGGAATTTTGCAATCTTTATTCACAACCCTATGGTCTATTGGAACCATAGAAATTTGGTTCTTCATCAAGGGAAGGATCCTAATCCAATGGAAGTTCTTCTAACCTCTCAATCTCTCTTATGCAGATCTTAGGAAGCTTTTAACAGCAACTAAAGTCAAAGGTCCAGTTGCAGACAACAAACTCAACACCAATTCACAAACCAAGATTGGCAGCTTATTATTAAGGTAGCAGCTTCTATCAATAGGAGAACCAAAAGGAGTGGCTATGCATTTGAGGCAACAACAGTGGAAGGAAGAAGCTTATTCAAAGGTGGTGCTAATTGTGGCAGGAAGACCTATTGCGTTGCTCTTGAGGATGCTGTTGGAGAATCAATGTTAAAGGCCATGGGGTTGGGCTATAACAGATTGCTTGTTTTGAATTGTTGTAAAGATCTCACACAGGTTTGCAAAAATTACAGACAACCACGTTGGTAGCAAAAGAACTTGTTTGCAGATATTACCCATCTTCGAAATCAAGGATTGCACATTGATTTCCATTTTGTTCCTAGATATGTAATTGGCCATGTATCTGATTTAGCCTATATCACCACTTGTTTCCCTATTCATAGGTGCAAGCTAAATCCGAACTATATTACTGCCTGATGTCCTTATTGTGTACTGGTTTTATGTCTTTTAATGAAATGTTTTCTTTTGCTATCAAAAAAAAGAAAAGTATTATGGTGTCATTTGCAAGGCAAAATTAGTGCCTGACTACGTCTTGATTACAACTTGGATCCTTGATGTTTGAAACCACAAGTATTTGTACTATTATATATAAACTGAACAATATTGTATTAAGCATAGAAACAATTTTTATTTTCATTTTTATAAAATGGTAAGCCAAGTTGAGGGCTCAGTTGCCCCTTTTTTTATGTCCAAAAACCACTCCTTAAAGTATCGATGAAGTTCTTTTTTAGTTACAATGTGGAAGAGGGGTTTGAATCTTTGACGTCTCCGTTGGAAATGCTAGGATGTGCTAGTTGAGATACAAGGGCCTTGGTGTTAATATTTCTGAGTATTCTTGAAATAGTATGAGTACTGACAATTGCGATGTATTCATGCTAAGGAATTATGGAAAAGAATTATACACGGTAAAGAAATGTTATACTTAAGCAGTTAAATAGAATTATTTTTTCTGCCTTATTTTTGATGTAGAAAATAATGGAAAATATATACAAAACTCTCTGTGGTGGTCTATCGCAACATAAGTACAATGATGTTAACAGATAAGGCTTTTCATATTGTGCATGTTGGCTACCAAAATAATTGCTAATAAATTCAATTTTCATTGAGTTTTCATATCAATTAATGATTGTTGATGTAAGAGGTACACTTGAGTTATATCGAATATTAACTTACATGTTAAGATAGTAATAGAATCGGGATTTTGGTTCGGGGACAAGACTAAGATAAAATATATAAGATAAAATTACTTCAAAAAAATTAATATATAAAAAGTTAATTTATTAAACTAAATACTTTATTAACATAGAAAATATAATGTAGATGTACATTCTAATTTGATTTAATTGTTCTTGATTCAAAATTTTTTTTCAAGCTTAATGTGTTAGCATGATCATTGTTATGCTTAAATTACTTCATAATTTAAGTTGACTATAAATATATATTTCAAATCAGTAACTTACATGCTAAGATAGTAATAGAATCGGGGCTTTGGCTCGGGGGCAAGATTAAGATAAAATTACTTCAAAAAAATTAATATATAAAAAGTTAATTTATTAAACTAAATACTTGATTAGTATAGAAAATATAATGTAGATGTACGTTCTAATTTGATTTAATCGTTCTTGATTCAAAATTTTTTTTCAAGCTTAATGTGTTAGCATGGTAATTGTTATGCTTAAATTACTTCATAATTTAAGTTGACTATAAATATATAGTATCTAATGTTTATTGTAAAATCTTGTAGACACCTCATTTTTGTGTCTATATACTTCATAATCTGGTAATTTCACGCCTCATAGTAAAACTGTAATTTTGGCCACTTTATTTCCAATTTCTCCACATATGATAAACCTTAAAGTCATAACAATCAAAACAACAGGCCTGAACCATTTATTTTCATTGGTCCCATGTAGATTTAATTTAAAATACATATGTTCCTATTGGTCAAGACTAAAAATAATGATGGAATTTTATGCACTTAATAAATTTGATTGTCAAAGTATTAATGGTCCTTTAATTTTTGGTGGAATTTCACTTTTTTAAGGGGTTGATTCAATGATAATCCTAGCATATTAATTCTGAAATATTTTAGATATGCTAAATGCAAAGAATTGTATAAATTCTATAGAAATATTATGTACATTAGATATACAGATTGTTTAGAATTAAAGAAAAAATTGAGTATGCTGGATATATTAAATGTATAAAATTGTGTAAATTTAACGAACAATTGTGTGAATTAAATGTACAGGGGAGTTATTTTGGGGCTAGGAATGATAATTGTGGTGAAAAACACATTTCACATAAATAATCATTGCTTACTCTTTCGTGAATATCTCTCACACTATTGTGAAATTTTTTGTGAGGTTTTATTCATTGTAAAGTAGGCTTGGAGTTTTAATTTGAGAACAAGAATAAAGCAGTGCCGATAAGAAACATGTGGGATATGATTTTTTATGTCCCTAGACTCCCTACTAGCTAGATTTAGGAAGAATTGCGAATTTCAACTCCACTCCTACCACCCAAGAAATTAATGCAATAATGTCAACTCTCAATTAAAAGCCTCCCTCATCTAGAATACTCTTCCCCACACTATAATAAAGGGTGGAATGCTCATTCCTAAGTTATCTACTTCCTTAGAGCTCTTAAGGAAGTAACAAAGAAAGGGTACTTTGGTGTTTTGTTCCTCTTGGTCTCGTACAACTAGAAGGGTAAACATTGTTCCTCTAGGTCTTGATTTCATGAGTTGATACTTGTTACCTCACTTCTCAGAAGTTCTTATAGGAGTGCCTTGATTCTCATTTGGGGTTTTAGAGGAAATAACAAAGAAACAAACCTTGTAGTTTGCCCTCCTAGTTTTACCAGATTAGGACAAACACTTGTTGCCTCACTCCTTAACAACCTCTACGATGAATCTTTCCCCTCCTTTTGAGTGCTTTGCATGCATATATGGATTTCTAACTTGTTTTCTTCAATAATATGCTAGAAACTAGGGTCTATGTATGCTTTTGTTTAAATATGATTTGAATGATTTATGATATGTTCTGCATATATGCTATTCTAGATCTTAGGATTCTACTAATTTTGATGCTAAACATGTTTCTGGCTTTATCACATGGAACATACATAATCACCATATCTTTTATTCAAATAATATGATCACATGCTTAGATTATGGTTTATACTAATCACACACAATCATCATGTTCTTAACTTCCAATCCAAATGATGTGACCATATAGTAAAATTAGGATCTTTCACCATGCACAAATGATCACTTATTTCAATCTTAAATAACATGCTTTTCGATGTCTATAATGTTGTTTGCTTGGATGATGTAACATGACTACTAGTCACCATAATCTAGAAGACTGGAATTCACTAGGCAAGGTGAGTGCCTAACCCCTTCTCATATTGCACCAACCCTGCAACTTTGCCTTCAAACCTAAATTAATACTTTTTTATATACTTTTTAATTTCCAGATCTTAACTAGAACAATAGCCATGTAATAAAAAGAGGTATTTTTATGTAGTTTTTTTTTTCCTAAAATGGTGAAGAATCCATGTAAATCCCATGATTTAAGGGGGAGGGTATCATTAGTTGAACAACCATTTTGAAAGGCACTAACACAGCTATACCCTCTCATGCTTGTTTGGGCCAACTTAATCAAGCGAGCCGAGGGTGCAATCAGTCACAAATCTGATGTTCTTAACATGTGGACATGCATGTGAATAGATTACAAATCTTTATTTTCTATTACTTATAAGTCTAATTATTGCATGCAAAATTATTGAAACTCCATGATTTTGATCTACGAGAAGCAAATGAGTTATTGCCTTTTTGGTCAAATTCTCTCTCTCTCTCTCTCTCTCTCTCTCTCTTAGTTCTTGATTTTCACACAAACCTTGCTTTTTTATCATGGTATCAAAGCCTACGATCTATGCTAATATTAATTCTTCAAAGGTGGCGTTGAGTGCTATACGTGCGTCTTCAATGGCTCCTGCAACTATATTAATGAACTTGATGAATCAACCACTTTTGCTCTTGTCAAACATGTCCAACATAATGAAAATCAAGTTTGACAACACCAATTATATGGTGTGGAAACACCAAATAACATGGTGTTAGAGACATACTCCATGTTTGAGCTCTTACAATGGTTCCTGATAAGTTTTCAAAAGATCTTTCAAGGAACATCACTGTCATAGTGAATCCAAATTACCTAATTTGGAGATCCAAAGAAAAGGCTTTACTCACCTTCATAAGCTCCACACTTTCTCCTTTAATATTGGCTTTAAGAGTTGGCTGTACTCTTTTACCCTCCTATCCACCCCTACTAATTTTTCCCATTGCGTGACTTTTTTTTTTGATAAAAGGATCAAACATTAAACAAAAGTTATAAGGAAGTTCTACAAATAGAGTTAGCCTATATTAGGCATAGAATGCTATATACAGTGCACTGGAAAGCTAGCTGCATTAGTAGCTATATCTAAAACCTGAGCTAGTTTTACTCTAGATACAAAAAAAAAAAAAAAAATTTGAGTGATCATGCTCTGCTAGTGAAAGTTGGGAAGATCAGTAATTAAGGCTTGATCTTGCCATGTAGGCCTTCTAAGGTTGTTGCACATGTCCACCAGATTTTTATTAGTGCTAATAATGACTGCTTTATGAATATCCAGCTCAACTACCTTGTTTAAAGCTTCCACCAAAGCCTCCTGAATTGGACGGTGTTTAGTTTGTCTTCCACTGCTAGCTCCTCCTTTGAATAACAGGGTACCTTCCATGTTCTTTGCTTCAAACACATAGCCACATCTTCTAGTCCTCCTGTTTTTTTAAGCTGCCACCTTGATAAGAGTTTGCCAATCTTGATTGAACACAGGAGTTCTAGACTTGGATTTCTTGCTTTCCTTATGTATCTAAATCTGGTGGAAAGCCTTTCTGTAACTGCAAATAAGGGTTTGAGAAGTTAGTACTACTTCAAGTGGATTAGGATCCTTCCCTTTATGGAAAACCATATTTCTATGGTTCCATAACATCCAGAGGACAGTGAACAGAGCTTGCAATAACTCCATCTTGGCTTAGCCTGTGACAGAGTTTGTAGTTCATATCTATAGTTCTAATACCAAGGTTCAAGCCATGCCAGATAGCCCTAGCAAAGGTACAATTCAGAAAAAGATGAGTGCTAGACTCCTTCGCTGCATCACAAAACAGAAATCTAGTAGAGGTTAAAATTCCTCTTCTGTTGAAGGTAGCAAAAACAAGCACACTGTCATGCATAATTTTCCAAATGAAGGTAAGAATCCTAGTAGGCAGTTTCACCCTCCATATTAGTTTCCAAACACCTTCAAAAGTTCCAAAGTTGTTTAGCCCTTCATTGACAAACTCAGGTTGGTCTTGCTGGATTAAAGAACAAGCCTAATTAACCCTATACTCCCTTGAGCTTGAATGTTTCCACACCAACTTATCCAGATTGCCCACAGTTTTTGTGATAGGAGATTTTAGAATCTCTGCACTGATAGGATAAGGATATATTTTCCTAATTAAATCACACTTCTAAGATCTTAAATTTGAGTCAATAAGATCTGTCACTGTACCATTAAGAAGATTATGATCTCTTCATTTCTGATTTGAGGTTCGAAACCAGTCAGGGTGAGTGAGTGGTATTTGCTGCCCTGACCCCACAAGCCACCTACCTTGCTGCAGGTATGCACATTTTGATTTGGTAATACTTCTCCAAGTCCATGAATGATGTGGTTTATGTTTGTAGTCCTTTAAAAAGTTTCCAAGAAAGTATTTAGCTCTATAGGTTCTTGCTAGCAGCGATTCAAATCTATTTTGAATCCTCCAATACTGCTTGGCTAGCATAGCCTGATTTAAGGTACTGAATTTCTTGAACCCCAAACCACCCTTTTCCTTTGCTTTGTAGATTTTGTCCCAGCCCACTAGATGTAGCTTCCTAGTTCCAGAACCAAGACCCCACTAGAAATTTCTAATTGTAGCATCTAGTTTATCACATATAGATTCCGACACACTAAAATAGGCAAAAGTATAAAGGGGCATGGACAGAAGTACATATTTGATAAGGGTTGCCCTCCTTGCCTGAGATAAAAGATTGATACTCCAACCCTGAAGTCTAGATTGTAATCTGTCAACTAAGTCTTGAAAATCAGCTGTCCTCCTATCTCTCAATTTGAAATTTAATCCCTAAGTATTTACTAGGATTTTTGACAAGGTTAACCTGTAAGGATTCAGCCAAAGCTTTTTAATCATCTGAAGGAATGTTAGGAGAACATAAGAGATCAGACTTAATGAAATTAATACATTATCCTGATAGGGAGCAATACAAAAGAATTATGCTTTTCAAATGCCTTAGGGAATCCTTGTTATTTTGGAAGAAGAAGAAGAAGAAATCATATGTGTAGAAAAAGTGGGTGAAAGAAATACCATTCCTACTAATCTTAATTCCCTTTATTTTCTTTTGATTTGCTGCTTGTGTGGGGGCAATAGATAGGATGTTGGCACACATTAAGAATAAGTAAGGAGAAATAGGATCCTCCCCTTATCCATTGAACACAAGACTCACTAAAATTCATTGATACCAACACAGTTTTAAGAAAATTCCAACTTACTCTATCATAGGCTTTACACATCTCTATCTTTAGAGCTCCATGCCCTTTTTTTTTTTCTGCCATTTTTCTTCTTTATAGAATCAATGATTTCATGGGCTAGTAAATATTATCAGTGATATTCCTCCCTTGGATGAAAGCATTTTGGAAAGGAGAAATTAGCTTATCCATAAGAGGTTTAAGTCTAGAAACCATTATTTTCGATATGATCTTATAAGTGACATTGCAAAGACTTATCGGTCTAAAGTGTGAGACTTCCTCAGGAACAGAAATTTTGGGAACAAGGTGATGTTTGTTGAGAGATTTCAAAAGTGTACCTAAATGAAAAAAGGCATGAACAGAGTCAAGAATATCTTGTTTGACAATTTTCTAGTATTCTTGATAAAAGAAAGCTGGAATTCCATCATGGCCAGGGGATTTATGAGATCCTAGTTGGAATATAGCCAGCTCAATTTTAGCATCACTGATTGGACTATCTAGCTGCAATTGCTGATTTTGGTTTAGTTTGGGGATAGGCAAGGACCTTAATTCCTCAAGGATAGATGGGGTAGTGCTAGGATTTGTTTCAGTAAATCTATGTCTAAAGTGATCCACTAGGACTCTCCCAATCTCATCAATGTTATCAGTTAGATTTCCATTCTCACATTTAAGATGTAGAATCCTATATCTGGCCCTTCTTTGTTTAATTATAGTCTGTAAGTACTTGGTGTTCCTATCTCCCTTAACAATCCAGTCACTCCTAGCTTTTTGAGCCCACATAATTTCTTCTTTAGCCATTAAGTTATCAATATCTTTCCTAAGCTCTCTTTCCTATTGAATATCTCTCATTGTTTGAATTGAATCCTGCACTTTTGAAGCACTAGCTATTTGTCTTTAATTTCCTTTTCAATTTTTCCAAGCACCTTCCTATTCCATTCAATGAACAGTTTCTTAACATTGAGGATCTTGTTCTATCATTTGAAAGCCCTTGACCCTTGTATGTTTGTCTTCCAAGCTTCCTGAACTACAAATTTACATCCCTCATGAGTAGTCCACATTTTCTCAAATCTAAAGGGTCTTCTCTTAAGGGGGTGTTGTATTTCAAAATCTAAAAGAATAGCCCCATGATCAGATCTAAAAATAGGTTGATTATGAACGGCATATTGTGTGTATGAGTGAATCAAATCCACTGAAGCAAAAGCCCTATCTAATCTATCCATTACAAAAGTCTCATCCCCCCTTTTATTCATCCAGGTGAATTTTTGGCCCTTGGCCTCAAGTTCACACAGCCCAAATCATTTAAAGTTTGTTGAAAGATATCAGCCCCAATGATTTTCCTATCTAAGAATGCAAATTTATCATCTTTAGATAGAATTTGATTAAAGTCTCCTATACATAGCTAGTTAGTTCTTGCTATGTGAGCTCAAGCCATACTTCCTCTCTTTTAGAATGTTCAGGCTGACCATAAATAAAAGTAATTAAGAGAGGAGTACCTTCATGGTCTAGTATGTCTGCGTGAATTAGGTGCAATAAGTTGTGCATGATAATGAGCTTCTGATCTAGTGGCCATCCAAGCAGCAAACCTCCACTAAGTCCCACCCGAGGAACTTCCCATCCTTTCCAAAAACCACATTTCTTCAAAACACCAGCTCCTCTGTCTCTGTCCAGCTTAGTCTCCACCAAAAACACAATAGAGGGCTTAAACTCCTAGACCATTTTTTGACATTGTAGAACTACAGAGAGATTGCCCAGCCCTCTACAATTCCAGCTTAGTATTCTCATGGTAGCTGGGGAAGCTTCCCAACACCCTTCATTTGGATCAACATGGATTAGCGGAGTAGAGAGCACTGTCAGAAACTCCTGGGGACAGATATCCACATAATTTTGGCTTCCTTTGTCAAAGCCTTCACAACATAGCCTTTGTTTTGTATTCCTCCCAAATTTCACAATTTCCTTTCTAATTCTCTTTCTGGAACTATCTGGGGGGTTCAGAATTGAAGTGGAGATTCCAGTTGGGTCTAGGAGAGGGTTTTGTGAAGGAGAGGTTTCTGGGTTCCATTGCATGACTTCTTCACACGTGGTTTGAGAATTTTATTTTTAAATAACATTAAATATAAAAAAATCTAGTAAGTTGTCACGTTTCAAAATAATTTTGGAAACTAGCATCTCAAGTTTTAAAAACTCGAGTTCAAATTAAAACTCGAGTTTTTTAAACTCGAGACCCAAGTAGTACAAGCTGACAAGGAAAATTCCACGTGGAACTTGAGTTTCTAAAACTCGAGTTCTATCATTTATTTGTTTCACGTGAAACTCGAGTTTTAGAAACTCGAGTTCTACCGTGTATTTCTTCCTCTTTCCTTCTTCCTCTGTTCTTCCCTTTCAGATCGTCTTCCTCGCGTCAGATCGTTCTTCATCGTCAGATCGTTCTTCATCGTCAGATCGTTTTGGGTTCCTTCATCATCTTTGTTCTGGGTTTCGATCGGTTCGTCTCCTTCGTTCTTTCAGATTGTCCTTCGTCTTCCTCGCGTTCCCTTCCTCTGTTCTTCCTCTGTTCTTCCCTCGGTTCTTCATCGTCAGATCGTTTTGGGTTCCTTCATCATCTTTGTTCTGGGTTTCGATCGGTTCGTCTCCTTCGTTCTTTCAGATCGTCCTTCGTCTTCCTCGCATTCCCTTCCTCTGTTCTTCCTCTGTTCTTCCCTCGGTTCTTCATCGTCAGATCGTTTTAGGTTCTTCATCATCTTTGTTCTGGGTTTCGATCGGTTCGTCTCCTTCGTTCTGGGTTTCGATCGGTCGTTCTGGGTTTCGAGCTTCTTCGTTCTGAGGGTTTCGATCGGTTCGTCTCCTTCGTTTTGGGTTTCGATCGGTCATTCTGGGTTTTGGGTTCTGGGTTTCGGGCTTCTTCGTTCTGAGTTTTTCTGCATTTTGGTCGCGGATTTCCGTTTGGTAGAACTCGAGTCTAAGAGACTCGAGATCTATGTGTCATTTCTTACCATTCCTGTCCAAGTCATCGTTACAAAGCGAGTCTTGGAGAGTCGAGTTTAGATATAGATCTCGAGTTTCTAAAACTCGAGATGCTATTTTCCATTCTTCTTTCAAACGTTGCCTAATTTACTATATAAAATCCCCTCATGTGGTTAGTCTGCACATTCCCCCCGTGGTTTGATCCACAAAATAAGAAAGAAGTACTTAAGGGTTAATGGCTGGCTAGTATTGGATTTTTAGTGGGTCTAGGTTGGCCAACTTAGTTGGTTGACTCCATGCTCAGTGGGCTATATTAACGGGTATTTGGGTTTTGGATTTCATGGGTCCCAATTTATACAACTCCATGTGCGAATTTTGCCAGACGCAAGGGCCTATATTTATGGGTTGTGGTTTTTAATCACTGGTGTATGATGCTTATGCGCTTGGGCTATAAATTCATAACATTTATAAAGGCTTTGAGTTTTTTATATTTTGCAGGTAAGTATTTTCATTAGTTTAAATGTACATCAAGTCTGTAAACAGTAAAAAGAACCTTCGACTCTAAACCAAATAAACCATCAACATAAAGAGAGAACCGTGAAAGGAAAAGCAAGAATATACCAGATACCTGGTAGTTGTTGGTCACTTTGTTCTAGAAAACCATTAAGTCTAACTACACGTAAGATTAACAAGTCTTTAGTACCCACCAATTAAGATTAGGTCAAGAAGAAAAGGTCAAAGAGGAGGAAAAGCAAGAACACAGCATTAAACTTTAAAACTACGCAATGCCATTTCAGTAACAATCACTGTTGGTCACTTGGGACATGTTGCAATCCCAGGTCGAAGAGGTCCCACGCAATTATTGTTTAGTTGAGTGATTTTGGACAAAGTAAAAGTAACATTAAAACTACACAATGCCATTGAAGAGGTCCCATTTGATTGGGTTTTAAAATTGTACGACAAGTAGTGGTTAAAGAAAATTGCTTCACCTAATTAAATAAAATTAAATGTGATAAAAGAGTTGAACAATTACCAAGTTTTGCAAAAACATAGACCGCTTCTCTCACTACTCTCTATAAATAGACATTTCCATATTGCTATGTTTCCCATCCCTCACACAACAAAGAATAGTATACCATATTAGATAGAGATAACCTCCTCAAAGATGATGAAAGGTGTTTCTTTCCTTGTGACTGTGGCCATTTTGGCCTTGGCATCCTCCTTTGTTTCTGCCTATGACCCTAGTCCTTTGCAAGACTTCTGTGTTGCAATTAACGACATCAAATCTGGTGGTATGTATAAAACAGTCTCATTATTATTAGCAGTAGTAGTATTATCAATCCAGTTCTTTCGAATTTAGTATAAGTTCTTACATTAATGAAATTATGCCCGAAGGCATCCCCCCCCCCCCCCTACATGACATGCATGTTACTGTCCATTGTTATAGAAATTATCTTCTTTGTGACGATAACAAACTTTTCTTTCTATGTGTAGTGTTTGTCAATGGAAAATTTTGCAAGGATCCTGCAATGGTCTCAGTGAATGATTTTTTCTTCTCCGGACTTAATATTCCTGGAAACACTGAAAACAAAGTCGGATCAAATGTCACTCTTGTGAACGTCGATAAATTAGCAGGTCTTAACACTCTAGGTATATCTTTGGCTCGCATTGACTTTGCACCATATGGCCTGAATCCTCCTCACATTCACCCTCGTGGCACTGAGCTCTTTGTAGTCATTGAGGGTACTTTCTTAGTTGGATTTGTCACATCCAACCCAAACAAACTCTTCACCAAAGTTCTAAATAAGGGAGATGTCTTTGTATTCCCAATTGGTCTCATTCACTTCCAATTCAACATAGGGAAGACTGTTGGTCTTGCCTTTGCCGGTCTCAGCAGCCAAAATCCTGGAGTGATCACCATAGCAAACGCAGTCTTTGGATCTGTTCCTCCTATTAATCCTGATGTTCTCATCAAGGCCTTCCAACTAGACAAGAATGTAGTTGAATATCTTCAAAAGGCATTCATGCCAAACTAGAATTCTAAAAAATTTATGAAATAGTGAGGGTGAACCACTATAAAGTTTGAATAACATTTTTTTGGTTTTCCTTATTGTAATGTCATTTGAATAATTATTATCAAATAAAATGGTTTCTTATGATGGCTTTTATGTATCATTGTGTCATTTGCAAGGCAATACAATTTGTGCAAGACTAAATCTTGATTACACCTTGGATCCAAGACGTTTGAAACCACAAGCATTGTACTATTAAATATAAACTGAACAATATTTTATCAAGAGTAGACAAAAAATTTATTTCCATTTTTAAAAAATGGCAAGCCAAGTTAAGGGCTCAGTTGTACCCATGTCTAAAAACCATTCCTAAAGGTAACATCGAAGTTACGTTTTTGTTTTTGTTTTTGTTTTTTGTTTTCCAGTTACAATGCAAATGAAGAGTTTAAATCTGAGATGTCTCCGTTGGAAATACTAGGATGTGCTAGTTGAGATACAAAGTTCTTAACGTTGAGAAATATTTTTGAATACTCTTGAAATAGTATGAGTACGGAAATTTGTGTTGCATTCATACTAAGGAAGTATGGGTAAAAAAAATTTTACATGGTAAAGAAACGTCATACTTAAAAGGGTAAATATGATTTTTTTTTTTATTCTTATAAAATAAAATAAAATAATATTTTTATGTAGAAATTAATGGGAAAAATATACAAAATCTGATGTGGTGGTCTACCTATGCATGACTACCGTGATTTTAATGGTAAAGCTTTACATATTGTGTACGATGGCAACCAAAATAGTTGCTACTAAATTCAATTTTCATTGAGTTTTCGTATCACTTGATGATTGTTGATGTAAGAGGTATATTTGAGTTAGATCAAATATTAACTTACATGTTAAGGTAGGGGTTAAATAGATTTTGGTTTGGGGGGTAAGCATTAAGATAAAATATATTAGACAAAAGTTAATTAATATAAAAAATAATAATTTATTAACTAAATACTCAATTAGCATAGAAAACATAATGTAAATATAAATATATATTTCAAAAAAGTGTATATATAAGATCTGCCATGGCGCCATTAAGAAGATTATGCTCTTTTAATTTCTGATTTGAGGTTTGGAACCAGTCAAGGTAAGTGAGTGGTATTTACTGCCCTAACCCCACAAGCCACCTACCTTGTTGTAGATCTACACATTTTGATTTGGAAATACTTCTCCAAGTCCATGAATGGTGAGGTTTAGGTTTGTAATCCTTTAAAGAGTTTCTAGAGAAGTATTTAGCTCTATAGGTTCTTGCTAGCAGAGATTCAAGTCTATTTTGAATCCTCCAATACTACTTGGCTAGCATAGCCTGATTTAAGGTACTGAATTTCTTGAACCCCAAACTGCCCATTTCCTTTGCTTTGCAAATTTTGTCCTAACCCACTAGATGCAGCTTCCTAGTTCCAGAATCATAACATCACCAGAATTTTCTAATTGTAGCATCTAGTTTATCACATATAGATTTAGGCACTAAAACAAGCAAAAGTATAAAGGGACATCGATGAAAGTACAGATTTGATAAGGGTTTCCCACCTTGCCTGAGATAAAAGATTGATGCTCCAACCTTGAAGTCTAGATTATAATCTGTCAACTAAGGCCTAAAAATTAGCTGCCCTCCTACCTCTTAATTTGAAATTCAATCCCAAGTATTTACTAGGCTTTTTGACAAGGTTAACTTGTAAGGATTCAGTCAAAACTTTTTGATCATCTAAAGGAATGTTGGGAGAACATAAGAGATCAGACTTAATGAAATTAATACATTGTCCTGACAGGGAGCAATACCAAAGAATCATGATTTTCAGATGTCTTAAGGAATCCTTGTTATTTTGGAAGAAGAAGAAGAAATCATCTGCATAGAAAAGGTGATTGAAAGAAACACCATTCCTACTAATCTTAATTCCCTTTATTTTCTTTTGATTTTCTGCTTGTGTGAGGGCAATAGATAGGATGTTGGCACACATTAAGATTAAGTAAGGAGAAATAGGATCCCCCCTTATCTAATTTCCTTGGATGGAGTGAAGGATTGAGTGGGGCTTCCATTGAGCAGGAGGGAGTATTCTACTGAAGACACACACTCCATAATCCATTGAACCCAAGACTCACTAAAAATCATGAACAGAGTCAAGAATACCTTGTTTGGCAATATTCTAGTATTCTTGATAAAAGAAAGCTAGAATTCCATCATGGCTAGGAGATTTATGAGAACCTAGTTGGAATACAGCCAGCTCAATTTCAGCATCAGTGATTGGACTATCTAGTTGCATTTGTTGATTTTGGTTTAGTTTAGGGATGGGCAAGGACCTTAATTCCTTAAGGATAGATTGGGTAGTGCTAGGATTTGTTTCAGTAAATCTATGTCTAAAGTGATCCACTAGGATTCTCCCAATCTCATTAATGTTATCAGTTAGATTTCCATTCTCACATTTAAGATGTAGAATTCTATTTCTGGCCCTTCTTTGTTTAACTATAGTCTGGAAGTACTTAGTGTTCCTATCTCCCTTAACAATCCAGTCACTCCTAGCTTTTTGAGTCCACATAATTTCTTCTTTAGCCATTAAGTTCTCAATATCTTCTCTGAGCTCTCTTCCTTCTGAATGTCTCTCATTGTTTGAATTGAACCCTACATTGCTTGAAGCACTAACTGTTTCTCTTTAATTTCCTTTTCAATTTTTCCAAACACCTTCCTATTCCATTCAATGAACAAATTCTTAACATTGATCAGACCCTTGTATGTTTGTCTTCCAAGCTTCCTAAACTACAAATTTACACCCCTCATGAGTAGTCCACATTTTCTTAAATCTAAAGGGTCTTCTCTTAAAGGGGTGCTGTATTTCAAAATCTAAAAGAATAGCCCCATGATCAGATCTCAAAATAGGTTGATTATGAAGGGCATATTGTGGGTATGAGTGAATCCAATCCACTTAAGCAAAAGCCCTGTCTAGTCTCTCAATTACAAGTCTCATCCTCCCTTTTATTCATCTTGGTGGATTTTTGGCCCTTGGCCTCAAGTTCACACAACCCCAAATCATATAAAGTTTGTTGAAAGATATCAGCCCCAATGAGTTTTCTATCTAGGAATGCAAATTTATCATCTTCAAATAGAATTTGATTAAAGTCTCCTATACACAACCAGTTAGTTCTTGCTATGTGTTTGAGTTGTTTGAGCTCAAGCCATACTTCCTCCCTTTTAGAATGTTCAGGCTGACCATAAATAAAAGTAATTGAGAGAGGGGTACCATTATGGTCTAGTAAGTTTGTGTGAATTAGGTGCTTTAAGTTGTGCATAATAATGAGCTTCTGATCTAGTAGCCATCCAAGTAGCAAACCTCCACTAAGTCCCACCCGAGGAACTTCCCATCCTTTCCAAAAACCACATTTCTTCAAAACACCAGCTCTTTTGTCCTTGTCCAGCTTAGTCTCCATCAAAAACAAAGTAGAGGGCTTAAACTCCTAGGCCATTTTTTGACATTGTAGAACTGCAGAGAGATTGCCCAGCCCTCTACAATTCCAGCTAAGTATTCTCATGGTTGCTAGGGAAGATGTTGAAGGCCAGCTTCCTAATGTGTAAGAGGGGTTTGAATCTTTGATATCTTCGTTGGAAATACTAGGATATGCTAGTTGAGATACAAGGTCCTTAGCATTGAAAAAAAATACTAGTATGATCATCATTATGCCTAAACTACATGTTGACACCTCATTTTCGTATTTGCATTTAATGCCACTAATTGGACAAATGGTAATTTCACGCCTCATAGTAAAACTGTAATTTTGGCCACTTTAGTTCCAATTTCTCCACATATGATAAATCTTAAAGTCATAATGATCAAAACAACAGGCCACAAGGCTCAATCAGATTATCAGATTAAAAGATATTATCAAATCATGTTTTAATGGTTAATATACATTTGTGTGGTTGAGTCTAATCATGTGTGATTATGAGCCATTTATTTTGATTGGTCCCATGTGGATTTAATTTGAAATAAATCGCATACGTTCCTATTGGTCAAGACTAAAAATAATGATGGAATTTTATGCACTTAATTAATCCGATTGTCAAAGTATTAATGGTCCTTTAATTTTTGGTGAAATTACACTTTTTTAAGGGGCTGATTCAGTGATAATCCAGGCATATTAATTTTGAAATATTTTAGATACATTAAATGTAAATAACTGTATAAATTCTATGGAAATTTTCTGTACATTAGATGTAAAGATTGCCTAGAATTATGAAAATTCAACAAACAGTTGTGTGAATTAAATGTACAAGGGAGTTAATTTGGGGCTAGGAATGATAATTGTGATGAAAAACACATATCAAAGAAATGATCATTGCTTACTCTTTCGTGAATATCTCCCACACTATTGTAAATTTTTTTTGTGAGGTTTCATTCATTGTAAAGTAGACTTGGAGTTTTAATTTGAGAACAAGTATAAAGCAATGCCAATAAGAAACATGTGGGATATGATTTTTTATGTCCCTAGACTCCCTACTAGCTAGTTTTAGGAAGAATTGGGATTTTCAACTCCACTCCTACCACCTAAGAAATTAATGCAATAATGTCAACTCTCAATTAAAAGCCTCCCTCATCTAGAATACTCTTCCCCACACTATAAAAAGGGGTGGAATCTTCATTCCAAAGTTATCTACTTCTTATTTCATTAAAAAAAAAAAAGTTATCTACTTCCTTAGAGCTCTTAAGGAATTAACAAAGAAAATGTACTTTGGTGCTTTGTTCCTCTTGGTCTCGTATAACTAGAAGGGTAAACATTAGTCCTCCAAGTCTCGAGTTCATGACTTGATACGTGTTAACTCACTTCTCAAAAGTTCTTATAGGAGAACCTTGATTCTCATTTGGCGTTTTAGAGGAAATAACAAAGAAACGAACCTTGTGGTTTGTTCTCCTAGTTTTACCACATTAGGACAAACACCGGTCCACTTGGTCTTGGGTTTGTGGCTAAGTAACTTGTTGCCTCACTCCTTAACAACCTCTAAGATGAATCTTTCCCCTCCTTTTGAGTGCTTTGCATGCATATATGGCTTTCTAACATGTTTTCTTCAATAATATGCTAGAAACTAGGGTTTATGTATGCTTTTGTTTGAATATGATTTGAATGTTTTATAATATGTTTTGCATATATGCTATTCTAGATCCTAGGATTCTACTAATTTTGATGCTAAACATGTTTCTAGCTTTATCACATGGCACATACATAATCACTATATTTTTTATTCAAATAATATGATCACACACTTAGATTATGGTTTATACTAATCACAAACAATCATCATGTTCTTAACTTCCAATCCGAATGATGTGATCATATAATAAAAGTAGGATCTTTCACCATGCACAAATGAGCACTTATTTCAATCATAAATAACATGCTTTTCGATGTCTATAATGTTGTTTGCTTGGATGATGTAACATGACTACTAGTCACTGTAATCTAGAAGACTGGAATTCACTGGCAAGGTGGGTGCCTAACCCCTTCCCATATTGCACCCACCCTGCAACTTTGCCTTCAAACTTAAATCAATACTTTTCTATATGCTTTTTAATTTCCAAATTTTAACTAAAACAGAAGCCATGTTGTTTCTTTTAGATTGTATCTAGGACAAAGGCCATGTAAAACCTTAGTTATATTCAAACTAATGTGCAAATTTCAATCAATAAAGAGAGGTAATTTTATGTATTTTTTTTCCCTAAAGTGGTGAAGAATCCATGTAAAATCCATCATTTATGGGGGAGGGTATCATTAGTCAAACAACCATTTTGAGAGGCATTAACACAACTGTACCCTCTCATGCTTGTTTGGGCCAACTTAATCAAGCGAGCCGAGGGTGCAATTAGTCACAAATCTAATGTTCTTAACATGCAGACATGCATGTGAATAGATTAAAATTCTTTATTTTCTATTACTTGTAAGTCTAATTATTGCATGCAAAATTATTGAAACTCCATGATTTTGATCTATGAGAAGCAAACGAGTTATTGCCTTTTTGGTCAAACTCTCTCTCTCTCTCTCTCTCTCTCTCTCTCTCTCTCTCTCTTATACTCTTTTCTCAATTCTTGATTTTCACATAAACCTTGCTTTTTTATCATGGTATCAAAGCCTAAAATCTGTGCTAATATTAATTCTTCAAAGGTGGCTTTGAGTGCTATAGGTTCGTCTTCAATGGCTCCTGCAACTATATTAATGAACTTGATGAATCAACCACTTTTGCTCTTGTCAAACATGTCCAACATGATGATAATCAAGTTTAACAACACCAATTATATAGTGTGGAAGCACCAAATTACAATGGTGTTAGAGACATACTCGATGTTTGAGCTCTTAGATGAGACTCAATTGGTTCCTGGTAAGTTTTCAAAAGATCTTTCAAGGAACATCACTGCTATAGTGAATCCAAATTACCTAATTTAGAGATCCAAAGAAAAGTCTTTACTCACCTTTATAAGCTCTACACTTTCTCCTTTAATATTGGCTTTAAGAGTTGGTTGTACTTTTTACCCTCCTATCCACCCCTACTAATTTTTCCCATTTCATGACTTTTTTTTTTTTTTTTGATAAAAGGATGAAACATTAAACAAAAGCTATAAGGAAGTTCTACAAACAGAGTTAGCCTATATTAGGTTTAGAGTGCTATATACAGTGCACTCGAAAGCTAGCTGCATTAGCAACTATATCTAAAACCTGAGCTATGACTACTCTAGATACAAGCAAAAATTGAGTGATCATGCTCTGCTGGTGAAAGTTGTGAAGATCCGTCATTAAGGCTTGGTCTTGCCATGTAGGCCTTCTAAGGTTGTTGCACATGTCTACCAGATTTTTATCAGTGCTGATAATTACCTAGTTTTTGCAAAAATATAGACCATTTCTCCCACTACTCTCTATAAATAGACATTTCCATATTGCTATGTTTATCATCCCTCACACAACCAAGACTAGTATACCATATAAGATATATAGAGATAACCTCCTCAAATATGAAAGGTGTTTCTTTCCTTATGACTATGGCCATTTTGGCCTTGGCATCCTCCTTTCTTTCTGCCTATGACTCTTGTTGGGAAATTTAGACCCCGGTTGATAGATTTAACAAGTTTTAAACCCAAGTTGTTAATTAAATTTATTATGCATAGAACTTGTTAAAACAAAAAAAAAAACATCAATATCATGTCAAAACTAAGTGCAGCGGAAAAGTAAATAAGACAAGATATGATGACCCAGGAAAACCAATGAAACCAACCAGTTTCACAGTAAAAACCTGGGGGGAAACCTTCCCAAAAAGCAATTTACTATAGTAAAGAGAAGTTTCAGATCTAGTACAAAACCTCTATCCCTAGACTTTACAATCCCCGTAGATGAACTCATAGCAGAAACTTTCTACTGCTTCAGAACCTCTGAATTCTTCAATATATGAACGCCACCCTTTGATGCACGGATCCTAATACATGACTAACTCCTTTGCACAAATTCTAGTATGTGACTCACTCACCAACTTGAGAAAGAAGAATATTGGCTGCAAAGTTCTTCACTTCATCAACAATGAAGATCAAGAAGCACTTGGTTACAAAACCCTAAGGCGCAAAGACGCAGTAACTTCTTTCTGAGAGAATAAGGCTTCGGTCACCTTTTGCATATGTTCTCCTTATATTCTCTTCTGTGACGGCCTCAAAAATAAGCCTTATATATGCCTAGGGTTGTGAGAAAAGAAACCCTACACAAATACAAAAGCCTGGCCCAAAAATTAGATCTGAAAATTCTGATTTCTGTAACCTTGATAGCTTCTCGATCGATCCATTAGCTGTCGAGCTTTATTCATTAAATCTCGATAGATAGCTATCTGTCGAGCAGCTGTCGAGAAGCTGTCCGCAGGTGTCCAGCTATTTGTCCATTTTTAATGAACACTTTTTCTTTACTTGTTTCTTGGTCCAATCTTTATGGCTTTAATACTAGACTTGAACAACATGTTCTTTGAAGTATTAAACACATCCTAGATCTATTCAAATACAAGTAAAGTGTGTTTTATCAAAGGATTAGCCAACTACATTTAATATGTCCTTAACAATCTCCCCCTTTGGCAATCCGTGACAAAACCACAACAAACAAATGAACATATGAGATAAGTCATAAATCAGAGAAGTCATAAATCACTTAACTCATACTCACTTGTTGAATACAATAAAATCTACCCTAACACAAACTCTTGAAAAACTTTGCAAGAAGAGAGTTCATGGCATGGAAGACTTTGACAACCTGTATTTCTGAAACACTTTAAACAAAACAAATCAAGGCATCTTTGTGTGAAGCAAAAATAATAGATTGCATACAAATAAAGAAACATGTATATAAAAATAGAAAAGAAACAACACATGTAGAGATTGGTGAAGAAAACATACATCATCATATATATACCACTTGATAAATACCATGTTGTACGTAAAAATGGTCACAAGGCCTTGGTACAAAAACAAGGAGATAAACACTCCTCCTAAGAGAGAGAGAAGGAAATGACATTGGGTCAAGCAGTGGGTCCCACAAACAGTAGAAAAAAAATTTGAGTGATGTAAAGTGAAAACAAAAACCAAACAGATAGTATTAAAAAATTAGGGTATTTTAAGTGATGAGTAATGAGTGATGAATAACAAAAATTGAGTGAGGAGTGATGAGTGATGAAAAAATATAACCAAACAACCCCTCAGTATTTATTCCTTAAACAGGGGAACTAGACTTATCTTAATCTACCGGTAGTTGGGCCTGAAAAGATACTCACTATTTTTTTTTTTTCATCTTCTATGGTAGTATCAAAGCACAAAATCTGATGAGGAAGCAAAAATCTGACAGCTCCAAAGCTTCACCAAGAAAATTAATATCACCGTGCAATATTAATGCAAGCACTCTATTTATATGTATATAACCATGAAGAAACCCTATATATAATGCCTCTGTCAAAGAATCACCTTTCCCTTTCCCATTGTAAGAAAATGATCCAAACAGACCTTTCATGCACTAGATCATCGATCAGTAGAGGCTTCCATTCCATATAGCCACGTACTGATGCCTCTAAAACTACTGGAAGGTCCGAATCATTAATTTTACGACCACGTGAAGGCACACACTATTTACAACTCCTCTTCCATGCACGTAGACATGGCAAAACAGGTCAAAATTTTCTGACCCGACCCGACCCGACCCGAAAAATACTCGACCCAAACCCGATTTTTTTGACCCGAAACAAAAACGGGTTGACCCGTGACCCGACCCGAGTTTTTCGTAATTTTTGCGGGTCAACCCGACCCGACCCGCGACCCGACCCGAACCCGAATCACTTTTTTAAAACTTTTTTTTTTTGGTAAAAAAAAGTTAAAATTCAGACAATAGTAGTTTAATGATTTATTATGAACTTTAAAGAAACAATTGATACATTTACATATGCAAATTAATTGAAAGATAAAAGGTTGAGCATTCTGTAATGAGTAAAAAAATTTTAATATTAAATAACAAAGTACATGCCAAGATAATATGGTTACAGTAGAGTTAAAAATATAGATTTGAAATTGTAGACATGTGTGAGAAACATTTACAAGTGTAAAAATAGTGAAGCCAAAGTATCAAATTAGTATAAATTATGAATGCTTAGAGTCATTTTTTAACAATTTATGTCCAAAATAAATGGCTTTTCAAAATAAACTATAATATTTCCTAGAGTGTGTGTTACTTAACAACGATATGATATTTATAAAAGAGACCATGTATAAATAAGTAAGCAATTCAATTTTAATGTATATCTCAAATTGAAATAGAGTGACAACCACAATTGATAATAGAATATAAAATTAATTTTCAAGATTGTAAATTTCTTATATGTTTTTATTCTTTATCAAATGAGTTATCCAATAGGTCATTTGTAATTTTGTTTTATATTTTGGAATGTTAATATTGTGTAGAAATAAAACATGTGTATTTGTTTTACTTATATTTGTGTTATTTTTTTTTAAATAGCAATGTTAGGATTTGTATAATTTTGAAATTATTGAATAAGTATTAATAAGTTTAACTGAATTCATTCTTGATATAAGTGGTAAAGTCAAAATAATGCATTTTACATAAAATAATTTGTTGTATAACTTTTCAAATGACAAATATATGTTGTTTTATTTATAAAAAAATTAAAAATAAAAATAATAAAATAAATAATAAAATTATGTGAAAAATTACAGGTCAATACGGGTCAACCCGACCCGACCCGAAACCCGATTGACCCGAACCCCTTTTTAACCCGCTTAAGATGACCCGTTTTTGACCCGTGACCCGTTTGACCTGCAACCCGATTGACCCGACCCAAACCCAACCCGACCCGCCCATTTTGCCATGTCTGCATGCACGTACGTGTCTTTTACTCCTTAATGTTTTTCTAAATTCTTTCTTAGTATCTCTAGCTCAAGGATTATATTGTAGCTCTATTGAAATAATCCTAGTTTGGTTGGTGCCCATTTGATTGAAGAAGTTTGCTTTGGGGTTTAAGCCCATATAAATGTGACTGTTATTCTAATGCTTCAGTACTCAAACTAAAAGTAAGCAAAAACGAGGTAAAAGTTAAAGCCATAAAATATGTCAAAAAAGTCAGCATCCATGCATATCACTAGCTGTACGGCAAATCATTCACTAGCTAGCTCAGTTTTGATCTACAGTAGGCTGCTGTTGGAGAAGAGTGACACTGATCCCTGAATCAGGAAGGAGATCGCTTCAACCAATGCAAGGCAATATAAACAATGACCATGGAAAGACATCCAATCTCTGCTAAAAGGCTTAGAATCAATTTTTGTTGATCTTTGACGTATTTCCAAGAAGTCAGAGAATACAATACCTTTTTTTTTTTTTTTTTGGGATCTTCTTGTGATTGGGCAACTAGCCCAATTGAATCACAAATTCACAATAATTATAGGGATATTATGAATACTAATATCAGGGGAAAAAGGTTCAATTCCTTGACTTCCTTTCAAATATTGTAAAAGGCGAAGTGTCCAAATGTGGCTTTCGAGGTTGCTGAATATTTGGATTAAGTTAAGCCTAGTGATAATAATAAGATAGAGTAGTCGTCCTACTATATATTGTTAAATATATATAATGAAAATTCCTCATAAACCACACCATCTACAGCATTAAGTTTCATATGTTGTTCTATTGGAAATTAAGTGCGCTCAGGTAGTGTTCTATTGTTCAATATTATGGCACCCAAAAAGTATGTGATAAGGGTTATCTTAAAGGACGTAAAGCTGACGGGCTTGGGGCTGACGACCCCAAGGCTGACGACCTTAACTCTTAAGCTACCCGATGCTGACGACCTACAACATACGGAGATCTAGGGCTGAAGGACTCCACAGTAAATCCTAGTGCGTAGCCGAGCTGACGGGAGAAGGTTGACGAGGTCAGTCTCGGCTCCATCTGCAACCTTACTTGGCCAACACGCATACTCGAACAATTCTTGAACAACACGTCTAAGTAAGGAGACCCCTACAAGGACAAGGATTCTAGGAGATACGTGAGATCCAAGTATTATTGTCCTAAAAGGAAAAGAACTCTTTGATCAAGGCTTGAATCTCGGCCTAACGCTATTATAAATACCCCAAGACCCTCTCAAAGCAAGGTACGCACAAATAACTCAACTCTAGCACTCTAGTGTTGAAAGTAAAGGTTTCTAACTTAACCTTCGGAGGGTATTTGGCCGGTACCACGCCGGTGCCCTTTCAAAGGTCTTCACTCTCTTTGTTGTGCAGGTACGTCATCAGGAGCACGTGTGGATCGTGTGGCTTACTGACGATTTTATTGCTTCATCAGTTGGCGCCGTCTGTGGGAACCGAAAGTACGTAACGCTGTCGCTTCCCGGACAAAAGTTGCATGGTACTCACCCGCTCGATGGCTACCACCAACAACGTGCAGGCGGAAGAACCGCGTGCTACCGTTCTGGAAAAACAAGTCCAAACGCTCGCAGCGGCGGTCGAGCGCCTGACCAAACAAAATCACGACTTGGAGGAGCAGCTGCGCCAGAAGAACGTGCGTCCTGGAGCGCAAGAAGAAAATCAGGAGGAAACAAGCGCTGAGAGAAGGGATCCAAAGGCACCCGAAGGCAGCAACGCCCCGAGCAGGCCGGAGAGGCGGGATACCAACTTGACTACCCCTTCGGAAGCCTTGCCTCCCCACATCGCCACAGAGATGCAGGAGATGCGAGAACGAATAGACGTGATGATGAACGCCCTCAAAGGGCGAGTGTCCAACGACCTCGATGACCTGGTGCAGCGAACCGACTCACCGTTTACGGCAAATGTCACTTCACGCCCTCTGCCCCCGAAATTCCGTATGCCGCAGGTAGAAAGCTACGATGGAACAAAGGACCCCCTGGACCACTTGGAGTCTTTCAAAACTCTAATGCACCTTCAAGGGGTGCCGGACGAGATTATGTGTAGGGCTTTCCCAACCACATTGAAGGGATCCGCAAGAGTCTAGTACGGCAGGTTGACGCCAAACTCGATTAACACCTTTAAAGAGTTAGGTGCTCAGTTCGTGTCACACTTCATCGGAGGTCACAGATACAAGAAGTCCACGGCGTGTTTGATGAGTATCAGGCAAAGGGAGGACGAAACTTTGAGATCCTATATAACGCGGTTCAACAAGGAAGCCCTTTCGATAGATGAAGCGGACGATAAGATACAGGTAGCAGCCTTCACCAACGGGCTGCGAAAGGGTAAGTTCCTCTTCTCCCTATATAAGAACGATCCAAAAACAATGTCCGACGTGCTGTACAGGGCAACGAAGTACATGAACGCGGAGGACGCGCTAATTGCAAGGGAAGATAAGCCAAAGAAAAGGGAAAGACAAGAAGATACACGAACGGATAGGGGGCAGAAGAAGGCTAGGACCGAAGAGCGACGGGATGATCGCCGCTCTAAACCGCCCCCAGGGAGATTCGCGAGCTTCACGCCACTGACCGCCCCCATCGATCAGGTCCTAATGCAAATCAAGGACGAGGGGGCTTTGACTTTTCCCGGCAAGATGAAGGGAGACCCCAACAAAAGACCGAAGGACAAATATTGCCGCTTCCATCGAGACCATGGACACGACACGGCTGACTGCTATGACCTAAAGCAGCAGATAGAAGCTCTAATCAGACAGGGGAAGCTGCAGAGGTTTGTTAGTAAAGAGCGGGCAGGACCACCGCAGGACCAAGCTCCCCGACGAGACAACGAACGCCCCAGGCAGCCGATAGGAGATATCCGGATGATTGTAGGGGGCACGGCGACCGCTGGATCCTCAAAGAAAGCTCGAAAGACCTATCTCAGAATGGTCCAGAACATCCAGTTGACAGGGTCCGTACCTAAAATACAACGGACTGACAAACCCCTTATTGGATTCTCAGAAGAAGATGCGCGACGCCTCCACCACCCCCACGATGACGCGCTCGTCGTCACCGTACGAGCAGGAGATTATAACATGCATCGAGTTCTGGTTGACAACGGGAGCTCAGCGGACATCCTCTACTATCCTGCGTTCCAACAGATGGGAATTGATAGGGAACGGCTAGTTCCGACTAACGCCCCACTAGTCGGATTCGGAGGAACAAAGGTATTCCCCCTCGGCACCATCACCCTAGCAGTAACCGTCGGAGATTACCCTCAGCAGGTCACGAAGAATGTAGCGTTCCTTGTAGTCGACTGCTCATCAGCTTACAATGCTATCATAGGACGTCCCACTCTTAACTCTTGGAAAGCTATAACCTCAACCTACCACTTGATGATAAAATTCCCGACGGACTATGGGGTAGGGGAGCTAAGAGGAGACCAAGTGGCCGCGCGCGAATGTTATATTGCAATGATGGAGATGGATGACCACCGTCAAGCCATGAACATAGAAGAACAGCGCACCGCAACGGAGCCCATAGAAGAACTCGAAGAGATATCTCTTGACGATTCCCAACTGGAACGGACAACCAAGATCGGTACTCTTACAGACGCGACGATACGGCAGGAACTCACGGCATTTCTTAAAGAAAACCGGGACGTATTTGCTTGAAGTCACAGGGACATGCCGGGCATCGATCCGTCAGTCATAGTACACAGATTAAACGTCTTACCATCATTTCCGCCGATTCGCCAAAAGAAAAGAGTCTTCGCCCCAGAGAGAGATCGGGCAGTAGCGGAGGAAGTCCGCAAATTACAAGAGGTGGATTTCATTCAGGAGGTTCACTATCCCGAGTGGTTAGCAAACGTCGTCATGGTAAGAAAGAGCAGCGAAAAGTGGAGGATGTGCGTAGATTTTACAGACCTGAACAGAGCATGCCCCAAGGACAGTTATCCTCTGCCTAGGGTCGACCTCCTGGTTGACTCTACGGCCCAACACCAGTTGTTAAGCTTCATGGACGCGTTTTCAGGATACAACCAGATCCAGATGGACGAAGCTGATCGAGAGAAGACTTCGTTCGTAACAAGTCAAGGCCTTTTTTGCTACAAGGTCATGCTGTTCGGCTTAAAAAACGCGGGAGCGACGTACCAAAGGCTTATGAACAAGATGTTCGTGGAGCAGATCGGGAGAAATGTACAGGTGTATGTCGACGACATGTTAGTAAAAAGCCAGAGAAAGGAGGATCATCTGAAAGACCTAAGGGAAACCTTCGATACCCTTCGCTCCTACAACATGAAGCTAAATCCAGCCAAATGTGCATTCGGAGTGACGGGCGGAAAATTCCTGGGATACATGGTGTCCCAACGAGGCATTGAAGCCAATCCAGACAAAATCCGAGCTATAATGGACATGACGCCCGCAAAAAATGTGAAGGAAGTACAAAGCCTTAACGGAAAGGTCGCCGCGCTTAGCAGATTCGTATCCAGGGCGACGGATAGGTGCCTCCCATTCTTCCGCACGCTGAAGAAGTCCTTCGAATGGACGGACGAGTGCCAGCAAGCATTTGAAGACCTCAAAGCCTACCTATCGTCGCCACCACTATTGACCCCCTCCCAACCAGGCGAAGAACTATTCCTCTATTTGGCCGTTTCTCCAGCCGCCGTCAGCGCAGCCCTAGTGAGGGAAGACAGCAAGGTACAAAGGCCGGTGTACTACGCCAGCCGGGCACTCCACGGGGCAGAAGGAAGATACTCGCCACTAGAAAAACTGGTCTTCGCTCTAGTTACGGCAGCGCGCAAGCTGAAGCCATACTTCCAAGCTCATACGGTGGTCGTACTAACTGACAAGCCCATACGACGAGCAATGAGTAGCCCTGATGCCGCGGGACGTATGGCCTTATGGGCTGTAGAATTGAGCGAGTTTGACATAAAATATCGCCCCCGCACGGCCATCAAAGGGCAGGTACTCGCTGACTTTATTGCGGAGTTCGCATATCAAGAAGATCAGGGGGCGGGGAGTTCCCAATGGAATGTTTTCACTGATGGGTCGTCGAACAAAAAAGCTGGCAGAGCTGGAGTCGTGCTTCGCTCTCCCGAGGGTGACGAGGTCGAATGCATGGTTCGACTTGGTTTTCCTACGACCAACAATGAAGCAGAATATGAAGCCCTCATAGCAGGCTTAGATCTGGCAAAAGCCGTAGGAGCCGTAGGTACGATGGTCCATTGCGACTCTCAGGTAATCACCAATCAGGTCAACGGCGACTACGAATGCAAGGGAGAAAGAATGAAGATGTATTTGGCACAAGCAAGGAGAAAGGTGGACGAGCTCCAGGCAAGAGTTGTTCAAATTCCAAGAGGGGACAACGAACAAGCCGACCGCCTTGCAAAAGCTGCATCAGCGGAACATGTGGTCATCCCCGACAAGGTACTATTTTTTGCTCAACTCACACCACTGATAGATGTCATCAGTATGCAGGAAGTAAAATCCGAAAACGATTGGACCACCCCTCTGGTCGCCTATTTGAAAGAAGGCATTCTACCCGAAGAAAAGGAAGCCGCAAGGAAGCTGAAGGTCCGCGCAGCGAGATTCGTCTTAATAAGGGATGTCTTATACAAGAGGAGTTTCTCCCGGCCGTACTTAAGGTGTCTAGGACCCGAAGAGGCGGATTATGTCATGAGAGAAGTACATGAAGGAATTTGTGGCAACCATTCAGGGTCGCAATCGTTGGTCCACAAATTAGTCAGGGCCGGATACTATTGGCCGACAATGCAGAAGGACGCCCAGACATATGTCAAGACATGCGACAAATGCCAACGGTTCAGTAACTCCATCAAGCAGCCAGCTGAAGAACTGACCCCGATCACTGCTCCGTGGCCGTTCGCCCAATGGGGGTTAGATATCATGGGCCCATTCCCAACGGCAGCAAGGCAACTGAAGTTCCTAATAGTCGGAATCGACTACTTCACCAAATGGGTCGAAGCAGAAGCCTTAGCCACTATCACCGAGAAGAACGTGCGAAGTTTTGTCTGGAAGAACATCGTTTGCAGGTTTGGAATTCCAAGGGTCCTAATCTCGGACAATGGCAAACAGTTCGACAATAATGCCTTCCGGGATTTCTGTTCACAATTAGGGATCAAAAATCATTACTCTTCCCCTGCTCATCCCCAAGCCAACGGACAAGTCGAAGTCACGAACCGATCCTTGCTTCGGATAATCAAAACTCGGCTCGAGGGGGCGAAGGGCATATGGCCGGAGGAACTACCCAACGTACTATGGGCATACAGGACAACCGTCAGGACCCCCACAGGAGAAACCCCGTTCCGGTTAACATATGGGAGTGAAGCTGTTATACCAGCAGAGGTTGGGCTCACAAGCTACAGAGTGGACAATCACGACGATGGAAGGAATGATGATGCCAGACGACTGGAGCTTGACCTAATCGACGAAGTTAGGGCAACAGCTGAACAAAGGCTCGCACGATACCAAGACCTCATGGCAAAGCACTACAACTCCCGAGTCAAGCACAGGGACTTTGAAGTTGGAGACCTGGTCCTAAGGAAGGTGATGGGCGCCGCCAAAGACCCTACACAAGGAAAACTCGGCCCAAACTGAGAAGGGCCCTACAGAATTACATCATGGCTAAGGAAGGGTACTTACCACTTAGAGACTCTGGACGGACTAAGGCTACATCATCCATGGAACGCCGAACACCTCAGAAAGTACTACCAATAAAAAGCAACGCAAAGAACGCTACTCCTCATCTCCAGTCTACTTTTCAGTCATTTATTTTAATCGTTTATTTTAGTTCATTACAATACATTTAAAGCCCAAAGGGCTAGGGTTTATTCATTTTTGAACAATTTTATGCCTTCAACACAATAAGAGGAATTTATTCAGTAAAACAACTTGTGCAACTATTAGGTAGACGGAACAACAAATGGGATGACCAAGCTAGAATCCACCAAAGTGGACGAAACTACTACAAAGTCCACAAAGTGGACGGAACTACTATTAAGTCCACAAAGTGGACGACCTTAAATCCACAAAGTGGACGACCTTAAATCCACAATGTAGACGACCCTAAGTCTACAAAGTGGACGACAATCTAAAAGTCTGAAATGGACGACCCTAAAAGTAGACGCCCCAAAGTCCGCAAAAGTGACGACCTTAAGTCCACAAAGGACAGGTCAGAACTACCGTATTAAGACCACTAAGTCGACGCACCTACAACAAAGTCCACAAGTAGACGACCTCGTCACTAAAGTAGACGACCTCGTCACTAAAGAAGACGATCTCGTCAATAAAGAAGATGACCTCGTCTCAAACTGGACGGAACTACTACTATGTCCACAGAGTGGATGATCCTAAGTCCACAAAATGGACAACTGTAAGTACACAAAGTAGACAGGACTACTAGTAAGTCCTCGAAGTGGACAACCTTAAGTCCTCACAATGGACAACCTTAAGTCCTCAAAGTTGACGAAGTCCCTACAACTTGGAGTCCAAAAAATAATGGACGACTTTGATACGGAGTCCACAAAGTAGACGGAGTCACTACAAAATTCACGAAGTAAATTAAGTGCGCAAAACCAATACAAAGTTTACTAAAGCAGGTAGCCTCGTCAGGACAAGATGCAAAAACATTACAAAATTCAAACCAACGGCGAAATAAAAATAACACTTTGAAAGCAACAAACGTGAAAATACTACAAAAGGGAATTGTCTTTACAAAAAGCCCAAAACCACGGGCGTCAAACATAAAAATTCATTACAAAACAGTGTTTACAAAGGGTTCACGAAGTAGAAGGAGCAGTCGACGGGGACAGGACGACGATTGGAGTAGAAGGGTCGGCAGTAGACTTGGCCGCATCAAGACCGGCTGACGGATCCAAGGTGACGGACCTCTCCAAGGCAGGTTGAGCAAGAACAAAGCTGCCGTCTCTCGTGTCTGCCTTAGGATCGGTGGACTCATCATCCCCCTCGAGGATGGATTCACCCGCCGGAGTTGACGGTATGGGCTCGTCCATGTTGATCCCCGACAAGTCCAAGTCAGGATAGGCGCGCTTCATCTGCTTCAAGCAATCTTCAAAACCGTCAGCATAGTAGACGGCGCAGGAATCAATGAATTGCTGGGAATCTTTGAATTCCGCCACGGCGTCATTCCTGGCCGTCTCTACCTGGCTCATCAGTCCTTGCAGCTCCTTCTCCGCCGCCACCTTTGCCTCGTCAGCCAGGCCTCGTTGACGGGCCTCCTCCGTCAGCATGTCCGTCAGTCTTTTCACCTCCTTAGCTAAGTGGACGTTGGCCTCTTTGTACTGCTGCTGGGCGTCAACAACATTCCTTAGCCGGGTATGCAGACGGGAAACCACAGCTTCCTTATCCGCGCATTTGTCCCACAAGTACTTCATCCGGATCATGGCCTGCAAGACGTAAGAATAACGTCAGTCCGTTATAAGGTCGTCCATATGGCTTGATAAGAGGAAGGAATAGTATACCCGGGTGAGGTCGAAAATCCCTGACGACCCTAGCTCGTCAGTCGACTCGTCGTCACACAGCGCCATCTCCTCCTCCTTTAGGATGGACCCCGTCACCTCCACGGCATAGTCCTTGTGGGTAAGGAGGTGACGGACGGAATCTGGATGGAAGACCCCTGATGCCGTCATCAGGCCTTTGCCGACCCCGTGAGAAGCTCTTGGGGGCGACGGCCCCTTGGTAGGTTCCCCAGAAGAGGGGATCACCTTCTTCCCAGACCGGTCGCCAGCCCCGTCGGTTTTCCTTTTGACGCCTTTCTTCCCGACGGACTTGGGGGCTGACGACGGCGTCGCTTCACCTCTTGCCCTCTCCTCTTCCTGCTTCTTCTTAGCCGCGGCGGCACGGATTCTTTGTTTTGCCGTCTCCATTTCTGGTAAAGATAAAAAGTGAGTAAAAAAAATAAAAAGGTCAAGAAAGTGACGGAGGTAACTACGAGATACTCACGTCGACGGGATAATTCGTTTAGTCTACGAGCCTCGTCTGACGGTTCGGGACCACCACAATACAGGTGCAAAATGTCTAGGGTAATTAGGTCCCGACACCTCCTTTCGTCCAGAGGAATTGACGTCACTCGGCGGATGAACTCCTCTTGCTCCGCGGTTATACGTGGACGGACGTTGGCTGAAAGAAAAATAGACGGAGTTAGAAACCAGTTAGGTAAAAAGCAAAGAGAGGCCGACGGGATAAACCTGAATCCCTAACGTACGCCCAAGTGTTATCGAAAAAACCATAAGGCATGGACTCCCACTCTTCTTCACGACACACCCAGTTCGTCCCTTTAACGAAAAAGTACCTTCCTTTCCAATTTCTATTGGAGTCAGGCATGTCTGACACCAATTTTAACTCTTTCGACCTTTGGGAGAAATGATAAAACCCCTTGGACGAAGAAATATGTTGTGGACAGTAGCACCAAAAGAATTCTTCTAAAGTTAACTGACGGTGCCCACCGCTGAGACGACCCCACAAAATTTCCGCGCCAATAAAAGTCCTCCACGCATTGGGGGCAATCTGGCTGACGGAGATCCCCAAAAAGTTAGTTAACTGACGGTACAAGCCCGTCAGTGGTAATCTGAAGCCCGCTGCAAACATGGCGTCATACATGCCCACGTCTGCTGTCCGGCCTGAATAGCACCGTTCACCCTCCAAAGGGAGACGGATGGGGACGTCGTCTGGGATCTGGTAGCGGGCCCGTAAAGTGTTGAAAACATTTTCTGACATCGTCGGCAGAAAACTATTGACGGACCATTCAAGGGGAAGGATGAAGGGGCGGTCATCACCTGGAGCTCCAGAGGTGCTCTCTAAAGTCTCCTCGTCACCTTCATCCTCACTCTCGTCGCCACTTCTCTCTTTCTCACTACCACCCCCGTTCTCACTTTCTCTACCATTTCTATCCACTTCGTCAGAAGAATGGGCCGATGTGTCCCTCTCTGACGACCAGGACAAGCCCTCCTCGGGCTGAAGACCTGACGGAAAGACTTCATCATAACCCGCTCCTTCGCGGACTGACGACTGCTCACTCGACATCTGACTACCTACAAACGATGGTTGTTGTTCTAAGAACCTAGACCAACGGCTTCGCTAAAGTTACAGGGTGAAAAAAATAAAAAGAGTTGAAACAAAAAACTTACAAGTAAAAGGTCGTCTGACGTAAGTCGACGGTCCCAAAAGAGTTGACGGTTCAAGGTTGACGAAGCTAGCAAACAGACGAACGGGAGTCGTGAACTTGACGCTATTGGCTCTCAAGAATATGAGTGATGGAAAGTTTGAAATGAGGAAAGTAGGAAATATATATAGGAAAAAGGGGGCACGAAAGATGAAGCGACACGCTCGTCGCAGAACGAGGCGAATCAAACTAAGCCACGTGTCCTAGCATTTAATGAAAGCCGCGCGAGGTTTTAAGTATATACTCCATAGCTCGTCAGGATAGGTTGACGAAGCTATGGAGTAGGGGGCAGCTGATAAGGGTTATCTTAAAGGACGTAAAGCTGACGGGCTTGGGGCTGACGACCCCAAGGCTGACGACCTTAACTCTTAAGCTACCCGATGCTGACGACCTACAACATACGGAGATCTAGGGCTGAAGGACTCCACAGTAAATCCTAGTGCGTAGCCGAGCTGACGGGAGAAGGTTGACGAGGTCAGTCTCGGCTCCATCTGCAACCTTACTTGGCCAACACGCATACTCGAACAATTCTTGAACAACACGTCTAAGTAAGGAGACCCCTACAAGGACAAGGATTCTAGGAGATACGTGAGATCCAAGTATTATTGTCCTAAAAGGAAAAGAACTCTTTGATCAAGGCTTGAATCTCGGCCTAACGCTACTATAAATACCCCAAGACCCTCTCAAAGCAAGGTACGCACAAATAACTCAACTCTAGCACTCTAGTGTTGAAAGTAAAGGTTTCTAACTTAACCTTCGGAGGGTATTTGGCCGGTACCACGCCGGTGCCCTTTCAAAGGTCTTCACTCTCTTTGTTGTGCAGGTACGTCATCAGGAGCACGTGTGGATCGTGTGGCTTACTGACGATTTTATTGCTTCATCAGTATGCATCATGGAGGATGTAAAGCTCCTATTTGGAGTGAGTCACCTCCATACCAATTACATATTTTAGAGGACCATTCTAAGAAATTGTAAATAATATTTTTGTTCTTAGTTCAATGAAATCCTATATTATCAACCAAAAAAAAATAAAAAGAACTATCAACCTTTGATTTAGAAAATCCTGTATCTAATAACTATGAAGCATGGGTACGTTTCGAGACTCGGGTGCGGGTGCGGGACTCGGCAATTTTTGAAAAAAGTGGGTGCGGGTGTGGGTGCGGCGGGACTCGCACCGAGTTGCCCGCGCGTCGCCGCGAATCGAGAGAAGAGAGAAGAGAGTTTAAGTCGAAGCTGCGTCGGCGCGAGAGAAGAGAGAAGAGAGGCACCGACGTGCGGGCAAATACCCTAAATATTTTTGAACTATTAAAATATTTTTAAAAAACATATTATTATGCCTTGATTCACAAAACAAAGAAAGAACGAGGCAAGAAACACAAAACAAAACACAAAACCAAAAAGAAAACACAAAAGAAGCAACAAATATTCAAAATAAAATTGAGGAAGGACATATTTAGGGTATTTGGGCCTCATTCAAAGCAAAGTTCGGTTGTTCCGCCATGATTCAAGGCCGATTTGGGCTTGTTTCGGCCGTTTCAATCGTCGGCTGATACGGCACGATTCTGGCCGAAACTGCTCGGTTCAGCGCGAATCGGCCTAAATCGAAGCTGCGTTGGCGCGAATCGAGCCGAGTTGGCGCGAATCCATGAAAAAAAAAAAAGCTCAAATGCGGCACCGACGTGCGGGCAACTGCGTCGGACTCAGGTGCGGCACCCTCCCAGCCACGTCCGTGCTTTCTAGTCTAATAAAGCATTTGTAAAACCAATTGAGTGAAGCTTTCTCTAAACCGTATATTGATTTAGTTTTTGCAGTTATTTTTTCAATTTGTGATGATTTTTTAATAAAATTTTTTGCATGAAGCATAAAGCTACAACAATTATTTCTTTTTGGTGAAAACGTTTTTCTTGGTAGCCTTTTTTTTGTCATGACAATAAAAACACTAAAATATGATGCTTCAAATAATTATTGGCTACCACTGCTCCCCTATAAGTATAAATGCTTGTAGGGTGTGGATGGCAAAAACCGAGAGTTTAAGTCTCTAGGAGGGAGCTTCACACACATATACACTTAGATTAGCTTAGAGTACAAATTATATCTTGTAAAAAAAAAAAAAAAAAAATTCTTGGCTAGAAAGAAGTACTTAGAAATACTTGGTTCCAAGATCATAGTCAAGAGAAGAGTTAGTAGATTCATTCCCACTTGTATTAGCGGCAAAAAAAATTTTGAATCCTTGGCCAATATTTTGTGTAAAAATTGAATAAGAAGAGGCCCGAAGTCTCTTCTCCATAATTTTTACAAATATTCTCTTGTAAAACTCTTTTTGTGATTTGTTTCTTTGTTGTACGTGGCTCCTGCAAGCCAAGCTCCTCAACTGCCAACTGGAACCTCCCACCAACCTTGGGTTACTCTCTCTATCATAATTTTTCGAAGCATCTTTTCTCTCTCCCTCTCAACTTCCAATTGCTTGATGAACTCATTATATCCTAACACACTACAAAAAAAAATGTCAATTGAACCACAAAACTTTTGGTGTACCTCTTTTGACAGCAAACATGTTCACTTGAGTCGAGTCATCTATGGCCCTTCTTAGCCATCAAAGATGTAATTTTTTTTCTTTCCCATTTTGTAAATGATTAGCATGGTGATGCCATGATCATGTTTGTGTGAGAGACTCATTGGATAAGTTATCATAAGGGCCTTAGGCTGATCATGCTATCTATATCAAGTCATGTCCCGCTTTAATCCACCCTCTTATAAATTATAACTAATATTTGAAGACAACTCTTCTATATATACGAGTATATATATATATATATATATATGTATGTATGAAGACATAAATTGACATAATTGAATTACGTTACATTTTTTTAATGAAGAAGCAAAATAAATGTCACGCCCATGACGACCCAACTAATGATCTAAGCATATGATAGTAAATGTACGCTTATAGAATTTTCACTTTTTACATTCTAATCATGTAAAGCCTTACTTAAGAGAAATAACCCATGAAACAATTGGATTGTTTTTTTCCTTTCATTCAACTGCTATTGCTGGTTTCTCTGCCGCTAGCAGAAGTTAGGGTTTCTAACTTCTCCTAAGCTGTAAAATTTTTTATTTCTTCTCTTTGAAGGCCTGTCTGTCCCTTTAGTGAACTCCTGTTTGCTAAAGGCTTGTGGGGCTTTTCTTCATGGGTTTGGGAAATACTTTCTTTTTACACGTTTTTATGGAAGAAATCACAGAGGGCTGTAGCAGATTATCTTTACAAGGTCCGGAGGGTGAAGGCTTTAGACTTCGGTCTGAGATGGGTTCTAAGGAGTTTATTTTAGCTGTGAAATTTTTTACAAAGTGAGTTCTTAATACTGACGCTATTATGAGGAATTTTTCACAGCTTTGGCACTCTCGTAACGGTTTTGAGATCAAAGATTTAGGGAACCATGTTGTCCTTTTCATTTTTGATAATAAACTCGACACTGATAGGGTTTTAGCGAGCCAACCTTGGAGTTTTGATAAATTTTTGGTGGTCATTCAATGATATGAGAAAAGCACACATGCATGCGATTTAGTTTTTGACAGGGTTCCTTGTTGGGTGCAAGTGTATGAGATTCCTATACGGTTTATGAATAAGGTGGTGGTGGAAGGTATATGCTCAGGTATTGGAGAGGTTTGTCCTCGAATTTCTCGAATATGGAGACAGGTGATTATCTGAGGGTTCGAGTAGTACTCGATGTTTCAAAATTTCTTAGTTGTGGTTGTAAAATCACATTAGATGATGGCTCAATTGGCTGGGTATCTTTTAAATTTGAAAGGCTACCTATTATTTGCTATTGGTGTGGTTGTTTAACATCGGGGATAAAGACTGATTTATTGCTCAATAGCAAAGGTACTCTGCCTGTTAAAGCTTGTCAGTATGGAGCATGGATGCATGCACCTTTGTTCAGTCCAGCCAAAAAATCCATAGTTGTTGTTCCTAGATTCTATGAGCAAAGAAGGGAAACTTCTCGCACAGAAACCCCTGGTGGTGCTGCCTTCATGTTCAAACCACAAAATCCACCGGCAAAACAATCACCTCCAGTGGTCCCTATGCAAAAGGTAACTCCTGAATCTTTGTTCCCATTATTATTAATTCCATTTTGGTCGATAATTCCAGGGATTGTGATGATTTTTCTTTGGGTTTTGAGGGTCTACAAAAGAAAATTTCACAAGACAATTAAAAGAGATTGATGAGGAGTTGACAAAGTTTGAAGATATGGAAGAAATAGATATTAATTTGAGATTCTTACCATACTAGGACTCTACCACTTCAAACTGTCCTTGTGTTTTAGAAATTCCATTATCTCAAAATCCCATATTTTTAGCAAACAGAGGATTCTCCCCACCGTAAAATAGTCCAGGTCAGTGGGATCTCCCCTGAAGGATATTTCAAATTAGCATGAATCTCCCATACAGGTCACTCATCCAAATAGACCTAAGTGGACACGTATTGCTCGGTCTGCCCTAGGTATTTCTAAAATTTTGGATGTCCATTCAGAGAAAAAAAGGGGTTCTAAACCGATTCTCGATCATTATGGGTTATCAAAGAAGACTAAATTGGTTTCTCAAGTTGACAAGAAAAGTGATATGCTATTGGTGGAGGCTGGATCCTAGTCCTGCCAGGGACCATGAATCTATTATGTTAGAATTGTCGGGGGCTTGGGAACTGGCAGATAGTCTAAGAGCTTGGAGATTTAGTCCAATCACAAAATCTTACAGTGGTGTTTTTAGCCAAAACATGGCTGGATGAAAGAAGATTAAATTGGTTTCTCAAGTTGACAAGGAAAGTGATATGCTATTGGTGGAGGCTGGATCCTAGTCCTGGTTAGGACCATGAATCTATTATTTTGGAATTGTCGGGGGCTTGGGAACTGGCAGATAGTCTAAGAGCTTGGAGATTTAGTCCCATCACAAAATCTTACAGTGGTGTTTTTAGCCAAAACATGGCTGGATGAAGCAAGGCTTAGTAGTCTTCATGATTCTCTTCAATTTGGTCATCATCATGGGGTTTCAAATTTTACCTATGGTGGTGGTCTAGCTCTTTTCTAGAAAAAGGATTTTAACTTTGTTGTTGAATAATCTTCTCAGAATCATATTGATGTCGTGACTAATAAAGGTAGGGATGGTGCTTGGTGTTTCATTGGGTTTTATGGGGAGCTTGAAACTCATCTTAGAACCAAGACGTGGGATTTGTTACGTGATTTACATAGGCAGTGTGCACTACCTTGGCTATGTAGGCACGATTTCAACAACTTCTTATCAGATGGAAAAATTTAGAAAGGTTCTGGCTGAATGTCGTTTGCTAGATTTGGGTTTTGTGGGAAATAAGTTTACTGTGGAGTATTTGGGGGTTTTAGAGTTTCTAGAAAGGATACCCTTTTCTTTTGGACATCAGCCTTGGGAAAATTTTCTAATTGGAGGGTGGGGTTATGTATCCATGGTTTACTCCCAGGGGTGGGTCCATAGGGCCCTGCCTTGGTGAGGTTCCACATCTTAAAAAAAAAATCCAACTGTGCATAACTTGATTAAACAAAATATCATTCTATTGGATCTCTTTTGTATGTGCATAAGGAGCTGGGGGAGGCTACTGATCGCTTGCTACTTCATTGTGCAGTTGCCAAGGACTTGATCTCTCCTTCTTCTTCTTTTTTTGGAGATATTTTCAGTTAAATGTGTTATAGTGCTTGTGTATTTTTGTTGGCAAGGAATGTTTGGAAAACATAGAATCAGTGCAAATTTGGAGTGGTGCCCTGCCTTGCCTTAAGCAGATAGAGAAAACCTTACATTCAACAACACTGAGTTACCTACTCTCAAGTAAAAATGTGTAGTTCTGCATAATCTGTTGTGATTGACCTAATGTGACCGGCAACATCTCTTCTCTTTCTTTTGTGGATTTCCTTGACGATATTTGTTTGTAATTCTTTAGGAGACTCTTTATAAAACTTGTATACCAAGGTTTCTCCTCTTTCTAATAAAAATTTCAAATTACTTTTAAAAGAATCACATAATATAAAATAAAAAATTGTATTTTGCCAATTCAATGTACATGATAGAACCATTTTGTGGGATGGAGAATTTTAGCATTCTAAGTTTTCCATTACTTATTTAAACTGACTTGTCTGCATGTCTTTGGAGTAGTAAGGCACCTTAGTTATTGACTACGTATTTAGTCAAAACGAAAATGCAATTATTGTTATCTCTCTCTCTCTCTCTCTCTCTCTCTCTCTCTCTCTCTCTCTCTCTCTCTCTCTCTCTCTTTCCTATTCTTTTCTTTTCCTCCATTGTCTTAATTTTCTTGAGATATAATTTTTTTTTATCTTTGTTGCTATGAGTTTCATTCAGGACTTCTATTATGCCTGAAAATGAGCAAAGTTAGATCTGAGCGAGCTTCATGCGAAAGGTGGAAGGTATTAAATCTTTTATTGTCTTGTTTTTCTCTTTGGTTTTCTGGGTGTCACAGCCAGTGTTGATATAATGTGTTTGGTGGCTCCATTATAAATTTATAATATTACTAAAATCCTTTTATTTTCTCTGTGTGTATGTAGTTTTAGCATTTATCTTGCTTATTTATGTCCATCAGTGGTTTTGCAGTTCCATGTATAATGTTGGCAATACAAAACTCATTTTGTTAAACCCAATGATTATTATTCTGAAAAGAAACCTGCTTTTAAAAAACATGTTAAACAAAGATCGGGTAAAGGTAAGTGCTTTAACTGTGGCAAATTTGGCCATTTCAGTAAAGACTGTACTCAAAAGCCTGGCAAACTAAAATACAAACTAAAAATGTTAAACATTAATGATAGTGATCAAAATGAACTGTTTCAGATTCTTGAATATGCTATTTCTTCCGAATCCTTTGAAGAAGATTTCTCCTCTTCGTCTGATTCCTCTTATCACTCTTGCAGTGATTCTAATACACCTAATATTAAACTTGGTTGTAAAGGATCTTGTTGTAATGCTATGAAATTTGTTTACGTCTTAACAAAAGAAGAAGAACAAGAAAACCTGTTATTAACCACTATTGCAAAAATTGAAAATTCTGTTTTACAAAAAGAACTCCTTGATAAGTTTAAACAAAACTTAACAAGAGATAAAACTGTTAAAAAGCCTAAAGCACCTATTAACTTTGAAGAAACTTTGGAAAGATTTAATAAAAATATATCCAAAGAAATAACTGTTCAAGATCTTCAAAAAGAAATCAACAATGTTAAACAAGAGATAATTCAATTGAAAAATAATGTTAAAAATATTAAAAAAGATAATGTTGATCTTAAACAAGAATTACTAATTCTAAAAATTGATAAAAATTTGGATAAAAACTTGTCCGATAATGATGAGCACCAAGATGGAGAAGGATCTTCTCAACAAACTCATCCTTCTGGTAATGTTTCTGATAACTTGATTACTTGGAATAATAATCAACTTGCTCTTGTTAAACATATAATGCCTCCAAAATGGTTTACTAAAGTTAGAATTGTTGTTTCACATGATTATGCTTTTGATACTATTGCCATGATTGATTCTGGTGCTGATATTAATTGTATTCAAGAAGGTTTGGTTCCTTCTAAATATTTTGAAAAATCTACTGAAAAGTTGGTATTTGCTAATGGCACGCAAATGAAAATCAAGTATGAATTGAGTAATGCTCATGTTTGCCATAATGATGTTTGTTTTAAGATACCCTCTGTGCTTGTTAAAAACATGACTGATAGAGTGATACTTGGATTGCCTTTTATTGCTTCTTTGTATCCTTTCCTTGTTGAACATGATGCGATTACTACTGATCCTTTTGCACAAAAAGTTAAATTCAAGTTTTGTTCAAAAACTACTGATAATGATGATTTTAATTTAATTCATGCTAAAGTCAAACACCTTAATTTCCTTAAACAAGAAATTAGGTACAAGAAAATTGTTGAACATCTCTCTGATAAATTATTGCAATCTAAAATTGATAATTTTCAGAAAATTTTGCTGAATGATGTTTGCTCCGATATTCCTGCTACCTTTTGGTATAAGATTGATGATCTGCCTTTTATTAAAGGTTTTAATGAAAGAAATATTCCCACTAGAGTCCGCCCTATTCAACCAAGTGTCAAGACAATTTCCCCAACTTTTATCCCAACACATCCCAAATTATTTCGTGAAATTTTGTCACAAACTCCTTTTCTAAATTCCTGTTCAGCACAACATACATCTATTTTAAAATATTTCAAAATATATCTTTTGAAAAATTTTAATGCTTCTTTCCTTGACCCACAGGAAAAGGAAACTATTGAAACCCCACGAAAGTGGAAGGTAATGACTTCTTCAGCAGAGAAGAGGAACAAGGGGAAAGCTCCTGCTCAGGACTATCCTCAAGACAAAGGACTCCCTGCGGAACAATCCTTTGTAATGCATGAAGGCGCATCTTCTGATGCAACATCCCTTCAGGAGATTCTACCAGCAGAGGTAGCATACTCCAGTAGTGACATGATTATTGCTTTGCAGGAAATTTTGTCCAAAGAATTACAATTCCACAATGGAATCTATAGTGAATTGCCATATTCCATAAAATATATTCTTGACAACCTTCAAGCTTCTTTCAAAATGAACCAGAAAAAACTATTCAAAAGAACCCTCCAAGCTCTTGAAATTCATCTTGTTAACCTCACAGCCCAAAACGAAATCTACAATGATTATCTTATTAACCTCAATCCAGAAAATGAGACTCTTGCGAGTCACCCTGATACAACCCCTGAAAACCCAAATGTTAAACTTTTTGTTAGTCAACTCCTTGGCAAGGAGGAAATCCATTCAATGGATCAAAAGACTATAATGGGTACTGATTATGCTCGATTGAGCCTTAAGTCTCAATCCCTGATAAGAAGTGCTGTAGCCAACTTGCCTCCAGAAGTACAATCCTATATTTTTGAAAGCAAGGTCATGACCAAGGATCTTGATCTTTGGCTCAAATAATTCAGAATCTTGATTCTCATCACTCCAACCCTTATGGAACCAAATGGTCCCAATAGTGTTTACTTAAAAAAGAAATGGGAGAAACATTTCAAACACAGTCTCAAAGTCCACGAAAAGAGTCACCCTTTTCCTGGCCTTTTAATCAATTATGAAGATGATTCCAGAAGAAATGTTTTTGGTGATTCCTTCTGGTTATCTCAAATGTTTGAATCTGGCTTCATACGGTTTATAAAAATAACAGACCATAGCCAAATCAGCCAATTTCTTGATATCATCCGAAAGGCTATTGAAAATGAAGGCCCCCATGTTACTATCCGATGCTGGAGTACTTTGCCAAAATGGGAAAGAACCGATTGGATGAATGTTCAACCTTCCAAACATCTCCTTCTTATTAACGGATATACTTACCAAGGCCAATGGTATGATGGTAATACTTATGTTTCCCACAAACAGCCATTTGCTCTTGCTGAATGTTGGAGAAGCTATTTCAATAATCAAATTCTAGACGTCAGCCAAGAATTGTGGAAAGACTACCACTTTATTGGAAGTACGGATAGAATTTCTATTTTTTTAAACAAACCCTATGCTTCTGCTGTCCGTCATCTACAATGGACGAGTCATGCAGACCCAAGAATATTCCTTACAAGAGATCCTGTTTATGATCCCATGTTCTATTGTGGTCTCTGCAATAAATATTGAGGGGGACCAAGGCGCAGATGGCGAAAGCACGACTGATAATAGTGAGATAGGCGGTAAAACCTGCCAATCAGTTATATCAAAATAAAATAATTGAAAATAAGGCGGTAGAACCAACCAAGCAATTATAGCAAAATAATTCAAAAGTATTGAGAATAGAAGTGTTTATTGAAAGTAATTCAAAACACTTACAACAATAGTAGTAATTACAGGATTACAGTGATCAACAGGGATAATAATACAAGGCTTGTCGGCTAGTCATCAATCTAGTTACAAGCTTTATGGGAAATAGTGAGAAGTATTAGGCAGTTTCTAAGAGCGTTTAGGTTCTAGAGAGAATCCTAAAGAAGGCTCAAAGAAAACTTGGGAAAATTAACTTCTGAGTTTAACAATAAGGGACAACCCCCCTTAAATAGGCAAATAAAGCAGTGAATAGTAAAAAGTGAATAATGACTTTTTTCACTATTCATATCAGGACCCGTGAGGGGTATCAAAAGCAGCAAGGGCATCAGGAGCGCCTTTTCAGGGGCCGAAAGTAGTTTGGCGTGGAGTGCCAAAAGCAGTTAATAGAGGAATTATATCACCAGGTAATGCGACAGCATCATTATTGGCCTTTTGTGCTAGCTAGGCAAATAGTACATAATTAGTTTGCTCCTAGATCAGTAGTCTGATCTTCATCAGAATTGTCATCACGGCTGAACCATTCTTTAGGAAATGGCTGGGGATGAGGGAAATAAGGGCTTGCTGAAACAGAACCTTCTTCTTCAGAACTTCTCTTAGCAGCTTCGTTTTCCTCCTTTATCTTTCTTTCGAGGAGAACATAAAGAGCTTCTTTGCTCAGATCATCAAAAGGGGAACTCTTTTTAATAGCTTTGGAGGAGGAAGTAGAGGGAGAATCAGCACCCCGGACCTGGAGAGTAGGGGAAGCTTTCTTGGGCAAAGGTCTAGAGACATTATCAATAATATGTTGAACATAACCAAATTTATCCCATCATTTAACATACCAGCATCTGGTGAGAACATCATCATTTTTCTCATATTGCCATTTCAAAATCCAAGGAATTCGAAATTGTTTAACAAAATGGAGAAGAGTAGGGAAATTAGCATTATGAGCATTAGTCGTAAATGATTTTTCAAAAGTCTTGTAGGCATTCAATAATGGTTCTGGAAAAATATCCATAACAGGACCAAACTGAGTCCACCATCGATTAAACCAGAGAGGCAAAATAGTACTGGAATCAAATTCTTTGTCAAAGTTAACAAACCATGAATGAGTCATTAACTCATTTTGGTGGAGCATGAATCTTGACCAGGCAGTAATGTAATCATAATAGGAATATGGAACAGCATGTCCAGGAAGTCTCCTGGAGAAAACAGGGGTCGGGCCCCATTCTTGCTCAGAAATAAAGTTTTTTAGGTAAACACTGTGGTAAATAATTTTGGATTTATCAGTGTGATCATAAATAGTTTTAATCAAAATGGCTTCTTAATGGTGAAGAATAGCAGAATAGTATTCTAGTTTTTTATCAGGGTGTTCTGGTATCCAATAGAACAGCGGGGGAAAGTAGGACCTTGCAATCTGGAGAGGGTTCCTGATTGTTGACCTATTTGGTTCAATAAAAAATAGGTTTTGGAAATATTGTTTTTTAACATACTGGGTAGTGTTGGCTTTCTTGGGGTAAATAGATTTTATAGGCTGGTGAGCATTGGTTAGAGCATATGGATCATAGGCAGAGGCCAAAACGGAAGAGTAGTTTGGTTTAGGGATTGTTCCTAGGGGAGTAAAACGGTTAACAAGCTCGGAAGGAGAGACTGGCTCTTTTTTAACAATTTGTTTTTGGGGTTCAACAGGGTTTTTATCTTTGGATCTTCTACTTGCCATTGTGACACTGCAAGAATTCATGAGTAAGGATATCAGGGATATTATTTTGAGAACCTTTAATATAGTCAATAGTAAAATCAAAAACACTTAAAATAGCTTGCCATCTGGCAAAAATATGTTTTGAAGCAATATTTTCAACATCTTTTTCAATAACATATTTAGCACTTTTGCAATCTATTCTTAATAAAAACTTTTGGTTTAATAAATCACTTTGAAATTTTGAAATACAAAGTACAATAGCTAAGATTTCCCTTTTTATAGTATTATAATTTAGTTGTGCAGAACTCCAGACTCCTAAGTAGAATCGAACAATCTATTCTGGAGAATTTGGTGTAATTTTTTGTTTTAGAATACCTCCATAGCCAACATCAGAGGCATCTGTTTTAATGATTTTAAAAGCATTGACAGTAGAAATACCAAGACAAGGTAAAGTCTTGACATGAGTTTTGATTTGTTTAACAAGAGAAGTATGGACGTTAGTCCAAGGAGGAGGATTATTTTGTAACCGATCAAAGAGTGGTTTGCATTGTTTCCTCAAGTCTTCATAGAAATCAGCAACATAATTTAGAGAACCAAGAAATCTTTGGAGTTGGGTTTTGTCAATAATTTCATCAGGAAATTTTTCTGCAAATTGAATAGCTCTATCAATAGGACGAATTTGACCTTCAGAAATGTCATATCCGAGAAATCGAACTTTTGTTTGGAATAATTTGATTTTCTTGGCAGATACAACAAGACCATTTCTTTTGATAATGTCTAGAAACGAGTATAAATGTTTCCAGTGTTCATCAATAGAATTGGAGAAAAACAAAACATCATCAATGTAAACAATGGTGAAATGACCGAAAGAGTTGAATATATCATTCATAATATTCTGGAATTCACTTGGGGCATTTTTCAGGCCAAAAGGCATGACATTCCACTCATAATGGCCAAAAGGGGTTGTAAAAGCAGTTTTGTATTTATCTTTTTCACTAATCTGCACTTGCCAAAATCCCGACTTCAAATCAAATTTTGAGAAGATAACAGCCTCACTTAACCTGTGGACAAGATCATTCTTATTGGGAATAGGATACCTAACCCATTCTAAGACTTTGTTCAATGGCTTATAATTAATTACTAGGCGAGGAGTTCCTCTCTCTATTTCAGCATTTTTCTGGACATAAAAGGCTGCACAAGACCAAGGGGATTTGCTGTTTCTAATTAGTTTTTTCTTAAGCAAATCAGTTATTTCGTTTTTGCAAAATTCAACAGTTTCAGCATTCATTTGAATGGGCCGAGTTTTAGTGGGAATATTTTTCTCATTAAAATCTCGTATGTAAGACAAGTCAACAATATGTTTCTTTCTATGCCAAAAAGCATTAGGGATATCAGAACAAACATCATTTACCAATATTTTCTGAAAATTATCAATTTTAGATTGTAATAATTTATCAGAGAGATGTTCAACAATTTTCTTGTACCTAATTTCTTGTTTAAGGAAATTAAGGTGTTTGACTTTAGCATGAATTAGATTAAAAACATCATTATCAGCAGTTTTCGAACAAAACTTGAATTTGACTTTTTGTCCAAAATGACCAGTAGTAATCCCATCATGTTCAACAAGGAAAGGATACAAAGAAGCAATAAAAGGCAATCCAAGTATCGCTCTATCAGTCATGTTTTTAACAAGCACAAAAGGTATCTTGAAGCAAACATCATTATGGCAAACATGAGTATTACTCAATTCATATTTGATTTTCATTTGCGTGCCATTAGTAGATACCAACTTTTCAGTAGATTTTTCAAAATATTTAGAAGGATTCAATCCTTCTTGAATGCAGTTAATATCAGCACCAGAATCAATCATAGCAATAGTATCAAAAGCATAATCATGTAAAACAACAATTCTAACTTTAGTAAACCATTTTGGTGGCATTATATGTTTAACAAGAGCAAGTTGATTATCATTCCAAGTAATTAAGTTATCAGAAACATTACCAGAAGGAAGAGTTTGTTGAAAAGATCCTTCTCCATCTTGGTGCTCATCATTATCGGACAAATTTTTATCCAATTTTTTATCAATTTTTAGAGTTAGTAATTCTTGTTTAAGATCAACATTATCTTTTTTAATATTTTTAACATTATTTTTCAATTGAATTATCTCTTGTTTAACATTGTTGATTTCTTTTTGAAGATCTTGAATAGTTATCTCTTTGGATTTATTTTTATTAAATCTTTCCAAAGTTTCTTCAAAGTTAATAGGTGCTTTAGGCTTTTTAACAGTTTTATCTCTTGTTAAGTTTTGTTTAAACTTATCAAGGAGTTCTTTTTGTAAAACAGAATTTTCAATTTTTGCAATAGTGGTTAATAACAAGTTTTCTTGTTCTTCTTCTTTTGTTAAGACGTTGACAAATTTCATAGCATTATAACAAGATCCTTTACAACCGAGTTTAATATTAGGTGTATCAGAATCACTGCAAGAGTGATAAGAGGAATCAGATGAAGAGGAGAAATCTTCTTCAAAGGATTCAGAAGAAATAGCAGATTCAAGACTCTGAAATAGTTCATTTTGATCATTATCATTAATGTTTAACATTTTTAGTTTGTTTTTTAGTTTACCAGGCTTTTGGGTACAATCGTTACTGAAATGGCCAAATGTGCCACAGTTAAAGCACTTACTTTTACCCGATCTTTGTTTAACATGTTTTTTAAAAGCAGGTTTCTTTTCAGAATAATAATCATTGGGTTTAACAAAATGAGTTCTGTATTTTTTATGCTTTTTATGGGAATAACTTTTTTAAACCTTATCATGTTTATTTTTTTCTTTTTGCCTGGAAGGGGCAATAGGAGGTAAACCATATTGTTCACAGAAATTAATTATTTCATATTTAGTTTTTTTCTTATTTTTTAATTGTTGTCGTAAATATTTTTCATCATTACACATGTTAATACCAAGTTTTTTAATAGTACTAAAAATATCACCATATGTCAAATTATCATAGTCAATAGAATCACTTTTACCCATTAGTTCTTGTTTTTCCTTATGAGCAAAGATAGGAGGAAGACCGTCAATAAACTTCTCTTTCCAGTAGGCTTTTGTAGAATCATTCCTAAGCATGACTCTAGAGAGAAACACATATTGGTACCATCTGTAATCAGACATAGTAGAACATCTCAAATTGTTCAAATAATCAGAAATGCGAGATGAAATATTAGATGGAGTACCAACAAAATGTTTAAGAATAGTATAGACCAAGGTATTGACACCATCAGGAATACCTCGACCAATATCTTCATCAAAAATAGGCATACCTTCATCATTTTGTTTAATAGAATGTTTAATAGACTCTCTGGATTCTTCTGTGAGATGTTTATCCCACCAACCACGAAGAGTACCAGAAAAACTAGTAACAAGCAAGTTAACAACATTAGGATAATCAAGTTCATTATGATTGTTCATGTATGCAAAACCAACCATAGACATGTGAGCAAGTTTGTTAATAATTTCCTGTTCAGACAAACCATCAATATTCCATTCATACATTTTATCAGCAGAAACAGAGAATTGAGTTTGAATGGGCCTTTCTTCAAATTGCATATCAAGAGGAGTAGGTTTTGGATACCAATTTTTTGTAAAAGACATGGAATTGGGTTTTCCAATAAATCTTTTAATTTCTGGTTGTAAATCATCAAAAACATTTTCATAGGAAATAGGAGAAGATGAATCAGAATCTGAGGTTTCTTCAGAAACAGGTTCTTTTTCATTTCTTAAAATAGCACAAGCAGCACTTTTAGAAGCAAAAGTCTGCTCGGTTTTAACTTTTAAATCAGAAAGCATTTTTTCAACTTTGTCAAGAGTTGAATTTTGGGAAGCAACCTTTTCAAGAGTTTTACTTTGAGAAGTTTTGAAATTAATTTTTTCACTTTTACTGTTCAAATCAATCAAAGGAATCTCAGGTTTTGAAACAACAGGTTTTTGAACAATTTTCTCTTTAATACGGTCAAGCTGTTGACCAATAATATGTAAAGATTCATTAGTAAAATTGTTTTGTTCAATAATAGAAATAACATGGGTTTTTTCATCAGCAATTTTAAAAGGAGAAGCTTTTACTTCAACTTTCTCATCAACGTTTTGGCAGGTGATTAAAACAGTTTCAAGAGGGGGATGACTAGACCATACAACGGTTTTGGCAGTTTTAAAAAAATTGGATTTTCTAATAACATTTAAATAATTAGTATGAACATCATTTTTGGAAACATAATAGTTTTCAAGGTAATCAAAAAATAAATATGTTTTCTTTCTTCAACCATTTTTTCTTTCCATTTTCTTTTGACTCTGTCTTTTTCTGACTGAGCAAAAGTATCTTGGTAATATTTTCGTTTAGGACGGTTTTTTAACAACGTAAATTCATTATATAGAAAAACCATATCATATTCAAAAGGCTCGAGTCTAGTAAGAACTCGTAATTGATTATGAAAAATAGGAGTTTCAATAGGTGGAAAATCATTAGCAGAAGGAGCATCAGATTTTGCATCTTCTTCTTCTTCATTAGTATTTTTGTCAACATCAGAAGGGAAATCAGTTTTGGTTGAATAAAAAGCATTGCTAACTTGAGAGTTGTTGCTTGCAACTCCCTTTAGCTTCAAATCTTGTTTTCGAAAATTCTTTTTCAAAAACTCCTTAGAGATATTCCATTTTCTGAAATCAGGATACTCACACTTCTCTACAGTATGATCTTCTTCATTCACAATATCAGGAGTACAACCAGTCCTGGAACTAACAGAGGAGTTGGACCTCCACATTCTTTCTATAACTATCCTAGTTATAACATTCAATTATCATGTTTTTCTCGCAACCGTTGCATTTCGTAACACATACCGCAATCAACCCTTTTTCCTTTCACGCCCTCACGCCTCTCTCTCGGCTTCATGGGCCTTACTGTTCGGACTCGGGAGTTCACATTACAACTATGGTGGCGCCAACGACGGCAAGATCGACACAACAACGAAGTATCACAAGGTCAAACAGACACGGAAAGAACAGGGAAACACAACAACACTATTAGCAGCCAAGGAAAGAATGGCTCGATACCATCAAGGGAGGGGGACCAAGGCGGAGATGGCTATATATATATATATATATATATATATATATATAGCCATTACAATTTTGCACGGCAACATTCAATATCTACAGCCACAATGTCCATTTGAAAGAAGTAGTTATTGAAATAGGGGTAGTTATTCTCATTGTATCGATATATATAAATAACTACCTTTTTGCGTGCATTCATTCCTTGAACTATTTGGCTTGGAAATAGGTATTGTTAGATGGTCGTATATTGTATGACATGTAAGTTAAATATATATATATAGTGATGTCATAAGCATACGGATTGGGTCTTGGGATTTGTAATGCACTAGTTGCCATTCATTGCATGAACTGAATATCTTTGCATGGATTATAAGCGCATGGCTTGAACAATTATGGCTCACGGTTATAAATATATTAAGACAATTGATTAGTAATTGTCTTAATGGCAATTGAATCCGTACAGGATTTCAACTATTTGAAAGAGTTATATATATATATATAATATAATATAATATAGTTTTATAAATATATATATATATATATATGATTTTATGTTACATTATATATATTTGAGAGTTGTTGCTTGCAACTCCCTTTAGCTTCAAATCTTGTTTTCGAAAATTCTTTTTCAAAAACTCCTTAGAGATATTCCATTTTCTGAAATCAGGATACTCACACTTCTCTACAGTATGATCTTCTTCATTCACAATATCAGGAGTACAACCAGTCCTGGAACTAACAGAGGAGTTGGACCTCCACATTCTTTCTATAACTATCCTAGTTATAACATCAATTATCATGTTTTTCTCGCAACCGTTGCATTTCGTAACACATACCGCAATCAACCCTTTTTCCTTTCACGCCCTCACGCCTCTCTCTCGGCTTCATGGGCCTTACTGTTCGGACTCGGGAGTTCACATTACAACTATGGTGGCGCCAACGACGGCAAGATCGACACAACAACGAAGTATCACAAGGTCAAACAGACACGGAAAGAACAGGGAAACACAACAACACTATTAGCAGCCAAGGAAAGAATGGCTCGATACCATCAAGGGAGGGGGACCAAGGCGGAGATGGCTATATATATATATATATATATATATATAGCCATTACAATTTTGCACGGCAACATTCAATATCTACAGCCACAATGTCCATTTGAAAGAAGTAGTTATTGAAATAGGGGTAGTTATTCTCATTGTATCGATATATATAAATAACTACCTTTTTGCGTGCATTCATTCCTTGAACTATTTGGCTTGGAAATAGGTATTGTTAGATGGTCGTATATTGTATGACATGTAAGTTAAATATATATATATAGTGATGTCATAAGCATACGGATTGGGTCTTGGGATTTGTAATGCACTAGTTGCCATTCATTGCATGAACTGAATATCTTTGCATGGATTATAAGCGCATGGCTTGAACAATTATGGCTCACGGTTATAAATATATTAAGACAATTGATTAGTAATTGTCTTAATGGCAATTGAATCCGTACAGGATTTCAACTATTTGAAAGAGTTATATATATATATATAATATAATATAATATAGTTTTATAAATATATATATATATATATATGATTTTATGTTACATTATATATATTTGAGAGTTGTTGCTTGCAACTCCCTTTAGCTTCAAATCTTGTTTTCGAAAATTCTTTTTCAAAAACTCCTTAGAGATATTCCATTTTCTGAAATCAGGATACTCACACTTCTCTACAGTATGATCTTCTTCATTCACAATATCAGGAGTACAACCAGTCCTGGAACTAACAGAGGAGTTGGACCTCCACATTCTTTCTATAACTATCCTAGTTATAACATTCAATTATCATGTTTTTCTCGCAACCGTTGCATTTCGTAACACATACCGCAATCAACCCTTTTTCCTTTCACGCCCTCACGCCTCTCTCTCGGCTTCATGGGCCTTACTGTTCGGACTCGGGAGTTCACATTACAACTATGGTGGCGCCAACGACGGCAAGATCGACACAACAACGAAGTATCACAAGGTCAAACAGACACGGAAAGAACAGGGAAACACAACAACACTATTAGCAGCCAAGGAAAGAATGGCTCGATACCATCAAGGGAGGGGGACCAAGGCGGAGATGGCTATATATATATATATATATAGCCATTACAATTTTGCACGGCAACATTCAATATCTACAGCCACAATGTCCATTTGAAAGAAGTAGTTATTGAAATAGGGGTAGTTATTCTCATTGTATCGATATATATAAATAACTACCTTTTTGCGTGCATTCATTCCTTGAACTGTTTGGCTTGGAAATAGGTATTGTTAGATGGTCGTATATTGTATGACATGTAAGTTAAATATATATATATAGTGATGTCATAAGCATACGGATTGGGTCTTGGGATTTGTAATGCACTAGTTGCCATTCATTGCATGAACTGAATATCTTTGCATGGATTATAAGCGCATGGCTTGAACAATTATGGCTCACGGTTATAAATATATTAAGACAATTGATTAGTAATTGTCTTAATGGCAATTGAATCCGTACAGGATTTCAACTATTTGAAAGAGTTATATATATATATATATATATATATAATATAATATAATATAGTTTTATAAATATATATATATATATATATATATATGATTTTATGTTACATTATATATATTTATATATATTAATGCTAGGATTATGAAATTTACTCTTAATGAGATTAGGACTATGTTTTCAAAGTGTCTAGCATTATTATGGTTCTTGACCTTAAAAACCTTTAATTTAAAATTTCTAGTGGGAGAGAGATACAAGGATTGGATCTCATGGCCTCCATTATCGATTCATAGTAGTGTGGGTAAACACCTCGTCTTGGCGTATATGCCTCGCGATCCCAAAGGAGGGTGTTTACTTCATAGAACTACAAGATTGAACTTACCTGTTTAAAGTAGTGTGAACAAACACCTCGTCTTGGCGTATATGCCTCGCGATCCCAAAGGAGGGTGTTTTGTTCCATGGTACTACAAGTTTAAACATTATAAAAGGGAGATGAAATGTAGCTACACATGACTCTAGATAATAGTGTACACTAGACTAAGTGTAAAGTTAACCTCCCAAAGGAGCTATGTCATTATTATTTAGAAGCTAAAGGTAATACGGCATATTGTTAGTGTTTGATAAGAGTTATCATGATAGTACTAATAATGAGAATAGTTCTCAACCAATTAATGTGTTTATAATAAACTTGCTACCAAGGAATTATAGACATGGATTGAGTTGTTGTTGCATGTATTATTTTATGGTTTTATTAAGGCTCCATATTATATGCTTATATGCTAAATTGATAATGTCCAGTTTACTTATTATATTCATGTCTATTATTTTAGATTTAAATCATGGCATCATTTAGCCCACTTGTTGTTATTCTTAAACAAAATAAACTGACTGGATCCAACTATGTTGACTACAAAAGGAATTTGGATATTGTTCTTACTGCTGAAGAGCACAAATATGTGCTTACTCAACCATGTCCTAACTTTCCTTCATTAGATACTCCTCTTGAGGAAAAACAGCAATATGATCGTTGGCAGAAATCTAATGAAATGGCCAAGTGTTACATCCTAGCATCTATCTCAAATGTTCTATAGCATAAAATGCAGGATGTAGAACTTGCTTCGGATATAATGCTTAGTCTAAGAGAGATGTTTGGTGAGTAAGGCCGTTTTGCAAGGCAAGAAACCATGAGGCAAATTTATAATACCAAAACAGCTGCAGGAAGTTCAGTGAGGGAGCATTGTCTTAGGATGATTGCTAATCTGAACACATTAAAAGTTTTAGGTGCCGACATTGATGGAGAATCCCAAGTGGATATGATACTCCATTCACTACCAGAATCATTCAAGGAATTCAGACTCAATTAAAATATGAACAAAAAGATTTATTCTTTGTCTGAATTAATGAATGAGTTGGTGGTGGCGGCGGCAGAAGGCATCCTTGGTACTTCTAGTGTTGAAGCCAATGTGGGTGAAGCTTCTACTTCTCAACCTAAGTCGAAAGACAAAGGTAAGAAGAAGAAGAAGAAGAAGAAGGACTTCACCAAGAAATATGGTAAACAAATTGCCTTAGGGGTTGCCGACAAAGAAAAGAAAACCAAAGGAAAGTGTTTCCATTGTGGTAAGAAAGGACATTGGAAGAGGAATTGTCCAAAGTTCAAAGCTGACAAGAATAAGGGTATGAAAAGTTCATTTCTTCTTGAAATATGTTTGGTACAGAATCCCACAAATTCCTGGAGTGTGGATTCAGGTTGTACTAATCATATCTGCAATTCTTTGCAGGGGTTTCAGAAGACCAGAAAGTTGAATGAGGGAGAACTATTTCTTACTTTAGCTGATGGGAGCAGGATTCCGGTTGTAGCTGTTGGAGTGTTTAATTTATGCTTTAAGTCTAAAGTTTTAATATTGGAAGACTGTTTGTATGTATCTAATGTTCGTAGGAATTTAATTTCTGCAACTTATTTAGGTAAGCATGCATATTGTGTTATCTTGAAAGACAATGTTGTAATAAAGAAAGATAAAATGTTTATCTGTTCTGGCAATATTGTGGATGGTCTTTATATTTTAACTCCTGACATGCATGAATTATACAATTCTGAAATAGATAGTAGCTCTCATGTAAAATCATTAAAGAGAAAGTTTTCTTCTACTAGTGATGCATATCTATGGCACTTGCGTTTGAGTCATATTAATTCAAATAGGATTTAAAGACTAATCAAAGATGGACTTTTACAGCCCATGGACTTTGATGAATTTCCAGTTTGCGAATCTTGTTTGGAAGGTAAAATGACCAAATGACCAAACGACCTTTTAATGCAAAAGGTAGAAGAGCCCAAGAGTTGCTTGAATTAGTTCATACAAATGTATGTGGTCCTATGTCAATCCAAGCAAAAGGAGGTTATGAGTATTTCATCACTTTTACAGATGATTACTCAAGATATGGTTATGTGTACCTAATGAAACGGAAGTCCGAAACCTTTGACAAGTTCAAAGAGTTTAGGCCTGAGGTTGAAAATCAATTGGGTAAACGCATAAAGGCCATTCGATCTAATCGAAGTGGTGAATACCTTCTTGGGGATTTCAAGGATTACCTAATTCAAAATGGATTGTTCCCAATTGACTGCACCTGGAACTCCCCAACAAAATGGTGTAGCAGAAAGAAGGAATAGGACTCTTTTGGAAATGGTTAGGTCCATGATGAGTTACTCAACTTTACCATTTTCTTTTTGGGGATATGCACTAAAAACTACTATGCATGTTTTGAATTTAGTTCCGTCAAAATCTGTTCCCAACACACCTAAAGAATTGTGGAGTGGGCACAAGCGTAGTATGAAATATCTCCACATTTGGGGATGTCTAGCACATGTGTTGAAAGGGAAGTCTGATAAGTTGGAAGCTAAAACAAAAGTATGCATGTTTTTAGGGTATTCAAAAGAAACTAAGGGTTATTTATTCTATAATCATAAGGATAACAAAGTGTTTGTTAGTACCCATGCCAAATTTTTAGAAGATGATTATGTGAATAATTTTAATCCTAGAAGTAGAGTTGTGTTGGCTGAAATGAATGAACTTGTAGTTGAACAACCAGTAGAAGAAACTATGGATGATGTGGCTATATTGGATACACCACAAGACATTACTCATGAGATGACTAGTACACAGGTGCCTCGTCGTAATGGGAGAATTGTTCGGTCTCCTATAAGATTTATAGGTTTGGGAGAAACTTATGAAGCTATCTCAGAAGAAGCTGAATCGGATCCCTACACTTATGAAGAGGCAATTAATGATATAGATGCACATCATTGGGTCTTAGCTATGAAATCTGAATTGAATTCTATGTATTCCAATCATGTATGGGATCTTGTAAAGGCGCCTAACAGCATTAAACTTGTTGGTTGCAAATGGGTTTACAAGAGGAAGAGAGGGATAGATGGAAAGATTGAAACCTTTAAAGCAAGACTAGTGGCAAAAGGGTATACACAAAAAGAAGGTATTGATTATGATGAAACTTTTTCGCCAGTAGCCATGCTTAAGTCTATCAGAATTCTCTTATCCATTGCTGCTCATTATGATTATGAGATTTGGCAAATAGATGTCAAGACTGTATTTCTTAATGGCAATCTTGAAGAAGAAATATACATGATACAACCGGAAGGTTTCATAGCAAAGAACCAAGAGCATATGGTATGCAAGTTGAATAGGTCCATTTATAGACTTAAGCAAGCATCTAGGTCATGGAACATCAGGTTTGATCAAGCAATCAAATTATTTGGTTTTGAACAAAATCTTGATAAACCATGTGTGTACAAAAGACATCGAGACAAAATAGTAATATTCCTAGTGCTTTATGTTGATGATATTCTACTCATTGGAAATGATGTAGGGGCAATGTCATCGGTTAAAGTGTGGTTGTTTAGCCAATTTGATATGAAAGACTTAGGTGAGGCTAACTTTATTCTAGGGATCAAGCTTTGGCGAGATCGCAAGAATAAAATGTTAGGTTTATCACAAACTGGATATATAGATAAGGTTCTAGAACAATTTAGCATGCAAAACTCCAAGAAAGGATTGCTTCCTTTTAGACATGGAGTTCCTTTGTCTGATGACCAAAGGCCTAAGACTCAAAAGGAAGAAAATATTATGAGACAAGTTCCTTATGCTTCTGCAGTGGGAAGTCTCATGTATGCCATGTTTTGTACTAGATTAGATATTTGTTATTCAGTTGGCATGGTTAGTCGATATCAATCAAATCTAGGACCAAAACATTGGAAAGCTGAAAAGCACATTCTCAAGTATCTTAGGAGAACGAGAAATTATATGCTTGTTTATCATTGTAAGGATTTGATTCCCATTGGCTATACAGATTTAGATTTTCAATCGGATCTATATTTCAGAAAATCCACTTTAGGATGTGTTTTCACCTTGGGAGGTGGAGCCATAAATTGGAGGAGTGTTAAGCAATCTTGTATTGCGGACTCCTTCATGGAAGCCGAATACGTTGCTGCTTATGAAGCAGCAAAGGAGGCTGTTTGGCTCAAGAAATTCATTTTTTATCTTAGTGTTGTAAGAATGGAGCAAGTTCCCATCATATTGTTTTGCGACAATAGTGGAGCGGTTGCACAATCCAAAGATCCAAGGAATCACAAGAAAGAGAAGCACATTGAGAGGAAGTACTACATCATTCGAAACATTGTTGCTCGTGGAGATGTTATGGTAGCAAAGATTGAAAGTGCAAATAATCTAGCAAATCCTTTTACCAAATCCTTGCCTCAAAAGACCTTCGAGTCACATTTGGAGGAAATGGGAGTTAGATTACTGCACAATAGTTTTTAGGGCAAGTGGGAGATTGTTAGGATGTGTGCCCTTAAATTCTATTGTATGATGCTATGTATGACATTATGTATGACTTAAAGTTGTGTTTAATAAAATTGTTTATTTCTATCTAAAATAATGGTAACATGAATATTTGGACATTATCATATAATCCATGAGAAGCATAGTATGTGATTTATGTGATTTAGTCACAGAATGTATAAATCACAAATTCTTTGTAAACTCAGAATTTATAGTTTGTAGTTGGTGATGAAATTGGGCATTTCATCTGCGAAGATTATAACGTATCAACTAAGATGATTTGTCTTGATCATGGAAGTGGTGACTTCTAGTTGATATATTGATATGTTTTAAGAGTTAAGACATATTGAACTGGACCGCTGTGAGATTTATTATTCTCCTAATGACTGTCAAATGAATAATAAATCTCACGACTTCTATTTGCATGAACTCTTAATTCTGAGAGAATAATGGACCTGATCATGACGTGTAGGTTGCTTTGATATATCAGGAGTGAGATCTAAAGTAACGGTCAAAGCCTCAGTATGTTGGCACCCACATTTAGTGTTGATGGAACATATATTCTCAAGATAGAATTCATAGTCTCTTGATAGAGATATAAAATATTCCCTTGAGATAAGTTTAATGGGTTCAGTTATTCAAAGAGTTAGGTCTAACCACTTTGGTAAGAAGTTATTAAAGTATATATTTATGAAATTGGATTTCATAAATATATGATGAATAACCTTAAGGGATTAAACCGGGTACTCAAGGATAAGATGTAGTAATTTTCAAAGTGGCAATCTATATTCATGACTTTGTATTACTACGAATATTTTTTGAAGGGGTTGCGTGTATAATAAAGTCTGGGGATATAATTTATTAATAAGGCCTAGAGTGCAATTATATTTATATAGTAGTATTAAATATAATTAATGGTAACTTTGGACTTGTCAAGAGTTGACGGAAAAGCCCAAGGCCCATTGGAGCTCATGTCTTATTGGTCTCTTTTGGTCCCACTCCAAACCACACACTAAAGCCCAATTAGAAAAGCCTAATAGGCCGGCCCAATTAGATAATCAGTTAGTTATAAAGAGAGAAACATACATAATTTTTTTATGATTAAAAGAAAAGAAGCGTAGAGAAAAGAAAAAGAGAGAGTGTGAGACACACTTTCATTCTCCCTTTGCAAACTGATTGAGAGACCACACATCTTGGGCGTAAAGTGGAATTGGAGTGAAGATTAAAAGTGTTCCCAAGTGCTTCTAATTTTTGTTTTGAAATTCTCCACACAAAGGTACGCTATCTTGTTCTTAAATTCTTAAATTTACATAATGCATCTTGTCAATCATGAATGAAATAGATCCTTATTTGTTGCTTCCGCTATGTGTTTTGTATGAGATACAAAACCAGATTTTTATCTAACATAATCTATGTCCAAAAACCACTCCTAAGGTGACAATGAAGGTATTTTTAGTTACACTGTGAAAGAGGGAGTTGAATCTTAGACGTTTCCATAGGAAATATTATGATCCGCTAGTTAAGATGCAAGACTTTTAGCATTGAAATTTTTTTAAGTACTCTTGAAATAGTACGAGTGTGGATGTTTGTGTTGAATGCATAATTAGGAATTTTGGAAAATATTTATACATGATAAAGAAACGTCATACTTGAGTAGTTAAATAGAAAAGAAAAAAAAAATTACACCTTATTTTTTTATGTAGAAAATAATTGGAAAAATATACAAAATGCTTTGTGGTGGTCTACCAATGCATGAGTACAGTGATGTTAACGGATAAAACTTTTCATATTGTACATGTTAGCTACCAAAATAATTGCTATTAATTAAATTTCCATTGCGTTTTTATATCAGTTAATGATTGTTGATGTAAGAGGTACACTTGAGTTATATTGAATATTAATTAATATTAACTTACATGTTAAGGTAGTCGTTAAGGGTGTGCATAGGTTGGGTTGGGTTAAGGAGATTTTTTTAACCCAACCCACCATAGTGGATTAAACAAAATTAGACCCAACCCAACCCTACCTATATGGGTTAGGTTGGGTCGAGTTAAACTCATGGGTTGAAAATTTTTTTTATTACTATTATTATTAAATTGAACAAAAAAAAAGTATATAAATATAAATATATTAAAAAAACCCAAAGATTAGTATCAATGTAACTCCTTAAAGGCAAACAACAATAATGACTAAACAACAATAGTAATTTACTAGATTTTGTGTGAACTAATTAGCTTTTATATAGGATAAGAAGAGTTGGTTATTTAAAAACAATTATTAATTATATAATATATTTTAAATATAGATTAAATATATAGGTGGGTCGGGTCGGGTCGGGTTTGGTAGGTTTGGAATTTTATGATCCCAACCCAACCCACCAAGCCCTAAAAATTGACCCAACCGTCAGGTCGATTTTGGCAGGTTGGCAAGTTTGCTGCACACCCCTAGTAGTGGTTGTAGAGGGCTAGGCCCCGGGGTCATTGGGCCTTGGACCCTAGCCTTATGGCACCATATGGGGCAGGGCCCTAGGCCTGTTGGGCCTTGGGCCCTGGCCTTCAGATACAACTCCTGATCTTCTCCCCATTGGACTTATGACCTTGATTTGAACACCCCTTGAGACCCAATATGAGCCCAAAAATCGTAAGAGGACCATTTTGCCTTGAACGTCAAAGGTGAGCGCCTCCTAATCAATCTTAACTTGATTGGGTGCTTGATTGCTCGGCAGTACGATGTCTCGACTTCCCAATATTGCCTTAGGAAATATCATCGTCGAACAGTCTTTTAGAGATGAGAACCAATTCCAATGCCATTACCACCGTCCTTGACAGAGCGCCCACTTATAAACGATGGAATTGGACCGCCATCAGAAGGTAATCATAACACCTCCACTTATCTCCAACTATAAATAGGAAAGTAGAGTAAGAGACAAAGGGTTGGCAACTCTGTGAGGGAAAAGGGAGAGAGTTTTGTGAGAACAAGAGTGCTTAACTAAGTCTCCAAGCAAAGGGCCACCCATAGTAGGAAACTCAAAGCCCACGATATAAATAGATTGTGAGCCTAAGTATAGGTCAAGCCCATTAACTGTATTCTGGGGGCACATAATGCTAGAATTGGGATTTTGATTTAGAGTAAGATTAAGATAAGCATATATAAGACAAAATTAATTCAAAAAATAATATATATATATATATATATTTAATTTATTAAAATAAATATTTGATTAACATAGAAAATATAATGTACAAATAAGTTCTAATTTGTTTTATTTGTTCTTGGTCCAATTTATTTTTTCAAGCTTTACGTGTTAGTATGATCATTGTTATGCCTAAACTACTCCATAATTTAAGTTGACAATAAATATATATATATATATATATATATCTCCAACAAGTAATTTATATGTGTGTGTGTGTGCGCGCGCACGCATTCGTGTGTGTGTGTATGTAAGGGCTAAAATCCGATGGGCCTAAAAAGGTTTTGGGCTGGACCAAGGTCCACAATGATTAATTTATAGAAGTGAGTTTTTGAACCAACAATTGAACTTGAAACAGTAATTTTTCACGAAAAATTGATAACAAACAGTGTATGGGATAAAATTTGATAACAAGATAAGTTTTTTTTTTTAATTTCTTCTTCCTCAGATTTGCCAAGGTGCCTTTACGCTTAGTAAGATATAAGATCAGACTCTTGTTTACTGTATTCTCTTTTTTCTGACTTTTTCAAGATCCGATCCTTGTCATTGGGGATTTTTCCCTTCTTATAATCTTAGTGTTTCAATCCTGGCCCTTCACCTGGATGGCAAGTGATTCTTCTCTTAGATACTTGTCTCATCCCCCTTATACCCTCTTTTGAGGTTGTGTTGAGCAGGTAATAGGCTATCCAGGCATTATTTAGTTATTATTCAGCCATTAATATGGCATGCCTAGTTGGCACAAAGCATTTAATGCGGAAGTGGAGGTGTCTTTGTTAGAAAGTTTCCTTCGACACTTATTTAGGTCAAGTAATGTTGCCCTCCTTGGTTGGGCATATTTAGCTTTTCTTGAGAGCTTTGTGGCTTCCTTGGCTCGTCCGTTTCCTGGCCCTTTCTTCAAACTTACTACTTCCTCAGATAGTTTTTTATTTTTTATTTTTTTTCGACTCGAATGGGCTTTATACAAATCACTCATACCTTTAGTTGGGCCCGGTTAGAAAAGTGAGGAGGGATTTCCTTCTATTCTTGAGGTTGTGTCCAAACCAATACTCCCCAAATCTTTTTAGAGTAGTCAATAGCGTAGCCAGTATAAACAAAAAAAATGAATGTTAGCCTTACCACGATGTCAACCTTTTAAACGAAAAAATGAATGTCAACATTTATAAAAGGCTTTGGGATTTGTATATTTCATAGGTAAGTATATTCGTGCATGCTAGTTTCGTGGCTTCCTTATTCTGAGTCAACCCCTATTTCCTTCTAACTTTACTTCTCTTTCATATCACTATTTGACCTTTTGTACTTGTTTACTCCTTCCCAAAATCCTTATTTCTTTTTCATATCCGTGTGGTCCCCAATTAGTTTGTGCTTGACGATTACTTGAGCCACTTGTGCTCCACATTACACCTTTTTTGCTTCCATCCAAAATTCCTCTTTTTCTCTTATTGTTTCCTTTTAGGGTCCCAGTTTTTGTTCTGTGACCATCTACTGTCTTGTTGCTGTGCATGTAACTTGTCCCCTATTGTCTTTTAAGTCTATGCATCTCTTCAGTTTCCCTTTACCTCTTCTTGTGACTATTCTCCAATGGATATCAACATCAACACCAGAGGGTATGGATGGACTGATAGTAGTGATTCCAATTTCAGTTCTGATCTGTTTGAAGAAGAAATGAAGTCTGATCTACTCCCAAATGATAAAGATGAGGTGCCTTTTGCAAGGCATGGTCTGCTGGTTAAACCTGATGCAGAGGATGTTGCAAGTCAAAGGGAATTTTGGAATTTTTGTGCCATTGGGTTCATAATGGACTATAGGAAATTATCAGTCCATCGATTACAACACCTTATCAACCATGCATGGTGGATCAGAGGGAATGTGACTGTTGTAGGTAGGGATTCTTATTTGTACATTTTGCATTTCGAGTTTTTGGAAGATCTCCACTACATCTGCCATGAAGGACCTTAGGCTGTAGATGGTGCTCTCTTGGTGGTAGAACAATGGAGACCTAATCTGATTTTGGGAAATTTGCAAATTAATTTCATCTCCATATAGGTTCAGTTCCATGGTTTGTCTTTAGAGCACCACTACCCTAAATTAGTGGAGAGAATGGCGCAGATGATGGGCATAGTGGAACGCGTGGATTAGGAGGATACTCTTCCTAGGAATATCAGGTTCATGAGGATCAAGGTCTGTATTGATCCGCGGCTACCATTCATTGCTGGGTTCATGCTTTGTTTGGATGATGGATCAAGGGTCTGGATTCAGTGACGTTATAAACGCCTTTACAAGCTGTGTACGAGGTGTGGGTTAATTGAGCACACAAGGGGACATTGCTCTCACAGTTTAGATGATGTGAAGGTAATGTTGTTTAGACCAAGGATTCGAATACAGGAACTTTATCAAGTCCAGTACAAGTTTGATAGGCTTCAACCTCAGTTCACAAATGAACTTCGTGCTTTTCATAACCATCGAAGAAGATGGACTACTCAAATCTGTTTTGGATAGGTAACCCATAAACCTCATCATGCTTATAATCCTCATTCCTTTCATGCATACTCTGATCCTAGCACACCTAGCACATCTCATTTCCAACATGCAACCAATTTACCAGCTAACGCAAACTAAGCCAACCCCACTTCCATCATTCAAACAGCTAATAACATTTTGAATCTTAACATCACGGATCAAAATAGCCAACCCTCTCTAAACATGCCTATTGAACCACCCACTGTACCCTAAACCCCTGTTAACTCCCCTGCTACGATGGAATCCAACCAAGAGCAGTTATATGATTTTTTGGGTAATCTAAACACCCTTTTTGAGACCAACACACCACCCATCTCAAACACTACATCCTGGCAACCACCTCCAAATTCTAATTTACAATGGACCTGGATAGAGGGCAGTGGTCCTTTCATTACTAATGGTAGAACTCTAACCCATAATTTGTGGATTCCAAAATAGGTAGTGATACTACAGCAATCCTGTTCAACCTAGATAGACTAAATGAGGCACGTCCAAAGGTCATGCAGAGCCATGGTTGGGATAAAGTATGTATTCCTGAGTCCCCTAACTCATTCATTGATAATTTAGTGCAATAGGTAGATAGAGGGTGGTTTAGATTTGAATTGGGAGATTCAAGTAATGGGCCTCGGCTGATGGTAACACAAATAAGAAATTCTGACCAAGGAGAGACACAGGGAGGCCTACAAGAAAGGAATTTGGGCAGTGAAGTTCCCACTAACTTAGGGCCCAATGCAAGAGATTTGGGCCAATTTGAACAATTGACTCTGGGTCCAGGACCTCCCACTTCACACACAACACTCAACCCCATTGTCCAAACTCCTAACGTCTGGTGCAATGAGTCTAGACCTAGTTTGGACGAAATGCAGGCTTCAAAATCCTGTTCTAGAAAGAGACTTAGAAAGGAAATAGGCAAAATTGGAAGAAACATCAAGCAGAAAATTGTTTGTGCTGTGTTTGACATGGAGATGACACATGAGGAAAAAGACTTAGATTAGATGGTTTATTTTAGGTAGAATCTAGTACTAGTTCAAGGCTTAGGGAAGCTGGCCTTCAATAGCTTCCCCAACAACCATGAAGATACTAAGCTGGAATTATAAAGAGATGGGTAATTTCTCTGCAATTCTGCAATTCCAAAAAAAGGCCCAAGTAAGCAAACCAAATATCATGTTTTTGATGGAGACATGGCTGAATAAGGACAAGGGCAGACTTCTTTTGGAGAAATGTGGCAATATGGAAGGTTGGGAAGTTCTTAGAGAAGGCCTAAGTGGGGTAATTCTGCTGGCATGGTTATCACCATACAAGCTAAGCATTCAATATAGCTCCAAACACTTGATCCATGCAAATCTCCTTGATAACAGAGGTAACCCACTACATATTTCCTTTATTTATGGACATCCAATTCAGTCTAAGAGAGATTTAGTCTGGGCAGATTTAAAAGCTATTAGTAGAACTGCTCATAAGAATTAGCTGTGCATTGGGGATTTTAATCAAATCCTCTCTCAAAATGAAAAGCTTGGGTTTAAACATAAAAAGATTATGGGTGCTAAATTACTCCAACAAACCTTATTTGATTTCAAGCTTTGTGAGTTAGAAGCTAAAGGCCAGAAGTACACCTGGATGAATAGGCATGAGGATGATACCTTTGTTATGGAAAGGTTGGATAGTGCTTATGCTTCTGTTGACTGGATTAATAATTATCCTCACTATGACTTGCAAAACCAACCTATTATAAGATCTGATCATGGGGCCACTTTATTATATTTTGATAAGACAACCTTTTAGGAAGAGACCTTTTAGGTTTGAGAAAATGTGGCTCACTCATGCTGATTGTGAAACTATGACACAAGGTGCATGGTCTTCTCATACATAGGGGTCAAGGGCTTTTGTACTGCAACACAAAATTTAAGAATGTTAGGAGGCAGTTCCTTAATTGGAATAGGAATGCTTTTGGAAGGGTGGATAAGGAATTAAAAGAAAAACAAAAGCAATTACAAGAAATCCAAAATGCAATCTCTTCTATTGAGGATATTAGGATTGAAAAAAATTTAAGAGAAGAGATTGAAAGTCTCATGATTAAGGAAGAACTTATGTGGTCACAAAAGGCTCGGAGTGAATGGATCATCCAAGGTGATAGGAACACTAAGTATTTTCAGACCTTAGTGAAACAGAGAAGAGCTAAAACTAGAATAACAATGTTAAAGAACTCTGATGGTCAACCAGTAGAAGATTTAAATGATATTAAGGATCTCTTGGTGGATCATTTCAAATCCCAATTCTATGAATTTGATTCAAAGGATGTGCACAGTATTTTAAGGGAATTAGAAGCTCTCTCAATACCAAAACTAGACCAATTCCAAAAACAACACCTTGATAGGCAAGTGACAAATGCTAAGATTGAAGAAGCTATTTTTCAGTTAGGGTCAAACAAGGCTCCTGGCCCTGGTGGATTTCCAGCTTTATTCTACCAAGAATTTTGGAGTGTTGTTAAGCAGGACATTTTTAACTATGTGCATGCCTTCTTTCACTCAGGTACCTCACTTAAGTCCCTTAATCAAACCTTCATCACCCTTATCCCTAAGACCTTAGCTATTGAGCAAGCTTCTCAATTCAAACCTATTAGCCTCTGCAATATTACTTACAAGATCATATCCAAAATCCTTGTCTCTAAACTCAAACCTTTGATGGATTAGCTTATAACTCCATATCAGAATGCCTTTATAAAGGGTAGGATAATTACTGATAATATCTTGCTTGCATATGAGATCTGTGACACACTGAAAAAGAAGAAAGGCAGGAAGAAAGGATATGGCTCCTTGAAGATTGATATGTCCAAGGTTTATGATAGGGTCAATTGGAAATTTCTTGAGGTTGTGCTTATCTCCATGAACTTTAGTGATTGTTGGATCAAGTGGATTAGAGAGTATGTTACCACAGTACAATATGCTTTACTAATTAATGGGGGTCCCTCTTAATTCTTCAACCCTTTTAGAGGTCTTAGGCAAGGTGACCCTCTTTCACCTTACCTATTCCTTTTTTGTGCAAATATTCTCTCTCTTGCTCTCTTAAGGGAGGAAAATCTTGGGAGCATTAAAGGAATCTGTGTGGGTAGGAATGGACTATCATTTACACACCTTTTATTTGCTGATGATTCCTTGTTCTTTTTCCAAATTGACAAAAAATCTCTATCCAACCTTAGGAGAACTATCTTGTGGTATTGTTCCTTGTTTGGACAAGTAATAAACTTTAACAAATCTGACCTCTTTTGCTCTCCAAACACCCCTCAAGAGATCCAGGAAGCTACTGCCTCTTCACTCCAAGTCAATTTTGTACAACATCCAACCAAATACCTAGGAATCAGCTTCAAGCTTATGGGAAAAAGGGTAGAGGATTTTCAGGATATTATTGATAGAATTCAAGGCAAACTTCAAGGTTGGAAAGCCAAACTCTTGTTTGAAACTGGTAGAGCTACCTTAATTGCTTATGTTCTTCAAGCCATGCCTTTGTACTCCTTTTCCTGTCTTAGAATTCCTGGAACTATTTGTAACAAACTTGATGCTATTACTAGGGCTTTCCGGTGGGGTCATGATCTAGGTAATAGGAAGCTTCATCTTATTAACTGGGATAAGATCTGCCAACTTAAATGTAGGGGAGGGCTTGGGTTGAAAAAAATTCAATCTTGTCAATCAAGCTATGATTGCAAAACAGCTCTGGAGAATCCAACATAATCCCAAATCTCTTCTAGCTAGAACCTTTCAAACAAAATATAGTTCAGCCACTTCCTTAAGAGAATAGAAACCTAAACCAAACCACTCTTGGATTTGGAAGAATATTGTGGTTGCTCAAAATACTGCCTTACATCAAGGCAGATGGCTGATTGGAAGTGGGCACCAAATTCCACTATCACATCTAGATTGGTTTCAAGCTCCTGATTTATTCTAAGGGAAAATAATTTGTCCAATGGTTCAGTTGCTGACCTTATTGTTCAAGAGACTAAGTCATGGAAGGTGGATTTAATTAGGAAGATTTATCACCCACAGGCAGCTAGGAAAATTCTGCTTCTACCTATATCTAGACTACCTAATATGGCTAACAAGCTCATTTGGAAGCATTCAACCTCAGGAGATTATATGGTTAAGGAAGCATACCAATTGCTTCTCCAAGATCAATACCCCAACTCCACACAGAATCACAGATATTTTGGCTTTGGAAAGGGGGTCTGGGAAAGAATTTGGAAATTTAAAGTTCCCCTCAAAGTCCTCAATTTCATTTGGAAATTACTTCATGGTAGTTTGCCAGTCTTTGAGGTTCTGGTCAACAAAGGCATCAATGTGTCAAGCAAATGTCCTTTATGCAAGGAGGAGGAGGAATCTCTTAACCACCTTTTCTTGAAATGTCACTTTGCTCGGGCTGTGTGGCATGGATCAAATTTGGAGATAAGAACTTTTGATTCCTTCAACCTGTCAATCCAACAATGGGTGGAGTTTTGTGTTAGACAGAATGATCCTAGTGATCCTTCTTGAATGGGAATTTTGCAATCTTTATTCACAACCCTATGGTCTATTGGAACCATAGAAATTTGGTTCTTCATCAAGGGAAGGATCCTAATCCAATGGAAGTTCTTCTAACCTCTCAATCTCTCTTATGCAGATCTTAGGAAGCTTTTAACAGCAACTAAAGTCAAAGGTCCAGTTGCAGACAACAAACTCAACACCAATTCACAAACCAAGATTGGCAGCTTATTATTAAGGTAGCAGCTTCTATCAATAGGAGAACCAAAAGGAGTGGCTATGCGTTTGAGGCAACAACAGTGGAAGGAAGAAGCTTATTCAAAGGTGGTGCTAATTGTGGCAGGAAGACCTATTGCGTTGCTCTTGAGGATGCTGTTGGAGAATCAATGTTAAAGGCCATGGGGTTGGGCTATAACAGATTGCTTGTTTTGAATTGTTGTAAAGATCTCACACAGGTTTGCAAAAATTACAGACAACCACGTTGGTAGCAAAAGAACTTGTTTGCAGATATTACCCATCTTCGAAATCAAGGATTGCACATTGATTTCCATTTTGTTCCTAGATATGTAATTGGCCATGTATCTGATTTAGCCTATATCACCACTTGTTTCCCTATTCATAGGTGCAGGCTAAATCCTAACTATATTACTGCCTGATGTCCTTATTGTGTACTGGTTTTATGTCTTTTAATGAAATGTTTTCTTTTGCTATCAAAAAAAAGAAAAGTATTATGGTGTCATTTGCAAGGCAAAATTAGTGCCTGACTACGTCTTGATTACAACTTGGATCCTTGATGTTTGAAACCACAAGTATTTGTACTATTATATATAAACTGAACAATATTGTATTAAGCATAGAAACAATTTTTATTTTCATTTTTATAAAATGGTAAGCCAAGTTGAGGGCTCAGTTGCCCCTTTTTTTATGTCCAAAAACCACTCCTAAAAGTATCGATGAAGTTCTTTTTTAGTTACAATGTGGAAGAGGGGTTTGAATCTTTGACGTCTCCGTTGGAAATGCTAGGATGTGCTAGTTGAGATACAAGGGCCTTGGTGTTAATATTTCTGAGTATTCTTGAAATAGTATGAGTACTGACAATTGCGATGTATTCATGCTAAGGAATTATGGAAAAGAATTATACACGGTAAAGAAATGTTATACTTAAGCAGTTAAATAGAATTATTTTTTCTGCCTTATTTTTGATGTAGAAAATAATGGAAAATATATACAAAACTCTCTGTGGTGGTCTATCGCAACATAAGTACAATGATGTTAACAGATAAGGCTTTTCATATTGTGCATGTTGGCTACCAAAATAATTGCTAATAAATTCAATTTTCATTGAGTTTTCATATCAATTAATGATTGTTGATGTAAGAGGTACACTTGAGTTATATCGAATATTAACTTACATGTTAAGATAGTAATAGAATCGGGATTTTGGTTCGGGGACAAGACTAAGATAAAATATATAAGATAAAATTACTTCAAAAAAATTAATATATAAAAAGTTAATTTATTAAACTAAATACTTTATTAACATAGAAAATATAATGTAGATGTACATTCTAATTTGATTTAATTGTTCTTGATTCAAAATTTTTTTTCAAGCTTAATGTGTTAGCATGATCATTGTTATGCTTAAATTACTTCATAATTTAAGTTGACTATAAATATATATTTCAAATATATATTTCAAATCAGTAACTTACATGCTAAGATAGTAATAGAATCGGGGCTTTGGCTCGGGGGCAAGATTAAGATAAAATTACTTCAAAAAAATTAATATATAAAAAGTTAATTTATTAAACTAAATACTTGATTAGTATAGAAAATATAATGTAGATGTACGTTCTAATTTGATTTAATCGTTCTTGATTCAAAATTTTTTTTCAAGCTTAATGTGTTAGCATGGTAATTGTTATGCTTAAATTACTTCATAATTTAAGTTGACTATAAATATATAGTATCTAATGTTTATTGTAAAATCTTGTAGACACCTCATTTTTGTGTCTATATACTTCATAATCTGGTAATTTCACGCCTCATAGTAAAACTGTAATTTTGGCCACTTTATTTCCAATTTCTCCACATATGATAAACCTTAAAGTCATAACAATCAAAACAACAGGCCTGAACCATTTATTTTCATTGGTCCCATGTAGATTTAATTTAAAATACATATGTTCCTATTGGTCAAGACTAAAAATAATGATGGAATTTTATGCACTTAATTAATTTGACTGTCAAAGTATTAATGGTCCTTTAATTTTTGGTGGAATTTCACTTTTTTAAGGGGTTGATTCAATGATAATCCTAGCATATTAATTCTGAAATATTTTAGATATGCTAAATGCAAAGAATTGTATAAATTCTATAGAAATATTATGTACATTAGATATACAGATTGTTTAGAATTAAAGAAAAAATTGAGTATGCTGGATATATTAAATGTATAAAATTGTGTAAATTTAACGAACAATTGTGTGAATTAAATGTACAGGGGAGTTATTTTGGGGCTAGGAATGATAATTGTGGTGAAAAACACATTTCACATAAATAATCATTGCTTACTCTTTCGTGAATATCTCTCACACTATTGTGAAATTTTTTGTGAGGTTTTATTCATTGTAAAGTAGGCTTGGAGTTTTAATTTGAGAACAAGAATAAAGCAATGCCGATAAGAAACATGTGGGATATGATTTTTTATGTCCCTAGACTCCCTACTAGCTAGATTTAGGAAGAATTGCGAATTTCAACTCCACTCCTACCACCCAAGAAATTAATGCAATAATGTCAACTCTCAATTAAAAGCCTCCCTCATCTAGAATACTCTTCCCCACACTATAATAAAGGGTGGAATGCTCATTCCTAAGTTATCTACTTCCTTAGAGCTCTTAAGGAAGTAACAAAGAAAGGGTACTTTGGTGTTTTGTTCCTCTTGGTCTCGTACAACTAGAAGGGTAAACATTGTTCCTCTAGGTCTTGATTTCATGAGTTGATACTTGTTACCTCACTTCTCAGAAGTTCTTATAGGAGTGCCTTGATTCTCATTTGGGGTTTTAGAGGAAATAACAAAGAAACAAACCTTGTAGTTTGCCCTCCTAGTTTTACCAGATTAGGACAAACACTTGTTGCCTCACTCCTTAACAACCTCTACGATGAATCTTTCCCCTCCTTTTGAGTGCTTTGCATGCATATATGGATTTCTAACTTGTTTTCTTCAATAATATGCTAGAAACTAGGGTCTATGTATGCTTTTGTTTAAATATGATTTGAATGATTTATGATATGTTCTGCATATATGCTATTCTAGATCTTAGGATTCTACTAATTTTGATGCTAAACATGTTTCTGGCTTTATCACATGGCACATACATAATCACCATATCTTTTATTCAAATAATATGATCACATGCTTAGATTATGGTTTATACTAATCACACACAATCATCATGTTCTTAACTTCCAATCCAAATGATGTGATCATATAGTAAAATTAGGATCTTTCACCATGCACAAATGATCACTTATTTCAATCTTAAATAACATGCTTTTCGATGTCTATAATGTTGTTTGCTTGGATGATGTAACATGACTACTAGTCACCATAATCTAGAAGACTGGAATTCACTAGGCAAGGTGAGTGCCTAACCCCTTCTCATATTGCACCAACCCTGCAACTTTGCCTTCAAACCTAAATTAATACTTTTTTATATACTTTTTAATTTCCAGATCTTAACTAGAACAATAGCCATGTAATAAAAAGAGGTATTTTTATGTAGTTTTTTTTTTCCTAAAATGGTGAAGAATCCATGTAAATCCCATGATTTAAGGGGGAGGGTATCATTAGTTGAACAACCATTTTGAAAGGCACTAACACAGCTATACCCTCTCATGCTTGTTTGGGCCAACTTAATCAAGCGAGCCGAGGGTGCAATCAGTCACAAATCTGATGTTCTTAACATGTGGACATGCATGTGAATAGATTACAAATCTTTATTTTCTATTACTTATAAGTCTAATTATTGCATGCAAAATTATTGAAACTCCATGATTTTGATCTACGAGAAGCAAATGAGTTATTGCCTTTTTGGTCAAATTCTCTCTCTCTCTCTCTCTCTCTCTCTCTCTCTCTCTCTCTCTCTCTCTCAGTTCTTGATTTTCACACAAACCATGCTTTTTTATCATGGTATCAAAGCCTACGATCTATGCTAATATTAATTCTTCAAAGGTGGCGTTGAGTGCTATACGTGCGTCTTCAATGGCTCCTACAACTATATTAATGAACTTGATGAATCAACCACTTTTGCTCTTGTCAAACATGTCCAACATAATGAAAATCAAGCTTGACAACACCAATTATATGGTGTGGAAACACCAAATAACAATGGTGTTAGAGACATACTCCATGTTTGAGCTCTTACAATGGTTCCTGATAAGTTTTCAAAAGATCTTTCAAGGAACATCACTGTCATAGTGAATCCAAATTACCTAATTTGGAGATCCAAAGAAAAGGCTTTACTCACCTTCATAAGCTCCACACTTTCTCCTTTAATATTGGCTTTAAGAGTTGGCTGTACTCTTTTACCCTCCTATCCACCCCTACTAATTTTTCCCATTGCGTGACTTTTTTTTTTTTTTTTTGATAAAAGGATCAAACATTAAACAAAAGTTATAAGGAAGTTCTACAAATAGAGTTAGCCTATATTAGGCATAGAATGCTATATACAGTGCACTGGAAAGCTAGCTGCATTAGTAGCTATATCTAAAACCTGAGCTAGTTTTACTCTAGATACAAAAAAAAAAAAAATTGAGTGATCATGCTCTACTAGTGAAAGTTGGGAAGATCAGTAATTAAGGCTTGATCTTGCCATGTAGGCCTTCTAAGGTTATTGCACATGTCCACCAGATTTTTATTAGTGCTGATAATGACTGCTTTATGAATATCCAGCTCAACTACCTTGTTCAAAGCTTCCACCAAAGCCTCCTGAATTGGACGGTGTTTAGTTTGTCTTCCACTGCTAGCTCCTCCTTTGAATAACAGGGTACCTTCCATGTTCCTTGCTTCAAACACATAGCCACATCTTCTAGTCCTCCTGTTTTTTTAAGCTGCCACCTTGATAAGAGTTTGCCAATCTTGATTGAACACAGGAGTTCTAGACTTGGATTTCTTGCTTTCCTTATGTATCTAAATCTGGTGGAAAGCCTTTCTGTAACTGCAAATAAGGGTTTGAGAAGTTAGTACTACTTCAAGTGGATTAGGATCCTTCCCTTTATGGAAAACCATATTTCTATGGTTCCATAACATCCAGAGGACAGTGAACAGAGCTTGCAATAACTCCATCTTGGCTTAGCCTGTGACAGAGTTTGTAGTTCATATCTATAGTTCTAATACCAAGGTTCAAGCCATGCCAGATAGCCCTAGCAAAGGTACAATTCAGAAAAAGATGAGTGCTAGACTCCTTCGCTGCATCACAAAACAGAAATCTAGTAGAGGTTAAAATTCCTCTTCTGTTGAAGGTAGCAAAAACAAGCACACTGTCATGCATAATTTTCCAAATGAAGGTAAGAATCCTAGTAGGCAGTTTCACCCTCCATATTAGTTTCCAAACACCTTCAAAAGTTCCAAAGTTGTTTAGCCCTTCATTGACAAACTCAGGTTGGTCTTGCTGGATTAAAGAACAAGCCTAATTAACCCTATACTCCCTTGAGCTTGAATGTTTCCACACCAACTTATCCAGATTGCCCACAGTTTTTGTGATAGGAGATTTTAGAATCTCTGCACTGATAGGATAAGGATATATTTTCCTAATTAAATCACACTTCTAAGATCTTAAATTTGAGTCAATAAGATCTGTCACTGTACCATTAAGAAGATTATGATCTCTTCATTTCTGATTTGAGGTTCGAAACCAGTCAGGGTGAGTGAGTGGTATTTGCTGCCCTGACCCCACAAGCCACCTACCTTGCTGCAGGTATGCACATTTTGATTTGGTAATACTTCTCCAAGTCCATGAATGATGTGGTTTATGTTTGTAGTCCTTTAAAAAGTTTCCAAGAAAGTATTTAGCTCTATAGGTTCTTGCTAGCAGCGATTCAAATCTATTTTGAATCCTCCAATACTGCTTGGCTAGCATAGCCTGATTTAAGGTACTGAATTTCTTGAACCCCAAACCACCCTTTTCCTTTGCTTTGTAGATTTTGTCCCAGCCCACTAGATGTAGCTTCCTAGTTCCAGAACCAAGACCCCACTAGAAATTTCTAATTGTAGCATCTAGTTTATCACATATAGATTCCGACACACTAAAATAGGCAAAAGTATAAAGGGGCATGGACAGAAGTACATATTTGATAAGGGTTGCCCTCCTTGCCTGAGATAAAAGATTGATACTCCAACCCTGAAGTCTAGATTGTAATCTGTCAACTAAGTCTTGAAAATCAGCTGTCCTCCTATCTCTCAATTTGAAATTTAATCCCTAAGTATTTACTAGGATTTTTGACAAGGTTAACCTGTAAGGATTCAGCCAAAGCTTTTTAATCATCTGAAGGAATGTTAGGAGAACATAAGAGATCAGACTTAATGAAATTAATACATTATCCTGATAGGGAGCAATACAAAAGAATTATGCTTTTCAAATGCCTTAGGGAATCCTTGTTATTTTGGAAGAAGAAGAAGAAGAAATCATATGTGTAGAAAAAGTGGGTGAAAGAAATACCATTCCTACTAATCTTAATTCCCTTTATTTTCTTTTGATTTGCTGCTTGTGTGGGGGCAATAAATAGGATGTTGGCACACATTAAGAATAAGTAAGGAGAAATAGGATCCTCCCCTTATCCATTGAACACAAGACTCACTAAAATTCATTGATACCAACACAGTTTTAAGAAAATTCCAACTTCCTCTATCATAGGCTTTACACATCTCTATCTTTAGAGCTCCATGCCCTTTTTTTTTCTGCCATTTTTCTTCTTCATAGAATCAATGATTTCATGGGCTAGTAAATATTATCAGTGATATTCCTCCCTTGGATGAAAGCATTTTGGAAAGGAGAAATCAGCTTATCCATAAGAGGTTTAAGTCTAGAAACCATTATTTTCGATATGATCTTATAAGTGACATTGCAAAGACTTATCGGTCTAAAGTGTGAGACTTCCTTAGGAACAGAAATTTTGGGAACAAGGTGATGTTTGTTGAGAGATTTCAAAAGTGTACCTAAATGAAAAAAGGCATGAACAGAGTCAAGAATATCTTGTTTCACAATTTTCTAGTATTCTTGATAAAAGAAAGCTGGAATTCCATCATGGCCAGGGGATTTATGAGATCCTAGTTGGAATATAGCCAGCTCAATTTCAGCATCACTGATTGGACTATCTAGCTGCAATTGCTGATTTTGGTTTAGTTTGGGGATAGGCAAGGACCTTAATTCCTCAAGGATAGATGGGGTAGTGCTAGGATTTGTTTCAGTAAATCTATGTCTAAATTGGTCCACTAGGACTCTCCCAATCTCATCAATGTTATCAGTTAGATTTCCATTCTCACATTTAAGATGTAGAATCCTATTTCTGGCCCTTCTTTGTTTAATTATAGTCTGTAAGTACTTGGTGTTCCTATCTCCCTTAACAATCCAGTCACTCCTAGCTTTTTGAGCCCACATAATTTCTTCTTTAGCCATTAAGTTCTCAATATCTTTCCTAAGCTCTCTTTCCTATTGAATATCTCTCATTGTTTGAATTGAATCCTGCACTTTTGAAGCACTAGCTATTTGTCTTTAATTTCCTTTTCAATTTTTCCAAGCACCTTCCTATTCCATTCAATGAACAGTTTCTTAACATTGAGGATCTTGTTCTATCATTTGAAAGCCCTAGACCCTTGTATGTTTGTCTTCCAAGCTTCCTGAACTACAAATTTACATCCCTCATGAGTAGTCCACATTTTCTCAAATCTAAAGGGTCTTCTCTTAAGGGGGTGTTGTATTTCAAAATCTAAAAGAATAGCCCCATGATCAGATCTAAAAATAGGTTGATTATGAACGGTATATTGTGTGTATGAGTGAATCCAATCCACTGAAGCAAAAGCCCTATCTAATCTATCCATTACAAAAGTCTCATCCCCCCTTTTATTCATCCAGGTGAATTTTTGGCCCTTGGCCTCAACTTCACACAGCCCAAATCATTTAAAGTTTGTTGAAAGATATCAGCCCCAATGATTTTCCTATCTAAGAATGCAAATTTATCATCTTTAGATAGAATTTGATTAAAGTCTCCTATACATAGCTAGTTAGTTCTTGCTATGTGAGCTCAAGCCATACTTCCTCTCTTTTAGAATGTTCAGGCTGACCATAAATAAAAGTAATTAAGAGAGGAGTACCTTCATGGTCTAGTATGTCTGCGTGAATTAGGTGCAATAAGCTGTGCATGATAATGAGCTTCTGATCTAGTGGCCATCCAAGCAGCAAACCTCCACTAAGTCCCACCCGAGGAACTTCCCATCCTTTCCAAAAACCACATTTCTTCAAAACACCAGCTCCTCTGTCTCTGTCCAGCTTAGTCTCCACCAAAAACACAATAGAGGGCTTAAACTCCGAGACCATTTTTTGACATTGTAGAACTACAGAGAGATTGCCCAGCCCTTTACAATTCCAGCTTAGTATTCTCATGGTAGCTGGGGAAGCTTCCCAACACCCTTCATTTGGATCAACATGGATTAGCGGAGTAGAGAGCACTGTCAGAAACTCCTGGGTACAGATATCCACATAATTTTGGCTTCCTTTGTCAAAGCCTTCACAACATAGCCTTTGTTTTGTATTCCTCCCAAATTTCACAATTTCCTTTCTAATTCTCTTTCTGGAACTATCTGAGGGGTTCAGAATTGAAGTGGAGATTCCAGTTGGGTCTAGGAGAGGGTTTTGTGAAGGAGAGGTTTCTGGGTTCCATTGCATGACTTCTTCACACGTGGTTTGAGAATTTTATTTTTAAATAACATTAAATATAAAAAAATCTAGTAAGTTGTCACGTTTCAAAATAATTTTGGAAACTAGCATCTCGAGTTTTAAAAACTCGAGTTCAAATTAAAACTCGAGTTTTTTAAACTCGAGACCCAAGTAGTAGAAGCTGACATGGAAAATTCCACGTGGAACTTGAGTTTCTAAAACTCGAGTTCTATCATTTATTTGTTTCACGTGAAACTCGAGTTTTAGAAACTCGAGTTCTACCGTGTATTTCTTCCTCTTCCCTTCTTCCTCTGTTCTTCCCTTCTTCCTCTGTTCTTCCCTTTCAGATCGTCTTCCTCGCGTCAGATCGTTCTTCATCGTCAGATCATTCTTCATCGTCAGATCGTTTTGGGTTCCTTCATCATCTTTGTTCTGGGTTTCGATCGGTTCGTCTCCTTCGTTCTTTCAGATCGTCCTTCGTCTTCCTCGCGTTCCCTTCCTCTGTTCTTCCTCTGTTCTTCCCTCGGTTCTTCATCGTCAGATCGTTTTGGGTTCCTTCATCATCTTTGTTCTGGGTTTCGATCGGTTCGTCTCCTTCGTTCTTTCAGATCGTCCTTCGTCTTCCTCGCGTTCCCTTCCTCTGTTCTTCCTCTGTTCTTCCCTCGGTTCTTCATCGTCAGATCGTTTTGGGTTCCTTCATCATCTTTGTTCTAGGTTTCGATCGGTTCGTCTCCTTCGTTCTGGGTTTCGATCGGTCGTTCTGGGTTTCGGGCTTCTTCGTTCTGAGGGTTTCGATCGGTTCGTCTCCTTCGTTTTGGGTTTCGATCGGTCATTCTGGGTTTTGGGTTCTGGGTTTCGGGCTTCTTCGTTCTGAGTTTTTCTGCATTTTGGTCGCGGATTTCCGTTTGGTAGAACTCGAGTCTAAGAGACTCGAGATCTATGTGTCATTTCTTACCATTCCTGTCCAAGTCATCGTTACAAAGCGAGTCTTGGAGAGTCGAGTTTAGATATAGATCTCGAGTTTCTAAAACTCGAGATGCTATTTTTCATTCTTCTTTCAAACGTTGCCTAATTTACTATATAAAATCCCCTCATGTGGTTAGTCTGCACATTCCCCCCGTGGTTTGATCCACAAAATAAGAAAGAAGTACTTAAGGGTTAATGGCTGGCTAGTATTGGATTTTTAGTGGGTCTAGGTTGGCCAACTTAGTTGGTTGACTCCATGCTCAGTGGGCTATATTAACGGGTATTTGGGTTTTGGATTTCATGGGTCCCAATTTATACAACTCCATGTGCGAATTTTGCCAGACGCAAGGGCCTATATTTATGGGTTGTGGTTTTTAATCACTGGTGTATGATGCTTATGCGCTTGGGCTATAAATTCATAACATTTATAAAGGCTTTGAGTTTTTTATATTTTGCAGGTAAGTATTTTCATTAGTTTAAATGTACATCAAGTCTGTAAACAGTAAAAAGAACCTTCGACTCTAAACCAAATAAACCATCAACATAAAGAGAGAACCGTGAAAGGAAAAGCAAGAATATACCAGATACCTGGTAGTTGTTGGTCACTTTGTTCTAGAAAACCATTAAGTCTAACTACACGTAAGATTAACAAGTCTTTAGTACCCACCAATTAAGATTAGGTCAAGAAGAAAAGGTCAAAGAGGAGGAAAAGCAAGAACATAGCATTAAACTTTAAAACTACGCAATGCCATTTCAGTAACAATCACTGTTGGTCACTTGGGACATGTTGCAATCCCAGGTCGAAGAGGTCCCACGCAATTATTGTTTAGTTGAGTGATTTTGGACAAAGTAAAAGTAACATTAAAACTACACAATGCCATTGAAGAGGTCCCATTTGATTGGGTTTTAAAATTGTACGACAAGTAGTGGTTAAAGAAAATTGCTTCACCTAATTAAATAAAATTAAATGTGATAAAAGAGTTGAACAATTACCAAGTTTTGCAAAAACATAGACCGCTTCTCTCACTACTCTCTATAAATAGACATTTCCATATTGCTATGTTTCCCATCCCTCACACAACAAAGAATAGTATACCATATTAGATAGAGATAACCTCCTCAAAGATGATGAAAGGTGTTTCTTTCCTTGTGACTGTGGCCATTTTGGCCTTGGCATCCTCCTTTGTTTCTGCCTATGACCCTAGTCCTTTGCAAGACTTCTGTGTTGCAATTAACGACATCAAATCTGGTGGTATGTATAAAACAGTCTCATTATTATTAGCAGTAGTAGTATTATCAATCCAGTTCTTTCGAATTTATTATAAGTTCTTACATTAATGAAATTATGCCCGAAGGCATCCCCCCCCCCCCCCCCCCTACATGACATGCATGTTACTGTCCATTGTTATAGAAATTATCTTCTTTGTGACGATAACAAACTTTTCTTTCTATGTGTAGTGTTTGTCAATGGAAAATTTTGCAAGGATCCTGCAATGGTCTCAGCGAATGATTTTTTCTTCTCCGGACTTAATATTCCTGGAAACACTGAAAACAAAGTCGGATCAAATGTCACTCTTGTGAACGTCGATAAATTAGCAGGTCTTAACACTCTAGGTATATCTTTGGCTCGCATTGACTTTGCACCATATGGCCTGAATCCTCCTCACATTCACCCTCGTGGCACTGAGCTCTTTGTAGTCATTGAGGGTACTTTCTTAGTTGGATTTGTCACATCCAACCCAAACAAACTCTTCACCAAAGTTCTAAATAAGGGAGATGTCTTTGTATTCCCAATTGGTCTCATTCACTTCCAATTCAACATAGGGAAGACTGTTGGTCTTGCCTTTGCCGGTCTCAGCAGCCAAAATCCTGGAGTGATCACCATAGCAAACGCAGTCTTTGGATCTGTTCCTCCCATTAATCCTGATGTTCTCATCAAGGCCTTCCAACTAGACAAGAATGTAGTTGAATATCTTCAAAAGGCATTCATGCCAAACTAGAATTCTAAAAAATTTATGAAATAGTGAGGGTGAACCACTATAAAGTTTGAATAACATTTTTTTGGTTTTCCTTATTGTAATGTCATTTGAATAATTATTATCAAATAAAATGGTTTCTTATGATGGCTTTTATGTATCATTGTGTCATTTGCAAGGCAATACAATTTGTGCAAGACTAAATCTTGATTACACCTTGGATCCAAGACGTTTGAAACCACAAGCATTGTACTATTAAATATAAACTGAACAATATTTTATCAAGAGTAGACAAAAAATTTATTTCCATTTTAAAAAAATGGCAAGCCAAGTTAAGGGCTCAGTTGTACCCATGTCTAAAAACCATTCCTAAAGGTAACATCGAAGTTACGTTTTTGTTTTTGTTTTTGTTTTTTGTTTTCCAGTTACAATGCAAATGAAGAGTTTAAATCTGAGATGTCTCCGTTGGAAATACTAGGATGTGCTAGTTGAGATACAAAGTTCTTAACGTTGAGAAATATTTTTGAATACTCTTGAAATAGTATGAGTACGGAAATTTGTGTTGCATTCATACTAAGGAAGTATGGGTAAAAAAAATTTTACATGGTAAAGAAACGTCATACTTAAAAGGGTAAATATGATTATTTTTTTTATTCTTATAAAATAAAATAAAATTATACTTTTATGTAGAAATTAATGGGAAAAATATACAAAATCTTGTGTGGTGGTCTACCTATGCATGACTACCGTGATTTTAATGGTAAAGCTTTACATATTGTGTACGATGGCAACCAAAATAGTTGCTACTAAATTCAATTTTCATTGAGTTTTCGTATCACTTGATGATTGTTGATGTAAGAGGTATATTTGAGTTAGATCAAATATTAACTTACATGTTAAGGTAGGGGTTAAATAGATTTTGGTTTGGGGGGTAAGCATTAAGATAAAATATATTAGACAAAAGTTAATTAATATAAAAAATAATAATTTATTAACTAAATACTCAATTAGCATAGAAAACATAATGTAAATATAAATATATATTTCAAAAAAGTGTATATATATATATATATATTTATATATTATTTGATGTTTTTTGTATAATCTTGTAGACACCCATTTTGCTATTTGCATTTAATGTAATCAAGGGGACAAACGGAAATTTCATGCATCAAGGGATAAAACTGTAATTTTGACTACTTTATTTTCAATTTCTTCACATAAGATATATCTTGGAGTCATAACGATAAAAACAATATGTCAAGGGCCTCAATCAAACCAACAAATTAAAAGATATTATCAAATCAAGTTTTAACGGTTAATATACATCCATGTTGTTGAGTTTGATCACGTGTGATTATGAACAATTGATTTTGATTGGTCCCATGTGGATTTAAATTAAAATTAATAACTTTTTTTGATCCTATTGGTCAAGACTAAAAACAGTGGTGGGATTGCATGCACTTTATTAATTTGCTTGTCGAAGTATCAATGATCCTTTAATTTTTGGTAAAATTTCTCTTTTTAAAGGGTTGATTTAATCATAATTTGGGCATATTAATTTTGAAATAATGTTATTTCAGGACAATTGATGTTAGGAGTTCATTGTAAAGTAGACGTTTGAAACTTCAATTTGAACACAAGAATAAAGCAATTCGGATAATAAACATGTGAGATATGATTTTTTTTTTTTTTTAAGTTGACCCTACTAGCTAAATTTGGGAAGAATTTGGATGTTCAACCCTCTACTTGCACTCTACTCCCACCACCTAAGAAATTAATGCACCAATGTGTAAACACTTAATTAAATGCCTCCCTCCCCCAGAATTCTCTTCCCCCCACTATAAAAAGGGGTGGAATGATCATTCCAAAGCATCCTACTCCCTTAGAGCTCTTAAGGAAGTAACAAAGAAAATGTACTTTGGTGCTTTGCTCCTTTTGGTCTTGAATAACTAGAAGGGTAATCACTAGTCCTCTAGGTCTCGAGTTCACAACTTGATACTTGTTACGTCACTCCTCCAAATTTCCATAGGAGTACATTGATTCTCTTTTAGGGTTTTAGAGGATGTAACAAAGAAAAGAACCTTGTGGTTCATCCTCCTAATTTAATTACCTTAGAACAAACATTGATCCTTTTGGTATTGGATTTTTGGCTTTGTAACTTGTTTTTCACTCCTCGACAATCTCTAAGAGGAATCTTTCCCTTCCTTTCGTGTGCTTTGCATGCAGGTATGACTTTCTAACTTGTTTTCTTCACTAATATGCTGTAAATTAGGATTTATGTATGCTCTCTATTATTTTTTTTTTAAATATGATTTTTTGGATATTTTATGATATATTATGCATATATGCTATGTTAGATCCTTGGATTCTACTAATTTTGATGCTAAACATGTTTCTAGCTTCATCACATGGCACACACATGATCACTATATTTTCTTATTCAAATAATATGATCACATGCTTAGGTTATGGTTTATACCAATCACACACAACCATCATGTTCTTAACTCCTAATCCGAATGATGTGATCATATGATAAAATTAGGATCTTTCACCATTCAAAAACAAGCACTTATTTCAATTTTGAATAACATGCTCTTGGATGTCTATAACATGTTTGCTCGGATGACGTAACATAACTACTGGTTAGCATAATCTAGAAAACTGGTTTCACTAGGTAAGGTGGGTGTCTAACCCCTTTCCCACCTTAAAACTTAGCCTTCAGACTTAAATCAATACTCTTCTATGTACTTTTCAATTTTCAAATTGTAACTAAAACCAAAGCCATGTAGTTTTTCTTTGATTATATCTACGATATAGGTCACGTAAAACCCTAGTTATATTCAAATCAATGTACAAATTTCAATCAATAAAAAAGAGGTACTTTTATGTAGCCTTTTTTTTTTTTTTGGTTTTAAGTGGTGATAAATCCATGTAAAAGCCTTGATTTAGGGGAGAATGTATCATTGGTCGAACTATCATCTTGAGAGGCATTAACACAACTCTACCCGCCCACACGTGTTTGGCCTAACTTAATCAAGCGGGCCTAGTGCACTGTTTTTCACAAATCTAATGTTCTTAACATGCAAGACATGCATGTGAATAGAATTCCAATCTTAATTTTCTAATACTATAGTAAGTCCAAGTATTGCATACAAAATTATTGACACTTTATGCTTTTGATCTACGAGAAGTAAATGAGTTTTTGCCTTTTTGGTCAAATTTTCCTCTCTCTCTCTCTCTCTATCTCTCTCTCTCTCATGATGAAATAAAATGGTGAGCAATTTGATTGAATTAAACAATGTCTTTTGAGTGCAATTTTCAATTTTTTACAAGTGTAACACAATGTTTTTTTTTTTTTTTTTAAATTTCCATAATAAATTTGTATTCCCTAAACCACATTTCTCTGTCATTAGAGCCATAGCAAAGTAGTTAGAGATGGCAATAACCCTATACCCTACCTTGCTCCAACTTGTCATGCTTGGTTTCCCCTAGGGATGAGATGGAGATGAGACACCCATCATCCAATCCTAAAAATTTTAAGGAATTCATTTTGTTTTGTTTTTGTTTTTGCTTATTTAAACTTTTCAATAAATATTTTTCATATCTCTTACGTAACATTTATTGAATAAAATTTTGGTGCAATTCCTTAAGTATAGTACATTAAATTATTCAATTATATTCAAATACATAACTACATTGACTTTTCTTTTCTTCAATTATATGTTTTAAACCAAACTTTGTTCAATTCCAGATACACTCAAATACTCTTTCTTATAAATACAAAGGTCAGAGGTTGCACCTTTCACAATACCCTAAAAGAGATTTCTCTCTAACCAAACCAACGAACAAAATGTTTACAGGATGAGCAATGCTATAAACAAAAAAAAAAAAAGAAAAAAAAAAATAGCAACAGTTGAGTTGGCAAGCTTAATTTAATAATTCTTATTTAGACTAACTATTGACAATACTTTTTTACCTACCACTAATAATTTGCCGCATTAATCAAGTGTGAAAGTTTTGTCAAATTTTGTGTGGTTATACAGTGTCTCTTCATGAAACTATCAATCTCACAAATGTTCCAAACTCATCTGAAAGTTTCTTAAGTGAACCCAAGAAAATGCGGGATGACTCTTCACCCCCCCCCCCCCAATCCGTCCCCTCTAATTTTTCCCCTTTGATGACTTCTTCACACGTGGGACGTGGCTTGATCCACAATGGGCCCTTGGATGACTACTATTGGATTTTTGGTGGGCCTAGCTTGGCCAACTTATTGGGCTATAAAATTGGGTATTGCGGTTGGATTTCATGGGCCCAAATTTAGACAACTCCAGGTGCTAATTTTGCCACAAGCATTGGGCTATATTTATGGGTTGTGGACTTAAATTACTAGTGTATGATCTTATGCACTTGGGCTATCAATTCATAACATTTATAAAGGCTTTGAGATTTGTAAATTTGGTAGATAAGTATTTTCATTAGTTTAAATGTACATCAACAAACTTCACCTCTAAACCAAATACCTTCTACATGTGTAAGAGCATCCTCATAAAGATTTCAAAAAATTTAGCATTTAACATTTCAAAATTTCTTTATCTATTTTAACAACTCGCTTTACAATACACCCAACATAAAAGGTTTTATATTTTTTTATCACTTCGTAAAATATACTTTCTTTATTATTTCTTTATTTTTTAAAGAAAAGGGGAGAGAGAACCATATAATATATATATATATATATTAAGATGGGGGCTACAATGAGCTTTCATCACCATATAATATATATATATATATATATATATATATATTAAGATGGGAGCAACAGTGAGCTTTCATCTATGAAAGCTCACTGTAGCTCAACTTGTATTTTTTTTTAAGATTAGCATCCTAATGAAGACGGGTTTTTAGTGGTTTTATTGCTAAAAATAACATTTTGCATTTATAAAACCCTTGATAAGAATGCTCTAAACACCATAACTTTTTTTTTTTTTTAGTACAAATATTGAAGAGAGAACAAAGAAGGGGGAAAACTAGAATAAACCAGATACTTGGTAGTTATTGGTCGCTTGTTGGTTCTAGAAAACGATTAAATCTAACTAACACTTAAGATGAGTACTTGATTCCTCCTCTACATCACAAACTAGACATCTAGTAGAGGTTAGAATTCCTCTTCTGTTGAGGGTAGCAAAAACAGGCACACTGTCATGCATAATTTTCCAAATGAAGGTAAGAATCCTAACAGGCAGTTTCACCCTCCATATTAGTTTCCAAAGTTGTTTAGCCCTCCATTGACAGACTCAGGTTGGTCTTGTTGGATTAGGAACAAGCCCGATTGACCTTATACTCCCATAAGCATGAAGTTTCCACACCAACTTATCCAGATTGCCCACAGTTTTTAGAATCTCTAAATTGGTAGGATAAGGATATATTTTCCAAATTAAATCACACTTCTAAGATCTTGAATTTGAGTTAATAAGATCTGCCATGGCGCCATTAAGAAGATTATGCTCTCTTAATTTCTGATTTGAGGTTTGGAACCAGTCAAGGTAAGTGAGTGGTATTTACTGCCCTAACCCCACAAGCCACCTACCTTGTTGTAGATCTACACATTTTGATTTGGAAATACTTCTCCAAGTCCATGAATGGTGAGGTCTAGGTTTGTAATCCTTTAAAGAGTTTCTAGAGAAGTATTTAGCTCTATAGGTTCTTGCTAGCAGAGATTCAAGTCTATTTTGAATCCTCCAATACTACTTGGCTAGCATAGCCTGATTTAAGGTACTGAATTTCTTGAACCCCAAACTGCCCTTTTCCTTTGCTTTGCAAATTTTGTCCTAACCCACTAGATGCAGCTTCCTAGTTCCAGAATCATAACATCACCAGAATTTTCTAATTGTAGCATCTAGTTTATCACATATAGATTTAGGCACTAAAACAAGCAAAAGTATAAAGGGACATCGATGAAAGTACAGATTTGATAAGGGTTTCCCACCTTGCCTGAGATAAAAGATTGATGCTCCAACCTTGAAGTCTAGATTATACTCTGTCAACTAAGGCCTAAAAATTAGCTGCCCTCCTACCTCTTAATTTGAAATTCAATCCCAAGTATTTACTAGGCTTTTTGACAAGGTTAACTTGTAAGGATTCAACCAAAACTTTTTGATCATCTAAAGGAATGTTGGGAGAACATAAGAGATCAGACTTAATGAAATTAATACATTGTCCTGACAGGGAGCAATACCAAAGAATCATGATTTTCAGATGTCTTAAGGAATCCTTGTTATTTTGGAAGAAGAAGAAGAAATCATCTGCATAGAAAAGGTGATTGAAAGAAACACCATTCCTACTAATCTTAATTCCCTTTATTTTCTTTTGATTTTCTGCTTGTGTGAGGGCAATAGATAGGATGTTGGCACACATTAAGATTAAGTAAGGAGAAATAGGATCCCCCCTTATCTAATTTCCTTGGATGGAGTGAAGGATTGAGTGGGGCTTCCATTGAGCAGGAGGGAGTATTCTACTGAAGACACACACTCCATAATCCATTGAACCCAAGACTCACTAAAAATCATGAACAGAGTCAAGAATACCTTGTTTGGCAATATTCTAGTATTCTTGATAAAAGAAAGCTAGAATTCCATCATGGCTAGGAGATTTATGAGAACCTAGTTGGAATACAGCCAGCTCAATTTCAGCATCAGTGATTGGACTATCTAGTTGCATTTGTTGATTTTGGTTTAGTTTAGGGATGGGCAAGGACCTTAATTCCTTAAGGATAGATTGGGTAGTGCTAGGATTTGTTTCAGTAAATCTATGTCTAAAGTGATCCACTAGGATTCTCCCAATCTCATTAATGTTATCAGTTAGATTTCCATTCTCACATTTAAGATGTAGAATTCTATTTCTGGCCCTTCTTTGTTTAACTATAGTCTGGAAGTACTTAGTGTTCCTATCTCCCTTAACAATCCAGTCACTCCTAGCTTTTTGAGTCCACATAATTTCTTCTTTAGCCATTAAGTTCTCAATATCTTCTCTGAGCTCTCTTTCCTTCTGAATGTCTCTCATTGTTTGAATTGAACCCTACATTGCTTGAAGCACTAACTGTTTCTCTTTAATTTCCTTTTCAATTTTTCCAAACACCTTCCTATTCCATTCAATGAACAAATTCTTAACATTGATCAGACCCTTGTATGTTTGTCTTCCAAGCTTCCTAAACTACAAATTTACACCCCTCATGAGTAGTCCACATTTTCTTAAATCTAAAGGGTCTTCTCTTAAAGGGGTGCTGTATTTCAAAATCTAAAAGAATAGCCCCATGATCAGATCTCAAAATAGGTTGATTATGAAGGGCATATTGTGGGTATGAGTGAATCCAATCCACTTAAGCAAAAGCCCTGTCTAGTCTCTCAATTACAAGTCTCATCCTCCCTTTTATTCATCTTGGTGGATTTTTGGCCCTTGGCCTCAAGTTCACACAACCCCAAATCATATAAAGTTTGTTGAAAGATATCAGCCCCAATGAGTTTTCTATCTAGGAATGCAAATTTATCATCTTCAAATAGAATTTGATTAAAGTCTCCTATACACAACCAGTTAGTTCTTGCTATGTGTTTGAGTTGTTTGAGCTCAAGCCATACTTCCTCCCTTTTAGAATGTTCAGGCTGACCATAAATAAAAGTAATTGAGAGAGGGGTACCATTATGGTCTAGTAAATTTGTGTGAATTAGGTGCTTTAAGTTGTGCATAATAATGAGCTTCTGATCTAGTAGCCATCCAAGTAGCAAACCTCCACTAAGTCCCACCCGAGGAACTTCCCATCCTTTCCAAAAACCACATTTCTTCAAAACACCAGCTCTTTTGTCCTTGTCCAGCTTAGTCTCCATCAAAAACAAAGTAGAGGGCTTAAACTCCTAGGCCATTTTTTGACATTGTAGAACTGCAGAGAGATTGCCCAGCCCTCTACAATTCCAGCTAAGTATTCTCATGGTTGCTAGGGAAGATGTTGAAGGCCAGCTTCCTAATGTGTAAGAGGGGTTTGAATCTTTGATATCTTCGTTGGAAATACTAGGATATGCTAGTTGAGATACAAGGTCCTTAGCATTGAAAAAAAATACTAGTATGATCATCATTATGCCTAAACTACATGTTGACACCTCATTTTCGTATTTGCATTTAATGCCACTAATTGGACAAATGGTAATTTCACGCCTCATAGTAAAACTGTAATTTTGGCCACTTTAGTTCCAATTTCTCCACATATGATAAATCTTAAAGTCATAATGATCAAAACAACAGGCCACAAGGCTCAATCGGATTATCAGATTAAAAGATATTATCAAATCATGTTTTAATGGTTAATATACATTTGTGTGGTTGAGTCTAATCATGTGTGATTATGAGCCATTTATTTTGATTGGTCCCATGTGGATTTAATTTGAAATAAATCGCATACGTTCCTATTGGTCAAGACTAAAAATAATGATGGAATTTTATGCACTTAATTAATCCGATTGTCAAAGTATTAATGGTCCTTTAATTTTTGGTGAAATTACACTTTTTTAAGGGGCTGATTCAGTGATAATCCAGGCATATTAATTTTGAAATATTTTAGATACATTAAATGTAAATAACTGTATAAATTCTATGGAAATTTTCTGTACATTAGATGTAAAGATTGCCTAGAATTATGAAAATTCAACAAACAGTTGTGTGAATTAAATGTACAAGGGAGTTAATTTGGGGCTAGGAATGATAATTGTGATGAAAAACACATATCAAAGAAATGATCATTGCTTACTCTTTCGTGAATATCTCCCACACTATTGTAAATTTTTTTTGTGAGGTTTTATTCATTGTAAAGTAGACTTGGAGTTTTAATTTGAGAACAAGTATAAAGCAATGCCAATAAGAAACATGTGGGATATGATTTTTTATGTCCCTAGACTCCCTACTAGCTAGTTTTAGGAAGAATTGGGATTTTCAACTCCACTCCTACCACCTAAGAAATTAATGCAATAATGTCAACTCTCAATTAAAAGCCTCCTTCATCTAGAATACTCTTCCCCACACTATAAAAAGGGGTGGAATCTTCATTCCAAAGTTATCTACTTCTTATTTCATTAAAAAAAAAAAAGTTATCTACTTCCTTAGAGCTCTTAAGGAATTAACAAAGAAAATGTACTTTGGTGCTTTGTTCCTCTTGGTCTCGTATAACTAGAAGGGTAAACATTAGTCCTCCAAGTCTCGAGTTCATGACTTGATACGTGTTAACTCACTTCTCAAAAGTTCTTATAGGAGAACCTTGATTCTCATTTGGCGTTTTAGAGGAAATAACAAAGAAACGAACCTTGTGGTTTGTTCTCCTAGTTTTACCACATTAGGACAAACACCGGTCCACTTGGTCTTGGGTTTGTGGCTAAGTAACTTGTTGCCTCACTCCTTAAAAACCTCTAAGATGAATCTTTCCCCTCCTTTTGAGTGCTTTGCATGCATATATGGCTTTCTAACATGTTTTCTTCAATAATATGCTAGAAACTAGGGTTTATGTATGCTTTTGTTTGAATATGATTTGAATGTTTTATAATATGTTTTGCATATATGCTATTCTAGATCCTAGGATTCTACTAATTTTGATGCTAAACATGTTTCTAGCTTTATCACATGGCACATACATAATCACTATATTTTTTATTCAAATAATATGATCACACACTTAGATTATGGTTTATACTAATCACAAACAATCATCATGTTCTTAACTTCCAATCCGAATGATGTGATCATATAATAAAAGTAGGATCTTTCACCATGCACAAATGAGCACTTATTTCAATCATAAATAACATGCTTTTCGATGTCTATAATTTTGTTTGCTTGGATGATGTAACATGACTACTAGTCACTGTAATCTAGAAGACTGGAATTCACTGGCAAGGTGGGTGCCTAACCCCTTCCCATATTGCACCCACCCTGCAACTTTGCCTTCAAACTTAAATCAATACTTTTCTATATGCTTTTTAATTTCCAAATTTTAACTAAAACAGAAGCCATGTTGTTTCTTTTAGATTGTATCTAGGACAAAGGCCATGTAAAACCTTAGTTATATTCAAACTAATGTGCAAATTTCAATCAATAAAGAGAGGTAATTTTATGTATTTTTTTTTCCCTAAAGTGGTGAAGAATCCATGTAAAATCCATCATTTATGGGGGAGGGTATCATTAGTCAAACAACCATTTTGAGAGGCACTAACACAACTGTACCCTCTCATGCTTGTTTGGGCCAACTTAATCAAGCGAGCCGAGGGTGCAATTAGTCACAAATCTAATGTTCTTAACAGGCAGACATGCATGTGAATAGATAAAAATTCTTTATTTTCTATTACTTGTAAGTCTAATTATTGCATGCAAAATTATTGAAACTCCATGATTTTGATCTATGAGAAGCAAATGAGTGATTGCCTTTTTGGTCAAACTCTCTCTCTCTCTCTTATACTCTTTTCTCAATTCTTGATTTTCACATAAACCTTGCTTTTTTATCATGGTATCAAAGCCTAAAATCTGTGCTAATATTAATTCTTCAAAGGTGGCTTTGAGTGCTATAGGTTCGTCTTCAATGGCTCCTGCAACTATATTAATGAACTTGATGAATCAACCACTTTTGCTCTTGTCAAACATGTCCAACATGATGATAATCAAGTTTAACAACACCAATTATATAGTGTGGAAGCACCAAATTACAATGGTGTTAGAGACATACTCGATGTTTGAGCTCTTAGATGAGACTCAATTGGTTCCTGGTAAGTTTTCAAAATATCTTTCAAGGAACATCACTGCTATAGTGAATCCAAATTACCTAATTTAGAGATCCAAAGAAAAGGCTTTACTCACCTTTATAAGCTCTACACTTTCTCCTTTAATATTGGCTTTAAGAGTTGGTTGTACTTTTTACCCTCCTATCCACCCCTACTAATTTTTCCCATTTCATGACTTTTTTTTTTTTTTTTTTTTTTTTTTGATAAAAGGATGAAACATTAAACAAAAGCTATAAGGAAGTTCTACAAACAGAGTTAGCCTATATTAGGTTTAGAGTGCTATATACAGTGCACTCGAAAGCTAGCTGCATTAGCAACTATATCTAAAACCTGAGCTATGACTACTCTAGACACAAGCAAAAATTGAGTGATCATGCTCTGCTGGTGAAAGTTGTGAAGATCCGTCATTAAGGCTTGGTCTTGCCATGTAGGCCTTCTAAGGTTGTTGCACATGTCTACCAGATTTTTATCAGTGCTGATAATTACCTAGTTTTTGCAAAAATATAGACCATTTCTCCCACTACTCTCTATAAATAGACATTTCCATATTGCTATGTTTATCATCCCTCACACAACCAAGACTAGTATACCATATAAGATATATAGAGATAACCTCCTCAAATATGAAAGGTGTTTCTTTCCTTATGACTATGGCCATTTTGGCCTTGGCATCCTCCTTTCTTTTTGCCTATGACTCTTGTTGGGAAATTTAGACCCCGGTTGATAGATTTAACAAGTTTTAAACCCAAGTTGTTAATTAAATTTATTATGCATAGAACTTGTTAAAACAAAAAAAAAACATCAATATTATGTCAAAACTAAGTGCAGCGGAAAAGTAAATAAGACAAGATATGATGACCCAGGAAAACCAATGAAACCAACCAGTTTCACAGTAAAAACCTGGGGGGAAACCTTCCCAAAAAGCAATTTACTATAGTAAAGAGAAGTTTCAGATCTAGTACAAAACCTCTGTCCCTAGACTTTACAATCCCCGTAGATGAACTCACAGCAGAAACTTTCTACTGCTTCAGAACCTCTGAATTCTTCAATATATGAACGCCACCCTTTGATGCACGGATCCTAATACATGACTAACTCCTTTGCACAAATTCTAGTATGTGACTCACTCACCAACTTGAGGAAGAAGAATATTGGCTGCAAAGTTCTTCACTTCACCAACAGTGAAGATCAAGAAGCACTTGGTTACAAAACCCTAAGGCGCAAAGATGCAGTAGCTTCTTTCTGAGAGAATAAGGCTTCGGTCACCTTTTGCATATGTTCTCCTTATATTCTCTTATGTGACGGCCTCAAAAATAAGCATTATATATGCCTAGGGTTGTGAGAAAAGAAACCCTACACAAATACAAAAGCCTGGCCCAAAAATTAGATCTGAAAATTCTGATTTCTGTAACCTCGATAGCTTCTCGATCGATCCATTAGCTATCGAGCTTTATTCATTAAATCTCGATAGATAGCTATCTGTCGAGCAGCTGTCGAGAAGCTGTCCGCAGGTGTCGAGCAGGTGTCCGCAGGTGTCCAGCTATTTGTCCATTTTTAATGAACACGTTTTCTTTACTTGTTTCTTGGTCCAATCTTTATGGCTTTAATACTAGACTTGAACAACATGTTCTTTGAAGTATTAAACACATCCTAGATCTATTCAAATACAAGTAAAGTGCGTTTTATCAAAGGATTAGCCAACTACATTTAATATGTCCTTAACAATCTCCCCCTTTGGCAATCCGTGACAAAACCACAATAAACAAATGAACATATGAGATAAGTCATAAATCAGAGAAGTCATAAATCACTTAACTCATACTCACTTGTTGAATACAATAAAATCTACCCTAACACAAACTCTTGAAAAACTTTGCAAGAAGAGAGTTCATGGCATGGAAGACTTTGACAACCTGTATTTCTAAAACACTTTAAACAAAACAAATAAAGGCATCTTTGTGTGAAGCAGAAATAATAGATTGCATACAAATAAATAAACATGTATATAAAAATAGAAAAGAAACAACACATGTAGAGATTAGTGAAGAAAACATACATCATCATATATATACCACTTGATAAATACCATGTTGTACGTAAAAATGGTCACAAGGCCTTGGTACAAAAACAAGGAGATAAACACTCCTCCTAAGAGAGAGAGAAGGAAATGACATTGGGTCAAGCAGTGGGTCCCACAAACAGTAGAAAAAAAATTTGAGTGATGTAAAGTGAAAACAAAAACCAAACAGATAGTATTAAAAAATTAGGGTATTTTAAGTGATAAGTAATGAGTGATGAATAATAAAAATTGAGTGAGGAGTGATGAGTGATGAAAAAATATAACCAAACAACCCCTCAGTATTTATTCCTTAAACAGGGGAACTAGACTTATCTTAATCTACCGGTAGTTGGGCCTGAAAAGATACTCACTATTTTTTTTTTCATCTTCTATGGTAGTATCAAAGCACAAAATCTGATGAGGAAGCAAAAATCTGACAGCTCCAAAGCTTCACCAAGAAAATTAATATCACCGTGCAATATTAATGCAAGCACTCTATCCAAAGCTTCACCAAGAAAATTAATATCACCGTGCAATATTAATGCAAGCACTCTATTTATATGTATATAACCATGAAGAAACCCTACATATAATGCCTCTGTCAAAGAATCACCTTTCCCTTTCCCATTGTAAGAAAATGATCCAAACAGACCTTTCATGCACTAGATCATCGATCAGTAGAGGCTTCCATTCCATATAGCCACGTACTGATGCCTCTAAAACTACTGGAAGGTCCGAATCATTAATTTTACGACCACGTGAAGGCACACACTATTTACAACTCTTCTTCCATGCACGTACGTGTCTTTTACTCCTTAATGTTTTTCTAAATTCTTTCTTAGTTATCTCTAGCTCAAGGATTATATTGTAGCTCTATTGAAATAATCCTAGTTTGGTTGGTGCCCATTTGATTGAAGAAGTTTGCTTTGGAGTTTAAGCCCATATAAATGTGACTGTTATTCTAATGCTTCAGTACTCAAACTAAAAGTAAGCAAAAAGGAGGTAAAAGTTAAAGCCATAAAATATGTCAAAAAAGTCAGCATCCATGCATATCACCAGCTGTACGGCAAATCATTCACTAGCTAGCTCAGTTTTGATCTACAGTAGGCTGCTGTTGGAGAAGACTGACACTGATCCCTGAATCAGGAAGGAGATCGCTTCAACCAATGCAAGGCAATATAAACAATGACCATGGAAAGACATCCAATCTCTGCTAAAAGGCTTAGAATCAATTTTTGTTGCTCTTTGACGTATTTCCAAGAAGTCAGAGAATACAATACCTTTTTTTTTTTTTTTTTGGATCTTCTTGTGATTGGGCAACTAGCCCAATTGAATCACAAATTCACAATAATTATAGGGATATTATGAATACTAATATCAGGGGAAAAAGGTTCAATTCCTTGACTTCCTTTCAAATATTGTAAAAGGCGAAGTGTCCAAATGTGGCTTTCGAGGTTGCTGAATATTTGGATTAAGTTAAGCCTAGTGATAATAATAAGATAGAGTAGTCGTCCTACTATATATTGTTATATATATAATGAAAATTCCTCAAAAACCACACCATCTACAGCATTAAGTTTCATATGTTGTTCTATTGGAAATTAAGTGCGCTCAGGTAGTGTTCTATTGTTCAATATTATGGCACCCAAAAAGTATGCATCATGGAGGATGTAAAGCTCCTATTTGGAGTGAGTCACCTCCATACCAATTACATATTTTAGAGGACCATTCTAAGAAATTGTAAATAATATTTTTGTTCTTAGTTCAATGAAATCCTATATTATCAACCAAAAAAAAATAAAAAGAACTATCAACCTTTGATTTAGAAAATCCTGTATCTAATAACTATGAAGCATGGGTACGTTTCGAGACTCAGGTGCGGGTGCGGGACTCGGCAATTTTTGAAAAAAGTGGGTGGGGGTGTGGGTGCGGCGGGACTCGCACCGAGTTGCCCGCGCGTCGCCGCGAATCGAGAGAAGAGAGTTTAAGTCGAAGCTGCGTCGGCGCGAGAGAAGAGAGAAGAGAGGCACCGACGTGCGGGCAAATACCCTAAATATTTTTGAACTATTAAAATATTTTTAAAAAACATATTATTATGCCTTGATTTACAAAACAAAGAAAGAACGAGGCAAGAAACACAAAACAAAACACAAAACCAAAAAGAAAACACAAAAGAAGCAACAAATATTCAAAATAAAATTGAGGAAGGACATATTTAGGGTATTTGGGCCTCATTCAAAGCAAAGTTCGGTTGTTCCGCCATGATTCAAGGCCGATTTGGGCCTGTTTCGGCCGTTTCAATCGTCGGCTGATACGGCACGATTCTGGCCGAAACTGCTCGGTTTAGCGCGAATCGGCCTAAATCAAAGCTGCGTCGGTGCGAATCGAGCCGAGTTGGCGCGAATCCATGAAAAAAAAAAAAAAAAAAAAAAAAGCTCAAATGCGGCACCGACGCGCGGGCAACTGCGTCGCGCTGCGTCGGACTCAGGTGCGGCACCCTCCCAGCTACGTCCGTGCTTTCTAGTCTAATAAAGCATTTGTAAAACCAATTGAGTGAAGCTTTCTCTAAACCGTATATTGATTTAGTTTTTGCAGTTATTTTTTCAATTTGTGATGATTTTTTAATATAATTTTTTGCATGAAGCATAAAGCTACAACAATTATTTCTTTTGGTGAAAACGTTTTTCTTGGTAGCCTTTTTTTTGTCATGACAATAAAAACACTAAAATATGATGCTTCAAATAATTCTTGGCTACCACTGCTCCCCTATAAGTATAAATGCTTGTAGGGTGTGGATGGCAAAAACCGAGAGTTTAAGTCTCTAGGAGGGAGCTTCGCACACATATACACTTAGATTAGCTTAGAGTACAAATTATATCTTGTAAAAAAAAAAAAAATTCTTGGCTAGAAAGAAGTACTTAGAAATACTTGGTTCCAAGATCATAGTCAAGAGAAGAGTTAGTAGATTCATTCCCACTTGTATTAGCGGCAAAAAAAATTTTGAATCCTTGGCCAATATTTTGTGTAAAAATTGAATAAGAAGAGGCCCGAAGTCTCTTCTCCATAATTTTTACAAATATTCTCTTGTAAAACTCTTTTTGTGATTTGTTTCTTTGTTGTACGTGGCTCCTGCAAGCCAAGCTCCTCAACTGCCAACTGGAACCTCCCACCAACCTTGGGTTACTCTCTCTATCATCAGTTTTCGAAGCATCTTTTCTCTCTCCCTCTCAACTTCCAATTGCTTGATGAACTCATTATATCCTAACACACTACAAAAAAAAATGTCAATTGAACCACAAAACTTTTGGTGTACCTCTTTTGACAGCAAACATGTTCACTTGAGTCGAGTCATCTATGGCCCTTCTTAGCCATCAAAGATGTAATTTTTTTTCGTTCCCATTTTGTAAATGATTAGCATGGTGATGCCATGATCATGTTTGTGTGAGAGACTCATTGGATAAGTTAAAGATCCATCATGATCATAAGGGCCTTAGGCTGATCATGCTATCTATATCAAGTCATGTCCCGCTTTAATCCACCCTCTTATAAATTATAACTAATATTTGAAGACAACTCTTCTATATATACGAGTGTATATATATATATATATATATGTATGTATGAAGACATAAATTGACATAATTGAATTACGTTACATTTTTTAATGAAGAAGCAAAATAAATGTCACGCCCATGACGACCCAACTAATGATCTAAGCATATGATAGTAAATGTACGCTTATAGAATTTTCACTTTTTACATTCTAATCATGTAAAGCCTTACTTAAGAGCAATAACCCATGAAACAATTGGATTGTTTTTTTCCTTTCATTCAACTGCTATTGCTGGTTTCTCTGCCGCTAGCAGAAGTTAGGGTTTCTAACTTCTCCTAAGCTGTAAAATTTTTTATTTCTTCTCTTTGAAGGCCTGTCTGTCCCTTTAGTGAACTCCTGTTTGCCAAAGGCTTGTGGGGCTTTTCTTCATGGGTTTGGGAAATACTTTCTTTTTACACGTTTTTATGGAAGAAATCACAGAGGGCTGTAGCAGATTATCCTTACAAGGTCCGGAGGGTGAAGGCTTTAGACTTCGGTCTGAGATGGGTTCTAAGGAGTTTATTTTAGCTGTGAAATTTTTTACAAAGTGAGTTCTTAATACTGACGCTATTATGAGGAATTTTTCACAGCTTTGGCACTCTCGTAACGGTTTTGAGATCAAAGATTTAGGGAACCATGTTGTCCTTTTCATTTTTTATAATAAACTCGACACTGATAGGGTTTTAGCGAGCCAACCTTGGAGTTTTGATAAATTTTTGGTGGTCATTCAATGATATGAGAAAAGCACACATGCATGCGATTTAGTTTTTGACAGGGTTCCTTGTTGGGTGCAAGTGTATGAGATTCCTATACGGTTTATGAATAAGGTGGTGGTGGAAGGTATATGCTCAGGTATTGGAGAGGTTCTCGAATTTCTCGAATATGGAGACAGGTGATTATCTGAGGGTTCGAGTAGTACTCGATGTTTCAAAATTTCTTAGTTGTGGTTGTAAAATCACATTAGATGATGGCTCAATTGGCTGGGTATCTTTTAAATTTGAAAGGCTACCTATTATTTGCTATTGGTGTGGTTGTTTAACATCGGGGATAAAGACTGTGATTTATTGCTCAATAGCAAAGGTACTCTGCCTGTTAAAGCTTGTCAGTATGGAGCATGGATGCATGCACCTTTGTTCAGTCCAGCCAAAAAATCCATAGTTGTTGTTCCTAGATTCTATGAGCAAAGAAGGGAAACTTCTCGCACAGAAACCCCTGGTGGTGCTGCCTTCATGTTCAAACCACAAAATCCACCGGCAAAACAATCACCTCCAGTGGTCCCTATGCAAAAGGTAACTCCTGAATCTTTGTTCCCATTATTATTAATTCCATTTTGGTCGATAATTCCAGGGATTGTGATGATTTTTCTTTGGGTTTTGAGGGTCTACAAAAGAAAATTTCACAAGACAATTAAAAGAGATTGATGAGGAGTTGACAAAGTTTGAAGATATGGAAGAAATAGATATTAATTTGAGATTCTTACCATACTAGGACTCTACCACTTCAAACTGTCCTTGTGTTTTAGAAATTCCATTATCTCAAAATCCCATATTTTTAGCAAACAGAGGATTCTCCCCACCGTAAAATAGTCCAGGTCAGTGGGATCTCCCCTGAAGGATATTTCAAATTAGCATGAATCTCCCATACAGGTCACTCATCCAAATAGACCTAAGTGGACACGTATTGCTCGGTCTGCCCTAGGTATTTCTAAAATTTTGGATGTCCATTCAGAGAAAAAAAGGGGTTCTAAACCGATTCTCGATCATTATGGGTTATCAAAGAAGACTAAATTGGTTTCTCAAGTTGACAAGGAAAGTGATACGCTATTGGTGGAGGCTGGATCCTAGTCCTGCCAAGGACCATGAATCTATTATGTTAGAATTGTCGGGGGCTTGGGAACTAGCAGATAGTCTAAGAGCTTGGAGATTTAGTCCAATCACAAAATCTTACAATGGTGTTTTTAGCCAAAACATGGCTGGATGAAAGAAGATTAAATTGGTTTCTCAAGTTGACAAGGAAAGTGATATGCTATTGGTGGAGGCTGGATCCTAGTCCTGCTTAGGACCATGAATCTATTATTTTGGAATTGTCGGGTGCTTGGGAACTGGCAGATAGTCTAAGAGCTTGGAGATTTAGTCCCATCACAAAATCTTACAGTGGTGTTTTTAGCCAAAACATGGCTGGATGAAGCAAGGCTTAGTAGTCTTCGTGATTCTCTTCAATTTGGTCATCATCATGGGGTTTCAAATTTTACCTATGGTGGTGGTCTAGCTCTTTTCTAGAAAAAGGATTTTAACTTTGTTGTTGAATAATCTTCTCAGAATCATATTGATGTCGTGACTAATAAAGGTAGGGATGGTGCTTGGTGTTTCATTGGGTTTTATGGGGAGCTTGAAACTCATCTTAGAACCAAGACGTGGGATTTGTTACGTGATTTACATAGGCAGTGTGCACTACCTTGGCTATGTAGGCACGATTTCAACAACTTCTTATCAGATGGAAAAATTTAGAAAGGTTCTGGCTGAATGTCGTTTGCTAGATTTGGGTTTTGTGGGAAATAAGTTTACTTGGTCAAAGAATTTTCCTAATGGAGGGATGGTGTGGGAAAGGTTGGATAGGGTTGTGAGCACGGCGAAGTGGTTTGATTTATTCCCGGCAATAAAGGTGCAGACTTTAGTGTGTGTTACTTCAAACCACAATCTGATTATAATCATGTCAGATGGCTTTGGTGTGAAGCCACAAAAACCTTGGCGTTTTGAGCAGATGTGCTTAAAGAATGCGAGCTGCCATGATACAATAATTGGGACTTGGGGTATGGCTACCTTGGGCTCACCAATGGAAGAAGTGGTTAAAAATAAATCAATGCTTGCAGAAGGAGTTTAACACAATGGAGTAAGCATTCTTTTTTAAATGTTTCTAGGGCGTTATTTGAGAAATAATTGAAGGAGGCTGAAGTGGCTGTGGTTAGAGGAAAGGATGTGGAGATTTTTCTACAAATAAAATCTAAGATCAATGATTTACTCAGGTTGGAGGAGAAGAAGTAGCAGCAGAGGAGTCATGTTCATTGGATGGTCTCAAGTGATAGAAATTCAAAATTTTCACAATTGTGCCTCTCAACGATTTCGCCAGAACAAGATTTCTAAACTACAGAATTCAGATAAGACACTAGTTTCAAGTGATGACAAAGTTTCGGCCATGGTGGTAGACTACTACTCAAAGCTATTTACCTCTTCAAAACTGGCTGATATTGAGGAAGTGGTGCAGTATACAAGACAGGTTGTGACAGAGGAGATGAACAGAAATCTGATTAGGACTTTTTCTAGGGACGAAGTGGAGGTAGCTTTGAAGCAAATGACCCCTCTAAAAGTCCCCAAGCCTAATGGCATGCCCCCTATTTTTTCCAGAAATTTTGGAACAACATTGGTGATGATTTGGTCAATGCAGTCTTTTCATGCTTAAATTCCGAGAAAATTCTGCCAAGTTTGAATCACACTTTTATTTCACTTATTCCCAAAGTAAAAAGCCCAAAATATGTTACTGAATTTTAGACAATATTCTTGTGGTCTTTGAAACACTTCATCATATAAAGATGAAGAAAACAGGGAAAGTAGGGCTTATGACTTTGAAACTAGATATGAGTAAGTCCTACGATAGATTGGAGTGGACTTTTCTTCAATAGATTATGGAAAAAATGGGTTTTCATCCTAATTGGGTCGGCCAGATTTTGGAGTGTATTCGATCGACCACCTATTCTATGTTGATCAATGGAGAGCCAAAATGACACATAGTTCTGACAAGAGGTATTTGCCAAGGGGATCCCCTTTCCCATTATCTCTTTCTTTTGTGTTCGGAAGGGTTGAATGGTCTAATTGAGAAGGTAGTGGCTGGTATGCATATTGAGGGCTTTCTCTTTGTAGAAATGGCCCAAAAATATCTCACCTATTTTTTTGTAAACGATAACCTCCTCTTTTGTTGAGCAAGAGTAGAAGATGTTAAAAAAATTTAGGAAGTTTTAGGAAAGTATGAGTTAGCTTCAGGGCAAAAAAATAAATTCTAATAAAACCAAAACCACGATTTTCTTTATCAAAAATGTCTTCGAATCTAGCAAGGAGCACATTCAAAATTCATTGGGGGTTTTGGAAATAGGAGAGTATGAAAAGTATTTAGGTATACCAACAGTGGTTGGGCAAAACAAGAAGGCAAGCCTAAATTACATCAAAGACAAAGTATGGGGTAAATTACAGGGATGGAAGGAGAACTTGTTGTCTCAAGTAGGGAAGGAAGTGCTATTGAAAGCTGTGGTTCAAGTAATTCCCACTTTTGCCATGAGTTGTTTCAGACTACCGGTTAGCCTTTATCAAGATATTGAATGCTCATTCGCAATTTTTGGTGAGGTCAAAGGGGAGATAGAAGAAAAATTCACTGGAATAAATAGGAGGTATTATGTAAACCAAAAATGGAAGGTGGACTAGCTTCTAAAGATTTATTTAAGGTCAACGAAGCCATGCTAGCTAAACAAGTGTGGTGGCTGGTACATGATACAGGATCCCTATTCTATAGGGTGTTTAAGGCGAAATATTTCCCAAATTGCTCGATTTTTTAAACAAATTCATTCTCAAGTTCTTTTGCCTGGAAGTGTATTATGCGTTCTAGGAAATTGATTGAGAAATGAGAAAGGTGGAAGGTCTGTGATGGAAAATCTATAAGGTTTTTTGATGATGCTTGGATACCAAATGAAAATGGCAGAATTACTTCACCTTGGAATTATCTAGCCTCGGAAGCATCAGTTGATTTGTTAATAAATCAAGACATAGGTTGGTGGAACACACACCTAATTGACCCTTTTCTTCTATCCGCCAGAAGCAAAACAATTAAATCTCTCCCTTTGTGCTCTACTCATCAACCTGATATCCTAATCTGGCCAAAGGAGAAATCAAGCGACTACTCCGTTAAGTTCGGGTATAAGTTTCTATGTGAACTGTAGAATGATGACTTGAATCAGCCCCAAGTTTCTGATTTGGAGAAGACATTCTGGGGGAGTATTTGGAAGATTAAAGTGCTGGGAAAGATCAAACATTTCGTTGGGAAACTTTGCTCGAAATCTTTATCGACAAAAGATAATTTGCTGAAATGGAAAGTTGATTCAAGGCAGACCACATGCAAATGCTTTGTTTGTAGCTACAACATGGTTGATTTGGTATCATTGAAATAAAACTCGTCTTAGTGAAACTTCTTTGCCACTAGGAAAAATTTCAGGCTTTGCTCGAGACTATATTTAAGATTTCAAAAATCACGTCAGTAATCCTCCTTGTTCACACCCTAAAGTCTCATAGAAATGGTGTCCACTTGCATCAGATTGTTGGAAGATTAACTTCGATGGTGCAATGTTTGGGGAGTTTGATGAAACAAGTATCGAAGTGGTTATTTGAAACTCCAAGGGGGAAGTTATGGCTGCCTTGTCTGAGAAGATTAAAAAGCCGCCTACTACAGATACTTTGGAACTGCTTGCTGCCAAGCGAGCTATGTACTTCTCTCTCGAAATTGGTTTTACAAAATTTGTCTTTGAAGGGGATGCTGAATCCATGATTAAGTCCTTGAAGTATGGTGGATGGGAAAAAACTCAAGGTGGTCACCTCATCAAGGATATTTTTGCCTTTGTAAACTCTTTTCAAAGTATTTCCTTCTCTTATGTTGTATGACAAGGTAATGTAGTTGCGCATGCCTTAGCCTAGAGAGCAAGACATTCTTTTCCTTTAACTGTCTGGATGGAGTCTGTTCCACAGGACGTTGCATCTTTTGTCTTGTTTGACTTTCAGTTTCATAAATAATAAGCAACATTTGTTTCTTTCTAAAAAAAAAGAGCAATAACTAATCTTAAATATATATATATCATCATCAATTAAAAAACAAATCTATAACCTTGGATTCCTCTAATGTGCACAATCGCATGGTTTTTAGTATCCCAATACAGATTTTAAGATCCTAAAATCATACATTCTTAAAGTGTCAAGGATCTCACTAGGATCTTTACAAAAGTGATATCTATGTGAGATTTTGATTCAAATCTTAGGATCTTATAGGATCTCAATTCCATAGCAATACTAAAGATCATTTGTAATGAAGGAATTTTTTTTTTCTTCTTATTTTGGGACTCCAAATGGAGCCCAAAGGTCCCAAATTGACTTCTTCTTTTTTTAAGTACTAAATAGATTAGCATAGTGACCCTAGTCCAAATTGAAGAAAGAAAAAGAAAAACCCTAAGTCTCGCATCTTAATGGCTTAATCTAATCAACAAAATCAAAGAAGACATAAGAGAAGAGACTAGAGACTAGAGAGCGAGTGCAAGCATGGTGGCATCGTTGTAAGAGAGACCATCGATGCAAATAGTGATTATGATTTTTTTGGTGATTCCGGTGTTAATTAGTTACTTAGTTGCTTGACATAGACACTATAGACACTCATTTATTATAGCTTCTTAACATTAGAAAGATTATTTGATGAATGTTACTATCTTAGTAATTGTTTTAATGGAGTTGTTAATTATTTGTTGTGTGTTATTTATGTGAGACATTAGATATTGTTATTTGTTTTGAGTTGTTTATGTGAGACATTATGTATATTTGTGGTCTTAGAACTTGGTATTTGTGAGTTGTAACTTTTGCACTTTGAACTTTATTTATGTATTTGTAATTTGATACTTTTCTTCTATTAGTAATTTCTAATTTGTGTCAAAAATTACTTTTGCTCAATGCTTCTTTAATATATATTATGAATTATAATTGTATGTATTTTTTTAGTATATTTTTTAATCATAAATTAAAGTACGATCTTACGATTCTCGTGCTAATCCTACAATTTGATTTTCAAACCCTCTCACCAATCTTGATAACTTTGAATTAGGGATGGCAATTTAAGCCTGATCCGTAGGTACCTGGTCCGGCCCGATCGTAATGGATCAGATTTTACCCAGCCTGATAAATAATAGGGTCGGGTCCGGGTTTTAGTCCTACCTGGCCTAAACCTGACCCGTATACATATAATATTAAAAAAAAATTTACAACCCTAATATAAATACTCTCTTTCATTCTTTCAACCTTCATTTTTTTTCTCTTCATATTTTAAGCTGATTGGCCCTATTTTTGGAATCTGGGCCTTAAAAAAAAGATTGTGATTGGGCCATGATTTGGGAGGAGAATTAGGCCTAATCTGGCCTAGATGGACGGGGCCCGACGGGGCGGATCTGAAGCCCGAATAAAAAAATCCGCTTAATAAACAGACTGGGTTCAGGTCACAGGTTTCAGCCCGCGGGTCGGGTTTGGGTATGGTAAAACCCGGCCCGAATCCGACCTGTTGTCATTCCTACTTTGAATGGCCTAGTTAAGTGAAAGCCTCCAAACTTGATATTCTTGACAATAAGAAACCAAAAGGAAAAGAAACGGAGTGAGCTAAAAAATTCAGTGAGTAACTAATTTCCAAACTAGCAAGCATAATACAAAATGTAAATTATTTCCCAAAAAAAATGTAAAATTGATAGGCTTTGCAACATCATCAATATTATTCAATTAAGCAATGAATAGCAAATTGATTTGGATTCAAAAGTCATACGTATCCCATAAAAAAAAAAAGAGTCATACATATAATCAGTGGCGGAGTCATGATTTGATTTGAGGGAGGGCAAAAATTAATATATATATATATATATATATATAATACACACATTTAAGCACGTCTATATATATATAATTGTTGAAGCTAATTTTTTTAAAAAAAATTATTTGAAATGCTAACTACTAAGTAATAGTTTAAAGTAAGAAAGCCCACAAAAAATAGAATATTGCATTTATATATTAAGGGCTTTTCTTTCCCATGAATAAGTTGAATTGGGATTTATTTTTTCAAAATTGGATTTCCATTTATGAATGAAAATTAAAGATATTTATTAATTAGATAACTATCAACTAAATGTTAAGATTTTGTTGTTTTTGTTAATATTTAATCAGAAAAATTCATACTATAATAGTTAGACTCATGGTACTAACTGCTAAGGTCTTAAACTTAAAGAGTTTGACCTAAAGAATAAATGCACACATGTAAGCACATTGCCCAAGTAAGCAACAAATGGTTTATATCACACATGTCCAACGTCGAGTGCTAACAACGTGGGACGCCCTTTTTGGGTTTGGTACAGTGGATCTTGTTAAGTAGCTTAACCCAGCATGGCCGACATGGAGAGTGTCCTTAAATTTTGACAGCGTTACAAGTTTTAGATACTACTCACAAATTGATAGTCCAACTTAAATAATGGATTCACCCTTTATACATATAGCCCAATCTAATAAGGGTGAGTTTGGTTGAGCTTTTTGAAAAAGTGCATATTGAAAAAGTTGAGTTTTCAAAAAGTGCATAATGAAAAAGCTGACTGTTTGGTAAAAGCTGTTAAAAAGTGCTTTTTGAAAAAGTTGAGTGTTTAGCTAGCACTTGTAAAAGTGGTAGTTTGAGGGATAAATTACCAAAAAGGACAACGTATATAGAAGGGAATTTATTTCATACTTTTTTTTTTATGTGAGTTTATTTCATAATAATAATAATAATAATAATAATAATAATATTATTATTATTATTATTATTATTATTATTGGTAATATTTTAATAATCTTTGGGCAATTTTTCTTTGTTAGTGTCATAATTATTTGTTTGGGCAATAATAATTAAATCTAAATAATTTTCATCATCATGAAGCACAAAATGAAAATGTAAAAAGATGATAAAATATACACCAATAATCCAAGTTTAATAAATTGTACTACATAAAAATGTAAAAAGATATAAAATACATATCAATAACCCAAGTTTAAATTGTACAACACTAAAAATGTAAAAAAGATGATAAAATACATACCAATAATCCAAGTTTAAATTGTACTACATGATATTACAAAAAAGAATTTTCAACTACTAATTATTATCCCCCCAAATGGAATTAGCAATAGAATCACGAAGAACCACCATCGCAGGGTCTGTTAAAGGTCCTGAGTTTTGCTCATAGCTGCTACCTGCTTCACTATTATGTCCTCTTCTAGAAATTGAATCTCGATTGGCGTTTATGAACTCCTTATCAACCCTATCATTTAGTCTAACAAAATTATGAAGAGCCATAGTAGCAGATACAATAAGTATTTGGATATGAAATGGAAAAGATGGCATATTTCTGATAATTCTCCATTTATTCTTCCACACACCAAAAGTGCGCTCAATCACACATCGAAGAGATGAGTGAGCATGATTAAATTTTTCATGTCTAGTTCTTGGGCCTCCACCTCTCCTTCGAAAGTCCTGAAGATGATATGATACCCCTTTGTATGGTGCCAAATAGCCTTTCATCATTGGGTATCCAAAATCAACTACATAATATTTCCCTATAAAAAAAATTCAATTGTATTAACACACAAAAAAAATCAATTCTATTAACACACACAATACGTTAGTATAATGAATAATTAATTAACCAATTACAAACCTGGTGGTGGGTGCGGAAAGTTGTTACTTTCTTTACAAATAGTATCAAGAAAAATGTGGGTGTCGTGTGCTGCACCTTCCCATCCAGGCAAAACAAATGTGAATAACATATTAAAGTCACATGCAGCCATCACATTTTGAGTTGGATATCCCTTTCTTCCAAAGTATGGAATGGACTTCTCAGTAGGTACAACCGCTACCACATGTGTGCCATCAATCGCACCGATGCAATCCTAATAAAAACATTAATAGTTTTCAGTTCCACATGTATTGTGTTATGTTATAGACAATAACACTTATTCAAATATACAATAGTACACATACTTTGAAATGTGGCCAATAAACTAGATGGTCTTGTATATTGGTTGGAACTTCACTAAAAGTTGAATCCGAAGGCTTTACATATGCAGCTGCAAAGCGAGCACCCAACAGAGTGATCATCTTCTCAAAATGTCTACTTATGGTTTCACCCGAATGCTGAAATATTTCTTGAACCATTCGGTTAGATGTTCCATGACCAAGTATCAGTAAACAAATTGCCACTGACTCTTCTAACCTTATATTCCTTGAATGTTGAAGTCCATAGTCATGTTCTAAAATTTGACACAAAGTATGAAACACCTCCTTTTTCATTCTAAACATATTGTAACATAATTTCTCATTACCGTCCATACAACGTCTCACCCAATCCCACCCTGTTTGTTCAGAATCATAACAAGGAGTTTTATTAATGTACTTATTGAAATATGTCACAACTGCTTCACAGGTAACTGCCACAAGCTGGTAAAATTTCTCATCAGAATCATCATTACTATCATCATTATCAGAATCACTGTCACTATCTCCATCACTGTCACTACTCTCACCATCATCATCATCATCATCATCATCATTGTTATCACCATCATTATTATTCTCAACATTGTTATAATCACCACCATCATGATCATCACAATAATTCCTGTAATCCCCATCCATTAAAAGTTCCATAAAATGGCCACTCTTATGAGTGCCATTATAATCATCCATATTGATGTAAACTACACAACAAAGTAACAAATAGTCAACCATTGCTAATACTACTTTAATATAAATCAACATAATAATCAGAACATCAAGACAATTCAGAACATACCAAGACAACATAGCTAATACTAAAATATCACGTAACTTAGACAATAGTTAATACAACATATTCAATGTTCTTTAAAGTTAATACAACATAGTTAATACAACGTAGCTTCGTTTAAAGTTAATACAACATAGTTAATACAACATAGCTTAGTTTAAAGTTAAGACAACATAGCTAACTTAGTTTAAAGTTAATACAACATAAGGTCGATCACTTCTTTTGGATATAAATCATTTCTTGTAGCCACTCCAACTGTGACTCTAGATCCTTAAAAGTTAGGAACATCTCCCTACGTGCCTTTTTAGTAAGATAACGGAAGCTTTAACCACAAATGAATTTTCCACTCCAAGAAGTGCTCTCACAATCGCCATGACATTTTCAATTGAACTTGGTGACTCTCGAGAAGTACCTTCTGACCTATTCTGACATACAGTTATTAATTGACTAATACGATCGTCCAACATTGTAGCTCCCCCTATCTTCTTCTTTTTCTTCTGTGAGGGTATTGATTCACTAGTTCGCTTTTGTCCTGAACTACGTGATTGACTACTATGTCCATGCTGCAAACTATCAATGTCTAAACTCATGTCATATTGGTTATCCTTAAATTCAGAGCTACCATCTGAATCACCAGCACCCTCTTCTGGCATTGTTGGAGGTAATGTGTTTGAAGAAGGGGTCCATGCAACTACCCCAGTTGCTGCAACATCCCTAAACATTATTTCAAGTTGTTCTAGATTCTGTGGACCTTTCTCTCGAAATTTTTTGGCTTTGGGTAATGCCTACAAAATGTAATTGTAATTTCACTCATATAACAATAATATTAAAAACAAAAAAACTATCTCCAACTAAACTACATATTAATAAAATACTCAACTCACCTTCAACTTTAGGTCCCACCAACAATCAGGAGCATCAATCGTTCCCTTCACTGCATCCCAACCTAACCCTGTGTCAAGATTCCTCAATTGTTCCCAACTCTCCAATCACCTTTTAATAGATCCCACCTACTTTTTAATTGGTCCTTATCATAGTTTTGACCGGTCATCTCACAAAATTTGGTCACCAAATTAAACCAACCTTTGGTACTAAACCCATCACCTTTTGTTCTATTCCCGGCTTGAATTTGTTCCACACAAAGGTCACAAAAAGTAGTTGTCCACGTTGGATTAATATCCCAATCTGCTCTAGCCTTTTTTACCTCGGGGTTGGAAGTGTTCTTTTTACCCATTTATAAAGTTAACCAACCATAAGAAATGCAAAAAATAAAATTCATAATATTCCAATTGAATGAAGTAGTTACAAATATGATCTAATAAATCCACAAAAATAAATAAATGAATCTAACAAACTTTCATTTTATGCAATTCAACAACCTTTGTACATTCATATAATGTGGCTCTCTAGAGGTCAAGAAGGGTACGTGGGTGGAGCATATTAAATTTCTGTTACCTCAATTAAAATTCCTTATTACATGTTTAACCAGAAATTTAAATTTCTGTTACCTTAATTAAACTACTTTTTTCCTAATTGCAAGTTATACATTGCAATTTACTTGATGTAGCTTTAAGCTCTACAAGTTGACGTGTAAATATTTACACTAGTTAAAGTCATTGAAGCTAAATTATGATATTGATTCTACTTTTTGTTAGTTTCGGCTGAATGATGGAGTATTTTAGAAATATATATGTTCACGCTATCTCAATAAATCCTATATTTTAACGTACTAAAATTTTGATGATGATGACACAATAGATTTCATTGTCTGCAATTCAAAAACCTTTGTACTGCCAAACCATAACAATCCATTTAATGTAAATTGGGTTTCTCAATTTCTCAATCAACCAACCATCATTAAAGTTATGCCAAACCCAATCATATTTTTCTCAATTTCCCATCCCCATACATAGACCTTTCTTAGATACAACTCTCTTCAAAATAGAAAATCAATACTTTATTTTCACATTTCAATTTACAGTTGCATAAAATACAAATCGAAACTCACAGCTTAGATCACAGCAAAACTCACAACTTAGATCACTCTCCAATTATGAAACACGCTAGAATGCCCTCTCAAACTCCAAAGTTCGAACTCGCAGATTTAGATCACCTTGCTCCTGTATTAAAAGGAGAACAGAACATCAAAATGAAAGCCACATCAACAAAACATATATCAAAAAAACATAATCAACAAAAACCACAAAACCAACCCAAATAACTCAAGCTACCACTCAATAATGTTCAACAACAAACTAAACTATTATACCACATTTGCCACTTGATTACATTAAATGAGAAATGGAGCCAAGGTATACAACTGAAAATGATTGCATGTAGGTCATAGGTAGTGCACTAGCTGCACACCAGTGCAGCAGGTAGTGCACCTAGCTGCACACCTGCTGCACACCAGTGCAGCAGGCAGTGCACACAAGTGCAGCAGGAAGCGCAGTGTGTGCACTACCTGCTGTACTGGTGTGCAGCTTGGGCTGCACTAGTGTGCAGCAGCTAGTGCACTAGCTGCTGCACACCAGTGCAGCAGGTAGTGCACAAGCTGCACTGGTGTGTAGCAGCTAGTGTTGTTTTTCTCTCATCCTGCCTCTTTATTTATTTATTTATTTATTTATTTATTTTATAAGATCAGAAGAAAAATATTATATAGTTTGTGACATAGGCCAGCTATAGTGTATAGGAGAGCTAGTAGCCAAGGCAGCTATGCTATATACATTGTTAACAACAAAAGAGGGTACAAAAAGGTGCTTAAAGGAAGTGCAGTGTGTGCACTACCTGCTGCACACCAGTGCAGCAGGTAGTGCACTTGTGTATATCAAAAGAGGGCACAGCCTTAGTGCATGGGGAGTATATACACGATACAAACCCCTTACTGAGATCATTTGAATATTAAAAGCATGTGCAAATACAAATACATG